>CM019150.1:103498441-104098441 GCA_009733165.1 Naja naja | reverse complement strand
ATTTAAAAGTACTGTTTGCAACCGAACCAGTTCTTAAACATCCAGATCCCAATAGTCCATTCATAATTCAGGCAGATGCTAGTGATGTTGCAGTAAGGGAAGTACTTTTGCAAAAGAACCAAGAAGGAACATTACAACCATGTGCATATACATCCCAAAAATTAAACCCAATAGAGAGAAATTGGGCTATATGGGAGAAGGAAGCATTTGCGGTTCAACGGGTGCTACTTACATGGCTACATTTGTTAGAGGGTAGTTCACATCCATTTGAGGTATGGACTGATCACAAGAATTTGGAAGCATTACAAAATCCAAGGAGATTGTCTCCAAAACAGGTTCGATGGGCGTTATATTTCAGATGTTTTAAATTCATTTTAAAATACATTCCTGCTGGAAATTTTTTTATGGCAGATGCCCTATCAAGGCTACCTCAATTCAACAGTCACCAGGAAGAAGTAATACAACCACTAATTCCCAGTAACGATCATATAAACTCATTATGAATGACAATTATGACAACGGACCTTCCAGAGGTGCTAGCGAAAGATCCATGGTTATCTGCAAATAAAGATCAGGTTACAATGAAAGATGGCATAGCCTGGCAAGGGGAAAAATGGTATGTACCAGAAATATTACATTCTATAGTATTGAAACGTTGTCATGATACCAGACAAGCAAGTCATTACGGTTTCCTTAAGACTTTACATTTAGCTAGAAGACAGTTTTGGTGGCCATCTATGAGACCTGATATTGAAAAACATGTGAAAGGATGTTTGGTATGTGCGACCACCAAAATCCAAATTGCTAAGCCTTCTGGATTACTACAAACAGTAGCCAAACCCACAAGACCATGGGACGAGATTGGAATGGATTTTATAGTAGATCTACCCAAAAATCAGGGATATACAGTCATTTGGACAGTAATTGATTTGTTTTTGAAACAAGCTCATTTCATTCCATGTAAAGGGCTACCCTCAGCAAAACGATAAGCTGATTTGTTTATAAGGAATATGTATCAATTGCATGGAGTACCAAAATGAATTATCTCAGATAAAGGAGTTCAGTTCACAGCTCATTTCTGGAGGGAATTTATTCAACTTATTGGCTCGTCACAAGGACTAAGTACTGCGTACCATCCATGTACTAATGGAGCATCTGAAAGAGCTAGTGCAGCTATTGAGCAATATTTACGATGCTATATAAATTATCAGCAAACCAATTGGGTTGATACACTATCATTCGCTGAAGTGGCTTATAATAATACTGTTCATAACAGTACTGGATATAATCCCTTTCGAATAGTGAATGGGATGGATTTTATTCCTATTCCAGAATGGCCCCATGTGCCTAACAAACTAATCACCACCACTAAATGGATTGAAGATATACAAGCTCATTGGAAAGCAGTCAAAAAACCGCATTGGTCAAATCCACTGAAATATATAAAAAATATGCAGACAAGAAATGATCTGAAAAGAAATCATTAGAAGTAGGAAAATGGGTATACCTATCCACAAAATATATTAATTTGGGTTTACCATGTAAAAAACTGGGCCCAAAATATGTTGGTCCATTTCAAATACTTCAGGTAATTAACCCAGTTACAATCCGTTTACAATTACCATCATGGTTTAAAAGGATTCATCCCATTTTCCATAGTAGCTTGCTGAAGCCAGCTGACATGACATGGCTTGAACCTCACTTAAAGTGCCCAGGGCCCATTAGGGATGCTTATTATGAAGTAGATGACATCCTTGATTCCTGACAATGACGAGGGGTCCTACAATACCTAGTGAAATGGAAAGGATATCCAGTGGTAGACGCTTCTTGGGTGACATCTGCAGATATGTCATCCCCCAAAATTACAAAGACTATTTCATTGGCAACACCCTACCAAAGCAGGGGGGAGGGAAGAAATCTATCAAAAGAATGTTATTAAAACTGTTAAATGTTTTCCAGGAAGATCCATGGTAGAGGGGGCGGCATGTCGGGCTCTACATCTTACCAGCATCCTGAAGCCCTACATTACAGCTGTGCCTTAGAGCTGTGAATCCCTGATAGCTGTGAATCCCTGATCTGCACTTCGAGTCCAGCATTGCAACTTGGCAGGCAGCAAACCAGATCAGCAGAGAAGGAAGGGAGGGCCGTGGGTGATATTTCACAGCCTCAGAAGTCAACTTCGGAATGTGGGAGGGCTGTGTAGCCTTGGAACTCAGATAATACAGATGGATGTTTTGCTTTTGCAATGTTTGGCTTTAACACAGTGCTGCAATTGAAGCAAAGTGATCATGACTATTTAGGATACTAATGGGAGGGAGGAACATAATATTAGCTTAAGCATGGTGTAATTAGACATGGGGTGGTGGTGTGGATAATTAGATAATGGGTGAATTAGGGTGGGGCAGTGGTAATTGGGCAGGGATGGGTAAAACAATGTTGGGTGTTGCTATAAGATCATTAATTGCCTTTGTATCAGCCATTATGCAGGCTTTTATAAAAGCTGAGTTAGCAGCAAAGATCAAAGCCACACTGTCTGTCTGTTTTTCCAACCATGTAGCCATAAAATGTAACAACTTGCTTGCTTCTCGCACACAGAATGTAACATCCTTGCTCCACACATTTTGTAGCAACCTTGTTTGATGCTCTGCATTTCACCAGTAGATAGATAGCTTTGCACCCACCACTGATAAGGTGGCTAACTTGATAGGTACATATCAGCAAAAGTTACATGCCTGTTACAGCTGCTTTTCTTTTCTTCATTATATGTAACCAATAAGAATGAGCTTCTTTGTATTGTAACTGCTTGCTTAGAGAAAACCTAATAAAAGGGGCTGAGTCCACCTTTCCGGGCTCTCTCACCCCATGACAAAACTGGAGAGGTTTTGTGTGGAATTGGCTCACTGTGGGAAGCCCACCGGGTGAAGGGGAAAGCAATCCCTCAGTTGGGAGTTAACTGTTTTCAGTGCCGACTTTACATGGACATCCGTTGTTACAGCTATTGCCATGATTGTGAATAAAGCAATAAACTCTTCAATTTCAACTCTACAAGTGTGAGTAACATGGTTTATTGATTGAAGTCTCCAGTTCTTGGCAGAGATCGACAGTGGCTTTAAAACAGAGAAGGATAAACTGGAGGAGGAGAGCGGGGTGGGTGAGGGAAGTGTCAATTTTCTTTCATTCATATAGACCAGAGTGAATCATTCTTCTCCCTGATGGGAAAAAAATCTACTTGTGGACTGCATGTACTCCAACATAATTCTCCGTACTTCATCCTCATCCCCCTGCCCTGCTTCCCGATCTGCTTCATTGCCCTGGCACCCCTCTCCCCCTTTTTAATGAGCCTCTTGGTTGGTTAGGAGTTATGTCAGTGCAGGGCGTAACACAAAATTCACAGGATGGTGGGGAGGGGGAGGGGAGATGTTAACAATGAGTAGCTGAGGGGGCCCATATTAGTCTTGTTACAGCACTTAATAATCCTCTCGGTGGCCCTGCAGCCCGCCACTGGGTTGCAGTCGGGTTGTTGGTGACCCCTGCTTTAGATGACTACACACAGTGCATTAACTTTAGAAATTACCCTTGTATTCAGCAAAAAAAGGAAGGGGTATTTCTGAAGCGGTATTGTATCAGAATGTATCACAAGGGTCCACTTTCCTTTAAAGACAGAGGATAGAAATTGTGGAAAATGCCATACATACATAAGTATATAACATAATGTGACATTTGTATCCCTTTGCTGAGGAAGCTTAAGAGAAAGAAGATTACACATATTATTCTAATAGAGCTCATATTTGAGGTTAGTCACTAATTGAATTGCTGACTGAATTAGAATCTAAGCAGCCTACATTTATGAATTTAGAGATAATAGTCTGCCTTTATTTATTTGTAATTTATCTCATTGCTCATCTTAAATAATCCTGTGCAGCTATTCTGTGCAGCTAACAACCAGTTCAACCTTATCTATAACCAAAAATCAAAATAATCCAATACAAAGGGGAAAAAATGGCAAGGCACCAAATGAGAAATTCACAAATAGACACACATATAGTGAGCTTCCCTAACAACCGGGTCCTAAGGCTTAGAGAAAAACACATGTCTTAATGGCTTTTTGAAAGACCAAAGAATTGAAGCTGTCTGAAATTCAGGGGGGAGTCTGTTCCACAGGGCAGGGGCCACAACAGGGAAGGCAAGCCTACTTGGACCTCTGCTATTTAGTAGAGTAGACCTTGATCACCCCCACCCCACCCTAACACATCTGGCAGAATAACCAGAAACTCTCAGAGAGAGGAGAAGATCGGCAGTTTCAAAGTTGCTTCTGTTGGGAAACATTTTGTATTCAAAAACACATTTTATAGACGCAATCTACTGGGTAAATGAGATTGAAGCTGTGTATACTATATTATGAAAAAAGAGCTATCTTTATTCCCTTTCCTTGTTCACCAAGTGGTCCTCTTTAAAAAAAAGCAAATATGTTTGACATATAAAATCTCACCCTCTTATTTCTATCTGACCTTCCTTATGCCATATGTTAAATCTATAAATAAACGACCTTCCTCAAAAGTGGAATCCATTATGCTAGTAGTCCTTCACTATACAGTAAGAGACTCATTAACAAAGAAATATTTTCTGACAAATAACAATCAGTCTGTGACCTTTCACTTATTTAGAAGCAAATGGTTGTCTCTCATTTCCAGAATGTCTGGGTAGCTGAAATGTTTTTCAGTGATGGGGTTGGCTCTCCAGAATGGCCTCATGTGAGTAATTTGTCTCCCAAATTATCTGCATTCTGAAAAAAAAGTTGAAGACAAAACTTTTCTGGAGTTCCTTTGGGGCCTCACACCATACATTGTTTGGGGGCTTTTTATGAGAGCCAGTGTGTAATTTATGAGAGCCAGTGTGTAAAAGCACCAGGCTAGAAATTTGAAGATCTTGACTTCTAGCACTGTTGAGTGAACTTGGACCAGTCATTCTCTCTCAGTCCTGGGAAGAAGGCAGTGGCTAAGCAATTCAGAATCTTTCCATGAAAACTAGACCAGGCAATCACCAGGTCAACGCTAACATACACAAACCCAAAAAAAGTATTTATAAGATGTTCTTACATATTGTGTGTGCTTATTTGTTGAGCTGTTTAGTGGTGGGTTATAAATGTGATGCACAGATAAATAAAACAATTTGTCTAAAATGACAGTTCTTCCAGCAATCCTTCCTCTTAAATCAGAATGAGATGCTGAGCTATTCAAATGGATATCACAACTCACAAGCTTCTACTTAAAACTGTCATGTTTATAAAGTCAAACCTCAGCTAAAAGGTAGGAAGTAAACTGGATGCAGATTTTACACACACACACACACACACACACGTACATACACATGTACACATGTACGTACACATGTACGTACACACGTACGTACACACACACACACACACACATATATATATAGAGAGAGAGAGGCAAAACTATGCACTTATCCTTCAACATTTTCCATTTCCACTATCCAACCCTGGAGGGTATACTCCACAGTTTGAATATTTACACAGCACAAATTGTCTCAGTTTACATTCACCCCTGCCTGATGATTTTTGTACTGCAAAACAAGGATATTTTGAACAAAATTCACCTGATGGAGTGAAAGGTGTGAGTAAAGGTCAGTTGTCATCTGTTACAACTAGCTCTGCAGATAAAGTGAAGTTGAAACATAACAGGAAAAACACATTGAGCCTTACATTTTGTATTCTTTGGTGACCTTTTTAGTGTGTTTCCCAGCACAAAGAATGACATTATATCTAAACCCAGGCCAGTTACAAACTGGTTTAACTGTCATAATTCACGTCAAAGAACAAAAAGCTATTTCAAATTGGTAAAGATGTTGAGAATTCAAGAGAAGCCAATTCCTTGAAGAATGTATATCCAAAGATTAAACTCGCTTTCACCCATATGATACCTCTCGCTCCTGGCATGTTTGATTACGATTGGATAGCCAATTGACTACAATTGGAGCAAAATGCTGCACTTGAGTAGATGGCATGTTTTTGTAATTTACCCTTCTTGGTGTCCCACCTGTGGATAACTCTGCTGTATGTGGACCATGGGACTTAGTGCTCAAAGCTTACTTATAGATTTCTTGAGCTTCAGAAGAAATTGTCTCTAGCTCTGATGTAAATCTCGAGAGCTTGACTTTCTTCTGAAGGATTAACAGTGGAGCTAAGATCTTATGCTTGCTGCATGCTATGATTTCCAGCTCACTACTCTGCAGATTTCTGAGCTGGAATTTAGAAAATGTCTCCAGCTGGATGGGAGTCATGCAAAATTATTTTTAAAAATGCTTGAAAGCATTTTAAAAAAATCATTGGCATATGTATACCAGGGCTTTTATAAAAAACACAAATGCATATATATATATATATATATATATATATATATATATATATATATTCCTTTATATTAATACTTTATTCACAAGTGAGATATAAAAGGAACATTTTTCATTTCCTTCTTCCCCCTCTTCCCCCTCCCCATTTCCCAAATGCAGTCATGTATCTTAAAGCATAGGCCAAATTCCTTCAGCCTTATGACTTCTGATGTCATGTAGCTATTTTTAGCACTAGTTAACTAAACAATGGATGGCTCTTCTTTGCAATACTTGGCAGCACTTGAAGAAATGCCTAGATTTCTTTGAAATACGTCTTTTAGAATAATTGTAATAATACAATTAATAAACATAATTATAAACATGGCTTCACGTTAATCCATTCTATAGAAACAAAAAAAGATCCCCATTTTTCTGTTGTTGTCCTCAGCAGAAATGGCATCAAGGCAATTTAACTATTGACAAAAAAGTTTTAATCTTATGATTTGTGATGTCAGGAGTCTATTTTTGGTAGCACTCAAATAAACAAAGTTTCTTCTGTATAAGGAATGAGCATTTCTGGGTAAATATTCATTCTGAAGAAGTAAACACAGATGGGAAAATAGTTAATTTTGAAAAGCAAAATGATGTTACCCTGAAGATAACAAATGAGCCAGATGATTCTGGAGATAAATATAAGGTTGACCAACCTATTCTGTTTTGTTTTTCAAAAAGTAGGAAAATAAATCAGACCACTGACCATCTCTCCCCCAACCTCAAGCAAAAATGTGAAAAATATGCTTCAATATGACCAATGTTAAAATATTTAGCTTCATTGTGAATTAGTAAATCAGATTGAGTCACTTCATTGAGTTGGGTGGTTATAGACATCAATCAATCAATCAAATAAATTAAATAGCCTTGGTGGTGCAGGCTGTTAAACGCTTAGCACTTAGTTCCAGCTGCCTGCAATTAGTGCAGGCTCGAATCCCGCCAGGCTCGAGGTTGACTCAGCCTTCCATCCTCTTGGGGTAGGTAAATTGAGGACCCAAGATTGTTGGGGGCAATAAGCTGACTTTGTAAAAATGCCGCTTAGTAATAAGCAGGCATATACAATGGAATGAAGGCTATTGCTGAGCGCATTGGGTTGTGCTCCAAAAAATTGTAAGCTGCCCTGAGTCTCCAGAGAAGGGTGGCATATAAATATGAATATAAATAAATAAATAAATAAATAAATAAATAAATAAATAAATAAATTTTAAGTGTCCTTCTTTAAATGTAGTCTTTAGTTTCTTCTGGTTTTCTCTAGTTTCCAATCTTCAAAGTCATGGTTTTTTAAAGATAATTCTAAAAAGAACCATTTTCTCATAGGAAGGATTGTTATGATTAATTCCAAAATCTTATTTCAAATCCATCTGGACCCTTAGTCTGTTTCTAATATTCCAAAATCAAAATTCTAATCACCTTTTTGCTGTTTATTCCAAAAGACTTTTTAAAGTCTGTAAACTTGTATTTAAAACTTTGTTTCATTAAGAATTGAAGGAATCTTGTCTGATGGTATAAAACCTGTTGATCCTAAGGCTCTTAATAGTTGAAAAGCAATTAACAAACAATATTCAAAAGTGATTAGAAAAGGAAGTATGCAAACTAAATGTGCTTTTTGAAGGCACCAAAAACAGCTTGTCAGCCTTCCAGGTAAACCAGACAGGAAATATGACTACAGGTGATACTTGAAAAATTAGAATATCATGCAAAAGTTCATTTATTTCAGTAATGCAACTTAAAAGGTGAAACTAATATATGACTCATTACATGCAAAGCAAGATAGTTCAAGCTGTGATTTGTCATAATTGTGATGATTATGGCTTACAGCTCATGAAAAACCCAAATCCACAATCTCAGAAAATTAGAATATGACATGTAATCAATAAAACAAGGATTGTACATAGAACAATATCGGACCTCTGAAAAGTATAAGCATGCATATGTACTCAGTACTTGGTTTGGGCCCCTTTTGTAGCAATTATTGCCTCAATGCGGCATGGCATGGAAGCTATCAGCCTGTGGCACTGCTGAGGTGTTATGGAAGACCAAGATACTTCAATAGCGGCCTTCAGCACTTCTGCATTGTTCGGTCTCATGTCTCTCATCTTTCTCTTGGCAATGCCCCATAGATTCTCTATGGGGTTCAGGTCAGGCGAGTTTGCTGACCAACCAAGCACAGTAATCCCACGGTCATTGAACCAGGTTTTGGTGCTTTTGGCAGTGTGGGCAGGTGCCAAGTCCTGCTGGAAAATGAAGTCAGCATCCCCATAAAGCTCGTCTGCAATTAAGCATGAAGTGCTCCAAAATCTCCTGGTAGACGGCTGCGTTGACCCTGGACTTAATGAAGCACAGTGGACCAACACCAGCAGATGACATGGCTCCCCAAATCAACACAAACTGTGGAAACTTCACACTGGACTTCAAGCATCTTGCAGTGTGTTCCTCTCCATTCTTCCTCCATATTCTGGGTTCTTGGTTTCCAAATGAGATGCAAAAGTTGCTCTCATCAGAAAAGAGGACTTTGGACCACTGAGCAACAGACCAGGTCTATTTTTCTTTAGCCCAGGTAAGACACTTCTGACGTTGTTTGTTCTTCAGGAGTGGCTTGACAAGAGAAATATGACATTTGAAGCCCATGTCCAGGATCCGTCTGTATGTGGTGGCTCTTGATGCACTGACTCCAGCCTCAGTCCACTCCTTGTGAAAGTCCCCAACACTTTTGAATGGCCTTTTCCTGACAATCCTCTCCAGGCTGCAGTCATCCCCGCTGCTTGTGCACCTTGTTCTTCCACACTTTTCCCTTCAACATAACTTTCTATTAATGTGCTTTGATACAGCATTTTGGGAACATCCAACTTCTTTTGCAATTACCTTTTGAGGCTTTCCCTCCTTATGGAGGATGTCAATGATGGTTTTCTGCACAACTGTCAGGTCAGCAGTCTTTCCCATGATTGTGATTCCTACTGAACCAGACTGAGAGACCATTTAAAGGTTCAGGAACCCTTTGTGGGTGTTATGGCTTAATTAGCTGATTAGAGTGGGACACTTTGAGCCTAGAATATTGCACCTTTTGACAATATTCTAATTTTCTGAGATTGTGGATTTGGGGTTTTCATGAGCTGTAAGCCATAATCATCACAATTATGGCAAATCACAGCTTGAACTATCTTGTTTTGCATGTAATGAGTCTATCTGATATATTAGTTTCCCTTTTTAAGTTGTATTACTGAAATAAATGAACTTTTTTAAAAAACTATTTACAAAAATTAAAAACACACAAATACAAAAACACTAATACAAAATACAAAAACACTAATGTGTAAATAACACAATACTCTTTACATTTGATATCGAATTTGATAAGTCCTAATAATCAGTACGAACTAATACTTATCGCATCTTCATTTACTGTCACATCCTAAATACTAAATAACTCACAGTACTCTACTAATCTTCTCGTTGGTTTATAACTATTATTCAATTAATAATTCATTCATATTTAAACAATAAATGAAACAACATAATAGATAGATAATAATAATAATGAAAGAGAAAAGAAGGTTTAAGACCTTTGTTATTTTTATACATTTCATATAGACAGCAGAATATAATATGTTTCTTAGGTTCATTTATTTTACGTGTTTTTTTTCCTTTATGATCTACCCATTTATACCATTTATTCCATATCTGATAGTAATCTGTACCCTCCTTCCCATTGATTTTATTTATTTATTTATTTTTGGGGATTTATATGCCGCCCTCACTCCCAAAGGACTCAGGGTGGCTCACAATCATAAAAACAATACAAAATTCAAAATTTTAAAAAACTATTAAACCAAAATCCCAAAATTCTAATTAAAAGCGGCAAACAGCCAATATTATAATAAAACAATTAAAAAAAACCCTTTCAGTCCAGGTCAGCCTTTTGGAAAAGCCATGTCTTCAGGCCGCGATGGAAGGATTGAAGGTCAGGGGCCATCCGCAGCTCCAAGGGCAATTGATTCCACAAGGTGGGTGCACCCACAGAGAAGGCTCTCCTGCTTGGGGTCGCCAGGCGACACTGTCTAGCTGATGGCAACCCTAAGGAGGCCCTGTCTGTGGGAGTGCACCGGGCGCTGGGAAATCGCTGCTGGCAGAAGATGGTCCCATAAATACCCCGGCCCTAAGCCATGTAGAGCTTTATAGGCAATTACCAGCACCTTGAATCTCACCCGGAGGGCAACCAGGAACCAATGCAGCTCACGCAGGAGGGGTGTAATATGGGAGTATCGGGATACTCCCATCACAACCCGCGCAGCCGCATTCTGCACCAGTTGAAGTCTCCGAGTGGTCTTCAAGGGCAGCCCCAATTTTGAGCATGAGTCTCTCCAATTCGGCACATTCATAAGTTTTTTGAATAGCAACGTGTATTGATGGTATATTCGGTTTCTTCCAATATTGTGCTAATGAAATCCGTGCCACTGTTAATAAGTGGTTAATTAGATATCTTACTTTAGGGGAATAATCCCCTTTAATAATTCCCAACAGGAACAGTTCCGGTTTCCACTCCAGTCCACACTTTGTGATTTTTTCTATCCACACTTTTATTTTTAACCAATATTTCTTTGTCTCAGGACAAGTCCACCATAAATGAAATATGTACCAAATTTCCCCTTGCATTTCCAACAGCATGAGTTATTTTGGCCAATGTAGAGGGTGCCAGATGCCATCTATGCATCATTTTATACAGATTCTCCTTATGTGCTACTGATTTGGTTAATATGAGATTTTTTTTGCCAAATTTCTTCCCAATCATCCAGATCTATACTATAACTGAAATTTTTTTTCCCAAGCCAACATAGGTCCTTTCCTAATTCTCTCAGCCATTTCATGTTCTAGTAAGTAATTATATAGTTTAGAAATCAAACTTTTCTCAGGACTTGAAAGTATTTTGTCTAAACGTGTATTTTTTACCTCAATTCCAAATTCCTTTACATCTTTATTATATCTCAATTTTACTTGGAAGTATGACCAATTATCAATGACTATCCCTTGTGTTTCTAGTTCCTGTATCATTTTAATTCTTCCCTCATTGTCTAATATTTGCTGATTCTTAAGTTTTTTACTGATCTCCATCGTATTTAAGTGGAACATCGCCTCCATTGTTGAAAACCATCTCGGAATTTTGGTATAATGATTTCTTCTAATATCCGCCCAAATTTTAATTAAAGACTTCCGGATTACACGTCTAGTAAAATCTAGATTGCTTTTGCTATTCGGGTTCCACAAAAATGAATGCCAACCTAACTGTAAGTCATGGCCCTCCAAGTTTAAAATTCTATTATTCCTCAAATTAATCCAATCTTTATCCATGCTAATGCCGCTGCTTTATAATATATCTCCCATACAGGGAGTCCAAATCCACCTCTGCTTTTATTATCTTGTAAATAATTTTTTTTTATTCTCATTTTTTTTCTTGCCCAGATAAATTTCATAAAAATTTTATCCAATAATATCGGAATTGTTTGAAACAAATACCGTGTTTCCCCGAAAATAAGACCTACCCCGAAAATAAGACCTACCCCGAAAATAAGACCTACCCCGAAAATAAGACCTAGTGTGTTTTTGGGAGCCAAAAAAAATATAAGACAGTGTCTTATTTTCGGGGAAACACGGTATAATATTTTAGGTAAAACATTCATTTTAATTGTTGCTATTCTGCCTAATAATGAAATTTGAAATAAATGAACTTTTGCACGATATTCTAATTTTTTGAGTTTCACCTGTAGATGAACTACTTCTCTTTTATTTTAAGGCTGCTTTAACAGAATCTTGCAAATCTGAAAGTAAAACTTTCCTGCCGCCACTTTATCCTTTAAATCCATGTTTTATCCATTAAGGCAGATCCTTCATAAGTTTCTTTCTCTGACTGTTAAACCACTAGGGTTCCTGCCTCTCTTCTCTGATTGTTACCTAAGCAACATCTCTTCTTTTCAACATCTCATCCAACCATTCCATTACACAGTTTCAGCATTATGGCTATTCCCTAATCTCTCAGAGTTGTAAACCTACAGAGACCACGGCCTCCTTATGAGGAGCAACTATGTGGAGCATTTGTGGGTGATCTCAAATCCTCTACTTCTCCAGAGAAGAATTATAAAGAGGCCAGTCTACTCTCCCATTCTTCATTCTGCTGTGGTCATCAGCTTGGCTTTCAGTGGAGCCATTGTTAGTTCATCATTTCTTTCCTGGAACTTTTCTATCTGAAGCCTTCAAGCAGCATGTTGGCATGTGCTCCTTCTTTCCAGGAGACCAGTTTATTTTTATCTTGTAGTATTTTGTCTTGTAAGGAGGTTTTCCAAAGGCCAGATTTAGTCCAGGAAGCTCCAATTGTGGTTTTCTAGGTTAACATGTTAACACAAGGCCACTATTATCTCTGAGAAAGCAGAATATTTTACTGAACAACAGCAGTTACCTCCTGGAAGTGATTAGCTGTGGGGTGGGGAAGGATTTGGGGCAAAAATAAGTTTTCCATTTTTTCCAGTGACTGTGTGTATGCACAAGAGAGAAAATGTGTGGGTGAGATAATGCCTATTTCTGTACTTTCTATCAACAATTCAGTCCCTGTTTAAATTGCAAAGCTGACAGCTCTGCTTAACAATTCATTGTGGCTATAATTAGTTCCAGACCAAGAGTTCCTTGTGGATGGGAGAAGACATTAGGGTCATGATGCTGCACATCTTTCAACATGAAAAAACATATTCGATGCAATAGCCCAACCTGAAAGTTTCCAAGTGTTTTATTTTTAAAGCACAGACTATGACTAGCAATACATTTATGACAACATGCAGAAACCATTAAAATGAAGACTTTCACTACAAGAAGACAAAATGTGTTAGGTGAAGTATTTAAAAAAAATACCACTATAGCAAATTATTCCTGAAAGGGTTTTCAGCTTTTCTCACTACACTACCAGAAATCCTGAAACGTTTACTGATCATCCATCTTCTCTGTATCTCAGTTTACAACAGGAGCTGGAAAATATTTCTTCTGTCTATGGACTGTATTGACAAAAGCGCTGTCAACAGAGGCAAATCACATATCCATGAAGGCCAGTATTTTCCATGTTAGTGGGGGTTGACAGATGGGTTTTAATGAATTAATTAGTTAGACCACTTTTATATTATCAATTCTGGTAAAATCTTATCTTAGGGGTTCATACAACAATTTACTTCAGAATCATATTATAATTGAAATTATAAGAAACTGCAACAGCCTGACTCTATACTTGTTGTCTTCAACTTATTGCCTCATCAGGGGTGGAATACATTCCCTCCCCCCTCCCCCAATTTTGGTATGCCCCTGGTGTCAAGCAAGGGTACATTCTGGCCCAGCCATTTTATTTAGCTTTTATGTTAATTGCATTGTTCAAATCCTCTGCCACACAAAATTAGAAACTAATTTTCATACTTTTTGCTGATGATACAGCTTTTCTTTCCCTCATGCAAACTGTAGCCAATGGACAACTACACAAATAACACAAAAATAAAGATACTGTTCACTGAAGGACTGAATTGCTCAGAAATGGAAATGTTGCTGTAACACACAGTGATATTGCCAACATATACAGGTATTTAAATATCTAGGTACCTGTTTTCAGCCATTCACTTCATGGATACAGCCAAAGCTCAAAAAACATCAAGGTTCTCATCAGATCTGCTAGCTGCAGGGATAATGTATTGCTCCTTGCAATCTTTTCAGTGTTCCAGTACTAAGCCTGCTGCTTTTAGTGATCAGTCCTGTGCATATTCTGATTATAATTCATATTCTGAAACCATCCAATCCAAATTCATCACAACTTTATTGCAACTTCTCCACTCCACTCTGAATGTGCATCTTCAATTAGAACTTGAATGTCTTAACTCTAGTGCTTTGACTGAAAACTGTTGCCTGAAGTATTGGCTAAAACAAACTCTCTGAGGTGAATTGCTAGTCCAGTTTATTTTTTCAGGTCAGTTAACATTCATTTTGAAAATGATCACTGACAATGATTTGTCCTTTGTGGTTTTTCTGCACCATTCCTAAAGTCACTTGGAATAGACAAAAATCATTCAAGTAATAAACCAGAACCCTTGATCTGGACATACAGAATCATGTGACTACACTGCAACTATTTTAAATGTGAGCCAATGGTTGTAAATTGAGGGTTAACGTTTTATCTTTTTATTTATTTTTCTATTTTCATATCCTGTAATATTTATACAGAAATCAGTTTTTGCTACAGATAGAAAATAATTCATATTAGTAATCTCCCTTATACAAAAAAATGTATCTCTTCCAGTTTTGCAATGGAATCAATATGAATGTTTTACTCCATTGCTCTTTCTCTGCCACTTGGCATCAAGAATTCATAGCCCCATTTCTTTGGCTGATTTGTGGGCTGGTCTGAAACTATTTTTTTTCTTTGCTTGCTTTTTATTTGCTGACTTATTCTTTGAAATTTCCAGAAATGTATTGAAGATTTGCCCAACTGCACTGCTATTGTATATGTTGGTGTTTTTTTATCCAATTCTGCTTTATATATGTTAGAAATTATCACTAGTATTTAATTTTAATATGACTACTGTAGTATTTGTTAGAAAATGATTACTAATATTCTGTGATCAGTTTTTCTCTGTGCATGTGTTGGAGGCAGTTAATAAAGTTCCTCAGATTCTAATCTGATATCTTATATGACACATTTGACCAAACTGAAGATAAGTGATACACATGAGTCATTATTTCCACAGATCAAGTTGTTACTGAATCACCATAGTTTTCCTGAGCAATCAATAAGATGTTCATGTATCCTCAAATATTATTAAAAGTTGTATTTTTCTATACTTAAATTATTCAGCTGATTATTATTTTGCTGCACTAATTCAATGTTTTTGTTGACTGCTTGATGTGAGACTTCAAATTACATGCCCCAAACATCCCGCTGTAGCCTATAGGCCAATCACTTTCTTGATACATTCCCCATTCTCTCTGGGGAATTCTGGGAATTGAAATACACACATCTTAAATTTTGAAAAACACTGTTTTGACCTAAAGAGGATCTGTCATCTTTTCAGTCACAATTGTTTATCTTACATAAAATGATGACAAAACAGAAAGTGTTACAGAGTATGGTTTGGGGAAGGAGGAATGACCAGAATTCTGTTATTCAAGAAGATTTGTCATCGTTCCCAAATTATAGTTTCTAACAAAATTCTAGACAATCATTACACAGTAAACAATTTCTAAATTATTCTTCCCTCACTACTAAAATATTTCAGAAGTACCATATTTAAAGGGCTCAGTATGCCATCCAATTGTAGTTTTTTTTATTTGTCTGTTATAAAAGGAGATGAGATTGAGATTTTTTCCTTGTTTATACTGCAATCTTTTGCTGTGAAATGAGTGAAGAAGGCAGTGATACTACAGCTCCAGGAGCAATTAGATGAAACAAATTACAGGTCGTCAATTTACAATCACAATTGACCCAAAATTTCTGTTGTTAAGTGAATAACTGAGCTTTGTTCCATTTTATGACCTTTCTTGCCACATTTTTTTTCAATATGAAGGGGAAAGACTTTTCCACAAAAAGATTTTTCATGAATGAAAATATTTAGAAGCAAAATAAAATATGCTCTTCAATTGATACCGGCTATAACATTCATTTCTGAGTTTGTGTTTCTGCATTTTGAATATGCACACTGATGTTATGTCAAATGGCACAAAGCCTTTGTACAGGCTTGTGCTGAAGCTTCAGATTTTCTATTAATGTTTTGACAATATTCTGATCCTCAGCTGGTGTATTGATTTGCATTCCTTCAAAAATTTCTGAAGGCCATTTGGGAAGATCTTTATTTATACAACATAGAATGATGGAGGTGAGATGTTCTGCTGGTGCATTAGGTTATTCACTGGTTTAAGATTCACTGAGTCCTTGATCAGAACCACATATCTGACTTTGTGAGAAGAATGATCCTGGTAGCAATATGAAGTGGATATACTTCTTCTTGGGTGTGATTTGGGGGAGGGTGTGGGAGGTTGCTGACTGTTCCTCCTCTCTCTTGCAGTTCTTTCATTTTTTTAAAGTTTAAAGTTCTAATTTTTAATTCATTTTTTAATTCCACAAGGAGTTCTGCCTTTTTAAATGCTTTTAAACAAGGAAGTGAAAAACCTGTTTTAACAAACCTGAATGGGGAAAAGAAGGAAGAGACAGTACTCTGCAGCAGAGAGTTTATCCAAGCCTTTGAAGCAGCAGAAAATGGAAGATTATATTGCAAACGGACAGTCTGTTCCAGTAAGTAACTCATTCACAGGCATTTTATCAGATAAATTTAATTTATGTGACTCATTGAAACGGGACTTACAAACCAAACTGGAAGGCAAGCAGCGTGTAGAGCTATCCTCCTCCCTTTCGGAGAGTGGCCCCCATCCTTGGAGCCCAGCAGCAGCTTTCTTTGTTCAGGAGGGAGATGTAACAAATTTAAAGGGGGGAAATGTGACAGACTTCCTCTCCAGACAATGTTTGCTTACAGCTCAAACTTTAAACTCAATATATGATCTTTTGTCAGTTGTCATAGATAAGGTCAACTGCCTGAAAGAATCTTTTGCAAAGTATGCCAGGAACCACTCAAATACTGTAGAAGGACTTGGGAGGATAACCATGGATAGACATGGGATGGCTAACTCAGAAAATGAAACTAGCGAAGGACCTTGTTTTCCTCCCAAAAATTTGAATGCATATAGAGAAAACACTCAATCAGGTTAAGGCCTAAGAGATGACCAACATAACTACAGTCTGCAAACCAACCAGGTTACTTTGCAAATTTATGACAAGAGAGTAAATCGAGGGCGTTGGAGTAATAGAAAAGCTATTAGGCTGTCCCTGAGCCAGCTGCTCCGCTGTGAGCTCACTTTGATAGATCTACCACATGCAGAGTGGCTGGCAGCAAGAATGCAATATATGAGAATTCTCCTATCGTTCAAGCAATCCACAATACCCTCCATGCTTTTCAGAATGAAGCCCTTTCTGAGCACCTTCTCAATATTTCCAATAAGGGTTTTTTGCTCAGAAAAAGTGCGCCCACTCCTGAAACAGCATCATCAAGAGGGAACTGTCGCTTTAAATCTAGGCTGCAACAGCTCTCACACTACAAAACCTGAGGCTGCTGCAAGTGAACTGACCCTGAGAAAGCAAAGAAGCAATATACAAACTGTGATACCCACAGCTGCAAGAATTGCTGAGGATGTGCCAGAGGAAATGTTGATTGACCTATTCAGTGCATTGCCAGTACCTGAGCAAGTTAACATCATTCAAAGATTGGATGACCTAAAAGAGGCACTGACAACAACTCAATCTACAGCAAAGCCTCTATTTAATTTGGCTCCACTAACCACGCAACCTTATGACAATATACTTAACCAACAATCTGCCTTTACCTCAACAGTAAAAAAAGGTACTGTCACACAGGCTGACAGTGGGGTAATTACACTGATTGACCCAGCCTCTGAGAAACAACTGAAAGACAAAGGGCTTCATCATACAGTGCTGACAAACACTAAGGATATAACCCAGCTTCCATCCTCAGTTGATTTAGAAGTTCCCACAACATCTTTCCACAAGACGAATCCTCAGCTATGCCCCTCCAAAAATGGACATAAAACTACATTTATAGATTTAAGCCAGAGTACCTGTCCATTGGGGAAAAATTATTCTTGGAGCAAGAGCAGAGGCACACTGGCAACCGAGATATAGAGGAGCAACAAGGAGAACTGCAACCCATGAGGAGAAATATCGAACCTCACAACAACTGTGTTTATATGGGAAGCTTAGATGATATCAACCCGGCTCCAGTGTCAAATTGACATCTGGTATTTTTACCATCTAGCCAATCAACCAAGCCAGACCATCTTGCCTCTGAGAACCCCATACAGTTGGTGACCTGGAACATAGCTGGCTGGAAAGGGACAGTTGATAGTGGACTAATGAGCTTTTTCTCTAGATTTGACGTAATAGCCTTGCAGGAAACCTGGCTAACTGAAGTGGACGAACCAGTACAAGTGCCAGGCTTTCAAGGATGGGCGTCCCCAGCCCAAAAAACAAAGAACAAAGGGAGACCCTCTGGTGGGCTATGCATTCTTATAAAGCAAGAGTTGCAATGGCAGGGAGAGAAATTATATAACAAAGATAAGTATCCGTACTTTCTAGTTGTCAAATTTGAATATGATCAGTTTGAGTTAATACTGGTAAATGTGTATATTCCCCCAAGCACATCCCAGCACTATAATTCCGATCATTGGATGGGCTTGGAAGTTATCCTAGAAGATATAGCAATACTGTACCCTCAGTCCATAGTGGTTTTATTAAGAGATCTGAACGCTAGACTGGGTCCATCTCTGTATGAGCTTGCCTGGAAAAAGGGAATCCCAGGGGAGTTCTTTGAAAACCATCCTCAGTGGCTTTCGAGAGACTGTAAAAGTAATGCCGCTGGCCTGCTCCTAGTCTCCTTAATTTTTTACGGTGATCTCCAAATTTTGGGAGGTAAGGACAAGAATTACACATACCCTTATACATACCACTCAACCAATTCAAGTAGTGTACTGGATCTCTTTTGTGTGTCAAGAGATAAGGCTGACCTCTTTTCGGAGGTCACAGTACACCTTAGCGACAATAACGACCATCAGCCTGTGTGACATTGAGAGGTCGCTCAGATTTAAGACCATGTAACATGGCTGATAGATGGCTCACCAAAAAGGTAGAAGTAACTCAGAATAAAAGGTTAATTTGGACAAAGGTTGATACCAAGGCAATATTAGAATGCCTTAAAACAGAGAATGCTACTAAGTGGGCTAGAACAATCAAGTCATCTACTACTGACTGGATGTCAGCCTTCAATGCATTCTCCAATCTTTGTAGCATACTGAAGAAACACCTAACAACTAAACCTGCTACAAAAAGAGCCCAAGCAGGTAGACCTCGCTGGTTTGATCCTGACTGCCAGCGACTGAAAAAGAAATTGAAGGTGTTAAGTTTGCATGAAGAGTCAGATGCGAAGAGCTTCAGTGAAGAGTTTATTAGTGACTACAGCTCGAATGGACCCATCTTGGCTGGGCTACGGCTGCTACTTATAGCCAGCAGCCGCAGTTGCCAGCCAATCAGAGTGCAGGGTTTTCCCGCACTATTTAAACCAATCCCATTTGACATTTTACAAGAACAGTTCAAATAAACCAATAACATTTAAACCTACATACATAACACCCCTCCCCACTAGGTTCAGTCCATACCAAACCCCAACCTATCTAATGTATTCTTTTAAATAGGTGGGGCTCTTACGTGTATGTTGAGACCTTCGTGGTTCAGAAGTTTTAACATTCTCACCCAGTGAGAGAGGAAATGTGTCTGCTGACATTTCCCTACTGGGACTTCCTGTGAAAGAAGACCCTGTTTGATTGTTAGAATCTGGTCTCTCCTCCCAACCCATCTCCAGCCCAATGTCAGCACCCAAGTCAGGTAGTGATGTACAATCTTCCACTTCTAAGGATGGATTTTGGCATTGTGACAGGTTTTGGAATGGTTCCTGTCGTAATGGCTCATTACACAAGGGATGGATTCTTGCTTGCTGATTATCCTCCTGCTCCTCCCCTTCCCCCCTAGAATTGATATCAGGTGAGGGAACTAGAGAGGAACAAGTGCGATGTTCCTGAGAAAACCTGGATCTAAGTTGATCAATGTGCCTGCTCCAGAGGATTCCATCCTCTGTTTGTACCCTGTAAGAATGAGGGCCTGTGATTTGAGTTATCTCAGCAGGAATCCACAAAGGTTCACCCATAAGGTTCTTAGAATAAACAGAATCACCCACACTGAATGCGTGAACTTTGGAAGTGGAATTTAGTGGTGCGTTGGGTGCGTAAGTGGGATGAAGGCGGTCAAGGGAAGACCTAAGTTTCCTACCCATCAACAACTCTGCTGGGGATAAGTTATTAGATGGGTTAGGAGTGATGTGCTGAACACTAAGAAGTTTTTCAAGCTTCTCAGTGATGTCCCCAGGACCCAGTTGCTGAAGTTTCTCCTTGGTAAAACGTATCATGCATTCAGCCTGGCCGTTAGCCGAAGGGTGCCCAGGGGCAGTGACGGCATGTCTGATACCCTGTTGTGCTAAATAGGATTCAAAAAGGTTGGATGTAAATTGAGGGCCATCGTCAGAGACAAGAAGATCGGGTAACCCGCGGGTTACAAAAAGGGTTTTGAGCTGCTTGATGACAGCATCAGTGGTGGTGGATGCCATAGGGATTACCTCTAGCCATTTGGAATATGCATCTACTATAATAAGAAAGGTGTGCCCTCTGGTAGGGCCTGCGAAATCAATGTGAATCCTAGACCATGGGCCCCTAGGACATTCCCATTCCTGTTTGGGGGCAAGAGGTGGGGCAGGCCTGACTACCTGACAGTTGGGACAAGATGCAACTCAGTTTTCAACCATTTTGTCAATACCTGGCCACCATACATAACTCCTGGCCAATCCCTTCATCCTTACAATACCAGGATGACCCTCATGTAACATTTCCAAAACCTCTCTTTGTAGTTTTGCAGGAATAACCACCCTGTTACCCCACAAAATACATCCTCTTAATACAGATAATTCAGTTTGCCTGGACTTAAAAGGTTGGGCCAGGTGAGGTAGATCTTGAAGAGGCCAACCTTTCTTAATCCAGCCTATAACAGGAGCCAATAAAGTGTCTTTGGCAGTCTCTCTGGCAATTTCAACAGCATGCACTGGAAGCTTGGCAACAGTTTCTAGGAAAAAGGTGTGTGTTTCAGGTTCAAAGTCCTCCTTGTGGCAAGGAAGTAGGCAACGACTCAGTGCATCAGCATGTCCAATGTTCTTGCCAGGCTTGTGGATAAGTTTGTAAGAATAAGCAGCAAGAAATTCATTCCACCTCAGCGTTCTTGGTGACAGGATAGTAGGTGTAGGTTTATCTCCTGCCACAATGCCTAACAAAGGTTTGTGATCTGTAACAATGGTAAATGTTCTCCCATACAAATATTCATGAAATTTCTTGATAGCTGCAACAATTGCCAATGCTTCCTTGTCCAATTGGCTGTAATTCCTCTCTGCTTTGGTCAAAGTGCGAGAGTAAAATGCAATAGGGGTTTCTCTCCTGCTGGGAAGCCTGTGGCTCAAACCCCCCCACACTCCAAAGGGGGATGCATCACAAGTCACTACAACAGGAAAATTCTCAGAGAACTGTATCAGTACAGCATCAAACATGATTAGTCTTTTAATACTGTTAAATGCTAATTGTTCCTTCCTGCCCCAGACCCAAACAGACTTTTTGTCAAGTAATCTGTGCAATGGTTCTGCAATGGTTGCCTTCTGAGGTAGGAACATGTGATAAAAGTTAATGAGTCCAAGGAAGGCTTGCAAATCTGTTTTGCATTTAGGTCTAGGGGCTTCTTTGATTGCTTGAACCTTGGCATCGGTAGGGTGAATGCCATGCTTGTCAATCATATAGCCCAGGAACTCAACCTTGTCAGTTGTAAGAGTGCATTTTCCAACTACTGGAATCTTGTTCCCTTGGTAGTCTTTAAGAGTCAGTGCTTGCTTCTGGAAATGCTTCTTCTGAATGTTGGGAAGTAGCCTGTGAATAGTGTCCCATGACACCATAGATAAATAGGAGCCTGAGTCCACTTCCATTTGGCAAGGCCTTCCTTCAATGAGTACCTTCACATGTACTTTTCTGCTTCTTAAGGTTGAAGAGTGACCAATGGTGACTGTTTGATGAGTTTCATTCTTCCCATTTGCTTCTGATTTGCCCCATTTTCTCACTGAAGTTGTTGGGCTTGAAATCTTTGTCAGGAAACTTTCTTCTGTGTGGTGGAGTTCTGGATGATTTGCAGACTCTTGCTAAGTGACCTCTTTTTTCACAATGAAGGCAGATGGTATCAAGAAACTTGCATTCAGTGCGGGGGTGCCCCCCCCACAACCTCTGCAATAAAAGTCTTGCCTTTTTCTTCCTAGGTCTTTCTTTTTCTTTTCCATTCTGAGTCTATAAATTCCTTCCTCCACCTCACTGCAGTCTGATTCAGAATCTATTTGCTCGCAATGAGTTGTTGTGGACTTTTCCACATCAGAATTTCTTGAGGCTTTGTTAATTTTCTTCATGGCTCCCGCGGACTTAGTGGCTTCTGCTGAGGAGGCCTCTTCTATGGCTTCCTTCAATGTGATCTTAGGTTTTAATAACAATTTGCTCTGAAGCACTTTGTCTTTGAGGCCTAGAACAAATCGATCACGCATGGCCTCCTCCAAGTTGTTAAACTCGCATGCATCCCCCAATGTCTCTTAAACTTGCCACAAAGTCGTTAACGTTTTCGCTTTCCCCTTGATCCCGACGGTAAAACTCGTGTCTCTTAATGAGGCACGATACTTGTGGGGCATAATGGGCTCTTAAAAGCTTTTCTAGATCAGGCCATTCCATTACCTTCACATCTGCAGCTCCCGCCAATGCCTTCGCCATCTTGAAGATTGCTGGACCGCAGTGCGTAAGAAAGACCGCCCTCTTCTGCTTCTTGGAGATGTCGGCGAGGTCGTTTCCTTCCAAATACATTTGGAAGCGATCCGCATACGATTCCCAGTCTTCTGCCGCTGGATCGAATGGGGCTGGGGGGGGGTGTTCAGCACAGCCATCTCGCTCTTCTGCTTGTCTTCCACGTCGTCTTCTCTTCAGGGGAATCCCATCCTCGTCACCAGTGTTAAGTTTGCATGAAGAGTCAGATGCGAAGAGCTTCAGTGAAGAGTTTATTAGTGACTACAGCTCGAATGGACCCATCTTGGCTGGGCTACGGCTGCTTCTTATAGCCAGCAGCTGCAGTTGCCAGCCAATCAGAGTGCAGGGTTTTCCCGCGCTTTTCAAACTAATCATATTTGACATTTTACAAGAACAATTCAAACTAAACCAATAACATTCAAACCTACATACATAACAGAAGGCAGCCGTGAAGCTTGCCCAGAGGAATCCTACTACGCATAAACAAGCTAAGATGCTACACATGAGAAGGGAATATAAAAAAACTATAACATTAAAGAAAAAAAGTTTTGCCAATTCAATCTGGTCAAAACTTGAGTTGGCTGCCAGAAGTCATAACTCAGTATTATTTTGGCACTCTGTAGCAGATATCCTGAAGGAACAGAGATTTGCGTTTGACATTCCAATCTCTGCTGAGGACTGGGAGAATTATCAGTTCTTGTTTGCCCCCACCGAACCGGTAAAGAAATTATTTTTAAATAGTGATTTAACAAACCCTAGAACTCCCCATCCCTGGCCACCAGTTTCAGAAAAGGAGATACAGTCCATCATTAAAAGCTTAAAGAGCAATAAAGCCCCAGGAGAAGATTTTTTACCAGCAGAATTATTTAAGAAATTTTCCAACTGGTGGGGCCCTGTATTAGCAGGTCTTTTTACACACATAAATAACACCTGCCTTATACCAGATGGGTGGAAGATGGCAATAGTCTCCATATATAAAAAAGGGAATAAAAAGGATCCTAGTAATTATAGGCCCATCAGCCTGATTGACATTATAGCAAAAATATATGCTAGGTATCTTTTGAACAGACTTGAAATCTGGGTAGAGGAAAAACAACATCCCCACAGAAGAACAAGCAGGTTTTAGACAAAGCAGATCTACTATTGATAACTGCTTTGTCTTGAACCATCTAATTGCCAAATATGCCTATAAGAGGAGACCCCTGTTTGCTGCTTTCATAGACCTTACAGCAGCATTTGATATGGTAAATAGAGACATACTATGGAGTAAACTGACATCTCTTAAAATAGAACCCAGACTCCTGGCTTTGATTAAAGCCCTTTACACAGGTACCTGTTTGAGGGTGCGGTATGGGGTTAATGGGGCCCTGACTAACAGGATTCACACAAATAAAAGAGTAAGGCAAGGGTGTATCCTGGCCCCATTATTATTTAATTTATACATCAATGACCTGCCAGGGTTAATGAAGGGTGCCATGGTACACATGCCGATGATCCTAAATACTTACTGTAACAGCGTGCTTTATGCTGATGATATGATTTTATTATCATACTCACAAGTAGGATTACGTAGGCTATTAAGAAGATTTAGCTCTTATTGCCAGGATAACTCCCTAATTATTAGTAAATCTAAATAAAAAATAATGGTGTTTAGAAGAAACCATCAGAGACATAAATGGCAATTAGATGGTGAACCAACTGAACAGGTTAACACCTTTGTATATTTGGGTGTAACTTTTTCCAAGACTGGATCTTGGGCCTGCCATCATCAATGGAGCACATTTAGAACAAAAGCCCATTTGAATTTATTGCTCAAACTAAAAAACCATAGTTACGCAGGGTCCCTAGCCCCACTAATCAAGGTTTATAAGGCTAAGGTTACCACAATGCTCTTGTATGGAGCAGAAATTTTGGGTCTTTACTCAACCACAGTCTTAGAACAACACAGTCCCAACATTTGAGATGTATTTTGGGTGTAGATCCAAGAACATCTGTTGTAGCAGTTAGAGCTGAATTGGGAATTCATACAATTCAGGCATTATCTAAAATTAGAGCTTATAACTACTGGTGCAAAGTTAATGAAATGGAGACTGATAGACTACCCAAATTATGCCTACTAGAGCAAATGAAACTACAATCACAAAGCTCCTGGATCACCAAACTAACACATTTTGTAAGAAGCTGTGGCCTTCCTGTCTCTTGTGTAACACGAGAACAAACTAAAAAAGAGTTGCCCAAAGAATTAAGGATATAGAAGCACAAACTGACATAGTTATCCTTAGTAAGGTGGGAAACTTGAAATGGCTGAGTAAATACAAACGTACTTTTCAAGTAGACAGTTATTTGAAGTTACAACTCCCAAAACAGCTTAGGGAGATATTTACAAGAGCGAGATTCGACCAGGTTGACACAATGGTCAGATACGGGAGATTTCATGCTATACCGTACAATGAACGTCTCTGCATTTGCAGAGCGGTGGAGGTAGAGGACCTGGCTCACATCCTATTTGACTGTTGCATATATAAGAGGGTGAGAGACAGGTATCTTGATCTATATACCAGACGAATAACCCATTGGGATCCCCATATCAAAATAACTTACCTTATGTCCGGCCAGAACTTGAAAATAACATTTAACATAGCACAGTACTTAAACAAAATGATCCGGTTGAGATCTGCATATGTGGGACTGATTGGGGTGGATTGTAGGGACTCAAGTATGATGCTGTCATATTTTATCTATATCTTAAATTATTCTACATTATTACAATTTCATTTTAGATTGTATTTTATTATTATTTTATCTAAATTGTATTTTATTCTGATTCCATTTTAAATTGTATTTTATCCAATTCCATTTTAAATTGTATTTTACTAAATTCCATTTTGAATTGTTTTTATCAAATTTTAACAACAATTTATTGCTGGAACTTTGCACTTTGATATGGCCCAAGGGCTAATCAATAAAGACTGTATTGTATTGAATATGAAGTGAAAGAGAGGGGGGGAGAGGGAGGGGGAGAGAGAAAAAAGAAAAGAAAAGAAAAGAAAGTTTTGTCAAAACATTGTAGGATTTGGGCCGTGCTATTTCTTCTAAGCATTTTTGGATCAATTAGTCCCCTGTAGCTGTCATGTTGTAGTGACTGCTGGGGGGGTAAATGTATTGTTGTCATAATGTCTCTGGAATAATACTGTATTTGTCAGCTACATATTAAGACAACTACAGAAATTCGCTACGTTAAAAAAAGACTAATTGGAAGTCCTAGCATTGATTACAGTATATTTAAGGTGGTTATTGATTATTCCTCTAGCGGGCAGCTCAACATGGGCAGAGATAATTGCAGTTAGGTGCAAAGTAGGATCTTCCAGAGTTGCTGTACTGCAGTAAACAAAGCACAATGGATAACTTAAGAACTAATAAAGGTGCTCCTTGCTTAGAGACCACAAATGAGACTTACAACTTGATCATTAAGTAAAGAGACCTCTAAGTGAAAAATTATATGATGGTAAATCTGCTTACAATTTCACACAGGATTAGGTGTGCTGACTGATTGTAATGGCAGAGAGAGAGAGAGAGAGAGAGAGAGACTGTGAAGGGTCATAAAAGCATTAGTTACTTTTTCAGCACTGTCATAATGTGATCACTGTCTGAGGCAGTCATTAAGTAAGGATTACCTGTTACCAGAACCTTCACAAAGTAAAAAAAAATAGTGGTTTGTGGAAATGTATTTAGGAGACATGTCAAGATGCAGCTAAGGGAATGGTCAGATAAAAGGCAGTTTAACCCACAGCAAGAATGTGGTCAGGGCAAGAAGCTCAGAAGGCATCCTCCCTAATTACAGTCAGTACTCTTCAACATCTTCATCAATGACTTGGGCAAGGGGATAGATGGGAAACTCATCAGATTTGTAGACGACACCAAGCTGGCAGGAATAGCCAACAGTCCAGAAGATAGGCTTAAGATACTGAAGGATCTTGACAGAATAGATTGTCATGCTTAGCAGGATGGTGGTAACAATCAGTATTTATCTATTACAGCCCAAATTATTGTCACATTTTTATTCAGGTGTGTACTCTAAGTCTAGCTGAAATTAATTTTCCTAACAGGAACATGTTCTGGATTGAAACATAAGTACGTCCTTGATTATTGCTAATTTCCTGTACTTCCTGATACAGCCTATTTCAGGAAAGGCAAAATGATTTCCAGGATCATATCTTTAGCCTTCCTCCCTCTTATTTGTTTGACATGATTAGGGGCTTGCAAATGTGCAGACTTACATCGGCAAGGTCAATATTTCCTTACCTTGCCATATGGTTTACTGCCCACAACAGTTCAATTCATAGTAAACAATGGAGCTTAAATATTATCAGTCAATAGAAGTTAATGACTATCCTACAACAGCTGCATAGTGGAGATATAAGTTTCCCCTTTACATTTATCTTATATTTGGCCAGACCAGGGAGTAATAATTTGTGGTCAAAACACTGGGGCAAAAGAGAAGGAAACCTTACGCCCCAATTTTTTCTTTCTGATAATATGATTGGGCTGTATAAATTAGAAACTCCCTTATTTGTGTTACTCTGTAGAATAAAAATGTGTGTCAAAGATGTAAGTGCATCATACAGGTGAAACTTGAAAAATTAGAATATCATGCAAAAGTTCATTTATTTCAGTAATGCAACTTAAAAGGTGAAACTAATATATGAGTTAGACTCATGACATGCAAAGCAAGATAGTTCAAGCTGTGATTTGACATAATTGTGATGATTATGGCTTACAGCTCATGAAAACCTCAAATCCACAATCTCAGAAAATTAGAATATTACATGTAATCAATAAAACAACGATTGTACATAGAACAATATTGGACTTCTGAAAAGTATAAGCATGCATATGTACTCAGTAGTTGGTTTGGGCCCCTTTTGCAGCAATTACTGCTTCAATGCAGCGTGGCATGGAAGCTATCAGCCTGTGGCACTGCTGAAGTGTTATGGAAGACCAGGATGCTTCAATAGCGGCCTTCAGCTCTTCTGCATTGTTCGGTCTCATGTCTCTCATCTTTCTCTTGGCAATGCCCCATAGATTCTCTATGGGGTTCAGGTCAGGCGAGTTTGCTGGCCAATCAAGCACAGTAATCTCACAGTCATTGAACCAGGTTTTGGTGCTTTTGGCAGTGTGGGCAGGTGCCAAGTCCTGCTGGAAAATGAAGTCAGCATCCCCATCAAGCTCGTCTGCAGAAGGAAGCATGAAGTGCTCCTGGTGGATGGCTGCATTGACCCTGGCCTTAATGAAGCACAGAGGAGCAACACCAGCAGATGACCAAATCAACACAGACTGTGGAAACTTCACACTGGACTTCAAGCATTTCGCAGTGTGTGCCTCTCCATTCTTCCTCCATACTCTGGGTTCTTGGTTTCCAAATGAGATGCAAAAGTTGCTCTCATCAGAAAAGAGGACTTTGGACCACTGAGCAACAGACCAGGTCTGTTTTTCTTTAGCCCAGGTAAGACGCTTCTGATGTTTGTTGTTCAGGAGTGGCTTGACAAGAAGAATATGACATTTGAAGCCCATGTCCAGGATCCATCTGTGTGTGGTGGCTCTTGATGCACTGACTCCAGTCTCAGTCCACTCCTTGTGAAAATCCCTAACACTTTTGAATGGCCTTTTCCCGACAATCCTCTCCAGGCTGCAGTCATCCCTGCTGCTTGTGTATCTTTTTCTTCCAGGCTTTCCCCTTCCACATAACTTTCCATTAATGTGCTTTGATACAGCACTTTGGGAACATCCAACTTCTTTTGCAATTACCTTTTGAGGCTTTCCCTCCTTATGGAGGGTGTCAGTGGTGGTTTTCTGCACAACTGTGAGGTCAGCAGTCTTTCCCATGATTGTGATTCCTACTGAACCAGACTGAGAGACCATTTAAAGGCTCAGGAACCCTTTGTGGGTGTTATGGCTTAATTAGCTGATTAGAGTGGGACACTTTGAGCCTAGAATATTGCACCTTTTCACAATATTCTAATTTTCTGAGATTGTGGACTAGGAATTTTCATGAGCTGTAAGCCATAATCATCGCAATTATGGCAAATCACAGCTTGAACTATCTTGCTTTGCATATAATGAGTCTATCTCATATATTAGTTTCACCTTTTAAGTTGCATTACTGAAATAAATGAACTTTTGCACGATATTCTAATTTTTTGAGTTTCACCTGTATTCTGCAGTATCAAATGAATACATTTCTCTAAGTTGTAATCCACAGGCATCTTTGAGATACCTAAAAATTGATAACAGAGATCAGGATCAATCCCATAACCATAGCCCAGCCTTCCCCTGCTTGATAGTCTTCATACACATTAAAACGAATGCCCCCAGAATTCTTTGAAAGCATGGTTGCCATCGCTGATACCTTTTCTCTCCATATATAAACTTGTATCTATATATTTTCGGGGTATAGGACATAGCAAAGATCCCCAACTTTTTCAGTTGTGCGGACCAGTGGGGCAGGGAAAGTGGATAGTTCACGCATGCAGCAGGTAAGTCCACATGCAACCACAGCTCCATTTGTGCAAGTGGTGGACATGCACAGCCATCACTTATGCAAATAAAGTGTGCGTGCAAGTGCTCACCCATTGCTTGCGTGAGTGAGTTGCACATGTGTGCATGATCGCCGGCCACTTCTGTGGCCCAGTTCTGAAAGACTCAAGGCTCAGTAGTGGTCCATGGCATGGGGATTGGGACCCCTGATATATTTATTTATTATTTATTTATTTATTTTATTTGATGGGATTTATATGCCACCCTCTCTCCTGAAGGACTCAGGGCAGCTCACAACTATAAAAAACATAGAATACAAAAATTAAATTTATTAAAAAGTATTAAATCCCAACAAAATTTAAAACCCACAATAAACAATAAAACCAATAAAAGCCAATAAATCCCCCCACCTCAGTCCAGGTCAGCCTTCTGGAAGAGCCATGTCTTCAGGTTGCAGTGGAAGGATTGAAGGTCAGGGGGCAACCTCAACTCCAAGGGCAGCTGGTTCCACTGGGTAGGCGCTCCCACAGATAAGGCTCTCCCCCTGGGGGTCGCCAGCCAATACTGTCTGGCCGATGGCACCCTAAGGAGGCCCTGTCTGTGGGAGCGCACCAGGCACTGGGAAATCGCTGTTGGCAGAAGATGGTCCCATAAATACCCCGGCCCTAAGCCATGTAGAGCTTTATAGGCAATTACCAGCACCTTGAATCTCACCCGGAGGGCAACCAGTAACCAATGCAGTCCACGCAGGAGGGGTGTAATATGGGAGTATTGGAATACTCCCATCACAACCTGTGCGGCCGCATTCTGCACCAGCTGAAGCCTCTGAGTGGTCTTCAAGGGCAGCCCCACGTAGAGAGCATTGCAGTAGTCCACATGGGAGGTAACAAGTGCATGAGTAACCATACATAAGGCATCTCGGTCCAGATAGGGCACAGCTGGTGCACCAGGTGAACCTGAGCAAATGCCCCCTGGCCACGGCTGCCACCTGCTTCTCTAAACTGAGCCGTGCATCCAGAAGGACACCCAAGCTGCGCACCCTCTCTGCAGGGGGGGAGTAACACCTCTCCCCCCACAACCAAAGATGGAACATCCTGGACAGTCCAAGATGCCGGTACGTACAGTCACTTGGACTTGGCCGAGTTGAGTCGAAGCCTGTTCCTCCCCATCCAGACCTGTACCGCTTCCATATATAGGACAACAAGGAAAGATATTGCGGTTGCAGCACGTGTGAGCCATAAATGAAAGTTTTTTTAAATGTGAAACGCGACTCTAAAAATATATTTATATGCTCAAGGGTTAAGGGGATAAAGAAACCAGTGGAATGCAGGAAAGTATTATACCCACAGTGGAATTAATGAAGTAATGTTTTTGTTGAGCTGAAATATTTGCAGAGTGAAGGGATCAAGAGCAGCAGACTCAAAAGAAGCTATTTGTATACAGTACTGAAACAATATATATTTCTACCACATATGTCAAGAAATAATTTAAGCATTACTCATTTGAATCTGAAACCAGAACTATATGGAAAGCATATTTATAGCACAGTGTTGCTTCACTGAGACCCTTTTAAAAGAGAATGTATCATTTTCTTTTTTCCACTGGATTTCTTTTTGTTTTGTTTTGAGAGCCAGACAGAGAATATTAATTTACTGTAAATGTGGCTATGTATGGGAACAAGTAAACAGGATAAATGACAAATCATCTTGTTTTAATGATATATTTTCAGTCAAAAATCAACAGATACAGGAGTGATTAAATTATACCTGCTGACCTCCTGTCTAAGATGGTACAGTACATGTATGCTTAAGATTTTCTGGGTATGTATGTGTTGTGTATACAATAAATTAAAAAAAAGAGTATACTTGTTGTATCAGATCACCACAGCTTTCTTTAGACTGAGGTACTGGATACAGTTCTTGTCATCTTCAGCCAATTGTTATAGAAGCCACCCGGTGAAAGAAAACTGCTCTAGTGTCTGTTGAGAGGGGGAGGGGTAAGACACCATCTATCTCCAGTCTACAACAGTTACAAGAAGATTCAACAGCCAACTGAACTCTGATTCAGGTGACCCTGAGGGCAAAATGGCTTCAAGGGCTCTCAGGGAAAGTGCGATCAGATGACTGCAAATAAACGCAGTCCTTTCATTCCCCCCACTCCATCCACACACACACATCCAGTCAGAAACTATCCTTCCATCTGCCCACCTTCCAGTCTCAACTGTCAGGACCTATCCTTCCATCCCCCCTGCCATCACAACTGATGAAGTTTCTTGGATGAGAAATGAAATGTTGTGTTCTTCTTTCTCAATGGGAAAAGAAACAGTGCAGCTACCTTTTGAAAAAAAAAAAACACCTTTGAGACAACTATGACTTGGATGACTGAGAATCTCCACATAAACTGTTCTAGAGTTTCCGGTGGTGCTCAGTTAGAACGCTACAGCATAATCCACAAGCACAGCATAAAGAAATTACTTTTTTTTAAAACTGATATTCAGTATATTGCCTTCTATTGTCTGACCAGAGACAGTCTTTTCTCATACACACTTGCTGTAAAGCAAAGTGATGTCAAAATGAGGTCTGTGTACAGTGCCACCCATGATGCAATGCTATCCCTACCAACTTGTGTTTCAGTGTCTGACTGAAGTACATCATGAATGTTGTCTTATGATATCTTGATGCGTGTTTCATCACTTGCCTCTTATTTCATGCATTGTCTGATTTTCCCATTCCTGTTACAGATTCCATCTCTACTGGTGGCCCTTACATTTTATCTCCGAGGCTCTTACGTCTTTGGAAATACCATACCTGAGTGACAAAAACCCAAGCAATCACTAATAGCAGCAAAGAGATTCAGAAATCTCTTTGAAAACCTGATCAATTTTCATTATCTTCATAGTGAGAATGTGTGATACAACTCTCTCTCTTTCTCTCTCTCTCTCTTCTCAACAAAGTACAGACCTTTCTTATTAAGTATGTTTGTTATGTTTGATTTTAATACACCTGCAATTCATGAGACATGACATTGTAGATGTATAGTATATTGCAGCTTTAATTTTGATTGAATAAAGTTGCTTTGTAAACTGCCGGGATTGTGATGACCCAGGGTGGGATACAAAACAAACATAGTCACAGAAAACAGGTGAAGCCCCTTTTATTCCTTCAGTTTGCTTCCAAGTTCCGAATATCTTTGATGGAAGACAAAAAAACTCCCACACAGTTACACGAAGAAGGAAAAAAGCAACACAAACCTGGCAAGATAAGGGCAGGAGGATGTCCACAGATAACACACACTAGGAAGGACGCCAAACTCAGAGAGGAACTATAAAGTAGAGATATTTACACAATTTGTTTCCAGCGTTTGCCAGTAAGCAGGTCCAAATTCTTATTCAGTTGTCACACCTGCAGCCCATGAAGAGGATCAAGGCCCTCTCCTCCTGAGGAGACCACATCTCTCCCTGCGTGCCCTGGGATGGATAGGGGATGGGCCTGGGTCCTCCTCTGACTGCTCAACCGACCTCTGCCCTTCCCCAGCCTTCTTCACAACCTCTGGAGCCACACTTCCACACCCTGTCAGCTGATCCTCCTCTTCCTGAAAGTCATTTTCCACGGGGGCATGACAAGGACCTTTAGAACTGGTCCAAGACTTGTCTCTTTTAATGAGCATATGGCCTAAATATGTAAACTTGAATGCTATGCAAATGAGTTGTATTGATTGGTTCTGTTCTATTCTTTTAGAGAGAAAGATATGTTATCTCCTGGAACTAGAGCTAAAGGGAAGTTTTGCACCAGGATTGAATTCATGCACTGAAAAAATGTTCAGATCAAAGGCCACAAAATGAAACTTTAATCTACTGTGCATAGAAATCTTCTCCTGTCCTCTCCCCACTTCCTCAACACAACATTTGGCTCCAGCAACAATCCTGGATCTGTGGAACTAAAAAGAAGCACATCCTGGCCATAGTCCAATGGATCAAAAATTACTGGGAAGTTGGACCCAACTATATTCTATTCAAGTTGCTAACATCAGATTTCACAACATCAGGATAAAATTGGCCTGATTTAATCTACAGTGTGATTCTCTATCCAGTAATGGAGTCAATGACTTTGCATATAGATAAGAATAATCCCGGTGCACAGATGTTGGCTGGTAGAGCCAGTGTATATTAATATTTATGCCATTGAGGTCTGGGCCTCATTTCAAATGTCAATTTCAAATGTCAATTGTTAGAGATACAAATATTTAAAAAAAGAAGAATGTATGAGGCTCAGGTTTTAGATGTATTCAAGATTAAAGAGTTTACTTCTGAGAAGATATTTAAGCAACTCTCAAAAATGCTCAAGGAGTGTAATAAATATGCTCTCTCTCTCTCTCTCTCTGATGAAATTGAGGTTTGATTGTTTTTTGTTCATTTGTTTATCAAGCACCTACCCATAAGAAAAATATCCAGAATGTCTGATACTCAAATGGACTTCATCTGTGGAGCATAATTAACCTAAAGAAACAGGCAGCATCAAGGTTATGAGGAAGCATATAAGTAGATGACTGAGCATTAATTAAGCTACAAGCTGGTAATGATGAATCAGGAAGAAGATTGGGGACTGTATTGAATATATCTTTGAAAATATCAACGCAACAACACCGAAAAAGACATATTCTTAGGTATATAAGCAATTAGGAGTATTAGGCAAGGAATAAAATTCACAGTAATGTAATATCTCTATATTCCTTCCTAAATGTTGGATATTGTCTACAATTTTGTTTTTGCTAAAATAGGATACAACTAAGATGACTGAAAATTTGACAAAGGAAATGAATTTGCCAAATCTTTCTTATTGTAAGATCTTCAATATTGGAAATACAATGTTATCACCCCAGTTACTCAGTGAATTAAAGAGCTGATGTCACTTGCAATTTATGAAGGGATTGATTATAGACTTCGTTGCTATAGATACATCACAACATCTGATAATCTTTTCCAAGGCCTTTACTGCTATCTTATCAGGTATATGTATTGTATTTCTTGGTGTAATTCTTGACTACTGTTTTATTTATTGTTGATAGTTGATCCTGAAAGGTATCTACCACTTCAATAACTTTACTGTTAGGCTACTTGCTATATTATTGTCATTAGTTTGGTGCCCTTTATAATTAATCCTAGTTCCGTTTCTTTTAATACCTTGATTTAATTCTCGAACTTTGCAAATCACTGCATTTTCAGCTATAAAACTAATATAATTAGTGCAGTGCAGGTTTAATGTTTCTTCCTCCAATTTTAAAAATATGGTCAACTTCCAATCCAGCCTCTCTCAATATATATTCAGCATATGCATTGAATAAATAAAGTACTCAAAACTAAGTATTCCTTCCTGTTAAAATGTAATTTAGAAGAAAATCTGATACGATTGTCTTGTATTAATAAACAGAGAATAAGGCTACCGTGGTTTTAATTAATGGGACAACCCAAATTCTGAAACTATATGACCTTGAAAGCAAGCTAGTGGGGACATAATTAACTTGAAATCTTTCTTGCTTTGATCTCCTGGATGTTGGATTACCTCCTTCAACAAGGTGTATTTTTTAAAGAGAAGCCAAGGACTGCTTGTTACATTAAAGCTATTAAGTTTCAGTGGACCCTCCAGAAAGACTTTTTTAAAAAAAATTACTTGCTTCCAACTTGATTAATCTATTCCCCAACTAAATATTTCAGAACTTCCTACAATGTCCTAGCTATGACAGTGAGCAACATCTAGATTTTTCTGGCTATATTGTTAACAGGCCAAATGTCTTGTTTTGAATATTAGACCTTTTGATGCTTTTTAGGGTTTTAACAGCTGTTACTGTTTTTACTGTTTTAAAATGTTTTTACAGTTTTAACTGTAATATATATTTGAACTGTGAGCCACCCAAAGTCATTTGCCAAGATGGGCAGCTATAGAAATCAGATGGATGGATGGATGGATGGATGGATGGATGGATGGATGGATGGATGGATGGATGGATTATGAGAGACTGAAAACATTTTTTTAAATTATATTGTCATGCTCCCTGTACAAGAATAGGTATTTCTTCTTCAGTAGACATGTCAATTACAGACCACTGATTTTCTACCATGGAGTTCAGTGGGATCCTCTGAATAGAACATGTTATGCCTAAGTTTGTTCAGAAACATGGCCGGAAATGTCATTTTCCATATAAATAGCAAACTTTGTCCATAAGGCTGCAGAGACAAAGTTAAATGTATGATCACTTTAAACATTTAGTTCTGAACAAGTTGCCCACATCAGAAACAGATTACTAAAATATGCCCTCCCAGTTCTAATAACATTTGGCTGATAACTAAGTCTTATATTGGACACAGTTTTTCTCAACCTCATGTGTAGCTTTCTGCCTTTATATGGAAAGAGGGTGGGAAAGCTATTTTTTTCTGAGAAGCCAAATAAAAGTATCTGCCAAAAATCTGTACTACTAGTGCCTATGTCTGCTTTGCTTTCAGAAATGTGACAAAGATCTTTTCAAATGACTTTCTGGAACCAATTTCTACTAACTGCTGTAACTGATTTGTATTTACTTGTATTTTGTATTGGGTATGTAGTCCATGGGCTATGTATTATAGTATATGTTCCACATCATGCCTCCCAAAGTGAATGACAAATATTCACTTGTGTGAGGTAAATGAAGGGAGCATTATTTTATTCTATTCTATTGTTTATTTTATTTTATTTTCAATTTATATACAACTATAATTTACTAGGAATCCCTGAAGATTTTTATTTATTTATTTATTTCTTGGACTTGTATGCCGCCCCCTCTCTGAAAGGACTTGGGGCGGCTCACAACTAAAAACCAACAATAAATTAATTACTTAAAACAATATTAAATAATTACAAGCCCAATTAATCTAAAACCCCAATGTGCTTATACAATTTAAAAATTTTAAAACAACCCCCCCCCCAAGAAGTCAGCCCAGCCCGGCCTGTTCAAATAACCAGGTTTTCAAGTCATGATGGAAGGTGTGAAGGTCAGGGGCCAAACGGAGCCCCAGGGGTAACTGGTTCCATAAGGCGGGAACCACCACAGAGTAGGACTGTCCCCGGGGCATCGCCAGCTGGCACTGGCTCGCAGACAGCACTGGCTCGCAGATGGCACCCCGAGGAGTCCCTGCCTGTGTGCTCGTACAGGGTGGTTGGCACTCGATACCAGCAGGAGATGCTCCCATAAATATCCTGGACCCATGCCTTGCAGGACTTTGAATGTTAACACTAGAACCTTGAATCTCACCCAGAGGGCAACCGGCAGCCAATGCAGGTCGCGCAGGAGGGGAGTATCAGGAAACTCCCATCACCACCCGCGTGGCTGCATTTTGCACCAGCTGCAACCTCCGAATGGTATTCAAGGGCAGTCCTAAATAGAGAGCGTTGCAGTAGTCGAGTTGGGAGGTAACAAGTGCATGAGTCACCGTGCGCAGGGCATCTCAGTCCAGTAATGGGCATAACTGGTGAACCAGCCACACCTGGGCAAAGGCCCCCCTGGCCACGGCTCCCACCTGCTCCTCTAACCTGAGCCGCAAATCCAGGAGGATCCCCAGGTTCCAGGCCCTGTCCACGGGGGGAACACCTCTCCCCCCATGATCAAAGGTGGAATCTCTTGACTGGACCGAGATGCCGGTATGCACAACCACTCAGTCTTGGCCAGATTGAGTTGAAGCATGTTCCTGTCCATCCAGATCCGTACCACATCCAGACAACGGGATATCACGGAGAGGGCATCACTGATGTGGCTTGGGGTGGAGATATACAACTGGGTATCATCAGCGTATTGATGATACCTCACCCCAAAACCACGAATGATCTCACCCAGCGGCTTCATATAGATGTTGAACAAGAGGGGCGAGAGGACCGACCCCTGGGGGACCCCACAAGTGAGAGCCCTCAGAGTCGACCTCTGCCCCCGTCAACACCAATTGCAAGCACCCCGAGAGGTAGGAGGAGAACCACTGCAAAACACTGCCCCCCACTCCCAACCCCTCGAGGCGACGCAACAGGATACCATGGTCGATGGTATTGAAGGCTGCTGAGAGATCTAACAGGACCAGGACAGAGGAGAACCCCCTGTCCCGGGCCCTCCAGAGATCATCCATCAGTGCAACCAATGCTGTCTCCGTGCTAAACCTGGGCCGGAAGCCCGATTGGTATGGATCCAGGTAGTCTGCTTCATCCAGGAAGAGCGGAAACTGCTGAGCCACCACACTCTCGACAACCTTCGCCAAAAAATGAAGGTTGGAGACTGGACAAAAGTTGTTTAATATGGCTGGGTCCAGGGCAGGCTTCTTCAAGAGGGGTCTCACCACTGCCTCTTTCAAGGCAGCAGGGAAAACACCCTCCCTTAATGAAGCATTGACCACTGCCTGGAGCCAGCTGCATGTGACCTCCCTGGAGGCATATACCAACCAGGAAGGGCACGGGTCCAACAAACATGTGGTGGAGCTTAGCCGTCACATAATCCTGTCCACTTCATCCTCAGAAACAGGATCAAACTCAACCCAGATCACATTGGCCAGACTACTTGCACCCTCTTCGTCAGACCACTGCAAGTCAGAGTTCAACCCCTCCCGGATCCGAGTGATCTTATCCGACAGATATTGACCAAATTCCTCAGCCCTACCCCACAGTGGGTCCACTGCCCCCACAATGTAGGAGGAAGCAAGTGACGCTAAACAGGGTGGCCGGGCGGTTATCTGCAGACACTATGAGAGCGGAGAGATAAGCCCTTCTTGCCGCTCCCACAGCTACCAGGTAAGTCCTAATATAGGCTCTTAACTGGGCTTGGTCAGAACCAGAACGGGTCGATCTCTACCTGCTCTCTAAACCCCTCCTATGGTGCTTAATCTCCTGGAGCTCCTTGGTATACCAGGGAGCCAACCGGGATCCGCGATGAGTGAGGGGATGCATAGGGACAACTCTGTTGAGGGTCCCCATGGCAGCCTGTTGCCAGGCGGCCGCCAGGTCCTTGGCAGAGCTGTGGATAAGGGATGTGGGAAAAGACTCCAGCTCTACCTGGAACCTCTCAGGGTCCATCAGGCGTTTGGGGCGGAACCATCTAGGTGGCTCCTCATCCCAGCGGTGTGGGGCAGCTTGTTGGAAGACCAGCTGTAGGAGATAATGATCTGACCATGGAACAGGTTGGGCGGTCAAAATTACCCCCCCCAGATCATTACGCCACTGTTCCGAGACAAAAACCAGGTCGAGCGTGTTACCCCCCTCATGAGTCGAGCCCATGGCTGCCATGGAGGCCATGAATTCCTGAGCCAAACCCAATGCTTCCCCCAGAGAGGGCAAGTTGAAATCACCCAGGACCATAAGGCTTGGGAATTCCACCACCACCTCCGAGAGGGCATCGAGGAGCCCAGGCAGGGCCGCTGCCACACAGCTGGGGGAAAGGTATGTGAGCAAGCCCACCCAACCCCCAGGCCCCGACCTCAGGAGAAGGGCCTCACACCCACCTATCTCCGGGACAGTGACCTCCCTTGAAATCAGGGTCTCCCGAATAACTACAGCCACCCCCCACCCCTCCCCTGGGCCCATGACCAGTGCAACACCTGAAAACCTGGGGGGCATAAATCAACCAGAGGGACTCAACCATCTGGCCCCAGCCAGGTCTCTGTGATACAGGCCAGGTCCGCAGCCTCATCCTCGATCACCTCACAGAGGAGGGATGCCTTATTAACCACGGACCTGGCATTAAAGTACACCAGTGGAGCCCAGGGGTCCCAGATCCCGAATCCCCAGGAAATTGGAAGGAGGCAAGGGGGTCAGAGCATGCCACCACTCGAAGGCAGTGGGCGTGGTCTCCCAATGCATGATATGGCCCTATGCCTCGCCATCTCCTGCCGAACCCAACCACCCTGGAGATCGCCATTCCTGCCTCCCTCCCCGGGGCCCTGCAGGCCCCCTCCCCCCACCACCCTGTCACAATCCCACACCGGGCTGGGCTGTACTTCCTCAAAATCACTACCCACCCCTCTCCCTAGCCTCCTTAAAAAGCCATCTAAAAATTTAACCAATGAGGCTTTGGAGCCCCTCTTTCTGCCCCTTCCAGAACCCCGACCCCTACCCTGCCATGCCATCTCTCAGGATTCCACAATCCGTCCTCGAGATAGGCCAGAGAAAGTCCGGCAGACCAAACCCAGGAGAGAGGGGACTCCCTTAAGGCCTGCAAATCCGTTACCGAGCAAGTCCAGATAATTAGTAGGTGTAAGCATATAGGGGGGAGAATGGTCAGTAGATGGAAAACAAATGAATGTCCAGGTGTTAAAAACTCGTTCCAGTCCTAATACTTGTCAGCTGGGTAGTCCAAGGTCCAAGTCCAGGTTGCCCTCTCACAGCAACCCTGTGGGCCGATGGCAAGGGCCTCCAGCAGGACTAATCCTCACGCTCTCACCACGGGTGCCCCCAGCTAGACTAATCAGGACAGGTGACAAAGATAACTCAAGGAAGGAAAAAAGTGCACCTCTCACGCTGCCCTCTCACCACAGCAAGTAGGGTGCAATTAAGTCCTTCAGCCAATGGAAGCCAAGTATGGAGGGGGAGGAAAGCAGCCCTGGCAGTCATCGGAACCTGAGCCTCCCGGATGGCAGAAGCAACCCATTCGGAGCTTGCAGTCCGATGAAGATGGTCCTGAGCCAGCAGCTGCAACACCCCAAACCCAAGCGTAGATGGAAAAACCATGGGAGGGTAGGCAGCACGATCGGAGGATCAGCAGGGGGTGCGGGAAAGGCAGCCAAGCAAACATGAAGGTGCTCCGGCCACAACGGACATGGTGACAGGAAGCCAGGGCCGACAGCGGCCTTGGGTCTACCTCCATCTCCAGGCCCGATATGGCTGCCAGCCGGTCCGCCGCCCCCCACCATCGCTGCCACCATTACCGCTGTCATTGTCGATGCTGCCGCCATCGGCATTCGAGGCCACACTGCAGCCATCGAGATCCCATCTGGAATCAACCATCACTCCCGGCGCCACTTCATCACGTTGCCAAACCAGCCCAATGGAAAGTCCCGGAGGCTCGGAGGAGACTGTTGTCAGGTTCACCGCCCACGCCACCGTGGCACACCCGATGGGGCTTGGCCCAGATACCATCAGCCGCCTCAGGACCCTCTGCCTCAGGATTTGAGGTCGGTGGGGTTACAAACAGCCCCCTTGCCACCCTCATGGACAAAAGACCATCACTCCACCACAGGACACTAGGAACGGGCGGCCATCTTTCTGAGCATGCCGGGTAATTCAAACAAAGGTATGATATATTTAGTAAAGAGAAGAAAGGGAAATGTGTTGCCTTCTATCAAGTTGATGTATAAAACTGTCTTCTCTAGGTTTGATTACAACTTTTAATTCTCAAACAGTCATTTGAATGTGGCTTTTAAATAGCACAGTTCCAAACAGTAGCTACTTTAACAGCCACAATTATTCCTGGAATTTCTCTAGCCATTGTTCGAGCCTCCAGGAGGGCGAAAACTGCCACCCTGGGCTCTGGAAACTCTCTGGAAGCTGGAAATGGGCCCATTTCTGGCTTTCCCAAACTTCTGGGAGGCCCGTTTTTTGCCCTCCCTGAGCCTTTGCATGTGCCCTGCATTCATCTGCATCCAAAGCCGGGCTGTGTGGGGACTCCTGGGAGGGGAGAGGTGGGGTGGGTGGGGCCAGCCAGGAGTGGGATTTGGGGGTTGCCTGAACTGTGCAGAATCTTAGCTAGAGGGTCTCCTGAACTCCTGGGAACCCCCAGAAGCCCACCCCTGGGTCTGAGAGACTATAGATTTGTCAATTCTATAGAGTGCAACTGTGTCTAGGAGTTGGTTGTCATTCCCAAAGCTAATAGCTCTAAACCTTATTTCTGTTCTGCAGCAGATTGAGTAAATCTTAATTCACAGGTGCAATCAGTATCTCATACAATATACACTGCTTTAATTATTTAATCAATTTATAAAGCCACAAATCTCAACAAGTGAGGGCATTGAACAATACCAATTTTTTTCTTTAAAAAAATCAGTTACATACATAAATTACAACAATTAAAATACACAGCAGCTGAAAAAATCAACACAATTAGCACTGATTCAGCCAAGAGGCAAGTCCTTTGACACATAGGACATACTGGTCAGCCACAGAACCTGGTCTTTATTGCCTTACAAAAAAAATAGCCAGCTAAAGATTATTCTAATCTTCACTATGTGAAAACAACAACATATTATTAGTGAAGAGTGTTAAAACTATTAAGTTAGCTGTAGAACATTTTCTTGTACTGATGGGACTACTGTACATTTACATTCTAAACAACTCAAACTTTAGTTTTGACACATATTTGTGTCTTTTGTTTGCTTTGAAGCCAGTCATCATTCCTCGCCTAATTGGAAAAGTAATTATTATTGTTTCCCTTTCCACTTTTGCTCAAAATGTCCGGGCAGAATTGTTGAGGCTCCCTATCTTGTTTTCAGATAAGCAGTGGAAAAAAAGCATTCTCATGAGAATATAAGATAACTGTTGCTATTCTAAAGTCACAATGTCTTCTGCAAACAATTCTTTTCTCATATTAATAACCCAGGGTGCTTCCATAATTCTACAGCCAAGTTTACAATTTTAAAATGTTGCTTTTTCATTGGTATCTCTTTGGATACCAATCTGTAATCCGTGCCAAATAACTTGGAATATATTTACAAGTTTATATAAGGCTAGCTACCAAGAAATCAAAATATTATTGCTTCTGAAGAGCAGTCCAGTTTATCTTGAGAACAATCCTAAATATATAATACGTCTTCTCCATGCTTGCATAAACAGGGCAATTTCGCAGAAATGCTCCAAATCTACAAAATGTACAAATCTACAAAAGGACACCTCTACTGCCAGTGTACTTACTGTACCAAAAGACATCTGATTGTGTGTGTTTGGTTCCATTATATGACTGTTCCTACCATGATTAGTCAATGTTGTGGCTGCATAGGAAACTTTGCTATGAAACATATCACGGAATTGTGCAGCCGGTGTCCAAATGGAGTCTGAGAAGCTGACACAAACTTGTAGAGTTTTTTTTTAATGTAAATAAATCTATTTTACAACTATATATACAACAGACTTGATAGGCAGGCAAACAGGAGCATCATGAGATAAATTACAGATCATACTGGGTACACGGAAGGCAAGAAACAAGGGAAACTCCCCCTCCACAGCCTCAGCAACCAATCACAGCACTCCTTATGCAGGAACCAGGACTCTTCACCCAATTAACTAAAACTGGGTGTTCTGGCTCAATGCACAACCTCACTGCTCCAGATACTAAATTTCAATATCTTAATAAAACAACTTCACTTTTCTTGGGTGTGTAGTTACCAACATTTTATGAAGGAAGAGTTTGCCAGAGAGAGGACATTTGCAGCAGGAACTATGTAGGAAATTTAATAAGTTTATGTTCAAAGACTCACTTCCAAAATTGAGGTCAGGTGAATTTTAGTCCACACATCATCCTAGGTAGTGTAGGAAGAAATATCCATCTGGTTCAGTTCCAAGTGGGGAGAAAGACACTGGCAACATGGAAAGATGATTGGAAAGATGGTTTAATGGTAAACAGGACCACCAAGCACATGGTCCTGGTCAGCTGACCACATGGAGTTGAGAGAGAGAGGTATTTATACCCTCTCTTGGACCTTGAGCTTCCTGTTCCTGTGCAAGAAATGTATTCTATTGGTGTTGTCAGATTCCCAGGGGGCTATGCAGAGGCATCACTAACTTTGTAGGCTGCCCCTGTCCCAGGCTTGTTTGAAGCTTGCTGATGCAATGAAGGGGCTTATTGGGTTTCCTATTGTGGCTGAATGGCTTTGCCCTGAAGGATAATCCCATCATCCTGGAGCTGAAGGTATTCTGTCTTGTAGATAGGCTGGCCCAGTCTTTCTTAATGTGCACCAAAATATCTGCTGGGGCAGGGAGCTGGGATTCTGTTTCCTTTAAGATTTTTATTTGTCTTTTAGGGGAAATATTTTATCCTGCCTTTTTAAATATTTCCTGAAGTATTTCACTCTTCTAGGAGAGGGGTGGATGCTAACTTTCTACAGTAGAGTACAGCACAGTCAACATTTTTTTAAATGAAAAGATAGGATTAAGGGGCAAACATTAACATTTAAGAAGACATTTTTGCTTCTTAGCTTCACCACACACAGGTCTGAAACTTTTAATAATGTTATTGGTTGTGCCCTTGAAGGTTCTGAAGCAGGGAAACTTACAGGACAGCCTATCTAAAATTTCCTATCTAATGTGTTGGACTTTACCATTTTGACATTTCTCCCAGAGTTTCTTTTTTGTGCTATTTGCAAAATCTGCTACCTCTGACATGACACTGAATAAGAATTCTATAGATTAATATATGGTATTTGCTCCTCTGAACATGCTGAGAGAAAAACCTCAGATAAAGAAGTAGATGTAATGCCATTGGCTGCTACATTTTGGACAATGTTTCAGGTTCACAGAATTCTGCAATCTCCAAATAGCTGCCATCTTGGATTTTTTAAAACACCTCTCCTTACAGACTTGACCATACTGCCAAAATAATACATCTTGACATATTTCCTTTGTTGGAAGCAATAAGTTAAAGCATGATTCAGACCAAAGGAAAAAAAACCCTCAAAACCACAATTCTTCCCAAGGGACGAATAGACAAATTCTTTTTCCGAATATCTCAAGTTCTGTTGTAGTTCTTCAGTAGAGAAAGCCTACAGCGGGGGGGGGGGGGAATGTGACCCAATTGTATTCAAACAGATTGCTTTCACAGGGTGGTGAGGACCCTATCTCTCTTTAAAGGTTGCTGAACTGTAACTCTCAGCAATCCTTATCATTGGCCATGTTATCTGGAGCTGCTAAAGGAGGCATCTGTGATATGGTTAAAAGATGTCTAGTAAAAAGAGTTGATGTCTTCCTTTTTAACTCATGTCCTCTGTCTGACTGGCAGAGTGGTCAATGTCTGGAATACTGTACCCGACTCTGTGGTTTCTTCCCCAAACCCCAAAAACTTTAACCTTAGACTGTCTACTATTGACCTCACCCCTTTCCTAAGAGGCCTGTAGGGGGCGTGCATAAGCGCACCAATGTGCCTACCGTTGCTGTCCTATTATTTCTTTTTATTTTTCTTATATGTATCCATTTCATGTATTCATAACTATGTTATGCTTATACCTGTTATCTTATCATCGCTTGACAAAATAAATAAAATAAATAATTTTTGGGGGGGTGGTAGGAGGGCTGTTTTCACAGGTGCAGTCATTCAAATTTTCTTGTAGTATGACTTTGTGAATTGTCTGCTTCTTTCCTTTCTTTGTTGTGGGGATTCAATAACCAGTCATTTCAGTGTCCAAAGATGTCTGACTGTCTGGGCAGTGTTTATTCTTTTTATACCATTTTTACAAGCAAGGAAGAGCAGCATAGATACAGCATTTGGATTGGAGAATAGATCCCACATGGGTGAAACCCCTCAACCACATTGGTGCAACCTCCCAACCAATGCTTAAGACTAGTGGTGATGTTAGTAAAATGAGATCACCTATACACCTGAAAAATCAGGGACCTTCCAACCCAACAGATAAGAGGATGAATAGAAGATGAGCTCATGGGATAGCAAAAGAGGCTCCCTCCACCAGGCTGCAGTGTGCTGCTAGCTTCTAGTGTCATCCAGGGAAACTCAGTGGCTACCACACTTTGTCTATCAACAGATTCAACCACCAGATTTATATTATTTAATTCTGGATTCCAGCAATTGGCTTTAATCTAGCCCAGTGGTGGCTAACCTTTTTGGGCTCCTGTGCTGAAAATTGCACGCATGCTTGCGTGCATGCACTTGCGTGTCAGCACCCAGAAGGCAATGTCCGTGGAACCCTCATGCCTACGCATATGCACGCAATCCCCCCTGCACACGTCACATGTCTCTGCGTATGCATGCACATCTCCTGCAGATACCCAACAATCAGCAGTGGGGTTCTTCTGGGCAACCTCTTGCGTGCTGGCAGAAGTGGCTCTGTGTGCCACTTCTGGCACGCGTGCCATAGGTTCACCATCACGGATCTAGCCCCTTCACATCTATGATCCCTGGAGTCTGTAAATCATGTGTTTCTTTGGTAAAATTTGAAAACTTTGTTGTTGATTCTATATTACTGATAGCATATGTTCTTGAATGTAAAGGTTTTTTGAAAAAAATATTACGCTTGAAAAAACAGTCTTTCTAATGCTGGAAAAAGTAATTTCATATAGGACTAAGTAGATTTTTGCAAGCTTTTTAACCTGTAGTTTTAATTGCTGATTCCAAGAAAATTACAGTTATTGGGTTTTCCTCCCCCTCCCCCCATGCCTTTCCCTCCTTACCTACCCCAATTTGTCTGCCTTTCCAATATTAATGTCGTCTTTTGCCTGTTCAGGTATCTGGTAACCCTAATATGGAGCGATGTTGTTCCCTATATTCTACTCTAATTATTAATATGTATAGTTATCAGTAACAGATATTTTTATACAATGAAAAAACCCCCAACAATTTAATCTATTTCCCCCAATATATCACTCCTCCTTTGAAGAAAAATCCCTTCAAATCAAATCTAAATGTATTACAACAATTATTATATGTATGAATTTAAAAGTTAATTACAATGAATGAGTCAGACAATTAGTTAAGTCTCTTATAGGAAATTAAACTATTTATCATATAGTGTCAGGCTTCTGTCACTTTCATATTTACTTAACAAAATGCTGTTTTCCAGGGAGTAATAGACAACACTTCTTGTGCAGGTTAAATGCTTTGTTGTAAATATTGTTTTTAGCAAGGAAACAAAAAACAGAGATCTACCTTGAGGGATATTTACTATCAGCATTAACTATGGTGGAAAACTACCTGACATTTTAAGCTCATTTATGATAACATTAAAATAATGTAAATACAGCATTTTAATTTGAAAGTTAGAAGTAACACAATTTGATGATCTAATAAGGGTTTCCCAACCCTTATTTTGCAATCTTAGCCTCCCCCAACTGATAAATGAATTATTATGAAACTCTCCCACCCCCATGAATGCAATTTATGATTTCACTGGGGTAAATTACTGTAACTTACTCCATGCGACTGTCGGTAAAGATAAAACTGGTACAAAATGTGTTCAAGGGACACTATTATCTTGATATTTTTGGTACACTGCCCTGTCTTATGTCAGTGCAGTAAAACAAAGTGAAAAATAAATGTAACAATCATTTAAAATTTTTATTTTAAACAAGTGTTAGCCTATATATCAAATAAAATCAATGTATTTCTTGTAACTTTATAGGATAAAGCAGTGAAATTTAAAATAATTTATGTGTGTATGCACTCAAATATACATAAAGGTATAGGAAGGATGAGCTTGTTTACTTTTGTCTAAATTCTAACATTGACCTTCTGACCTTCATCACTCTGATTTTCCATTCCAGACTTATTGATATGTATTTTTTTAAAGAAGCAATTGTAGAAAATCCTGACTTGGCTGCTGAGTTGTCTAGGTCAGGGGTCTCCAACCTTGGCAACTTTAAGCCTGGAGGACTTCAACTCTCAGAATTCCACAGCCAGCAAAGCTGGCTGGGGAATTTTGAGAGTTGAAATCCGCCAGGCTTAAAGTTGCCAAGGTTGGAGACCCCTGGTCTAGGTAGAGCAGGTCAAATTATGACAGGGATCTAGCTATGGGTGCACATCCCATGAGGCTCAAAAGCCTTGCCCAGGCTAAGCAATATAATGTATTACAATAAATCTTAGGCACCCAAAGTCTCCTAAAAGGGGGTAGCCATCTTCTAGGAGTCTCAAGATAAGGGCATATAGGTGATGAGTAGTGCTAAATTCTTAATGGTTGCGCCATAGATTTAACATAATGGCATTTCAGTTAAGCAATCCAGCTTTAGGTGCTTAGGTCCCTTTCAAAACCCACCAAACAGAACAGGCTGAGAGTGCTCGAGTTGTGTTCATGCAAACCCAATTTTATCTCAGATTTGCTTATGATTCCCATGGAAGTTATGTTGCACAGTATGAGAATCCCTGTGTACATAAGGTTATTAGCAGCACTTGATATTGTGTAGGGTAGTTTAGCATGGATCTCCACCTCTGATTATTAGTGATGTTTAATTCTTCTACAAATCTATAACAACTTGAACTAGAATAAAAGTTTGTCCCATGTCTTCCGAGGAAGCTGTAATCTTTACTATGCTACTAGCATAGATACAACATATTGCTCTCATCTTGTCATATTAGTACTTTGCATATGTAATGCTCTATCCTAGAAAAGCAAGAAATTTCTTGGTGTTCTGTCAATAGCTATGAGCTTTTTCTCTATTAGTATTATTTGACTGATTCCTAATTGGCTTGAAAGTGGTGACTTTTAGTCTGCTGTTGTCTCTTTTTCTCCTTTTATTATGTGTTTGTTGTGTAACATGCTGAATTAATTTAAGAATCTCAGAAGACAAAACAGAAGGGCAGGGTATAAACATATGAAAGACCAACCATCTCTCTGATGCAAGTTCAATATACACTAAAGTCCAGTCTTTGCTTTGGGGGAATAGCTGTTTCACCAATTTAAGGAAATATCAAATGTTTTGTAATGCAAGACTCCTGGTTCAAGTATTTCCATTAACAACAATTGCTGCAGCCTATGGGGATGAATCACTGAATTGGGAAGAACTCCATTTTAAGTCATTAAATCCAAACCCCTGCTTAGTGGAGATCAAAATTAAAGCATCATCAACACATGGTGGTCCATCTGCTTGGTTACATTCAGCAGAGCTCGCCACCTTTCTCCTAACAAATATTATTCTGAGTATCCCACTAAGAACACTGGGAATAAATCTTGATTATCTGCTGTTAATTTTAAGGCACTTCAAGAGGTAGCATGCCCACTTCTTTTTCCTTAAAGAAAACATAAACATGCCCAATTTCACCTTTATGTCTCCAGTTACTGAATTGTCTTTGTTGCTCATTTATACACCACCTTCACATGTAATGCCTGGAACCTGGATCTCTAATTTAAGGTGGACTCTGACCAATGGAGAAGTACTGTATGAAGGGACCAAGATCTTAGATCAGCTTTGGGAAAACCTATAGTAAGTTCTATTACACATATGCTGCCAGGCTTTAAATCTCAGCAATCAACTGAAGAATCAGGGATGCTCAGATCTGTAGTGAACGTAATTTGGGATCACTTAGCCAGATGAAAGAAGGCAGGCAAATGGGTTGCCAACTTTTCTGTTTCCTAATGGACACTTGTCTCTTCTATTTTTTGCTTGTTTTTTTCACAAACACTACTCTCCTCTAAGAACAGGTTCCTCTCCCAATTCTTTAAATATATAATAAACTTTCCATTTAGTGAAACATGATTTAGTGCACTTTCAAACCAACGGACAAAATTTGCTGGATCTGAGATTTGTCCAAATTATCATTCCTATACTAAGATTTATTTCTACAATTCCTCAAAAATATTGCCCACATTCTGGTGAGAGAAAAATTACTTGAGGATGGGATCCAGCACAAAACCAAAAGCTCTGGTCCCTGTGACCAACCCAGATTGGATCCTACAATATTATTCTTGGACTCATATATTTGCCTTCATTGGTTCAAAAATATGATCTGTTCTAATGAGGGATTGGGTTCCACTGACTGCATTTCCTCTTCAAATTTCAAGCAAGTCATGGCTTATTCATTTAATCTATTTTTTTTAGAATTTAAAATTACTTAATTTACTCCTATTATCTCAAGTTGGGAATTTTTTCTGGTTCTCCAATACTGCATTCATTCTTGACAAAGGCTTGCAATATCCCTTCCTCATGTGACACAATCATTTCTACAGTTTATATTTACTAGTATAGACAACCTGCAGTATCACTCTGCTTGCAAGTGTGGAAGCCAGCTGATTGTGTAACTTGGGTGAAGACCACAGTGTCAGTGTGAAAGGAATACTGGTTCCAAGGGATTGCAATGTTCAAGAGAAGTGATTCTTCCCACCTCACAAAATCATATTATTCATTCAGTTCACAGAATTATCATACCAGAACAATAATTTGCCAAAATAAAAATGGGAATATTTATTTTTTTCTACTAAAGCAATAAACTCTTACGCTTATGCATTGGTCTTTGTCAATCATTAAAATTTTTACCGTCAGTTGTGTAAAAAATGTAGACATAACTCCATAAAAACAACTTAGGTCAAGTCACTGAACAATTCCAAGACCAAGATAAGTAGTGGTGGTAAGCAAAGATAGACCAACTTATTTGTAAAAATAAGTTAAGCTCTCTTCACATAACTATATATCCATGGTTTCATTAAGAGACAAGATATTTTAAATATGTTCATTACAGTAAAAACTTCTACATTACTTGCACCAATTTGGGTCTATACAAATTGCAGCAGCATTTCCTGATTACATATGGAGAATCAATCAGAAATCACTGTTATATACTGGAATTGGACAGAGATTCTAAAACCATTACTGAGTGGTAGCTCATGCACATGATAGCAACAGGGAAAAAGGGAAGACCCCCGTGCAAATGAGACAGGACAAACTGTGACAAATTTGCAAATGTGTGCTGGACAAATTTAAACTGTACAAGTCTTGCAAAGTTACAAAGACATTCAGAAGCACATTTTCTTCTCCAGGCCTCTACCCTGTAAAGACATTGATTTTCATTTGGCCTCTTGAGCTTTCTTAGCATTCTGTTTTTCTTTTGCCTAGAAGATAAAGACAGATAGAAAGAAATTACACTGTTTTAGTAACTTTTTTTTTTTGCTGTGACCCAACTTGTACAAGATTCTGCACTTTCTTGAAATATTTAATATACAAACAGGATATACAGTGTATCAACCATTCTTTATTTTGAGCTGAGGGTTTCACCTTATTTGTCAGCCAATGTACTATGCTGATGCAGTCCTGCCCTTCTACAAGCAGAACACGTTCATCAATTTGTGGAGCAAATTAGGATGCAGCAGAGGCTCCCTGTTTAAGAAAGAATAATAATTTCCCTTAATCTATCTGCTTTACTTCTCAAAACAGCATTGCAGAATAGCTGATGTGGTATACTGGCTAAGTATTGGCGTGAGAGTTCCTTGGCTGAACTTTCAGGAAACCATTCTCTTTTAATATAATTTACTTCAAAGGGTTATTGTAGTAGGGATAAAAGAAAGACCCCTTGCAAGTTTGAGTTTATGGAGAAAAGGCAGGACATGAAATATTATAACATTGGGCACCGAGAGCTAGAGCCAGCCACTGGAGCACCAGAACTGATGTATTTCTAAAAGCTTGATGAAACATTAATGGTACATGAAACCCTCATATTGTTCTTCATAGTTACTGACTACAGTAGTCACTGATTTATGACAACTGGGACCAGAATTTTGGTTGCTAAATGATGTAGTCATTAAGTGAATCACAATGTGATAGGACCGATTTTATGAGCATTTTAATCACAGTCATTAAGTGAGTATCTGTGGTTGTTAAGTGAATCTAACTTCCCCAATTGACTTTGCTCATCGAAATCTGGCTGGGAAGGTCACAAAATTGTGATCACAACAGGCAACTATCGCAAATGCGAACCAGTTGCCAAGCAACTGAATTATGATCTTGTGACTGGGGGTGGTGGCACGATGGTTGCAACTTTGAGGATGGGTTATACCTCACTTTTTCTGAGATTATCGTAATTTTGAATCATCATTAAATAAATGATCATAAGCTGACAAGGTACATAATCATCAGGTTTTATTACCAGCATTTCTTTACCTGTTATATATATATAACAGCAATAGCAATAAATATTTTATAAATATAAAAATGCTTGCTCTAATGTAAGTTAGGCATTATTTTAGAGAGAACTTGATAACCTTTTAAACAAAATCTTCCCTAATCAATTTTAGAAAAACTTTTCACTGTACTTTAACTTAGATCCAATAAAATTCTTTTACCAAGGATAAATTATCAAGCAGTTTGTGAGTCCGATATAAATGTCAGTTATAGGACAATTATATCAAGATTACTGCATTCTAAATAGGCAGCTAAATTTCAAAGGAATTATTTGTACCTCTAAATGCTAGGCGGAAGCTCAATTAAGTGTAAAAATACCAACCTATTATCTGAAGTTGTCCAATAAGCAAAAAATCCTCTATTACAGTATATAAAAGTACTATACATTATTTTAACATTGATTGTTGGTTCTTGATGTAAATACAAAGCTCCAATTACATCCAGATATAACACTGATATAAAAAAATTAAGGACATTTTCTTCAGCTGATAAAATGCTGAACCTATTTGTAACAACCTCAGCATTAAAGCAACAATCTGAATGAACTTATTAACATTAATTTTATTTAAATCAAGAATCTACTATTCTATTTAATTGCAACAAAGAGCAAATATATGGGCTGATATACTCTTCTGAAATGCCCAGATTTTTACTGAATTAAAGCTGGATTTAAACAGACCAATCTGCAACAATGAACCTAGTTTCTATAGCTCCATCTGAAGCAATTACTAAAAAAAGGTGGCATGTATTTCTGTCCTTTTGGTGCAGAAAACAGTTTAAGACTGCAGGCTTAACATCATTTTATAAAACAAGGCATGGTTTTATTAGATCTTAGCTGGCAGCCCTGAAAGATAAGGCTGACTTGGAAAATATAACTTGGGTAGAGGACTCTGAGAAAGATACGGATTCTAAAAACTCAAAGTTGACAAGATTGACCAGTGATGAGCTTGACTTTTGTAAGAAGATTGAAGATTGGGGAATGGTTTTATTAAACCCATTCGGAAAACAAATTTTAAGATACGTTATCATATAATTTTATAGGAGACTTTTTTTGTACAACAAATGCTGTGAAGAGAGAGACACAATGGAAATTTATGATTTGGGGGAATAAAATCCAATTGTTAGAAAAGATCCCATTTAATATTTTAAGGAAAGGCCTTATCATTAAAAATCAGTTGAAGATATTGATCCTGGACGAACCAGAGATAATGATTGTTATGACTTATGGCAGACCAGAAGCCATTGTGGACTTTCTGCAAGTGAAATACAATAGATTGTTAACAGAGGGTTTAGAAGTTTAATTTAGTTGTTTGTTTTACTTGTTAACTATGTTTTTATATACTAGATAGATGTCAGGGTAAGTGAGTTGGGTAAATAGTGTTGTAGAAATTTACAAATTGTGTGCCTGCTTCACAAGGGTGTTTTATCAGTGTTCAACTAGGAGGTACAATTTATGTATATGTCTGTTTTGGTTTTTTATGCACTTTTAGGGTGTAGTCTTGTTTACCTTTGTTTTGTTTCTGTATTTTTGAGTATTTTAATGTTTTGAAGTAAATAAAAAATAGTTTTTTTAAAAAATAAAACAAAGCATGATTTTAAAATTTCTTCCAAAGATCAAATAGTCTGTTCCTATCAAGTACGACTCTTGACTCCCGATTATACTCATGTTAAGAAAGAGCAAAATCTTTGCAATCCAACACACAAAATTACAAAGAGCTAGATCCAGTTTTATTCATACTTAGACGTGATTTACTAAAGTCAGTGAGCTTTAATTTGGCCATGACTACAAGTCACATATATACTTTGAGTATGAGTACACTTGCACTCATACTTCTACCAATCAACTTCTACCACTCAGCAGAATTACTATCAAGCATGTTTTTTTAAAAATCTTCTGGTGAAAGCCTGGTAGCATGTGATGAGCTAACTGTATATGAAAATTGTGAAAAGCAAGGAACTGATAGTATTTATTTAAAAGTGGGGAAATAATCTTATTGGTAAAACCTTTAAAGTGGTTTTCCTAAGCATTAGAATCTCATATTTAACATCTAAAGCAGGAAAGAACATGTCCAAGGCTATTTCAGGATAAGAATCAAAATCATTGAAGTTTAATAACCCTAAACAGACAGAGGACAGGGAAAACATGTTACTTTCTTCCCCAAACGTGCTTGGAACTTAGCCATGTCACTAAATCAGTGTTACTGCTAGAAATGGAGCAACGGAGCAAATCAAAGTAATTAGAGAAATAAGAGATATTCTGCAAGTCAACTTTTTAGAGGAATGTATCCATGCTTCGAGAATGCCATCTAGTGGTTGTACAGCTACCACAAAACTTGTCCCAATAGCCGTATCTCTCTCATTTAAAAGAAAAATCTGCAAATTATTTTCAATTTTCCACTCAGCCAGATGCTACAAGTGCTCCTTGACTTATAACAGTTCATTTAGCAACTGTTTGAAGTTACAAATGGCACTGAAAAAAGTGGCTTATGACTATTTTTTCACACTTACAATCATTTCAGCATTCCCCCATGGCCATGTGATCAAAATTCAGATGCTTAGCAACTGATTCATATTTATGACAGTTGCAATGTCCTCATATTTATGACAGTTGCAGTGTAATCCCCTTTTGCAACGTTCTGACAAGCAAAGTCAATGGGAAAACTAGATACTTAACATCCATGATCCTAACTGAACACCTGCAGTAATTCACTTAACTGTAACAAGAAAAGCTGTAAAATGTAGCATGTCACTTAACAAATGTCTCTCTTAGCAACAGAAATGTTGGGCTCAATTGTGGTTGTAAGTCAAGGACTACTGTACTCTCAAACCCCCACCTTCATAAAAGCCTACCATGTTTCCCTGAAAATAAGACCCAGTCCCAGGCTCCAAAATAAGCACTAGGACTTATTTTTGCAGGATGTCTTGTTTCTTTCCATGTACGGGAGGCTCACTTCTGCTTGCTCACGGCCACAATGGGGCAGGCAATCCGAGAGACAGAGTGGGCAGGCAGCTACAGGAGGCTCGTCTTTGCATCTCTCGGCTTTCCCACAGCCAAGGTGGGGGATGGAGATGTCCCACATGCCCTGCACTGGCTTACCTCAGGACCCTGCAGCCAGGCCATCCACGCCCCAACTCGTGCCTTGTCTTGCAGTGGCAGCTCCAGCACTGTCCAGCAGGACCCTGCATGGCCATTGGCCCACTTCTGCTTGCTCGCGGGCACCATAGAGCAGGCAAGCCGAGAGATGGAGTGGGCAGGCGGCCGAGGGAGGCTCATGTTCGCATCTCAGCTTTCCCATGGCCCGCGCATGTCAGGATCACCTGCCTTCCTCCTGCTGCTTGAACAGGTGATCAAGTCACCTGTGTTGTGCAGGCTATGGCTGCTGCCGGACACTGTTAGCCCCCGTGCCTTCCAGTACTGGCCACCTCCCCCCCCCCCACTGATGATGACCTTAACTAGGGCTTATTTTTTGGGTAGGGCTTATATTAGCACACTAAAAATCACATAGAATTCTACTCATAAGACAACATTTACCTTTTCTACTAGTGGAATCAACTGCTGATGTTCTGCTAACGTTTTTAGCAATTCCATAATAAATGGTAGGTAGTTGTGTTTTCTTCTGATATTTTCAATCTGTAAGCACAGAAGAAATATGACATGAATCAGCATTCGGTTCCATTACTATTACACAGAATCATGTTTATGATGTAATTTTCTGAATAAAAGCACTACACTGTTTCAGAAATGGGATAGGGGTGGAGATATAGGAAAGGAAGGGAAGAGGAGGAGATTATAGCTAATGGTTGTAATAAGAGAGGTATAGCTAATCTTCAACTTATCTTCTTAGTCCTTTTGGGCCAGAGGAGTTAAAAAATTATCAGTGATAACAAAAGTATCCCCAGTCCTGCAATCAAGATATGCATGCAAGATTTTTTTTACTATACTGTAGTTTAAATTACGTCTTCAGTTTTTAGGATTAAGCTCAACATTTATATGTAGCTGACAAGAGATATGGATTTGGTTTGAAAGCTTAAATGTCCAAAGAAGTAGAACAAACATTTAGGTTGTTAATGAACTTTTTCTCTGAAATTGGTAGGTAATCTTCCTTCCAAAAGAAATTTCCAATACAATTGTTTAGCCATTTAAGGATGACCAAAACTGTCTAGCCTTACATTTGAAATGACCACTGAACTTAGTTGGCTATTCCAACAACCTGGTCGGTTCCTCAAACAGTGACCACAGAGATAAGAGGTGACACTTTCTACTAGGAATCAAATATTTAAAATATATGAAGGTGAGCTAAAATAAAGGAAGAATTTGTAAACAGCAACCAAATGAATTAGATTACAAGCTATCTGACCTTGCTGCAGGGATCAGGTTGCACTGCCCCCTAGAAACAAGGTAGAAAAGAAATTTCAAAAAGGTATGGGAGTGGAAGAGATTAACTAGCCATGAAATATAATGAATAGCCTGAGCAAAGCAGCTCTCCAACAAAGAGATTCACACTCTGGAAGTGATGGGATTTCTTTTATCTTGCTTTTGAATTTTCTCTTTGCTATTCTTTGCAGAATTTTTCTAGCTGAGAAATATTCCTGCTTGCTGGAAGATCTCTATACAATTTCTCCAAGTGTATCTTGCTGCATACGGCCAAACATATCAGCAAGATCTGCTGCAACAACTCTCCCATGTAAAATTTTAGTGACTATCCAAAAAAGTGGTGCTGAAAAAAGTGACTTATCACTGGTCCTCACATTTCTGACCATTGTACGTTGTGATTCAGATTCTTGATAAGCACCTATTTTTGACAGTTAGAGCATCCCAGGATCACATGATCATTATTTGCTATCTTCTCAGTCTCCAACAAGCGAAGTCAATAGGTGAAGCTGCATTTACTTAATGATCATGTGATCTGCTTAAGAACCTCAGCAAAGAGTTGACTCATTTAATAACTGTGTTGCTTAGTAATGGAAGTTCCAGTCCCAACTGTTGCTGTAAATCAAGGACTACCTGTATATTCATTTCTAAATACTCAAGAGAGCTGCTTAATCATAGTTGTTGGAAGCACATAGAATAACCATCACAGAGATTAAAAAAATCAGAGTATTTGTTTATGTATGAATTGTCTTCACTGGGCTAACTGGAGACCTAGTGAGTCAATCAACTTTTTGGATTTCAATAACTATTTTACTATTAAAATAATATTTTAGAAATATTTAAAATATTGAACCAAATGCAAGTGTGTTTATATTTTTGTATATGCTACATTCACTATTTTCTTATTTTTTACTGTGTACAGCTATATAAATGATTATGCCTAGATGCTGATTTGCAGAAAGATACCATGTTTCACTGTGTATCCTTTAGAGGTTGTGTCACCATGTATTCATTAGAGATGTATTGGAAGCATACAATTTTATTAGGGGTACCTAAACATTTCACAAATTCAATTGCTTTTTGAGAATGTTTCCTCTGAACTTTCAAATAAGATTGCAGAACTGCTTTGAAAGCAAAAGAAAATGAATGACATGGACATGATTTGCTCTTTTTTATAAATAGGCTAGGGAATTTAATTTTCTAAGGTTTGTTTTCTGTTTCTGTACAAGCCCCACTTCAATTTTCACATTGTGCTCTGGGAAACTATTTTATTCCCCAGAAACTGACCCGGTGTTTTTCAATTAGAAATATGAGTGATAGGAAAGATTAATTTAAAGATTGCTAGCCCATCAATATAAACTTGTCTCTGCAATGTAGAAACAGGATCCTTGTTTTGGCATGGTAAAAAAAACTTGGGAGTCCGAAAGAAACATGGAAAATGATGACTCTTGATAGATGCTCAGACAAATCAGTATAAAACTGGGTTTATAAAAAATATTAAAACTCATTTCTTTGAGCCAGAATGACACAATAATTTTTTGATGCAAAGGTTGAATTTGGCCTTTGAGATGGATGATACTTATACTAGAAAACAGAAGTGGAACCAGGAAAAAAATGAGAACTAAATAAATGCAATTATTACTTTTGAGTAACCAAAATGAAATTGATATATTTTAATAGAGGAATACACAAACAAATCAGTCTAGCATGAAAACCAACTGATTTCTCTTTATGATTCTCAAACATTTACATTCAGATCTTGCCCAAGGGACAAAAATAAGGAATTGACATTCAAAATGTTACTAATCCGAGAAATATTTGAAAATATTTTTCCCAGAAATCTGCATTGGAGAATAGATGCTAAAATGAAGTCTCATCACAACCATCCCTGCTATATCAGTAGCAGAAACACATCAGGGAAGACAACAGGAGGGAAATGGAGTAGGTGAAATGTAAGCAGGAACTAGTCAAGTGTTTTCTCTCTTCTTTTCTGGTGCCTCTGAATCAGTCTTAACTCCTATCGACTGACTGGACTGCTCTCTATAGTTTCCTTGGCAAGATTTCAAAAGTGGTTTGCCATAGCCTGCTTCTTAGATTGAGAGAAAGTGCCCACTGGTTTTGCGCCTAGGCAGGACTAGAACTCAGAGCCTCCTGGTTTTACACAAAACCATGGATAATCTTTATTTGTATCTCATCTTTATTAATTTACAACTAATTCAAGGCAGCAAATATATCCCACATACCTTCCTTCTTATTTTTCCCACAATAACTCATGAGGTGAGTTGGGCTGAGAATGTCGTCCTGCATGTTCACTTCACTTTTTACTTATTCTGAGAGACCAAAGAGAACAGTAGAGCAAGATGCAAACAAGCAAACCATGGAAGAAGAGAAAACGCCAATTTCTTGGTTCTTACTAGTGAGATTTAACAATAAATTTGAAAATCTGGATCATTTTTTTTTTAATTACATTTATATGCCGCCCTTCTCCGAAGACTCAGGGCGGCTTACAATTTCTGGGATACAACCCAATGTGTTCAGCAATCCCCATTTTGAATGGGGATAGTTTAATATGATATTACTTTCTTTTTTTTCTCTAAGAGGCAATGACTCATCTTGAATGTATTTGGTTTCTAAGATTAATTTTGTTCTGAATATTAAAGAGCACATTACCTTAAAGTGGCTATTTCCTGTGGAAAACAACTTAGCACAGGGTTAATGTTTCAAACAAATAGATTACCTCTTTCTACCATTCAAAGGGAGCAGCCTACATACCTTGTATCTTTTCAATTTTTGGTTTTCTTCTTCAATTAACATCTGATACTTTGCAACTTCGGATTGAACGGAACTTAATATATTACTGCTCTGGTCTGTATCCATCGGCTCTTCCTGTTTGGAAAAATAGTTTAAATTAAATAACAGCATTTTAAACACAGCATCCATTCAAGAAATGCAGAACATGAATAATATACATTGAACTAAAGAGTTGATTCCATATTTTGCAAGCTCAAGCATCAGATGCAGACTTTTACATAAAAAGAAAGCTTAATATATAGGAAAAACAAATCCAAACTCTTGATTTGTGCAGTATTATTTTAAGACCAATCATAACACAAAAGTGTATGCAATCATTTGTGTTTTCCAGAACTGTTGATCAAATGAAAGAACAAAACTTTTTCTAAAGCATACAATCCACTTCTTTGCGGCCTTCTAGTGCTTGTTTTTAATGCTTGGCAAACTGCACTTAATTTGCTAATGTAATGTTCTGCAGTTGGATATTCTACCCTAGAAGCTATATTTTTCAAATAATCTGTATAATGCAGTTTTCTTTAGAAGAATCTCCTTTTTAGGAAAATGATAGAAACTTTACGGGTAGGTTATTCAAAATTGTAATAGTTTCTGGAAGATGCATTTTGAAGTTAAATAAAGACAGTTTAATTTCAGCTTGTTAACTCACCCTTTTCAAGGTTCAAAAGAAATTGATAATGCTTAGTTACTGAATGGAGAAGGGGATGATGGAAAAAGGAACAGGAAAAACCACGTTATCTAAATCTGATACCTGCTTTATAATTTTATATTTCTAACTCACCCTTATATGAATCTCTTAGCTTAGCTTCTAAAATGTTATGTAGCACTAGGTGCTCCAAGAACTTCATTAACCCCCACATCCCAGCCATTACAAAGAAGCGTATCTAAATGATAAATACCTCAGCCAGCTGTCTCTGCAGATCTGCAATTTTCTGTTCGTATATCATTTTTCTGTCAGATACAATTGCCATCAGGTTAAACCGTATCTCACCTTCACTATACCTGCAAAACACGAACAGAGTTTGTGTTACATATTGCTGTTACCACGTTATGATTTTAAAAATATTCAGATGTTAAATCCTTTTGGAGCATTTTAATAACACATCACAAGAAAAGTCAAGATTCAAACTGAACATTGCTCTCTATTTATCACATAAACAATGGATAAGTTCAGTAATAGAGCCCTTCAAAGTGTTAATAGTTGCCAAATATATACAAAGCATATCCCTGTGATATGACTCCAATCATTTTGTGTACATTTGTCAACTATGCTTACTTGAAAGCTAAAGTTTGATGCTTAAAGATTTCAGAAGGTCAAATAACATTGTAAGCTTTTTAAAAATATAATTAACTGAAATAAAAGTGAAGATGAAATAATGTTTCTTATCATCTCCATATATTCCTTTCCTAGGCAGAGTGGCAGCAAGCACTTTTGATATGACTATAGTGGATCTCTGTTTTTATCCTATCACGAACTCCACTGTAGCTGCTTTTGGATTAGCCAGATTAAAAGCGAGCCTGTTGATTGACATAGTAAAAAGAATTCCCCAAAATTTGTTTTCTACAAGTAACAGGGTAAGTAAAAACCATTATTTTAATTTCTTCAGCTAGCTTACCAAGAACAAAATCTATTTTAATGTTTTATAAGCAAGAACTTAAAATATAGTTATAAACATTTACTTTTGTATCCGTTTTTCTATGACAGGCCTTACAGCATTGATCCAGTCATCTTGATTGCACACTCCTAAGGAAGTACACAAATAATACAAATCAATACACAGACATAGGCTTGCAATGTGAAGTCATAAAATCAAGTTATTTCAACCTTGTTTATATAAGCTCTGCCATCATCACTATCTCCAATAATGATTTATTTTATTATGTGCCCAAGTACCCATACAAAATAAAATGCTGGGTTGGTTGCAGGCCAGTTCTTGGGAAATGTGCTGACCAATTCAGAAAAAAAGTAAGGTGGGATGGTAAACAGCATCCCTGAGCTAAAGAGTGAAAGGAAAACAACATTTTGTTGAACTGATTTTGATTGACAGTAGCTATCATGGCAGTCATTTTCTGGCAGTATCTGTAACCTGCTCTTAAAATTCTAAATATTTCCATTAGCCTCCCTTCCTCATTGATGCATTCAGAATGTCATACTGCAGTTAAAAATTCAGGTTATAAAAACTGACAACTACATAGGTGAAATGAAAATATTACCTAAATCTATTGGGCCTTCCCTCAAACCATCCAATTCATATAATCGACCATTTACAGGAACATAGCTGACAAAGTGAAAGGCATCTTCTTCTTTTGCTGTTGATTTTGCATCAAATTCAAACATCTGTTGTCTGCAAGAGAAGTGCAACACATGAATGAATGCTATAACCCTCCCCTCTAAACCTATTTTACTTGGGAAGTATTTCAACATCTTCTTACCTAGCAAAACTGTTATGAACTTGCCGTATCACTTCTGAGTTACTTAATGCTAAGCCTTTCATCTGAAAAGGAAAAAAAATATTGTAATTACATTAGTCATTCATTTAGCAACCATTCAAAGTTACAACAGCACCAAAAAAAGTGCTGGTCTTTACAACAGGTCCTCACACTTACAACTGTCATAGCATCCCCATGGGTTATGTGATCAAAATTCAGGCGTTTGGCAACCAGCATGTATTCCTGATAGGTGTAGTTTCTAGGGTAATGTAATGGTCATTTCTGACTGTTAACAATCAGTTTTTGACAAGCAAAGTCAATGGGGAAGCAGAATTCACTTAATGACATGATTAATTTAACAACTCCAATGATTAGTTTAACACCCATGATTAAAAAAAGGTTGTAAAATAAAGCATGACCCAGTTAAGAACTGGTTTGCCTAACAATGGAAATTCTGATTCCAATAGTAGTTGTAAAGTGAGGACACCTATAGTGCTCATATTCAAGACATTTTTGCAAATATCATTTTTACACATACCGCAGCATCAAAGCTTTGAGAGAATTCTTTGAATTCAGACAGTGTTTCTCCTAAATGGATATCTTGATGGGTGCAGTTCAACAAAACACTTACTATTGCTTGAGTTGCACAAGCATTATTTATTACCTGTAAAGAGCATAAAAATAATTTAATTTGTGCGGATTGTAGAAATCACAAATATTACTTACTGCAACCCCCTTTAAACTTCAGAACTGTTTACATGGGCATATGTTTGCATGGTCAAATATACACGATGGCAATAGTTTACCCTTTTTTATGTAAACAGTTTTTACATGTTCATCCATTCCTATAATTCACCCTAAATAGATTAACATAACAACACCAGTTGCTTGTGGTTGTAATATTGTTATTTTAGTTTGCATTATTAAGTGGAACAAGGGCTCCATGAGCCATTTAATTTGCTGGGATTTAATAGTCAGTCTATTCTTTGTTAATAACTTGTCTGATAACTATATACATACTTTCTTAAGAAATTAACGATTGGTGGCTAAACAGATCTGTATTTGGAAATTCTCCCTTCAAAGGATAGAAAAGACAAACAGAAAAAAAATTAAAGGAAATCTAGGAATTAAGATTTATCTAAACAATAATTAGTTCATAATGAAAAGAATCTTATTTTATGAAATCAATGTTAGGTGTTTTAGTGCATCACATGTTCTTAAACTAAGTAAAACTTTTGTTTCTCAATCTTCTATCCAATTTAAACTGACTTAACTGTATATTCTTAAGTGATTAGGTTAACGTATTATCTCCACAAATTTAAGCAGGAAGAATTGTAATTCCGCTATTTTCCTCACACTAAGTAGTTAGCAGTTTGGGGTTTGAATCATAACAGACAAGAAAAGAAAAGCAAGACAATAAAGAGATCTTTTCTTAAAATAGTGGTACAGTAGAACCTCGGGTTGCGACCGTAATCCATTCCAGGACTACGGTTGCAACCCGATTTGGTCGCAATCGGAAGCACGATGGACTCCCATGTGCAGATGGCCTGAAGGGGAAACTGCTGCAGCAAGGGAATCTGCTGTGGCCAGGTGTATTTGCCACCTGATTTTTGAATCATGACCAGATTCAAAATCAGGTGGATTTTTGGGTTGGAACCCAATTTGGTTGCGAACAGGAGCATTCGCGACCCAAGGTTCCACTGTAATTGAAATGCCACAATTCAGTCTGTTTGTAAGCATACCAGAAATCATCATGTCCCGTTCTATCTTGTTCCTCCTTAAACTTTACATGTATGACATCCTTGTGGAAAGTGGACATTCAAAATACATTATACTGCTAGAGTTAAATTTTACTGCACTATGCTTGCTACCTTAACACATTACATCAAATCGAACAAATTTTGTTTCATGTTAATTGGATATTTTCTGGATATTGTAGCGTTTTCATGGTCACATAATCAAAATTCAAATGTTTGGCAACTGACTCATATTTATGACATTTGCAGTGTCCCGGAGCCACAAGATCATCTTTTGTGATCTTCTGACAAGCAAAGTTAATTGGGAAGCTCAGTTCATTTAAGCATCCTGGTTACCACCTTAACAACTGTAGCAAGAAAGATTGTAAAATGGGGCAAAATTCACTTAACTGTTTCGCTTAACAACATAAATTTTGGGCTCAATTGTGGTTGTAAGTCAAGGACTACATGTATATGGACAATTTCATAGTTTAAAAATATGTTGTCCATAAATTTGCTTTAAAAAGGCAAATTATATACTTCTTAATTCAGAAACTTCCTTCTAGCTAAGAACACATAGCTTTGTAGATCACAAAGCATTTTCCATGATCAGAATCAGAAAATACAGGCATATCTTTAGTAACACTACAATTATGCATTCACATTATTTATAAAACTAAATGTTAAAAATAAAAATACGTTATTATATACATTTCTAGTTCAATGTTAAAATGATTTTTATCTGCACTTCACTGAACCAGTTTGGCATGTTTCCGTTTCATCACAATATTTCAGAAGATAATTTTTACTTCTTTTGCTTAAAAAGAAATTGTCCTAGATACACAGAGTTTTCCAATTTACCATACCTGTTTAGCAAAAAATAATGTATCTAATCTAGAATCCTGAACAACAGAACCAGCTGGTTCTTCTCCTGGTTGCCATTTGAACAAAAATATCAGTCCATGAACTGGTCTACAGATAAAGAAAAACACAAAATATGTTGAAAACTGAAACATATATACTGACCAGGAAATAAAGCTAACTTGCATACGTATTATAATTAAACTGTAGAACAGTAACTGATTAGCAGTGGAAAACAATACGATGCCTTCTAAAAATGTTTGGGGGAATCATACTTTTAAGCAATATTGTATCTGTGTTGTATGAAACACATACCTCCTTACTGGGCAAAGGAGTACCTAGATTTTACAATAGGCACAGCTAATAATTTCACAGATCTCTGGCAGAATTCAATCTCCTCCCCTCCCCATGAGAACTCAAAATGTAACTCTATATTCATAAAAATAACTATATTGGACTAGAATCTAAAATGTATCTTCATTTCTTTTTCCAGTAATGTGAATTGCTTGACTAAAGCTCTGAGCAAATATCCTTTATCCATTGGTGGGAAATATAGAATCTAATTTATACAGCAAGGACAAACTCAGGGAACAAATGGTAAATAACCACAAGCAACATACTTACTTTAATTTTTCAAAGTTTTCAGGCTCCAAACTCCATATCTCCTCAACCTGTGCTCCTCTGCAACCTGAAAATTAAGAAATAGGTTGGAAGTTATCCAGGGCCAATTTATATGGGAAAAATCCAAGAGCAAAACTTAGCATTAGTTTAAAAAGGAATTACAAGTCAATCCAGCTCTTCCACAATCTGCCTTACCTGTTTGCACTCACAAAATTCTGACACATACACATTTTACTTTCAGGCATTATATGTTGTTAATTATAGATACATAATTGAAAGATAGATTTAATGCATTTAATGTGATAGTCACCAGCCAATCTTGACTGCTTTTGAAGAAGGGGGCAGCTTTGGTCCTAGTTAATATTTGATTGGGGGACCACTAGGAAATCCTGTGTTGTAGACAAAACTGGAAATGAATGGAAAAATGCTGATCTGATCAGTGTATATTTACAAATGCATTTCAGAAGGGGCACTTACAGAAACAGTCTGGCTGTTGCTCTTTTTTGAAAATAAGTTTTATGGAAAGCTGCTGTGTCATATTCAAATCGATGTATGCATCTCTCTCCCCATTCTCAAATTAATGGAAGGCATAATCTATTTCCTTTTATTACATACCCATGACTTCCATCATAAATAAACCATTTAGATTTACCAACAATAAAAAAAATTCTCTCTAGATCCATTACTAGGGCATGAAAAGGATGTTACTACCACTTCTATACCCCATTTCCTACCAATTTTAAAACTAAAGAAAAACAAATATCATATGCACCAAGGGAAAAAAAGATTCTCTACACGTGGGAGGAAATAATCTTGTCCAGAGGACGTCTCACTCCTTGAAAAAAAGAGTAGGCTCACACAAGATGCTAAATAAGCAAGATAGCTTTTGCCCTAGGCAATGTCTCTGGTTATTCCTGAATTGCTGTTCCAATGACTGAATTGCAAAACGGTCGTTAACCAGGGAACCGCGTTCTGTACATGGCCAGAAACTGCATCCATCCTTAATCAACGAGGTGTTTGCAAACGGATGCTGGAAATCCTCGGAACCCAATCAAGCCCATGAAGGTCGAATCTGACGCTTTGGCCAGTTTCCCTTTTAGCCCGCGCCTCATAGAGGGGGGGGGGAGAGCGCGATGGCAGTCCAGCCACAAACCTCACCGAAGCCCTTGATGAGCTCCGTGAAGACGCCTGGATCGCTCTCCATGAGGCACCACTCGCCAGCGCTGCCCGCGCCCGCCATCGCGCCCAACAAGCCGCCGCACTGCCTTGCTTCGCTCTCAATTGTCCGGACTCCGCGAAAAGGCTCCAGTGGGTTCTCCCTCGCTTGTCTCGCGTGCCGCCCCTCTGCGCTAATCGCGCGCCCTTCGCCCACCTCCGCGGACGGTCGAAGGCAAGGCAAGTCAACGCACGCCGAGTTCCCGACAGCCTCAGCGGCCGGCGACTTAAATCTCGACGGGGACGGTCTCCTCTACTCTATGGTGAAGAGAGGAGCTAAACCGCTCGACGTGCTGCATTTCCGGCTTGCGATTAAAGAGACGGGATTTTAAGAATAGAGTAAAACCGGTGTAAATAAGACTGAATGGGGGGCGGTGTCATTATTTCATTATTTTGCTTTTGTTTTAAGAGGAACAAGCTCAATTGGCAACCTTTCGTCGAGACCTAAAGACTTGGCTGTTTCAGCAGGCCGGCCTGGATTGACCTGGGGGCGGGTTTGTTTTAATATTACTGTTTATTACCGTAATTTTAACTGTTTTAATGTTTCTTGTATTTATAGACTTGTTCTTTATTTAATATCTTTTTATTGTAAATATATTTCTTTTTATATGTTCGCCGCCCTGAGTCCTTTGGGAGAAGGGCGGCATACAAGTCTAATATAATAATAATAATAAAATAATAATAATCTATAGGCCAAGAGAGCAGTGGCTTGTAGGCTATGTTGGCACTGATGTGTTTACATATAAGTAACCTTGTATTACTCAACCCAGTTTTTTTGTATCCATGATATTGAACCATTGGCTAATGAAACAGCTTGGGGGGGGGGGGGACGGGACAACACTATACTTCGTGCTAAATCATAAATCGGGGATGACAAACCATAATACTTAATCCTAAACGAAAATCACATATCTTGGCCTATGAATAAATCGTTACTTTCAACCCCAATAATCAGGATTCTTTATTTGGTTTAGATGTTAACAATGCCATTCTAAATTGCTAATTAGGTTAAGCAACGCAGCCACTGATCTCTCTTGGGTTATTTTCTCCATTCTGGGGCTCCAACTGATATTTTACGTGATTATAAAACACATCTATGATGACCTTCCCCTGCCTGGTTTCATTCATAGTGACGGACAATCTCTTTATGCCTAAGGAGGCACCAAAACTCACGGTCTCTTGTCCCAAAGGTGCTTTTTCAAGAGGCAACTGGACTCTTAGTTTTTTTGAAAACGTTTCACTTCTCATCCGAAAAGAAGCTAAAGAAGCTTCTTGGATGCGAAGCGTAACGTCTTCAAAGAAAAAGAAAAACCAGAAAGTCCAGTTGCCTCCTGAAAAAGCAACTATGGGATAACCATGAGCTGGATGACTGAGAATCTCCATAGACATTTAGCCACGGTCTCTTGGGTTTCTAGCCTGGTGCCTTTAACCATTGGCAAACCAAAACTGGCTTCTTACACTACACCGTTGGCATCGATTTAACACAAAGACTGCTTTTCTAGGAAAATGAAAGCAATCCATCGGCGAATCACAGCAACGTAACTAGGACAGCAGTAACATAAAAACCGCAACTTTCAAAAAAACCTCGTCCTCTAGCTTCGCTGCCCTACATTCCCCAAGTCCTCCGCCACCAACGACTGCCTACCAAAAATGCCCGAGGGTTACAGGAGCTGCAATGGCAGCACCTCCATACGGGACTGCGATCCCAGTCCAGCTTTTGTCGAATTCCGCTCGAAGCTTTGAACCACAAATTTAGGGGCAAGGGCCCTAAAAAATGCCCTAAATTTGTGCACCGCGGCGCCGGGCTGCGCGCAACCCGCCCGAAAGCAAAAAGCGGAAACCTTCGTGGCCGCGAGAGCTGAGGCATAAAGCCGCGAGACAGATGCGGGTTGCGGAGGAGGGGAAAGTGGGGGGTGGGGGGAGGCGGTGCATCCGGGTCTTGGGGATCCCCGTCATCTGCGGAGGCGACGAAGATCCGCTGCCCCATCCGCCTCTCCCTCCCTTGTTTTTGTTGCGTGAGGGAAGTTGTCAGCCGTCTTGGCGGGGTGAAGCGGAGTGACCCGGGAGAGAGCGCTTGAGGAGAAACCTGACCCTTTCGTTGGCCTCCCGAAAGCCTCGAGGCTGCAGAGAGGTACGGTTTTGCCTGTGCAGACAATGCTGCCCAACAACCCTGGTTTAAAGGCTGCCAAGCGGCGAGGGCCGTCTCGTTCCGATTTGGAACCGCTCTCCTGCGTTCCAGGAAAAATGCTCCAGACCGGGGCCTGGGAGCGGCGACGAAGCGAGCCCGCTTGCCCTTCTTTCTCCCTCTCTCTTTGTCAGCCGTTCACATTTCACGCCGGGCTCGTAGCAGTTAGCCGAGGAAATGCAAGGGATTGTTAATGGATTGGCCGATCGAACCTATCTTGGGGGCGGCGGTGGAAGAGAAGCAAGTACACGATGCGGGTAGTCCTCGACTTACAACAATTGATTTAGTTGACACTCCGAAGTTACAACATCACTGAAAAAAGTGACTTTACCACTAGCGCTTAGCTCCACAGTGCTCTTACAGGAGGGGTTTCCAACCGTGGCAACTTTAAGCCTGGCGGACTTCAAATCCCAGAATTCCCTAGCCAGCAAAGCTATCTGGGGAATTCTGGGAGTTGAAGTTCGCCAGGCTTAAAAGTTGTTAAGGTTGGAGACCTCTGCTTTACAGCCCTTCTCTAAGAGGCTTACAGAGGCAAGCTATTGCCTCCAACAATCTGGGTTCTTATTTTATTGATCTTGGAAGGAGGGAAGGCTGAGTCAACCTTGAACCAGTGAGAATTGAAATGCTGAACTGGTAGCAGCTGGTAGTCAGCAGAGTTAGCCTGTAGTACTGCATTCTAACCACTGAAGCACCACAGCTCTTATAACTTAGGACCATTTTTCAGATTTAGGACTATTGCAGCATTCCTTGCCCCGCCCCCCATGGTCACCTGATCAGAATTCAGCTGCTTGGCAACTGGCTCATATTTATGATGGTTGTGACCTGGGATCAGGTGGTCATCTTTTGCGATCTTCTAAACAAACAAAGTCAGGGGAGAGGCAGACTCACTTAGCAACTGTGTTATTTAAAGTTGCAATGGTTCACTTAACAACTGCGGCAAGAAAGGTGGTAAAATGAGGCAAAACTCACTTAACAAATAAGTGACCTAAATTTTGGGCTCAATTGTGGTTGTAAGTTGAAGACTACCTGTACTATAAGCTTTGAGATTGCTGGAGTCATCCACCTGGGACATCCTGGATAGGAGCAATGTAGTTGAACAGAAATGCAGGAAAGCAATAGAAGCAACTCTGCAACTTGATGTGTTGAGGAATGTGCATCTCATATTAATATGAATGAATAAAAAACTTATGCATGTTGTCTGATGAATGATTGTGGAGAGGTTTTGCAGGATCTGAATGGGTTGGTGGATGATTGATTGGCTGCTTGATAGAGAGCTGTGGGAAATGTTCTGTACCATAATCCCACAAGGAAATATATTGTACAAGTAGTCCACAATTTGGCCCAACATTTTATCTTGCTAAGCAAGAAATTTTTTATTTTTTATTTTTTTTATTTTTATTTTTAATTACATTTATATGCCTCCCTTCTCCAAAGACTCAGGGCGGCTTACAATTTTTGGGATACAACCCAGTGTGCTCAGCAATAGCCTTCATTCCATTGTATATGCCTGCTTATTACTAAGCGGCATTTTTACAAGGTCAGCTAATTGCCCCCAACAATCTTGGGTCCTCAATTTACCTACCCCGAGAGGATGGAAGGCAGAGTCAACCTTGAGCCTGGTGGGATTGGAGCCTACAGTAATTGTAGACAGCTGGATCTTAAGAGCAGGCATTTACAGCCTGAGCCACCAAGGCTCTTGAGTTACATGAGTTTTGCCCCATTTACATGAGTTTTGCCCCATTTTACTACTATTCTTGTCACATTTGTTAACTGAATCACTGCAGTTGTTAAATTAGTAACATGGTTGTTAGGTGAATCTGGTTTCCCCATTGACTTTGCTTGTCAGAAGGCTGCAAAAGGAAAGCACATGGCCCTGGGATACTGCAACTGTCATAAATGTGAGTCAGTTGCATCTGGATGTAAATCACTTGATCATGGAGATGCTGCAATGTGAGAAATGGTCATAAGTCACTATTTCAATGCCATTGTAACTTCAAACTGTCACTAAACGAACTGCTGTAAATCAAGGACTACCTGTAATTACCTGAATACATTGAGTAAAAAACATGCGTTCTTTCTATCTTCAGTGGCATTCTTTGCTATATCATAGATTTCAGCCTGAACAATCTATCACAAAGGTTATTTAGCCCAAACCATCACAGAAAATGTTACACTTGATTTGGAGCTCAACTGTGGAACTTTGAGTGGGATAGAATAAATTGCTATTTTTGTTCAATTTCTTCCACGGCATTATTATCCAAGACAACATTGAATAAACTAAGATACAACACTTTGAACAAATTGGAAAATGGGTGGGATACAAATGAAAAACTGTAATGTATTCTTTCTTGTACTCATACCTCTTTCCTCTGTGAAGATTTGGCACTAAATGTATTTAGTTCTGAACTATATTTAAAATAATCTGCCAATCTTATATTGAATTTTGGGCAATGTTATAAGATTTTAAATGATTTTATTTTTAACAAGGAAATATTTATTTTAATTCATGGTATTTCCAATTTCAGGTGGTTTCCTCACTGAAACTAGTTAGAAATTTTATAAACAATAATTACATCATTTATTCAAATTGCACATCTGATTATATTATTTTTTTGTTGGTCTTGAGAGTACCTTTTTAATTTAGAAATTTTGCTAAAATTTTACTGCTTAAAATGTTTTACTGTGTTGTGAGGAATTGGTTTTTCAATTTCAAATAATAAAATGTATATTTATGTGGAATTTCATTTGCACATTTACATAACATTTTTAAAAACAGAATATTGTACATCCTAAGAACATTATATTTCAGACTGGATATTGCATTTAATTTAATTGAAGCAATAATTACAGGTTGGCAATCAGAATTATTGTTTTGCAATGTAAATTAAAAAGGCATATTATTATCTTAAAATAATACATTACATAAGGGGAAAAAACTTGGCAAAATAGTTTATTAAATTCAGAAATTAAAAGTAATTATAGGATTCTTACTACACCAGAAGATATTACATCAAATTAATAAATCATTTCTAGAAATTGCAACTTGAAATTATCAAATCTTAATTGCTTGTTAGAAATGCATTGGAGGCATGGATTTCATATAATTACCTAAATATATTGGTCTCTGGATGCAAGTACACTGATTATGCTTATAATGGCAGAATAGCTTCTAATTACATAGACCATCGTAGGATACATAAGAAATTATGATATTAGCACTTAGATTTATATACTGCTTTATAGTGCTTTATAACCCTCTCAAAGCAGTTTACAGAGTCATCATACTGCCCCCAACAATTTGGGTCCTCATTTTACCCACCTCAGAAGGATGGAAGGATGAGTCAACCTTGAGCCTGGTGGGGTTCGATCTGCCAAATTGCAGTGGGAGTAGCTTGCAATACTGCACTCTAACCACTGCACCACCGAGGCTCCAAAATTCAAAATATTCTTTTTATTCAACTAAATCCATTGTCCTTTCTGGTTTATAAAACCTTATCTGGGATTGAAGAAAAAATTAAATATTAGCATTATACAAAGAAAATTGGTTCATTTAGGGATTTTTTGTAGAATCATGTCAATGAATATTTATTTGGAAATTGAGATAACCTCTTATACTTACTGTATCTAGTATATTTTGCATGTAACAGATTCTCATTCTGAAGATTTTAGTTGAAGTTTGAACACCTTTTTCCTAAAATGTTGCCAAATTTATTTTGAAAGAAATGTTTTGAGTAATTGTCTTAATAAAGCTGGCCATAAAGTCAAGATTCCAGATAGATTAAATAATTTTATTGTGTTTCTTCAGGAGACTTCCTTATACTGAGAAGCAATGGACGAAGGAGCAGGTCAAATGCAGCCCTGCATTGAAAACCAGCTATCAAACTCTGAAGATGAATGCGGGTGGCAAGTTACAGACATGACTAGACTGCGCCGTTTTTTGTGTTTTGGTTCCGAAGGAGGTGCATTCTGTGTCAAGGAACAAAAACTGAGCTTTGAAAGTGTAGATGCTCTTTTGAGGCTTATTGAAGGTGGCAAAGGTTATGAAGCCGTACAAGAAATAAAGACGTTCAGCCAGGAAGGTAGAGCAGCCAAACAGGATCCAGTATTGTTTGCACTTGCCATTTGTTCACAATGTTCTGATGCCAAAACCAAACAAGAAGCTTATAAGGCTGTCCCTGAAATTTGTCACATACCAACCCACCTCTTCACTTTCATCCAATTTAAAAAGGATCTGAAGGAAGGCATGAATTGTGGCATGTGGGGCCGTGCCTTGAGAAAAGCTGTTTCAGTTTGGTACAATGGAAAGAATGATATGGCTATTGCTTTAGCGGTGACAGCGTACAAGAAGAAAAATGGCTGGTGCCATAAAGATCTTCTCAGGTTATCGCATCTAAAGCCTGCAAATGAAGGTAATAACAAACAAGTAAATTTTCTGAGTCAGCAGGGGATGGTTTGCAGTAAATAATTTGGAAACATTTTGCTTTTGCCTGTATGTTTGATCAAAAGAGATGGAGAAGTGAGAAATGGAACTGTAATTCTCTAAGGTAAACCATGACTCTAATTGTGGGGAGAGAAATAAACTTGACATATGAAAAGTGTTAAATATTCGAAAGAATACACAACATTCACTTAAAAAACATTTACTAATTTATAGGTAGTCCTCAACTTAGAACTGTTTAGTAACCATTTGATGTTACGACACTGAAAAAAGTGACTTACGACCATTTTTCACACTCTGACAATTGCAGCATCTCCATTATGTGATCAAAATTCAGACCCTTGACAACTGACTGATATTTATGACAGTTGCAGTGTTCTGGGGTCATGTGATGAGCTTTTGTGACCTGACAAGCGGAGTTAATGGGGAAACCAGATTCATTTCACAACTATGTTAGTAACTTAACAGCTGCAGCGACTCGTGTAACAACTGGCAAGAAAGATCATAAAATGGGGCAAAACAACTGTTTTGTTTAGCATCAGAAATTTTGGGTTTAGTTATGGTCACAGACAAGCTGTATTGCTTTATTTTATAATGGGGAAAATATATGTAATAGTTTTAAATTTTTTAAAATCAAAACCTTGAGAGTTTTCTAGAAGTAATTTTTGTTACTGCTACAAATAGAAAAGCAATAGAAGAATTATAGCAGAAAGAATGCCCACAATCAACAGTCCTAAAGACTGAGGGTCAGATGAATAAATTGTGAAAAAGGCATTATATGTGTCCGTATGTATTTAATTAAATAGTAACACTACTGTATTTATTCTTTTTGCTTTTACGCTATATTCCACTATTTATATATAAAGGTAACATAAATAAATTGCTAGTTTTGCTCAGATGCCAGGGAATACCAAATACAAAATAAATACACTTTCCAGCCTAATATTTGATAACTTTACATTATTGTGGAGTTCATATTTCTTTTAAAAATATGTTCTAAATTAGAAATAAAACTTACTGTATTTCAACAGGCCTGGCCATTGTCACTAAGTATGTAATGAAGGGATGGAAGGAAGTCCAAGAGACATATAAAGAGAGCAGACTTTCTGCTGAGGCTGAAAAAGTGTTGAAGTATTTGGAAGCAGTGGAGAGGGTAAAGCATACAACGGATGAACTGGAAGTGATTCATTTGATAGAAGAGCATAGTTTAGTTAGAGAACACCTCCTGACAAGTCACTTGAAATCTAAAGAGGTAAGGAAATTAGAGAAACATTAATACTTTGAATCACACTATATAATGTTGCTTTCTGCGCGATATCACTCCTCTGTTTTTATAGCACTTTTAACCTTTTTTTTACATGTATTAGTTTTACATGTATTCTTCATGGCATGAGACCAGGTTACCTGAGGAACTATTTTGCTTGTCTAAATTATATTGTCCCATTCAACTTGGTCAGGTGGGGAGGGCATATTGGGGGGATCCTGTTGGTTAAAATGATTTTGCCTTGTGGGAAGAGAGACTTCTCTGTTTTTAACTTTGTTCCTATTTATGCTTTTATATTTATTTATTTATTTATTTATTTATTTATTTATTTATTTATTAATTAATTATTTGGACTTGTATGCCATCTCCGAAGACTCAGGCTGCTCACAACTAAAACAATAACAACAATAAATAATTAAAAGAGAATTAAACCAATATTTTGTGACATGTTTTTATTGTGAGCTGCCCAGAGTCACATAGATGAGGTAGATGTTGTAGAAATGTTGCGAATGAATGAATAAATACATTTACATGATTCCTGTACAGTTATACATATTTATACTGAGTATGTGTTTTTCTTTAAACACCGTGCCTTTTCCTTATCTTTGAACTTCGTTTTGTACAAGGTATGGAAAGCACTGCTACACAACATGCCTGTAACAGCAATATTGAAGAACCTGGGAAAAATGACAGCAAATTTTGTTCTTGAACCAGGAAGCTCAGAGGTAGCAATGGTTTGTGAAAAACTAAAAAATGAAAAACTTCTTAAAAAGGTAAGGATTTTTTATTGCTGATTTCTTATGTGCATTCTATTCTAGCAATATCCTATTAGTTCATCTTTTAATAGAAACCAGTATTGAAAATTAAGCTTCATTGTAATACATCATTGTATAAATGCCTAAGAAATAAAACAACTATAGGATATCCCACATACAGATAGTTAATGATGAGCAAGGGGTTGAACTTACAAAGGGAATAGTCAAACGAGAGAAAAATTCACTATTTGCGCCATATATTTAGCGATAAAGACTGTTTTAAATAGTGTTAGGAAAATACTTGTCTCGTGTAGAAAAATAATGTTTTAATCAGTTTTGGACTTCTCTTAATTGAAAAAATTAAATGTTGACTGTCCACTAATCAATAATTCTAATTTTCCAGATTCTTCATCCTCGTAGACAAGGATCAGGAATTGGGAATATTAGAATTATTGATTAGTAGACAGTCTTCCTGGTTAAAGATGTTCTCCATTGCAATCACTCAGCTGATATGCACGGAAGGAAGTAACAAAGTGACGCTATAGCATACTGACTGGGTTTAGTATACTTATCTTAGAAACAACTGAACTAAGTACAGTAAGTTACAGAACGAAGTATTGCTAGGTTTCTTTGCATTCCCAGCACAAAGACCTCTATTAACTCATATCTAGCTTTTAAACAGAAGTGGGGGAGAACACTTCAGATTGCTTCCCCAGTTGTGGTCCCAGCACCTGAAAGATAAGTCAATTGGAACAGAGGTGTCCCCAACATAGCATCAAATTGTGTAAATTTATCTGTGAGTAATAGTTGCCAGAACTCAATGTGACTTAGTCTAGAGCAGTGTTTTTTAATATTTTGATACTGGAGAAAGCCTTGAATTGTCAGGTGTGAGGGAACTCCTTGCATAAAAATTATTGTGTTTACAGTTAATAATACATTAACATGATCCGTAAATTGTAGATATAATAATCCAACAATAATTGTCAACATTGTTTTTATCTTTTTTTCTGTGGATGTATTTTGGCAAACTCACTAGTGCATTCTTTTTATTGGCTTCCCCTCTACCACAAGCTACTACCGTAGCTCTAATGCAAGTCAGTAATGTGGGCAGAGGAAACTTCAGTTTTTCCCTTTAAAATATTCTACATTTTTATAATTTCATCCAAATTTCTAGTCTACAAGATGATAATGGAAAATGGTATGTGTAAGAGTAGCTCTTTTCCCTATTTGAAACTTTCCTTTCCCTCCTTCTTGATAGAAAATCTGGTTGTGTTTAACTTAACTTTTGTTGAAATTAATCTCCCATCCCCCTTTCATAGATTTGAAAAACTTACAAGACAAACTAATTTTGGAATTTGCTTAAGACAAAATAGGATTTAATTTTTCTAAAGATAGCTCTGGTAGATTTTTTAAAAAAGGAATATTGTAAATTGATTGTACTTAATGCTGTTTATATTAGGAAAATTGGTATAAAATTAAATACACTATTTAAAAAGCTGAGATCCACTGTGTAAAAATTTCAGCTACTATGACTGCTAGTATTACATAGTACGCAAAGCTGAAAAAAAGTTTTATTTTAAATTTTCAATCACAATCTCTTGTGAAATGTTATGGTTCTATGGTATGCCACGTAAGAAAGGCTGGTCTAGAATATGCTTACATAAAACAAGTTGAGTCCAGCTATCCATCAACAGTTTTCTTACTTCTTACTTTGTATTTGTGTATGTGGGTGAAAGTTTTGAACTCTGTTGCTTGCATTTAATAAATGTTTACAGAATCTATTGTGTTATATATGTGTTATTAGCTAGATAACACAGGATTTCATTATGCCTTTTGATTTTTGTCAAGAATGTTGTTTGTACTATTATGGACATTTCCTTTTTTTTGTGCTTTTACTCTTTCCATTGCTAGTTGTTAGAATGGTTAGGAATTAAATAAAGATAATAGTACCAATTGATAGAGTTCATAAATCATGCCCTGTATACAGGGTAGTCCTCAACGCACAAGCATAATTGAGAACAACATTTTTGTTGCTAAGTGAAACATTTGTCCCCATTTTATGATCTTTCTTGCTACTGTTGTCAAGTGAATCAATGCAGTTAAGTTAGTAACACGGTTGTTAAGTGAATCTGACTTCTCCATTGACTTTGCTTGTCAGAAGGTTGCAAAAATTGATCACATGACCCTGGGTCACTGCAACTGTCATAAATACGAGTCAGTTGTCAAGTATTCAAATTTTAATCGTGTGACTGTGTAAGTGTGAAAAATAGTCATAAATCACTTTTTTTCGGTGCCATTGTAACTTTGAACAGTTACTAAATGAACTGTTCTAAATTGAGGACTACTTGTACATCTACTTATCGGAAAGATCTGCTGGTGATTCTTTTATCTGTGTTCTTGACCAAATTTATTGGGCTGGAGTTATTTGTTTCCACCACATACTAGAATAGCCACATCCTGGTCAAGATTGTCAGGTCTGGGTTCGGAGCTTTTTTTAATTTGTCTCCAATTTTTTTCTTTTTCTTTTTTCTTTTTTGGAATAAACTGCTACCAGGATTACAATTGTATTCTAGTCACTTTAAAAAAAACGCTAAAATCTTTTTCACAGGATTCTAGGAAATTGCTTTAAAACTAATAACTATTATTTATTTTCCAATTTTATATGATAGAGGATAATGTTATATGTTATGGACTTTTCAGTTTAATTGAGTTATAATATAGTATAGTATGAATTTGCATTTTATTTAATCTCTAATTTTGCTTAGTTTTATGTGCCTAACAAATAAAGCTATTACTCTTTTACAGGCTGGGTGAATTATTTTACAGGTAATTAAAGGGGATTGGGTATCTATGAATGTATGCCTCCAAATCATTCCTGACCCATGCTGATGCCAAGAGATATCCCTGCAGTTTTCTTATCAAGATTTTCAGGAGTGGTTTGTCTTCTTTGGGCTGAGAGCGACCAGCCCAAAATCAGCCCGCTGGTTTTCTACATAAGGCAGGACTAGAACTTGCAGTTTCCTGGTGTCTTAAACCTCTTTGCAAAACTAAGTGGATTAAGTAATCAGTACTTAATAGTTTTGATCTTGATCTCATTTACTGAAAAATTACCTGTGCCACATTGATTTATTGGGGATTGGTTTCAGTGGAACTTGGCAACTCTAATTGATGAAGGAAGATACCAGTAGTCCTCAACATATGACCACAACTGAGCCCAGAATTTCCATTGCTAAGCAAGATAGTTGTTAAGTGAGCTTTTCCCCATTTTACAACCTTTCTTGCCACTGCTGTTAAGTGAATCACTGCAGTTTTAAGTAAGTTACATGGTTGTGAAGTGAATCTGGCTTCCCCGTTGATTTGACTTGTCAAAAAGGATACAAAGTCACAAAAGGTGATCACATGATCCTGGGACATTGCAACCATCAAAAATACATGCCAGTTGCCAAGCATCTGAATTTGGATCACATGACTACAGGGATGCTTCAATGGTCGTAAATGTCAAAAATGGTCATGTCACTTTTTTCAGTACCGTTATAACTTCAAATGGTCACTAAATGAATGGTTGTAAGTCAAGGACTACCTGTACAAGATTTTTAAATATGCTCATAATCTTTTTTTATGAAGGTATTCTTTAAAGTCAGTAACCTTTTGAATGTTTTCTCTACTGTTAAAATAGGAGAATCGTTTTGCTGAAAAAAGTGAAAATTACAAAAAATACTGCACAAAAATTCCTTTTGTCTGGAACCTTGGCTGTGAACTTCATATGAAAGGATTTCTCTTCTTGTGTAATAGGTTTACAGAAGGCAAAGAGAATTAAAAAGCACTGTTCTGGTTACCAAACCAAATTTGTGAGGTCACCATATAAATTTGAATTTTTCTATAAACCAACAAAATAAGCGGTTGAATTAATAGCTGAAATCTGTTTTAAATCTTGTTTAGATGAAGGGAAAATAAAATCTAAGGGATACTGTAGCAGTTATGTCTAACAATAATATTCTGAAAATCATGTTAAAAAGTTGTATTGCACTCTATATTCAGAATACTTAAATAAATATAATGTTCTATTCCAGAATTGTTGATCTTATAGCATACTTAATTAATAGAAATTATCACTGGGAGAAATTAACATTTTGAGTCTGTTTTCCAAAACTCTTTAGGCTCAAATACACCCATTCCATATTTTGGTTGCATTAGAAAACTATAAAGGAGAGCGTGGTTATCGGGGAAAACTACGCTGGCAACCAGAGAACGACATCTTGGAAGCTCTAAATACTTCATTTTACAAGTCCTTCAAGGTAATTGTTATGAATACTTTCAGTATCAGTCTTTTTTTTTAATTACATTTATATGCTGCCCTTCTCCGAAGACTCAGGATGGCTTACAATTTTTGGGATACAACCCAGTGTGCTCAGCAATAGCCTTCATTCCATTGTATATGCCTGCTTATTACTAAGCGGCATTTTTACAAAGTCAGCTTATTGCCCCCAACAATCTTGGGTCCTCAATTTACCTACCCCGAGAGGATGGAAGGCTGAGTCAACCTTGAGCCTGGTGGGATTCGAGCCTGCAATAATTGCAGGCAGCTGGAACTTAAGTGCTAGGCATTTAGCAGCCTGCACCACCAAGGCTTCAGTCTGAAGCATTTAAGCAATATCTCTAGGAAAATTTGGATTTTGACAATAAAGGCTAAAAGCAGAATGGTAAATGTTCCTAGAATTTTTGTTTTTCAGTATTATGAGCAGTCCATAGCAGTGTAGGCTGTAGTCTTCCTTTTCCCCCTGCTTAAGACTCATGGAGATTTAGTCTACAAATTATGCTGTGCTTGATTGCCTCAGCTATATTCCTACATTTGGGGAAAGGTAGTAGTGGTAGATTAGTATCCTCTTCTCATATATCTGTATTATATTATTTTTGTCATCAACTAGAAATACTAGTTTCTAGTGTCACAGCTACGAAAAGTCATTTAATTTTTAAAAAATGTTAAAAAACATGTGTTCTGACTTCTTTCCCTTCATTGCCTCTTTCTTAGGCATTAGAACCAATGGGAAAGCGTATCTTAGTTGCAGTTGATGTTAGTGATTCTATGTTGCAAAAGGTTTTTGGTAGTGTGCTGAATGCTAGTACCATTGCTGCAGCAATGTGCATGGTAAGAAACGTCTCATTTTTATGATATTTTTTGGTCCCAAACTTTGGGATATGATGGCATTGTTCCAAGATTGAATAGATTGCAATTTGGTAAAACCCAGGATACTTGCCTCGTTATGATTTTAAAACAAAACCGTGACAAACGTACCCATGTAAAATCTACATAGATATTAATTCCTATTCTACTTATTTCTTCAGCTATAAATCAAACTTCTGTTTTATTTATCCTTTTTATTTTTGGATAACATGGTCAACATTTTCCAAAAGTATATAAGGATGTATTTCCTCTGTTAACTCCCAAATGTCTGTGTGTGTTTAGAATTTGAGTGACTTAATAGCTGGACAGTAGTTGGCCACATGTTGATACCTTTTATTCATTCCATGCCTTACTACCCAGTCTTGTCACGTCACTTGTCTACAATACATAATTTTCCTGTTGCTCAAGTTAGAGCAGGCAGCAAAGCATTTTTACAGTGATTAATGCCTCCTGTACTAAAGTAAGTGTTTGGCCAAGATGATGTATCCCATCAGTCCCTGTTCTACAAGTCAAGAAGGACCCATTGTGCAAGATTTGGTAATCTGATTTTCAGCACTTGTACCCTAAGAAAATTAAATGAACAAATAAATAAATAAAAACTTAAGTCTTGGAAAAAGGACTAGGATATGGAGAATTAGAAGAGGAATGAATTAGAATAGAAAAGGCTTGTGGGAACAGCTATTTCACATTTGAAAACCACAGAAAGCTTAGGCTACAGAAATGCTTTTTAGTTCAAGAAACAGGAAAATAACATTCTACCTTTACCTTTGGTCATTTGGTTTTTACCAGGTTGTGGCACGCACTGAAAAAGATTCCCACATTGTTGCTTTTTCCCATGATATAGTTCCTTGTCCTGTGACTGAGGATATGACTTTACCACAAGTATTACAGAAAATGTCTGAGGTATCTAATATTCTTAAATATAGTTTTGTATGAGAATAGTTAATGTATTTTTCATTAAAAGAAGTGTTTTACTAAGTCTTTAACATGTAATTCTTTTTCATGGAAGCATTTTATTTTCAAGTGCAACTTTACTTGCATGTAGCACATGATAATATTAATACTATAATAAAAAGGCCCGAGTAATCCAGTACCTAAACTTCATTAGAAAGAAAAATGAAAAAGGGATAACTAATAAGAGATGTAAAGAGTATATGTATATGATTTGTTTTTACTTGATCTATGTTAGTATATAATTTGAAGACACTATGATGTTACATAATGAGTTACAGGGGTTGAGTAAAAAAATTAAATGAGCTGGCTTAATAGAATAGAGCATGTAAATTTGTTTGGGGCAGTAGATATAATGAATGATACTTTCCCCTGGGAAGTTATCAGATTGGATTTGTGATCAAATTCATTATCAAATTAGTGTGTGGGTTTATAGAAGGAAATAAAATACAAAAGAAATTAGGGGAAAATCGATGAACTTTAATGGTAATATTAAAGTATTAAGGGTAGATGCAGAAGAGGATGGAAATCAGCACTAGATTTGTGAAAGATCTCTTGGTAATAATCTTTTTTTAAAAGAAAACACGGAATCTGAATGGACATGAAAATATTGCTGGGCAAACTAGTATTCTCCATTTCATGTCATGCAGCCTTCTATAAACTTTGCCCATCCTAGACATAGAATCATATATGTATATGTGTTTATATGCTACGTGGACTGTGGATTTGTCTGTGCACATGTGGGAGATGAAAAAGGTTGCCACTAAATTAATCCTCAGGCCAGAGAGTTTTCTCTATGAACAGCAATTCTGTAATTCGTATGGGTTACCTATAATACTGCTTTGCTATGTACCTTTATTCGTCTGTCAGTTTGGCATCTCCAGAGGACAGGCTCAATGGACAAGTAGTGCAGGTCTCTGTCTGAAACTGCACTGCTATTGCAAATCACAGGAGGCATTGGTTCAGTGGGAGGAAAAATAATTTAACTGGCATTTGATCACTTCCCGAGGAAAGTATCATTCTCTATATCGAAATACTACCAAAACTCTCATGTCTATAATCTTTAGTTGAGCAATATGATGCAACATAGGACAAAACATTTCCAACCAAGGTACCTCAAATGGGTTAAGTTACAAAATGCTGTGACTCCTTACTCTGAGGGAATGAAATTTGGGGAAGTTGTAGCTGCCTCAGTACTGCTGCCATCATGCTGTTGAGACAATTTAATCATCACTTTCAACATTCCTTGACAGCTTCTGGCCACTCTCTTACTCCCTTCCCCACTCAACAGTAGTGACTTACTAGCCTTATCAGGAAGGGAGAAAGGATGGAAAAAGGAGGAAGGGAGGAATAAGGAAGGAAGGAAGGTAGGTAGGTAGGTTGGTTTCCAATGTTGACTGCTGGCTTGCAAAAACGAAAATCAATGGGAAAGTCAACAGAAAGAGAAATGTTATTCCCATTCCCATTGAGTGTTTGCCTATCCACGGCCATTCTATTTATCTAGGTAAGGAAATATCTCTGAAACAGTGACCCAATAGGTCGCAGATTGTCTGGTAGAATATATATGTTACCATCAATGTGTGAAATTAGGTATTTTATAGAATGTCTAGGAAATCTACAGAATGACAAAAATGGGCTAGCGAAGTATGAAACACCTAATATTTTATACATTTTCTAGGCATTCTATGCAATGCTGAAAGGCAAACCAGCAAAGTATAAAATATTCCTACTAAAATGCCATTCTAGCCTTCCTTGTAGCCACAAGCAGGTCACCACTGGTCTTTTTTTCTTTTCTTTTTTGGTAAGAAAATCCTGTACTTTATTTTTTTTTATTTTATTTTTCTTCTTTCATTTTTATAAAACCTTTTCAATAAAAGATTAAGCCTAATCCTGACCCTTTTCATGACTTTCTTTTCATACTTTGCCTAAATAGTGCTTGTCATTCTGCATAATGCCAAGTATTATATACAATGCCCAGGGAAAGTGTATAGAATATTAAAATAACATACATTTCATACTTTGTCTAAAGGCATCACACTTTCTATAGATTTCCTAAACAATCTATAAAATGCCAGTTTTTCACACATTGCCGGTAACACATATAAACACAGTTTGCAATTTTAAATGTAAACTTCAATTCCCCTTCCCTTTGCTAGTTCCCAGACAGAAACATTGCTAAGTTAAAAAGCTATATAATTTTTGCTGCCTGTTTGGATCTTAATATTTTTTTACTTATAGATTCCAAGGGGTGCCACCAATTGTTCTTCTCCAGTGCTCTGGGCCCAAAAGACAGGTGTAGCAGTTGATGTTTTTATTATCTTCATGGATAGTGAGACCTTTGCCGGAGATGTTCATCCTGCCACAGCGTTGAGACAGTATAGAGAGGTAAATATTCTTTAAATAATGCAAAATAAGAAAAATGTTTCTTTATAAAGTTTTTCCTTCTTAAGGTAGCTGCCAGCCTTCTGAAGATTTATGTTACAGTAGAACCAGATTTATGTTATAACGGAGAACCATATTCTGGAATGGTTTTGGACAAACAATATAATTATAATCTTAAAGTAGAATGAAATACAGATATATAAAGTGATTTCTTTAATATTGTATTCAGTGAATGCTAGTTTAGTCCTGTTTATATAAGTGTTAAATCAGCACTGCTTGTGGCTTTCTAGCTATCTGCACTAGTGATCTGATCTAGAAGTATATCGGGCTCACATAAGTGATTCACAAGTGGAACAGTGCTTGTTATTGGATGCAAAAAAATGCTATTTAGGGACAAAGCAGCAAGAATGAGCAGTACTAAGAAAAGGACTATCACAGATAAAACAGAAAGTATACTTTTAAGAAAAAGTCAGTATATTTCCCCCATTTGCCTCATTCAGGTGTCCCTAGTTGTAATTGTGATAGTCTGGGTTCAAAAATCTTGGCAAAATACTGAGAAAAAGTAAGACTTCCCACTTCACAAGAAAATGGCAAAAATATGGATTGTGGACTTCAGTAATAAAAGTCTTTAGGACTTGGCTTTTATAAATAATTCATTGTTTTATAAGTATACTCTGAACAAAAGTATTTCTCTCTCTTTTTATCTGTTTATAGAGAATGGGTATTCCATCCAAGTTAATTGTTTGTGGAATGACATCCAGTGGCTTTACTGTTGCAGACCCAGATGACAGAGGGATGCTGGATATTTGTGGTTTTGATACAGAAACACCCATTGTCATTCAAAACTTCATTTTGGATTTGATCTAAACCTGTGAGCACTCACTTTTCTAAAGCTATTAACTTCCTGAAGAATTGACTGGGGGAGCTATTAATTGCATTAACAAGACTATTAATTCAAGGCTAAATTTTATACTCCCTTTGGAGTATTAACATTTTAAAAGAGATGTAAAAACAGCCATTGGCAAACTCTACTTTCTGAACATACTGTTTACATCTGTTGTGCATAATTCTAGGTTTCCTATTGGTTTTTAGACTAAATATGGAATACAGTGAATGCTTTTACTTTTTTATATTAGTTTAACTATGACAGTGTATTCCATTACTGAAGATTTTATTTTCCTAGAATGAATTTATTGTGTTAATCACAGGGAATCAAAGGATGAGACAGCTTCATCTTTTTACACTGTTTCAGGTTAATTAACAACTGTTTGATTGGAATAACTTATTCTACTATCTGGGAAAAATGAGCCACATATGCACTACAGGTTATATTACTTCTATCATTGCTCATTAGTTCCTATTACTTTATGGAACACTTACCACTGACAACTTGATGCTCTCCTTGTTTTTAGCAGATATTTTGTATTAAGCAGTGTTGAGAAATTTGGAAATAATAGATTATTCCCAGGGATATTGATTTGATGATTATACTTTACCCTTCTAAATTCTTGTTTTAAAAAACGGTCTTACAAAAAACATCAATTTTGTGCACATTATGGTCTAACTCAATGTTTCTCAAAGTTGACAACTTTAAAATGTGTAGACTTCAACTCCTAGAATTCCCTAACCAGCAAATTGCCAAGTTTGAGAAACACTGATCAAACTGGTCTATGTTTTATTTCCTGACAATGGATAGTAGAAGGTTTCTCAAGCACGTTTTTTTATAGAATCAGAAAAAAATATTTTCTGATGTTCTTTATAGAAAATGTGATTTATCATATCACTTAAAGTAAGAGGAGAAAAAGGCAAAAAGAAGCAAGGATAGGTGTTATTATTAAAGCTAGCCATATTCATGTGTTACTTGTAAAAGAGTTATACAATAAATCAGAAATGGATACACATTTCTAGCTCCACCTTGACATGATGGCTGATCTGTCTTTCTGTACATATTACCATTTGTAAAGTAGTCTTTTTGTGTCAGAATATCTACTTAAATGTAGAGCTGCTGTGAGAGCAAGACAGCTGATTATATGCTGTTTTAATTTATATAAACTCTGCACATGAAAAATTGGTCCAACATAGAGCTTTGTTGCTCAAATTCTGTGCTCAATGAATGGGTCTTACAAACAGGACCTAAAATACTTTTATTCCTGCCTTAACATCAGGCTGATTTGCTTAGGGATTATATGTTCCTAAAGCATGTAATTTAAAGACATTTGCCCTTTGTTAATTCCTTTGTGTCCTAATGCAAGGACCATCACTGCTGGTAGGCAAAACAAGATTTAAGGCCAGCTGCAGAATTTTAGCTATTCCCACAATTCTTTTGGCAAGGAGATAACCTGTTGCTGATCTGAACTTGGCATTCCAGTTGGGCCTGCTGGGAGTTGTACCATTCCAGATGTTGCTGAACTCCAAATTGTCCATCTTTGTCCTAGAAAATAAGTTCATGTAAACAGTACATTCTCTTTTAATTGAACAGAAGAGTTATAAGGTAAATCGATGGGCTGAGCAAGAAAGAAGCAGTTTATATGAAAGACAGTTTCACAACTCATGTTGCTGTTCCTTCTCTTCCTATATTACAGTCCCCTAAATCAAACCCCCTATAAATCAGGAAACCTTTCTGTATCATATGAACAACAAGGCTTCTTAACTTAATGCATCAATTTCCAGCTTGGTACAAAAACACTCTTCTTGGTTTGGGCAGTTCTCCTTTGCTGCAATTCTACATGACATGCAGTAGCAGGAAAATCAGGAAAAAATTATGGCAGTTTTTACTGTAATGCAGGATTGGCAAACTGATGAAGAGGAAAACTAAGTTCAACTAGCCAAGTCACAGAAGACTTAATAGCTACATTTTCATTTTCATTGAGCATGTGGTGCTTGCAGACAAATTTGTCACTAAGCCAGGCTTAATGGGGTACTGTGACCAATGAACATATCCTTTGCCTTTGAAAAAACACTATTCATTGACCTAGAAAAGTGAGGAACATGTTAGTGCTGAATGGGGAACCTTTCCTCCTCTCTGTTCTGTTAAAGTGCACTTCCTGGCCTCCATCATTAGCTAGATTTATAATTTAATAACATCTGGAAAGAAGCATTTTTCCACCTTTGGCTAATGTATGCATAGTGTACATTTGTAGTAGCATACATTCTGTAAACAAATCCTCTTAAAGAATTCAAGTTGATAATCTTATAAACAGTAATCAAGATTGTGACAATTGTCTGCTTCTTACCCAAAGAGTTTTACTTATGATAGCTGTTCACATTTTTTCATAATTCCAGACATAATGTATACCATTTCTTTAGATAAAAATGGCTAGAGAAATTGCTTTGACTCAGTTTTCTCCAACTTGGATGGGAGGTGATAGTAACACAGCACATTAGGTGAAGTTATGGAAAGCTCCTGATGCTCAATGAAAAGTGCCAAAAGAATGACCGAGATTATGTTTACTGGGCAAAATTTTGCACTGCAGGTTATAGAATCTGATACTAAATAACAAGTGATGTTATAGGCTTGTAATATTTGTTTGCTTGGAAGACTTGTGGATTAAACTTTCCCCAACTACTTCAGCTCTTCTGTCTGCAGCAAATTTGCACTAGAGAACTGGGGCATTTTGTAGCAGATATTGGAGTGGATAGAAGGGAGATTTATTTTTATACAAGTCCTTTCATGTAGCATTTGGATGTAATTTGGTAGAAGCAGCACGTCTGCTTTAGGTAGCTACAATTTTTAAAAAGCCCTAGAATACTACTGTCAGACTAATGATCAATTCTTGGTATAGTTAGAGAAGAGGAGGTTGTTTTGGAAATGCTGTTCTGTAGTTATTCTGTCTTTTACGGAAGTAGCAGTTGATCAACTGCTCTATTAAAATCATGGATTTTAAAGAATTTGTAGCTGTATTGACCTTTCTGTAAATTATCTTTCTTAAAGTATTTAAATATCTAAAAGGGTTTCTACAGTGCCACACAAGGCGTTTTACCTTGGATGGGCTCTAAACTAGTTTTCTTGTCTATTTTTTGAGAGGATTCTTACTGCATTTCCTATTTAACTGTAAAAAAAAATAAAGATCATGGTTCGTATTATTATTATGACTCATTTTTGAGAGAATTGTTCAACATAATGTAATACACCCAACTGATGTATAGATACTACAGACAGCTTCTGACAAGTATAAAAGTATTGCGAGCCTGGAAGGAGTTGCTGCACATAAATATGAATTGTAATTATAAATGCGTGGCTTTTATAACACTTGCAAAGATCTAATCATAGTTGTGATTTATAGAATAAGTTAATTGTATAAGTGGAAACTGACCTAAGTCACTGTATAGGTCTTTTGCCATTGATTCATTTAGAAGGATTACAACTATACTTACATCATACTTCTACCTGTGGTGGCGCAGTGGTTAGAAGGCAATATTGCAGGCTAATTCTGCTGACTGCCCCAGTTCGGCATTTCAAGTCTCACTGGCTCAAGGTTGACTCAGCTTTCCGTCCTTCCGAGGTCGGTAAAATGAGGAGCCAGATTGAATGCTGATTCTGTAAACTACTTGGAGAGGGCTGTAAAACACTCTGAAGCGGTATATAAGTCTAAGTGCTATTGCTATTGCTAATCTCTTTATAAATAGTTGTGCTGTTTTTAATTCCTTTATGGAGAAATGCCAATACTAGAATAATGAAATTTTAAAAAATCAAAATGTATAATTTACATAGTTTTGTGGGAAAGCTATAACAGGCTGCATAAATTTAGTTTAAAGCTCCAGGACCAATATAAAGATATGTCCTGCAAAAGTATTTTGATCTGAAATGTTGAATATAGAACATACTTCCTTCCATATTTCAAATGACTTTTATGACTGTTCTTCCATTACAAAAACTGTTGGCCTCCTAACCCAGGAGAATTGGACAGTTATTTTTTTAAGGAAATACACAAATCAAATCTTTTCTTCAAATCTTTGCCTAAGATCCAAAGGTTTTTCATCCTGATTTATTTTCCTCATGAATGAATATATATATCATACCATATATAACTAGAACTAACATATTTGGGTTCTAATGTTTAAAAATATTTATCCTTTGTATATTTGTTTCATTTAAACAAATGTTGATTATATGCCACTAAATAATAGTTATACTAACTTGCCTGCTAAAACACATTTGTTCAATCTACTTTAAATTACTTTTTTCAACAAGCAAGTATTGTAATAGCAAATTGTTATAAAGGTAGTAAAATGTAGGCATTAGTATTTTGTACAATTATGCTGGTTTTGTTATTAAAATGAAATAGGTTTTTTTAAACCATATTGCAGAACCAGTGGTGGAATAAGTAGGGTAATAGGAATAGAATAGCAGCTGTAATAAATAAGGTATCAATTTTATTCCCTTATCCTAACCTTTTTTCATTCTTTTCTGTGCTCTGGATTGATTAAATCTAAAGATATATCAATAACAGACAGGTGACTTCATTTTCTCTTTTATCCATAATATTACTTCCCATAATATTACTTCTGTTTTAGTGCAGATTAGGAGAGCCTATTAAATGGTGGTAATAGGAGTTAAAACAGAAAGTGGAGTTTGCTAGGTGTGAGCAGAACGTGTTTACTGAAAGAGAAGAGGCCAAGGGGGTGAGGGGAGATGATAGGGTTAACTTGCATGTATCCATGGATAAATAATCCACTTTATTTAAATCACTTTTGGCAATAGATGTTAGTAATATGAAATAAAAAATTCTTTGTGTATTGGACAGAAAAGCCTTCTTGTATAGTAACAAGGTGCTATGAAAGGGAGTGCAAGATGAAGTGGGATCTTAAAAGTATTGCATGCTTCAAAACTGAATCCATTCTGTGTTCAAAATGGATGTGATTATAGGTTTTAATTGCAATTATTTTGTTACAGCCAATACAATATGACTTCTCCCTTCCCTCTGCCCCTTTTGACTATACCCCAGATTTGCTTTAGACCAGGGATGTCAAACTCGCGTCATCACAGCGTCATCATGTGACATATCATGACTTCCCCCCCTTCGCTAAACAGGGCATGGGTGTGGCCAGCGCATGATGCATCTGGCTTTAGATAGTTCCTCAACTATATAGAGCAGAATTGGAGAGGAAAGAAGGAATCCATTTGTGTGTGTTATTCCTTCAATGGCAGAGACCATTAATCCAAATTGATAAGATTATAGAATATCTATCTATCTATCTATCTATCTATCTATCTATCTATCTATCTATCATCTATCTAAAGATTTTAATTTTTGTAAGTCCTACTCAATTAATTAAAAGAGACTTGAGGCTGTTTCATTAAGGAAAATATGGATAACTGCATAAATACAAGGACTAGGTGGACTTTAAATGGAGCATTACAAAAAATGAGACCAAAGTTCTTGTTTGCTGATCAAATTGTAGGATAAATATAACTTTAAAAGTAAAAAAGATTTAGCAGGAAATTATTGTAAAACAGATAAATTTGATCATTTTTAAATTGGAAATGAGCAGATATTAAATATGTGCTAAGCTATCAGCACAGCTAATAAATTATACTAATTTGATTCCCGCCCCCCCATACTGTGCATCCTGTGCACTAATCCAAGTAAGGTCCTATTCAATATTGGTCCATAATTGCCTTGTTTGCTTGCACCATTCCAAAGTTTCATTTGAGAACTGTATATCCTAAGAAAGAACATACAAGCTTGTTGAAAATATTAATACAGATTTTTTTTATTTCCAACCATATTTATGTTTCACATAGTAGATAGGTATTTTTTCAACATCCCATTTCTCTACGAGAGAGAATGTTGGGTTCAAAGTCACCCAGCTGTCTTATTCTTTCACTACTACTTTAACACAACTCTGGGTTTACTTAATTTTACTTAGAAGTTTTAACTTAATCTGAAAGCCACCATGTACTCTGGAAATAACTCTAACTCATGTGTGACACTCAAATGTATTCCTGCCCACATCAGCTTAATTCCACTCCATCTTGTTTGTTTTAATGATTGCTACTGTCTCTTTCAGGAGTGCCTCTTGTAATATGTTTTTTTTCAATAGCTGCTGTTCTGGTTTTTGAATTAGCATTTAATGCCATTTAAATTATAGATTGTACCTTTAGCTTAATGCAAATGAAATTATTTACATTGTCAAAGGGTGCCAGGGGGTAATGTGCATTCTCTAAATCACAATTCAATTTAATTTGAATTAATCACAAAAGTTGAATTCTGTTTAGTCCTCACTATGAGTATTATTTCTAACTATTTTTGATGCAAAATGTGTGGTTATAGGCCTGGTTTTGAATTCTGTATTCACAATTAGTGAATCAAAGTGTCATCTTCACAATAGATCTATAATACCTTGATCCAGTGATCTTTTACAGGCATATAGGAATACTATTGATCTTTAAAAACCTTTATAGGAATTCTATTGATCTTTTAAAACCTTTTATTATATATGCCAAAAACTCAATGACATTACAAAACTGATAGAAGTAGTCCTTCAGTTATAACGATTCATTTAATGACCATTTGAAGTTCAGTTGGCACAGAAAATGACTTAGGATCATTTTTCACGCTTAAACCATTGCAGCATCCCCGTAATCACATAATCAAAATTTGGGTGCTTAGTAATTGGATATATTTATGATGGTTGCAGTGTCCCACAGTCATGTGATCACCTTTTGCGGACTTCTGATAAAGTCAGTGGGGAAGCCAGATTCACTTTTAATAATGTGTTACTAACTTAACAACTGCAGTGATTGACTTAACAACTATGGCAAGAAATATAATGAAATGGGGCAAAATTCACTTAACTATTTTGCTTAGCAGTGGAAATTTTGGGTCATAACTCGACTATCTGTATCTTGTTTTGTTGAATACTATATAAAATGTTTCTCACTGCAATCTGTACAAAATATATAATGAGAAATTGAGCACCCCGTTTGGTAGACATTTGTGTGATGTATGTTGAATAGGTAATCAAGAATACTTGATACCATGCCAAGTGTTCGTTTCCATTGCACTAAAAATGTATGATTTAGCTATGTTATTGCGTGAAGTTATGCTTGAATATAAACCATTGTAAACTACTGTCTCAGAAAGAAGACCAATAACTTAATTGTTCTTGTAGACAGATAATGTCAAGGAAGAATATATGAATATTATATTTGCTGGAATGGCAGAGATTAGTTAAAACATGCTAACTTAGGAAATAAACCGATCTTGCATTTGTACTTTTAAGTTGAATCAACAGCAAAATAACACTCAATGTTTTAATCCTTCAGTGAAAAATTACTGTATAGTACATTAGTATGGAATACGGAACACTTGGGTTCAACTAGCCATCTGTACATATTTGTACAATATGTAGTTCAATTGAAATGTTGCCTAATATTTATATCCAGATACTCACATTGTGCTGTTAAAAAAATTAATGGGTGGATTCTTTGTAATTGGGGGAGGGATTTAATTTTTGGTTGTGAAGGGGAATTTTTTTTACTTTGATCAAGTGTCACCATTGCCTTTAGGAAGCCTTAAACATGATAATAAGAAATGAAAGTCATTGGTATCTGTAGATGTGTAAATTTTTCCCAGAACAACTTTACTGTTTGCATAAAGTTGTTCCATTCTGAGACTGGAGAGTACACACTATGTTGGAAAAGGCTCATAGTTACTGAAATATTTTATTGTGCAACAAGGATTTAAAAATGTAACATTTTGAAAACACCAATGCTACATTATTGTAGTTTTACCAGCATATCACAGTATCATCTATTGTTTGTACTATATACAATATGTATTATCTTTAAGTGGCTATCTATATACTACATTGTTAACATTTTGAAAAAATTGTACATCTTTAGCTTCAGTGAGTTTTTGAAGAAATGTTGAAGCAGAAATATTGTGAAATGTACATTTTTAAATTTAGTATGGATATTTTGACTTGTTTGATCGATAAAAATTACTGAACAGGGTTACAAAGAATTTTACAAAACTTAAATCTGATGGTAAGAAATAGTGCAGATATGCAGTTATCTATGAATCTTTTGTATATTAAAGATATACTATACCTTTTAAAATAAAAAGAATGTCAATCACCTAATTAACTTCCTTCTTTAAACTTCTACTATGGAAATAAATTTCAATGTTTGGCTTGTATAACCAATTGTAAAATGCTACTTATCACTCCAAAGGGCAAAAGCAGGTAATTTGTGGGAGCAAATATGACCTAGATACAGTGCAGCCCTGAGAATTTAATTTGACAATTAAAGGATTGTTTGAACCAGCAGATATTTTGGTCCGATCACAATATTCTTTCTACTCTTCCGCTTCTGATGCTGTTACCCTTGGGTATCAGAAGTTTCATGAAGAGTAACAGTATGGAAAATATTATTAGAAGAAAAAGGATTCAATCTTTGTTCCTCTCATTAGAATCATGTTCTTCTGAGGCTCATAATTACATGTTTTTTAAAAAGCAAAACAATGCCTTTACTGCCAAAATGTTGCAATAAACATTAAGTATTTGGTATGTGATTTCCACTTTAAAATAAACAGCTATGGGTTTTTGTTTAAAGAGTAACAGGTTTTTAATTAAGAAAACAATATTAATAAACATTATCAGAGAAGGGGGGGTTGTTTGTTACCATAATGACTGTTTTCAGTTACAAGTTGTAAATGAAATGTTCCTGTGTTTTATGCTTTGTAGAACAAGTGCAAAATAAATTCTATGTACCTCATCATTTAAATTACCTTTAATGATGCCACAATCTATGCCACCACTAGTGTAATATGTGATTTAAAAGGTGAGCTGGAACTGAGGTTCTATGAATGCTGGATGCGTGCTTCAATTTCACATGGATGCTTTTATTCTTAGCATTTGCTTATAAGTTCTTAAGCATTTAAGTACTTGGGGGATATATATGTATGTCTGTGTGTATGTATGTATGTATGTATATGTATACATATTTTAAAAAATGGCTGCCAAGCCTGACACACACGATTAAAAAGAACCCAATACACAAGCCTGAGGATGGCAGATGAGATTCTGCCAAAACGTCGCTATAACTTTAAAAGCACAACTATTAAGACATGGGAAAATACTTTGAAGAAATCTAAATAGCATGTATGTATGTATGTATGTATGTATGTATATATTTGTTGCTCCATTCACAGCTTGACATTTATTTGGAAATTTTAAATTGCTGCCTATTCGCTCACGGTGACTCAAGTTGGCTTACAGGAAATATATATCTGAAAATAGTGGGAAATGGGGGAATGTAGGATGAAGGGACAAAAAAGAAAAAAAACCATTAACTTCTGACTCTTCTGTACAGTAGAATGAACATAACTTTACAGCCTCAACTTTTTATTTTTCATACTCAATATATACTAGTTATTTCCATTTAAAAAAAAAAACTTGTCTAATCAGTAAATCCCAAAATATTTTTTTTAATCTCAACACAAAATCCAGACATGGTTTCCAGATAGAAACAAAGTTAGATGTATTCTTCTCTTTAATTAAAACAGTTAATTTGGCCATTACAGTACTATCTCTTATAGTACTGTTTTTTTTAATTTGTAAAAGTTTTAGGATACAATATTTGACTGAAAAGTGGAAATCAAAAAACCACACTCTGGTTCTTTATAACATAAGCATGCAGCTTATAATGCAGTTAATCATAACACATCAGTGTAAAATTCTGATAAATATTTGGTACTATTTAATGCAAATATATTACACAAAGAGAAAGAATATTAAGTCACAATAATCCTTTTTATCATATACCCATAAAGTACTATTTCATAAACATCAATCCAATTGCAAGCCACAAAGAGGTCATGTTTTCAAGACGCTTTGATAATGAAATGTATCATTTAACAATCTAGAAATAAATTTCTATCTTACAAAAAATTCTTGTCAGTTAGGACAAGAACAATTTTGAAAACATTCACCCATCTGTAAATAATTTACTAGCATCTGCTACATATAGCTGATGAGGTGCTTTTTACCTAATTAGAATTAGATACCTAATTCCAAAAGTCCTTCATGTTGTTTGTTCTTAAAGGGTGATTCTGACACACTGTCAAAATAAACTGCAATATTAATCAGGCAAGGATAGATATTAGCTTGGACATTTTTAAACTGGGAAAAGGGCAGTGATGGTGCCCTTACTGAGAATGAACACCGATTTTACAGAATTGTATTTGCTAAGCACAAAGACTAGCAAAGTTGACAGTGAAACCTTCAGTTGGATACATGTAAGTTCAAGCGAAGGAGAGGTACAAATGAAGTAGAACTTCAGCCTATATAAAACTAGTCTATGTATCTCATCCAAAACGGCTTATTCAATCTCTATTGTCCGCTTTCTCCAGAGCTACTTTTTGCCAATGTGCTGGCACTCCCTTTCTATAAATCTTTAAAAAGAGGCAGAGGCCTTCTTGTATTTGACTGCATAAAGATTCATATGCTGTGGCTAACCAGAAGTTCAAGCTCCAAGATGAGAGAAAGCAAATAAAAAAGGAGATACGTTGAAGAGAATAACTGAGTTCAGCTTCTCCCTTGCCAATGACTGCTTTATCTGCATCCCAGTGTCTTATTTCCAGCATTCCATCTGCTGATTTTGTATTGTCCAAGTCTCTCTTCACTTTTTCTGTTTGCTATACCAGCTTGCCAATGCCCAATTTCTTGAAAGAAAGGAGGCACAAACAATATAGCTACAAAGTTTAGTATAGAGTTGTAGAGACACTAAACAATGAGCACACTGTCATGACGGCAGCCGATTACTGTGGAGGTGCTCATAGGCATGCCAAAATCATCCTGGGAGTATTGCTATACATTTCAGTGGAGTTGGCATAGCTCTTAAACTTAGTTTCCAGAATTGATTTAATATGACAAGGTTTATTGCAGCACCTGTGTGTCTAGCTGCTTAGTTTTCTACCAGGAACCCCTGTACGGTTGCAACCTGCATATTTAGTGGCCAATATATTGTGGGACAATTCAAAGTTATTGAAGCATTTTTGTACAGATAGGTTGCTAAAGCGAATTCTGGGTTTATAAATTAAAGATTGTCATGTTTTATTTAAAAAATCAAGGAAAACCACATGAGTGTACTGAGTTTCTCTCTCTTTGGATCTGGCATTGATGGACTAATGGAAGGAGTTTACCCTCCCTGTGAAGTTGCTGAGTATCTGTAGCACCTCCGACAAAGTTTCCATTGATAAATATTCTGGGAACCTGTTGAATATAAAGAAATGAATTTTATAAGCATATTGTTCAAGCATGACAGGGCCTTGGTGGCTCAGGCTGTTAAATGCCTGCATTCAAGTTCCAGCTGCTTACAACTACTGTAGGCTCGAATCCCACCAGGCTCAAGGTTGACTCAGCCTTCCATCCTCTCGGGGTAGGTAAACTGAGGACCCAAGATTGTTGGGGGCAATAAGCTGACTTTGTAAAAATGCCGCTTAGTAATAAACAGGCATATACAATGGAATGAAGGCTATTGCTGAGCACACTGGGTTGTACCCCAAAAATTGTAAGCCGCCCTGAGTCTTCGGAGAAGGGCGGCATATAAATGTAATTAAAAAAAAAGTATGTTCTGCTTTAAAAATATTATCCAGAAATGGAATAATCATTTTCTGACATGTGTAAGAAAGATAAAAAAATAGTACTCACCGTCCGGCTGCCTGTCATTTGATGAAGGATATCCTGAAACTGATTTCCGTTTTCATATCGATCAAGTTCTATGGCCTTATAATTCACATTCATTTCTTGAAATAGTTTCTTTGCCATTTTACAGTAGGAACAAGTGGTTTTTGAGAAGATCACAACACAATTATCTGATATAGCATCCTATGGGTTGAAATAAAAATTGACATGATGAGAAGTATGCATAAGGGAAACTAGAAGAATTTATGGCTAGATTCAAAGTCAATCGAAATCAAAATCAACATCAGTGTTTGGGATTTTATGTGAATCCAGATAATTGCACCTTATTCAACAAACATGTCTGGCTCTAAATATGATGTTTGTATAATGGAGAAAAAGCAACTTCTCAAGGAAATACATTCTACATACCTGCGTGTTAAAAATGCATATCTATAGCCTTCAATATTACACACACAAACCCCCCCCCAAATGATTAAAATGTTCCAGTTGAGCCTATACTAACAAATCAATCAGCTAGCATGTTTTCATTTAAAACAGAGGGCATGGGCAAAGTACTATTGTATTGCCAACAAGGCTTTCCACTTTTCATTAAAAGGTTCATTATTTAATTTGAACAGGATTGCTAAATCTCCCAATTAAAAGTGTTAGAATCTATTGTATTTCTGCTACTTGCCAGAAGTTTGAGTCAAAAGACTTATGGATACAAATTAAAACAAACAATTTAGACTGAATTACTTTACTAGGACACACTTCCAGTACTGTTAAAAGATATTGGTGTAGAATGGATGGCTGTTTTAGCGCCATATGTGTCTCACAAATCCTCTATGCTGCCCTGGGGTGGGGGGAGTTAATTATGATGGCAAAAAAACTGACAGTACAATTTCCTGTCATTTTGAAACAGGACACAGTGAAAAACTGAAAAACCAACAGCTGGAACAATTTGGGGGGAACTTCTTAGCTATAACAATATGCATTTGACTTCCAAAACACGACTCAGAATTACATTTTATACTTTAGAAAAAATAAAGTCCCTGTCCTACAAGCAGCAGCATTTAGACCAGGGCTGTCAAACTCCTGGCCCGTGGGCCGGATGTATCACGTGTTGGCCATTCCCATGCCCAGTTTAGGAAAGGGGGAAAAAGTCCCGATATGTCATGTGACATCACTGTGACATGAGTTTGACACCCCTGATATAGATCAACCACGTTTACTCACTTTTATTTGGTTTGTTATGGCAGTATTAGATATCGATGTAGCAGCAGATGCATTGTTCCCCATTCTAAAGAGAAAAAAAAAAGACATTGCAATGAATATTACAAACTGCTTATAATACAATCCTGTATTTAAAAAGCAGCCTTACAACCAATTACACTGTAAATTTCGTAAAAGTAACCAACTAAGTGGCCTAATCTTTTTGGACACGTACAACAGCTAATTTTGATTTAAGTTTTAGATTAACAGGAGTAATACCAAATTAAGAATTACTATATTGTAGCCTGATAAAAATATACATTTACTAAATATTTTAAAGAAAAACGTTTTTTTAAAAAAAGAAAAGAGATATAAAAAGTGATAGTGTGAGGCATATGGATATAGATTTACAAGTATCACTGAAAATGTTTTTAATTTCATTACTGGAATTACAATAGGTATAAATGGTTGATTATATATAAATGGCTGACTATATAATATGATCTTAAAACACTACATATCACCATAAAGCTTTACAAAGAAGAGAGCATAAATACCAGAAATTGTAGTTAAAATAATAGAGATTATAAATTATAATAAATTACAAAATATTTCATCTATAAAACTAAAACTCTATTCTGATTTAAAAATTCCTATGAGACTTAAATAATGTGCCATGTAAAAAGAAACACAATTTTTGGATGTGATACAAATTCACTTAAACTCTGTAATCTAGAAACTCTTTCCTAGTTGAATTATCCTTTATTGCAAGGCTGTCAAATTCCCAGTGTCATGCGCTGGCCATGTCCACACCCGGTTTAACAAAGGGGAAACAAGTCCCGATACATCGTGATGCTGCCATGACGTGCGTTTGACACCTTTGCTCTATTACATTTACTTTTAAAATATAATATATAGTCTTTCTTCCACAAAGGTAATCAAATAGCCTGTCTAGTAAGAAATATCTTTGTAGCAGTTAACAAGTACAAATAAAATTCAATATACTAAGTGGAAAGTTATGGTTTAGTAAAATTCATTAAGAATATTGCAAGTTATGAAGAAATTCAGTTTTTAAAATTTGTTTTAGACTGATGTAAACTATTTTCCAGGACTGTTCAGCTTCACAATATTAGCACCAAATTCAAAAATATCTGAACTGTGCATTACATTTCCAGATTTAGAGTATATGCAGATGTCTACGTAAACAGCCAATCTTTTGTTCTGTTTTCCACCTCCATGAAAATTAAAACAGAATTTAATCAATAAACTAAAGGAAAAAGTAAACTTCACTGCTTCTAAAATTATCATTCTTCATATAGGTAGTCCTCGACTTATGATCATAATTGAGCCCTAAATTTCTGTTGCTAAGCAAGACAGTTGTTATGTGGGTTTTGCCCCATTTTACAACTTTCCTTGCCACAGTTGTTAAGTGAATCACTTCAGTTGTTAAATTAGTAACACAGTTGTTAAGTAACAACTTTGCTTGTCAGGTCATAGAAAATGATCACATAATCTTGGGACACTGCAAGCATCATAAATACATTCCTGTTGCCAAGCATCCAAATTTTGATCACATGACCATGCAATGGTTATAAGTGTGAGAAAGGATCATAAGTCACTTTTGGTACCATTGGACTTCAAACCATCACTAAGTAAATGATTTGAAGCTGAGGACTAGCTATATTGTGCTTGAAAACAAAGGATTCTACAGAATTAAAGAAATATCAATTAAATTGGATTACAGTAAAGTATATAATAGTGACACAGCCGCTTTAACACGTAGGCAGTTCTAACTCTAAAAGCTGAATATCAAACAGATAACCACTTTATGATAAAAAGATACATACTAGATTAAAAAAACCTAGTAACAATGGTTAAATCATAAATTCAAGTAAAATAAAGCACTATAGATTATAAAATCTAGAGACACATCACCAAAGCCAGTCTGAAAGCCACACTTCCAGAGCATCTTAGGATTCAAACATAAAAGTATGAAGCCCAGGAAACAAAGCATATGACTACATCTCCGCAGCCAGGATATTCTGTAAGATAACGTAAATTTCTCCCCTCAAAACCACCTTTGTGGGAAGGATTTCAAAATAGGATCATCCTCCAAACCATCATTGTTAAGCAGTTCTTGGGAACAGGGGACTGCCAGGCCAAATAGCTGCATATCAGTGGTTGAGCAACTGCACTGGATGCCTAAAGACTTTTTGTTTTCTGTCCATGACAGGAAACGCCCCAGAGATTCAAAAATAAATCCTGGCCGAATATATTCACTTGCATACAGCCCAGGGTTTTATTTATTCACGAATAAACACCCATAAAATGACAGTGTAAGCTGACTAAGAACAAACCTTCTCAGGGTAACCCAAGGTATTACAAAAATAGATACAGCTAAATCTCTTACAAACTGCCTTCACTGGTAAAATAGAACAAAGGAGAATTTACAGCATCTCAACAAGCCAAGCCCCTGGAATCAAGCCAAGCCGCCTTTCGTTTCCCGCACATCCCGCGTTTAACCAACCTAAGCACCCAAAGCCTCTGCAGCGACCGCAAAGCCATCAGCCAAATAAGAACAGCCTCTCCCCGAGGCTCCGCCTCCGGAAGACAGGTTTACTTCTCTTCCAAGGGCCCTCAACAACCCAGGGGCTAACTACTCCATTGCCTGTTCGTTTTTTCCTTCCTTTGAAACGCGACTTCCCCTTCGAGCGTTGTGACAGGCTCTTCCTCACGTCAATCACGCTGAGTCTGCCGGTCAGCGGTTGAAGGGAGCAGAAGGGGAGGCGGGACGCAGTGCTGAAAGAGACAGCTCTCCCGTTTCTCGGTGTTTTCTATCCACTCGTGGGCGGGGTCAAGGAGTGGTTTTGGGGTTTTTTTCCCTCCCTTCTGAGCGCAGGCGCAGAGGTAGGCGGACTGGTAGGGTCCTTCCGACTATTCTTCCTTCTGCGCGTGCGGTATCGGCGGCGGCGGCGGCGGCGGCTGGGGTGGTTGGTCCGTCGTTCGTTCGGTTAGTCGGACGGTCGGTTTGCGTTGCCTGACAGTCAGGCGGCGAAGCGGCTGTCGGGGCGAGAGAGCGAGAGGAGGAGAAGGCGCAGCACCAGGAGGCGGCGCGAGGGAAGTCACTTGGAGCAGGCGGGTCTCCGGGATTTCGAGGCCAGCGAGCGAAGCAGGCTGAGGCGATGGCGGACGTCCTGAGCGTGCTGCGCCAGTACAACACGCAGAAGAAGGAGATCGTGGTGAAAGGCGACGAAGTAATCTTCGGCGAGTTCTCCTGGCCCAAGAACGTCAAGACCAACTATGTCATCTGGGGGTAAGTCCGTGAAAAGCTTCGCCCGGTGTGTGTGTGTATGTGTGTGTGTGTGTGTGGGGGGGGAAGGCTCCGAATGGGAAGGGGACGCTAGGGAGCAGCGATGTTCTCCTGCAGGATCCGACCGAGAAGCTTGATCCTGGCTCAGCCGATGCTTCCTCCCCCTTCAGGGAACAGGGAGCTGCTCCCAAGCCGTCCGGGGACACCGAGTGGGTTAGTTTGACCAGGCGTGATTAATGCTGTGCCACCTCGGGCTCAGGACGTCGGAGGTGTGGTTTGGGGCCAATAGCTTAGTTGATGCCTCTGATTTCTTTTTGTGCCTTTATGGTGGTCTCTTTCTAAAACCGGTCGCGGCTGCACCTGTTTCCCTCCAGGTTAACTAGGAAGTAGTAGTTCCCCGAAACGGGATATGGAGTTGCAGCAGCCTTCGTGCATAGTGTTTGGAAGACAGGTTGGGAGGGGGACACTTTGTAAAGCCTGATTAAAAGACAATGTGATTTGCTTGGCGTTAAGTTGTCAGAGCGTTAGGATGGAAATAGTCTCTTGGGTAGAGTCCATGGAAAGACATGAGAGCAAGATAAAGTTAGCACCCCCTCTAACTTGGGTTCAACTTGGAAGTAAATCTAGTCAACTTGGGGCAGAAGTTTGTATATTCTTGATTATCTGGGAGTTTTGTGTGCCTAGCAGAATGTAAAGATGCAAGAGTTTGAAGCTTGAAAGGACATGTTGCTTGCCACAGTGGGTTAATTTGGTTCTTGTAGGTTTACTTTTATGGAATTTTTGAAAGAGCAGACTACATGGTAGAATACAAACCACCATTTTTTGTTGTTGTGGATATCACATTTCAGACCTGGATAAGAAACAACTGAGGTGGCCTGAACGTTATATTCATCTTATAAGGGCTGTGCCATCTGGCCTTTAGGAACTTCATGTTGTACTTTCTGTAGAAGGAAACATCACTTTGGTTTAATATAGCTTTTCTGCTGGCTATTACAGAAAAGTAATTTACCAGTAAACTTGACATTATTCTTTGTTTTCATAATTTGAACATTAGTGACAATTTGCAAAGGTTTGTTAGATTCAGTTAAGGCTTATCTGTCTCTTGCTGGTAGTCAACCAATAGAATATAAGAGCAAGGTATTAGACTTTTTTTTCTTTTTAGAACATTTAAAAACATTTTTCATTGATTTATCTCAACAGGATTGTGATTTCTAGAAATTTCTATCTTTTTAAAGAAAAATCTAGTAGTTATAAAAGAGGTGATCATTTACATATTTTTTGCTTAAAAGGACAGCAGTTGTATATTTGAGTACTTTGCAGACTTTCACATGCATCTATTTCATGATTTGTTTGCTTTCAGTAAACTCTGGGGATTTAATATCTTGCCTCTATTCAGTTTCTTTTGGGATTTAATGTTGAAAGTAGAATATTATAAGTAATAAGTAACTAACTATAAATTTATGAATCCCAAAGTTGAAAAAGCCTAAAAATACAGATCCAACTCTTTAAATCCAAAGGAGTTATACAAAGGTATCCAGAAAGAATCAAAAACCTTCAGACAGGAATTTTTTTAAGAATTGATGGCAAAGCCTTAAAACTTTACAAAGACTTCAGTTTACATAGGATAAACCAGGCATCTCCATATTAATATACATGTTTGTGATTTACAAAACTGCAGGGAACTCCTGGGCTATAATGTGTGTATCTCATACTGACACTGTATTTTGTTCTGTATTCTCTTCCTTCCTTTTATGAACTTATCTTTGTGACCCATTATATTTTTCACAGCATTGCTTGACCTGTGTGCTTGGGCTTGATAACTACACTTTCTGTTTTTTAGATCATGAATTCTGTGAATAAGCATGACGTTTAGTTTCTATGACATAACTACTTATCATGAGTTAGAAGCAATACTATAAAATTGTATAGCAATACTATAAAAGTAAAAGCTGAGGAAACTGAATTTGATTTTAGTTCTTTTACTTTAAAACAAATAGTATGTTTTTATATAGTGAATATCTTCTCTGTAGAAATATAGTCAGTGAGAAACCACCCTTTTTTGTGTTAAAATAACTTTTTGTGTGTGTCTGTGAGCTTTATGTTCCTTGGATCTCCTTGAATATATATTTGTACATATATATGAAAAATTATATCAGCGTACTTCTAATTGGTTTATTTTCCTTTAATAAATCCCTGTGCTTAACACCCACATTTTTCTAGATAGTTCTAGAAAAACTATGTTTTTACAGTTCTTTTGTTCAAACTTGCCTTTTCACTGTCATTTTTGTTCTAGATAACTAGATGTAAAGTCTCATTATCTCGTCTAATAGATGTTGCATTTAGGAGATTTACATTCAAGTCTTGACTTTGCTCTTAACTCACTAGGAAGTTTCTGTTAACTCATAGTCCTTTACATTTGTAATATAGTTACAATAATACTTCCTATATCTCTGGTCTCTTGTGAGGTTGACCAAAATATGGCTGCTGTTCCTTATATAAATGTGTTCAATTCTAAATATGAACAAATTTGTTACTTGTCTTTTCTTTAAAAAAATGAAACATTTAAAAAAACCTTGCAACAGTTAAGTCTGAGATACGAAGTTTGAACGTAGGTAGTCTAATGCATTCATGACTGAGCAAGATTTTTGAATTAAAGTATACTCAGGATTCACTCTGGCATTTTACTATTTGGCATCTGCAGCATGTTTCAATGCATTTTAAATCCCTTGTGTTCTTAAGATAATGGGAGAGAATATTGTAGATCTATTAATTGGTGAGCTTTCCTAATAAGTAATAGATTTATTATAATTGGACTTGTGTTCATTTTATTTTTATTACAATCATTGATTATATCTTTGTCATATGTGCAGCTTTTCCAGTTGATGAACTTACAAAATAACTCAGAGCTTACTGTGGAAGAAATAAATATTTGTTTTTTGCTGTATGCTCTGAAAACTGTAGGTTATTTAGATTAATTAAAATATAAGATTAAAAGATTCTACAATACTCAGTACTCTTTCTCAGACAATTTTTTTCCTTTATGTAGTATTTTTCTTAAGTTTACATTCCAAGACTCACTTTAAATATATTTTCTATTTCTCTGTCAAATAACTTGGTAGGAAACTTAAAAAAAATTTCTATGTTAGATAATGCCAAACTTGAGAACATCCAGTAAAAATATTTTTATTAGAATAAGCATAGCTCATGAGAGACTATGGACTTTACTGATATGGCAGCTTCAAACATTGTTCCATTTGGACATTTCTGCTGGGACTGCCAGTGAAGAGTAAACTACATATGGACATATGGACTCAGACAACCAGGGACAGTCTTTGAAGCTGTAAACCTTTCTAAATATGCAGCTATTTTAATGCTTTGAGGAGAAATTCTTTGCTTGTGCTTAATTAATTATTTAGCTGAATTTGAAGTGAATAGAATTTAAGTCATGGTAAATTTAGAAGAAATTAAGTTTAGCCAGTAAAATGCTGACACAAGTATACATTCAAATTTTGAAACTGTACTTATATTTGCAAATGTAATCATATTATTTTGAAAATTCTGTCTGCATTTTTTTAAACAATCAAATGTAAAAACTGAAAAACATACAAAAATAAAACTACAAGCTTTTTCTTGAAGTTAATCTTGAAGTGATCCAGTGTTGGATACAGTAGGAATTAATGATGTAACCCAGAAAGTAACTTTTAAGCAGAAGTTGCTCTGTTTTACTTGAATGTACATTCTGATGTTTATAGACAATCTTGCTAATAATTCTGAGGACAAATAAAACTTTTATAGATTATAAATTTACAGTTAAACCATGTTTTTCCCCATTCTGTCAATAGGCAGTCATTAATGTATGCTAAAGCTATGCATAAAGAAAAAGTTTGTTAAGTTTGTTTCTGTGCTAGTGATGAGTTTAGATTAAGCTAGTATGGATTTCATGTAGAAATGGGTTTGCCAGATAAAATTTGGCTGAAGGATGAAGTATTCTTAGATTTATTTTTTCATGTATGTTAAAAAATCCCAAAATAGAATGACTTCAACCACTTTTCCTATTGATGCTGCAGATTTTATTCTCTGAGGCATCTTATACTAATCATAAATCATTCACATGAGTATTTGATTTTATAACCAGTATTTATAAGCCTACATCACAAGTTATACTTTCTTTCTCTGTCCCTCTCCCCCCTCCCTCCCTTCTCCCCCTCCTCTAAAAAATGGCTTAGCTTTAATATTGCTGTTCATAAATGATGGTTTAGTCTTAACAAGTTATTTCAATCAATTCAATTTAATAAATTATGAATTGGTGCTTAATGTGAAAAACCCACACTATAAATAGCTTATATTTTTAATCTATTGTATTCTTAAAATATTGGCATATGGTTGTGATTTGAATATGAGCAAATAATTTGGTATTCTGGACAATATCACCTGATTTCTTTTGCAGTGTTTTTCCTTCCTTGGCTTAGACATACCCTAATGAAAACAAAGGGAAAATAAGTAAACAAATAAAGAAATGGCTATGAGTGAAGAACTGGTTTAGTAAAATAAAACTTGATTTTAAAAATTGTCCAGTGTAATATATCTTTTAATTCCATTTTGTGTAATATATGTCTTATTCTGAAAAATATACAGTAAATGAATAAAGAACAGATGGCAAGAAGGAATAAAGATTCTTTTGTGCTGTTTCTTTAACCCTAAATTGCCCCAGAGACCAAGTGTTCCGTATTCATTATGAAATTCAGATTGGACACACAACCTAATGCTCCAGATTTCCTTGAATTTAATTAGTTGATCCACCAGTGTGGGTAAAAGATAATTTTAAAGAAATGATTTTAATAATCTAAATGGAGTTTTAAAAATGCTCTTAATTTAATAGGATTTTCATATTTTCTGAACGTTTCAAAAATGAACTTAGAAATATATCTTCTTCATTTTTTAAAATCTGCTTACTGAATAAAAATTCACAATAATAATTAAGGATCTTAGTGCAGTTTAAAAGCTTATTTGGTAGTACCAAATCTTTCAAAGATCTATAATTTATTGAGCCACACCATCACCCAAGCATGGGCAAGCTTGTTTGTAAGCTTAAAATAACACTCAAAAATCCAAACTCAGCACACCCAAGGCAAAAATGTTATGTTTTTCAATCCTATAAGTGTAACCACCACCATCACCACCCCAAAAAACTCATTGAAACAGTATGAGTTTTGAAACTGATGGAAGACAGGTTAAACTGTATCCACAATGAATTGAGATACTTTTTCGCTTTGTCTTAACTTTGAAAAAGCCTTATATTCCTTTCTCCTGATGATTGCTTTAAATGTATTCAGTGTTTCCTCTGCACCAAAATCTAGTAGATCCCTGTTTTGCTTAGGACCCCAGAGAAGACTTTGCTCCTTGATTCTTTATTTAAATAATTTATAGAGGTGCCAATCACACAGTAGTGATTCTGAGTGGATACAGGGATTAAAACAGCAATTCTAGCATCTGGACACAGCCCATGATACCCAAGGTTTTTTTCTTTTTAGCAACTTTCCAATCAATAATACCATGTCAATAGCAGAGCTTACCTAACTGCCTGGGCCAAATGCCTGGAAAAACATCCTTCAAAGCCTTGCAAAAGGTGAACAGGATTGAGGCCATCTAGATTTCCAGACAAACACTTTTCCATGGGGCAGAAAGGATCAGAGAGAATGCACAACTCCTAGATCCAGCACGATGGCATTGTTTGATGGACCAGGAACATGGGTTGTCTGCTGTACAGATACTTCTCAGTCAACAATGGTGATTGGGGCTGGCAACTACATTACCAAGTGACTTGGCTGTAAAATGTAACATCACATATTTTCACTGATTTTGACAGGAGTTGCAAAAGTTCTAATTGCCATTGTTAGGCAAATCCTGCACAGTTCTAAGTCATGATGTCATATAATTTCCATTTGCACATTTCTTCTGCCTTCCTCATTGAGTTTGCTTGATGGAAGCTGGCAGTGAAAGTTCCAAATGGCAATCATGTAACCATAGGATGCTTCAGCTGTCATTAATGTCAGCCAGCTGCCAAACACCCAAATCACAATCATGTGATTGCAGGGACACTGCAACAGTTGTAATTATGAGGACCAGTCAAGCTTACTCATTCAGCACTGTTTTAGCTTTGAATGGTCAATGAATAAGGATTACTGTAGACTGAGCAGAAACAATTGGTTTTTATACATATTTTTGTCCCTTATTTGGTAACTCATTATACGTTATTCTCATTGTATTGATTTTGAAATAATTCAAAAATCCAGTGTTTCAAACTATAGAATAACAGTATAGTGTTGATATGCTTTCACACAGTTTATTTTTTATTTTGTTTTAGCAAATGTAAACCAATTTAGGTTAATGTAATAAATGTAAATTTATTATTATATTTGAAATAATGTTTTGAAGAAAAACCTATTTGTAAGTTTTTTAAAAAAAAAACAGATTTCTTTAAATCCTCTAAATCCTGCAGGTACATACAGAGAACCAAATTGCATTAAAAGTTTCACTGCGTGCTCAGAGTGCAATTTTCTGTTGATATTTGAAAAGTTAATTTGAAAAGTTAATCAACACACAATATTAGGAAATGTCATAGAAAATATTAATTATGCATACAGCATTTTTATTAATGTAGTTTGTTGAATCATGGCAAATTTGTTTGCTTTGAACTTATAAAATTGACTAGGGTGTAAAGAACAAAAAAAAGTAAATTAATTAACCTTACTGCAACCACATAATATTCACTACTACAATAGTTCATGTTAATGAATTTAAAATGTGACATTTTCAATATATTTAACTTTTAGAAGAGTATTTTATGCAGCTTAGATTCACTCGGTGTGTAGGTTATTATGCAAGTCAACATTTTGTAGTAGATAACTATAAAAAAAAGCTGGTAGAAAATTGCATAAGTAAGGAGATGCTTAATACTTCCATTACCTGTAAATTTTCCTTGAAATGTTTCCTCCACATTTTTATTCCTGTCTGAACTGTATTTATACTTCTAGAATTCTGGTTATCATTATCTCTCTGGGGAGAAAGTGTAGAAGAGCTAGTAATGCAGAAAAAATAAACAGCAAAAATTGTTTGCATTGGTCTATTTCATCATTGTATACTATACAGTGATAAAAATGCTTCTCTCTGGGAAAATAAACCTGTTATGTATTGCTCTTTATTAATATCATGAGCATGTCCAAAATGGCGGTTAGTAGCTAGCGATGGTCTCCCCCGTGGAGGTAGCTGGTTTCTCTGTCCCTGGGGGCGTTTGGAGGCTTGTATTCACCCTGAAAACTCATGAAACTCCCAGCGGAACATCCAAGGAGTCAGGTGGGGCTGGAACGATCCAGCCCCGTCAGGAGAGTCGCGCGTGTTAAACGTGACGATCTCCGGCGTGGGCTTGCGGCTGGAATGACGGGGGCGATTACAGAAGCAGCGACTTCGCCAGCAACCAGCCCACTCTCAGAGGCCTCCGGGGAAGCAGTGGGCGGGCGTTTTTGGCATCCACAGCTGCTATAACATCTATAACGAACTTGTGTTTCGTTCTGGCCCCGGAGTCACTGTGAGCAGCGCCAGAGGCCTTAGCGGTTGGAGCATCTTGTGGGCCTGGTGAATTACATCTTGGCTAGGGGGTTGGTTGAAGGTCACGGCCCTGGCTACGATGGCTGTACCCCCAGCTGGGGTGGACAGGATATGGCTTTTGTTGGCTGGGACCCTGCTCTGGTGGCGACGGTGGCAACGGCGGTCACGGCGGCGGTGTGGACCCAAGGCCAGTGTGGTTGCCGGAACCGGGCGTGGATGTTGGAGGTGAGCCTGGAGGCTGCCCCTGGCCGGGAGGTAGGCACTGATGAAGATAAGGGCGACTGCACCATTGGATGCTGCCCCCGGTTGATCTTCTCCGCCCCCTTTGCCTTCTTTAATTCTGACTCCTTGAACGTCTGGGATGAATGACTGGGTTGTTGGCGCCACAAGGGTTTGTTGGCGCCAATTGATGTGATGCCGAGGGGCAAGAAGACTCTCCCTATTTCCATCTGGGATGTAAATTATCGGACGGTTTTATCCATCTGCCATCCAGAACTCTTGTCTCCTCTGTGCTGTGGGGGTTACCTCTCCCGCCCTCATTAGTCTTCATTGGCGAGGGTGATGGAACTTTGTTGGCTCACCCACCCACTGTTGTGAGAGAACAATGGGATGGGTTGTACCACCTCCTCCCCAGCGCAACTTCAACTACGGTGCAACATCTCCTTTAATCACTGGGGCCACGAGCGGTGAGAGAGCAGTGGCCAGCCTTAGATGCTCGACCAACGGCGCCCTGGAATGCCGTGAGAGGGCATCCAGTGGTTTTTGAATTATGCCAATGGTTAGACTATAAGATATTTATGAGGACATACCACTTACATCTAGGGCCGCTCCTCCCGTTGTTGATGGGACATGTAACAACATATGCGGACTTTTCGGGCAGCTGAATTGTGGGCTCTGAGGAATTCTCCCCTCTCTTGGGTTTGGCCCACTGGTTTATCATCAGCCTATCTCGAGGATGGATTCTGGAATCCGGAGAGATGGCATGGCGCAGGAAAGGGTAGGGCGGGGCTCGAGGAGGGATAAGGAAAAAGGACCCAGGGCTTCTCTGTTAAAATTTTTATTTCCGTTTCTTAGGAGGTTAGGGAAGGGTGGGAGAGGTGGGGGTCTTATTACAGGAGTTCAGTGCAGCCTGAAACAGGGCTGTGGTTGGGGGTGCATGAGGGGCCTGTGGGACTCCAGGCGAATAGTGGGGGCCATGATCCCCAGGGTGGTTGGAATGGGTAGGAGCCAACGAGGCGGGGGGCCATATCATGTTAGGGGAGCACGCCCCTGCTATGTCCAAGCTGTGGCGTGCTCCGACCCCTTAGCCTCTTCTCATCCCCTGGGGGTTTTGGGATCCAGGACCCCTGGGCTCAGACTGGTGTACTTTAATGCCAGGTCCGTGGTTTATAAGGCACCACTCCTCCGTGATGTGATTGAGGAGGAGGCCGCGGACCTGGCTTGTATCACCGAGACCTGGTTGGGGCCGGAGGGTGGAGTCCCTCTGGTTGACATCTGCCCCCCAGGTTTTCTGGTGCTGCACCAGTCATGACCCCAGGAAGGGGGTGGGGTGGCTATTGTCATTCGGGAGACCCTGTTTCCAAGGGAGGTCCCTGCCCCGGAGATAGGCGGGTGTGAATCCCTCCTCCTGAGGTGTGGGTCTGCAGGTCGGATGACGTGCTGCTTACATACCTGTCCCCCAGCTATGTCTCAGCTGCCCTGCCTGGGCTTCTTGATGCCATCTCGGGGGTGGCGGTGGAGTTTCCAGAGCTTACAGTTCTGGGTGACTTCAACCTGCCTTCCTTGGGACTGGCGTTGGGTTTGGCCCAGGACTTCATGGCCTCCATGGAGGCCATGGGCCTGACCCAGATAATTGATGGCCCGACTCATGAGGGGGGTAACATGCTCGACCTGGTTTTTATCTCGGAGCAGTGGCGGAGTGGTCTGGGGGGTGGTGACATAGTTACGCACCCTGTTTCATGGTCAGACCACTATCTCCTGCAGCTGGTCTTCCATCAAGCTGCCCCACACCGCTGGGATGAGGAGCCACTTAGATGGTTCCGCCCCAGACGCCTGATGGACCCTGAGAGGTTCCAGGCAGAGCTGGGGTTTTTTCCTGCATCCCTTACCCACAGCCCTGCCGAGGTCCTTTTGGCTACCTGGCAACAGTTGGCTGCGGGGGCTCTCGACAGGGTTGTCCCCATGCGTCCCCTTACTCGCTGCAGATCCCGGTCAGCCCCTGGTATACCGAGGGGCTCCGGGAGATGAAGCGTCACAGGAGGGGACTAGAGAGCAGGTGGAGAGAGCCCGTTCTGGATCTGACCGAGCCCAGCTAAGAGCCCATATTAGGACTTACCTGGTGGCGGTGAGGGCGGCGAGAAGACCTTATTTCTCTGCCCTCATAGCATCCACAGATAATCGCCCGGCCACCCTGTTTGGGGTCGCTTGCTCCCTCCTCCAGCTGGGGGTGGCGGACCCTTGAGGGCAGAGCTGAGGAATTTGGCCAGTATCTGCAGGATAAAATCGCTCACATCCGGGAAGGGTTGCGCTTGGACTTGCAGTGGCCTGAGGATGGGGATGCAAGTGGTTTGGCCAATGTTGTCTGGACTGAGTTCAATCCTGTTTCTGAGGATGAAGTGGACAGGATTATGCGGCGGCTGAGCTCCACCACATGTTTATTGGACCCGTGCCCTTCCTGGTTGGTTTATGCCTCCAGGGAGGTCACGTGCAGCTGGCTCAGGGCAGTGGTCAACGCTTCGTTAAGGGAGGGGTTTCCCTGCTTTGAAAGAGGCGGTGGTGAGGCCCCTCCTGAAGAAGCCTGCCCTTGACCCAGCCGCGTTGGAACAACTTTCGTCTGGTCTCCAACCTTCGCTTTTTAGCGAAGGTTGTTGAGAGTGTGGTGGCCCAGCAATTGCCACTTTTCCTGGAGGAAGCGGACTACCTGGATCCGTACCAATCGGGCTTCCGGCCCGGGTACAGCACGGAGACAGCATTGGTCGCGCTGATTGATGATCTCTCTAGGGCTCGGGACAGGGGTTTTCCTCTGTCCTGGTCCTGTTAGATCTCTCAGCGGCTTTCGATACCATCGACCATGGTATCCTGTTGCAGCGTCTCGGGGGGTTGGGAGTGGAAGGCACTGTTTTACAGTGGTTCTCCTCCTTCCTCTCGGGACTTTCGCAAACAGTGTTGGCAGGGGGGCAGAAGTCGACTCCAAGGTATCCTACTTGTGGGGTGCCCCAGGGCTCGGTCCTCTCGCCCCTCCTGTTCAACATTTATATGAAGCAGCTGGGTGAGATCATCCATGGCTTTGGGTGAGTTATCATCAGTATGCTGATGATACAGTTATACATCTCCACCCCAGGCCACATCAGTGATGCTCCTCTGTGATGTCCCGTTGTCTGGAGCTGATGCGGATCTGGATGGACAGGAACATGCTTCGACTCAATCCAGCCAAGACAGAGTGGCTGTGCATACCGACATCTCAGTCCAATTTGGATGTTCCATCTTTGGTCATGGGGAGGAGGTGTTGCCCCCATGGACAGGGCACGGAATCTGGGGGTCCTCCTGGCCTCACGGCTCAAATTGGAGGAGCAGGTGGGGCCGTGGCCAGGGGCCTTTGCCCAGATCCGGCTGGTTCGCCAGTTCGCCCATTCCTGGACTGAGATGCCCTGCACAGTCACTCAGGCTCGTTATTTCCCGACTTCGACTACTGTAGCGCTCTCTACCTAGGACTGCCCTTGCGTACCACTCGGAGGCTTCAGCTGGTGCAGAATGCGCATGGGTAGTGATGGGAGCTTCCGATACTCCCATGTTACACCCCTCCTGCAGCCTGCATTGGCTTCCGGTTGCCCTCGGGTGAGATTCAAGGTTCTGGTATTAACATTCAAAGTCCAGCATGGCATGGGTCCAGGTTATTTACGAGAACGGCTCCTCCCAACATCAAATACTAACTGCCCTGCGGGCTCACAGGCGGGTCTCGGGGTGCCGTCTGCGACTCAATGTCGCTTGGCGACCGGGGAGGGCCTACTCTGTGGCGGCTCCCACTCTGTGGAATCTTCTTCCTCTGGAGCTCCGCCTGACCCCCGATCTTCGCACCTTCCGCCACGATTTGAAGACTTGGCTCTTTTTACAATCTGGGCTGTGCTGATTCTCTGGGGTTGGTCCTATTTTAACTATGGGTTTTAATTTTCAATTAACTTGTTTAATATACTTTTAATTAATTTATTTATCGTTGTATTTTTAGCTGTGAGCAGAGTCCTTTTGGAGAGGGGGCGGCATATAAGTCGAATAAATAAATAAATAAATAAAATCGTATTTTAAAATAATATATTTTACCCTATATTATGAAGATATGCAAATAAATCATTAGAATTGAGTTGGCATATATGCATACTGAATTAGCTTTTTTTAAAAAAAAGTAATCTTAGAAATATGTTGTTTTCCTACAACCCTTCTCTCTTCTTTCTCATCTACTATGATATTTCTTCAAATATCCACATCAGTTGCAAGAGAAGTATTCAGATGCTATATTAGAAATATTTTACTAGTTAATTCCTACAAAAATGTCAAAATAAAACTTTCCCTTTTGTTTTTAATGTCAGCTGTTACTGTAATTCTGAAAATAAGCAATTGTGACCTAAATAGAAACACTTTTTCAAACAGATACTGATATATTGACAAATCAACAATATCCTTCTGTTGCTCAATTTATAAATATTTTTGTAATCATATCCAGCATAAGGTATTTATAAAATACTTCAGCATTTTGTGGGGAATCTTGTTATATTATTGTTTTAAAAATTATTTTGTAGTGGAATAGTGCTTTTAACTTTTGTATTTTAGTTCTTATTTCCTAGTAGATTTTTTTTACATCTCATCATTTCTTTCATTTGCAATATCATAGCATTTCCAACTTCAGTGTTACCCCACATAAAAATCCCATGAGATAGATTAAAACCCAGAGTCATTCAGGAAACTTTATAGATGAAGCTGGATGAGAACCAGGGTTTTGTTTGGTTTCCTGGGTTTGTTTCATGAGAATGAACCAGGTAGTGGCCAATCAGTAAGATTTTGAATATTGTTATCTGTTATCTCAATAACCTACTTCTATTTTAAAGGATAGCTGAAACATTAGTTTATTTATTGTTTATAAAATGTATGTGTCTTTCCATAGGAAGTTCCAAGTAAAAAATGAAGGAAGTCTACAAAAGCAAATAACTGAAAGATTCAATTGGAAAGCGTAGCTGAAGTTAATAAATAAATCTATCATTAAAATAATAGATAGTGTTGGATCTGTTCCGGTTTTACCGGAACGTCCCGACAACGATTCAATGGCTATTAGCGACAGCGCTTCAGTGGCTGACAACGATTCAATGGCTGTTAGCAATGGTGCTCTGTTCCAGCTGATGGTCCGATGTATTCCGATCCGTCCTCCCGCATTAATGGGGGCCTGCATCCTGGCAGACATTCCGACATATTCCACTCCGTCCTGCCACGTGGATGGGAGCTGACATCTTGGCAGCGGTTTAGAGGCAATGCGGTTTACTTCTCACGTCGGTTATTGGCAATTCAAGACTGTAGTCAGCTGTTGGGAGGGGCGGTGGTTAGCGGTTGCATCAGCCTCTGCAGGGCGGTTCTGGGACTGCTTATGTTTTGTTAACCTTTATTGGGGAAAGCGGATATGAGGCTGGGATGGAAGTGGGAGGGATTGATTGAATCATTTAGGTACAGGGTGGAGGCGCGTGGGTGTAATTAACAGGTGGTGCTGTTATGTGTTAATTGGGGGGAGGGTATAAGAACAGCGTTGGCAGGCGGTTGATCTCAGTGCTGACTTTGAACACATTCTTGTTACCGTTACTACTGATCGTGATTGGAAAGCCTGCATTAAACCATATCGTATTTCACTGATTGTGAGTAATGTGGTTTATGGAAAAAGGTATCCAGTGTGTGACAGGCTGTGACAGATAGTCCAGAGTGCAGAATGTTACTTGTATGTCAAGATATATAAGATTATTATAGTATATACTTTTGCTTTTAAGAAGTGCCAATAATGTCACTTTGATTAGGAGTTTTGTGTGCTGGCATCAATTGTCACGTGTCAAATAGTATGTAATTCATTATGTCCAGTGAAGACAATAGATTTTTATTCATAATCCATATTTAATATGTAGATTGCCAATCAAATTCATTTGAACAATACGTTTTTGAGTTCCTAAACAACTTTGTGGAAAAAATTTTTTTTCTGCGCATGTCTAAGATGGCGACTGGCAGCTAAAAAACGATCTCTTGCAAGGAGGAAGTCAGTTTGTGTCCTTGGGGGGTATTTGGAGGTGTGTATCCCCCCAAAAATCCATGGAACTCCCAGCGGAAAAGCTGGGAGTCCGGCGCTGCTGAAACGATTTTGCCCTGTCGGGAGAGTCGCACGTAGCAGCGTGATGTCCTCCGACGTGGGCCAGCAGCCAAATGACGCGAAACGCCTTAGAAGCGGTGGTTTCGCCTCGGGAGCGGTGGCCTTGTTAGTGGAAGCAACGGAAGCGGGAGAAGCGGCGGTTCCGCCAGCAATCATTTTAGAAGCGGCGGCTCCGCCAGCGGCAGCGAGGCAAGGCACCCCTGAAGTGGTGGCTTGGCCCCAGAAGCGGCAGTTCCGCCGGCTGAAGCGATGGCACAACAACAACAACAACAACAACCGGCCCGTCTTCAGAGGCCCCTGGGGAGCAGCGTGCAGGTACTTGGTGCCCGGCGCTGCAATAACATCGATAACGAGCTGTTGTCTCATTTGCCCCAGAAGTCACTTGGGGCAGCGCCAGAGTTCGTTGGAGACCTGGTGCTGAAGTTCCGGGTGGCCAAAATATTCTTGTGGGCCAGGCCGAACTTGTGGGCCAGGCCGAACTACATCTCGGCTGATGGAGTGGCTGGACTCCCTGTATTGCTTGTGCTGGATACATGGGTTGTTGGCGCCACGAGGGCTGGCTGGCGCCAACCGGATGTGATATTGAGGGGCGAGAAGGTTCTCCCTGTTCCTATTCGGGACTTGAACTATTGGATGGCTTCATCCATCAGCCATCATGAACTCTGCCTCCTCCATGTTGTCGGGACTACCTCCCTTGCCCTTATTAGTCTTCATTGGCGGGTGGATGGACCTTTTGCTGTTTCACCCACCCAGTGTTGTGAGAGAACAGTGAATTTGGGATGTATCACCTCCCCCCTTGCGCAATTCCAGCTGCGTGTTAACATCTCTAAACCCTGGGGGCCACGAGCTGTGAGAGAGCAGTGGCCAGCCTTATACGCTCGACCATCAGCCCCCTGGATTGCTGTGAGAGGGCATCCAGGGTTGGAGGCGACTCAGTGGTTTCGAACTGCCCAGTGTTTAGACTATGAGACCATCACGTGGACATGTATTTACAACTTGGACCGCTCCTCCTCCTGTTGGTCAGACATTTAAGATCATATGTGGACTTTTTTGGCAGCTGAACTGTGGGCTTTGAGAGATTCCCCCCTCTACTGGACTTGGCCCACCGGTCTGTCATCAGCCTATCTCGAGGATGGATTGTGGAATCCGGAGAGATGGCATGATGCAGGAAAGGGTAGGGGCCGGGGTTCGGGGAGGGATAGGGGAAAGCGACCCAGGGCTGCTTTGCTAAAATTCTTAATTCGATTTCTTAAGGGGTTAGGGAAGGGTGAGGGGGATGGGGGTTTTACTGTCGGAGTTCAGTGCAGCCTGAAACAGGGCCATGGTCGGGGGGTGCGGGGGTTGGGCTGTGGGACTCTGGGCGGAATAGTGGGAGCCACGATCCTGAGGGTGGTTGGTATGGGTAGGAGCCGATGGGGCCGGGGGTCATATCATGTTAGGGGTTCGCGCCCCCGCTATGTTCGAGCTGTGGCGCGCTCTGACCCCTCTGCCTCTTCCCAATTCCTGGGAGTTTTGGGATCCAGGGCCCCTGGTCTCGGACTGGTATATTTTAGTGCCAGGTCCATGGTTAATAAGGCACCATTCCTCCGCGAGGTGATTGGGGAGGAGGCCGCGGACCTGGCCTGCATTACCGAGACCTGGTTGGGGCCGGAGGGTGGAGTCCCTCTGGTTGATATCTGCCCCCAGGTTTTCGGTGTTGCACCGTCTCACCCCAGGGAAGGGGAGGTGGGGTGGCTATTGTTATTCGGGAGACCCTGCTTCCAAGGGAGGTCCCTGCTCTGGAGATAGGCGGGTGTGAGTCCCTCCTCCTGAGGTGTGGGCCTATGGGTCGGTTGGGCGTGCTGCTTACATACCTGTCCCCCAGCTATGTTTCAGCTGCCCTCCTGGGCTGCTTGATGCCATCTCGGGGGTGGCGGTGGAGTTCCCAGAGCTTATGGTTCTGGGTGACTTTAACCTGCCTTCCCTGGGATTGGCGTCGGGTTTGGCCCAGGAGTTCATGGCTTCCATGGAGGCCATGGGCCTGACCCAGATAATAAATGGCCCGACTCATGAGGGGGGTAACATGCTCGACCTGGTTTTTGTCTTGGAGCAGTGGCGGAGTGGTCTAGGGGGTGGTGACACAACTATACTCCCCGTTCCATGGTCAGACCACTATCTCCTGCGGCTGGTCTTCCATCAAGCCGCCCCACACCGCTGGGATGAGGAGCCACTTAGATGGTTCCGCCCCAGATGCCTGATGGACCCTGATAGGTTCCAGGGGGAACTGGTTTTTTTTCCTGCATCCCTTACTCACAGCCCTGCTGCGGTCCTCGCGGCTGCCTGGCAACAGTCGGCTGTGGGGGCTCTCGACAGGGTTGTCCCCATGCGTCCCCTTACTCGCTGCAGATCCCGGTCAGCCCCCTGGTATACCGAGGGGCTCCAGGAGATGAAGCGTCACAGGAGGGGACTAGAGAGCAGGTAGAAGGCGACCCGTTCTGGATCTGACCGAGCCCAGCTAAGAGCCCATATTAGGACTTACCTGGTGGCGGTGAGGGCGGCGAGAAGATCTTATTTCTCTGCCCTCATAGCATCCGCAGCCACCCTGTTTGGGGTTACTCACTCCCTCCTCCAGTTGGGGGGGTGGCGGACCCGTTGCAGGGCAGAGCTGAGGAGTTTAGCCAGTATCTGCAGGATAAAATTGCTCAGATCCGGGAAGGGTTGTCCTCGGATTGGCAGTGGCCTGAGGATAGGGATGTGAGTGGCTTGGCTAACGTGATCTGGACTGAGTTTGATCCTGTTTCTGAGGATGAAGTGGACAGGATTATGCGGCGGCTCAGTTCCACCACATGTTTATTGGACCCGTGCCCTTCCTGGTTGGTTTATTCCTCCAGGGAGGTCACGTGCGGCTGGCTCAGGGCAGTGGTCAACGCTTCGTTAAGGGAGGGGTTATTCCCTAACGCTTTGAAAGAGGCGGTGGTGAGGCCCCTCCTGAAGAAGCCTGCCCTCGACCCAACCGTGTTGAACAACTTTCGTCCGGTATCCAACCTTCGCTTTTTAGCGAAGGTTGTTGAGAGTGTGGTGGCTCAACAATTGCCACTTTTCCTGGAGGAAGCGGACTACCTGGATCCATACCAATCGGCCCAGGTACAGCACGGAGACAGCATTGGTCGCACTGATTGATGATCTCGTTAGGGCACGGGACAGGGGTTCGTCCTCTGTCCTGGTCCTGTTAGATCTCTCAGCGGCTTTCGATTCCATCGACCATGGTATCCTGTTGCAGCGTCTCGGGGGGTTGGGAGGCACTGTTTTACAGTGGTTCTCCTCCAACCTCTCGACAGTGTTGGCAGGGGGGCAGAGGTCGACTCCTAGGTACCTCACTTGTGGGGTGCTGCAGGGCTCGGTCCTCTTGCCCCTCCTGTTCAACATTTATATGAAGACGCTGGGTGAGATCATCCGTGGGTTTGGGGTGAGTTATCATCAGTATGCTGATGATACTCAGCTATACATTTCCACCCCAGGCCACATCAGTGATGCTCTCTCCGTGATGTCCCGTTGTCTGGAAGCTGCACGGATCTGGATGGACAGGAACATGCTTCACTCAATCCGCCAAGACAGAGTGGCTGTGCATACCGACATCTCGGTCCAGTTTGAGGTTCCATCTTTGCTCATGGGGAGGAGGTGTTGCCCCCGTGGACAGGGCATGGAATCTGGGGTCCTCCTGGACTCACGGCTCAAATTGGAGGAGCAGGTGGGGGCTGTGGCCAGGGGGGCCTTTGCCCAGATCCGGCTGGTTCGCCAGTTATGCCCATTCCTGGACCAGGATGCCCTGCGCAGTCACTCAGGCCCTCGCTATTTCCCTCCGACTACTGCAACGCTCTCTACCTTGGACTGCCCTTGCGTACCACTCGGAGGCTTCAGCTGGTGCAGAATGCGGCCGCGCGGGTTGTGATGGGAGCTTCCTGATACTCCCATGTTACACCCCTCCCAGCCTGCATTGGCTTCGGTCGCCTCCGGGTGAGATTCAAGGTCTTGGTATTAACATTTAAAGTCCAACAGGGCATGGGTCCCGGTTATTTATGGGAACGGCTCCTCCCAACAGGCAGGGTCTCCACGGGGTGCCGCCTGCAACACAATGTTGCTTGGCGGCGACCTGGGAGAGGGCCTACTCTATGGCGGCTCCCACTTTGTGGAATCTTCTTCTGCTTGAGCTCCGTTTGGCTCCGATCTTCCTTCCGCCATGATTTGAAAACTTGGCTCTTTTTACAATCTGGGCTGTGCTGATTCTCTTGGGTGGGGGTTATTTAATCGGGGGTTTTAAATTTTAATTCGGCTTAATTGTTTAATACTTTTTTAATTAATTTATTTATTGTATTTGTAAGCCGAGTCCTCGGAGAGGGGGCGGCATATAAGTCGAATAAATAAATAAAATAAATAAATGCACAGATCTAGTCAATATTTATAGATATCTGCTCTCATTATATTACTTGTGTTTAATCTGTTTTATTACTTAGCTGTATAAGTGATAATCAATTTTTTGAAGCTATTTTTTCAGGGACATTTTTCAAATCCAATTGGGAATAATATTTTAGTGCAGCAGGTTGCTAGGAATATAATGTAAGTATTCTGCAATATAGTAACAATGAAGACATGCAGCTTGCCACAAAAATAGTAATCTTTAGCTGCCTAGATCGCAAGGCAATAGGCAAATTCATTTAATAATAATAACTGAGGTCTGATTTAGATTTTATTGATATGCTTTGGCTCCCAAATTGAAGGGTTGCAAACCCTCAGATATTTGAACTGTAATTAGCCATTTTATTCAATAAAGAAGAGGAATTCCTAAGGACATTGTCTCATTGATTGAAAGTTGGGAGAGTTCTTGTGTTTGTTGAAAAAAGAGAAATTGCAAGAAAATATAATTATCCTTTGAGTGAAATCATAAGGATTATTCTCCGTTTTTGCACTGAAGAAACAAAATATGGACTGGCAGTGATAGTCATTTATTAGTTCATATTTCTTGCTTTTTATGGTCATAAGCATAGATGGTATATGTTCCTTTTATAGCAGTTTTATAAACAAATTTTTATTTTACTCTGTACAGGACAGGAAAAGAAGGCCAGCCAAGGGAGTATTATACATTGGATTCAATTTTGTTCCTGTTGAATAATGTACATCTTTCACATCCTGTTTATGTCCGTCGTGCAGCAGTAAGTAAATTTCTTCAGAGCTTGACTTTTTCTTTAATGGTGTTTTCCATTTCCCCAGTTATTCATTGAATAATATCTGAATATGAATTTCTATGCTAAGGAATTGAACTATCACAAATCATGGCCTTACAATACATTATTTTTATTGAACCACTTTGTATCAAACCTTTTTATGATTATATATTTAGGAATTGTTTCAGTTGAATTTTTAAAAAAATCTGGTTAAAAGACTTCAAAGACAGGAGTACAGTAATAACCGTAACTCAATCTTCTGACCTGTCACATGCAGTTGTTTAAAAGCATACAAAAATGTAATTGAAACTATATTGAACATTTTAGTATATCTTTATTGATATAAATCTTCAAATTTATTTTAATTACATATAAAAGATTCGGGTCAGCTTTGAAAATATATACCACTCAATAACTACTCCTGCCCAAGATGACTTGTCAGAAATATATTAACTACCATTAAAGTTCAATCAAAACCAAAAATGGAATTGATTGATTGGTTCTCATTCTCTCTCTCTCTCTCCCTCCCTCCCTCCCTCCCTCTCTCTCCCTCTCTCACACATACAGACACAGACACACACACTATATATATATAAAAGAAATAAAACATTGTTTCAATATCTATAAAATATAGAAAAGAATTCACAATTTTGATACTTTCATTCTTTGTTAGTTCATTTGCAGTTTGGACTTGAGCATATTAAATGTAATTACAATGTCCCAGTCCTGTTTACATGAAAGAAAATCATGTTAAACTCACTTGAATTGAATATTCTAACTAAATTTGCAGCCTTAGTGGAAGAAAAGAACTACCTGATTATGGCTGAATTTAAAGGTTGATATGTATTTTAGCATGTCATTAAAATTAGTTTTTATTTATGTTGCCTGTTTCAATATGTTAATTTTAGTTTGAAGATAGACCAACTTTGTATTCCTTCCATATATTTTTAACAATCTTAATCCTTAATTCAATCAAATATTGCAAGAGTTGATTTCATTTCTTCTTTGTCATATTGCAGAGTTTTTCAAGGTATTAACAAGATTCTTTTGTAAATCCAGTAGGGAAAACTATCCAGGTTATTCTCTTGGTTTGTCATTTGTATTTCCCTTTTAAATTTTAAAATCTCAGCCAGTTTCTTGTTGAGATCTAGTGAAACACCCTTTTTCTAAATATTCTCCTGGCCTGTCAGTTGTAAAATCTACTCTCAATATCATTTCTATCTTGTCAGATACCGTTTCTTCTACATCTGACACTTCTTCAATAACATCTTTTGAATATAGTCTTTCATAGTAGCAGATGTTATTAATATTGCACTACTTTCTGATTCCATTCTTCAGAAGTCTTCAGTATTTTTATTGTCATAATGTTTTGCACCATCTTATGGTCTCTACATATAATCTTTAGTCCCATCCAATGTTCAGTTTTTGAAATCATGAAAATATTTATTTAATGTATGTCTTGTAAAAACCAAACAGGAAGTTTAAAAGAATAAAAAAATGAAGCAATTTAATATAGCATATACTAAAAGACAAATCAGATATTACATTCACACCTCTGTTGCTGTATTGCTTCTTAGAGTTGTTCTCAATAACAAAATGGGCAGCATATAAATTTAATAAAATAATATATTTCCTACCCAAGTAATGATAATTGAGAAAGAAAAAAGAAAAGAAACCCTATAATACAGAGTAAATATCCCCTTTCAAATAACTACCTACAAGTGATATTAGGGGTAAAAGTGAGCATTTTTTAAACCAATTCCTTCTTTAACTGTTTTTGTCTTATTTTCAAGGCCTGTGGGTAGCCAGCAGGGTGTGATGTGGTGACATGGGGTTGGGGGTTGTTGAAGCATCTCTTATACTATGGTCATAAGGATGAATGACCATGGAGACGTTGCAGCAGCTGTAACTTCAAAACCAGGTCATAAGTAGCTTTTGGATGATCTATTGCAACTATTGCTAAAGCAACTGATTGTAAGTCAAGTACTACCTGCAACTCATTATTATTCAAACTATAGATGCCAAGCCACAACATCATGTTACAGAATACTTCCTCAAGCTTCATTAGCCCAAAAACATTTTTTACAAATACCTTTATTATATTTCATAACAAACATTAAAATATAAACTTAATAAAAAGGGGAGGGCAATAACATAACAGATTAAAAAGTGAGAAAAATATATCAAATAAGTAAAAAAAAATGGCTAGCAACTTTTTTCCATGCAAAGAACATCCACTCTCTAATTTAAATGAATATTTGGTATTTAAACTTTCTTAAAATGTACTGAACACTCTAAAAAACCAATATTTTAACTAAACCTTCTTTATATAATAATTAGAAGCAGCACAAAAGTGTTCATGGTAAGAACTGAATTGTGTTTTATTCTAAGACCATAAACCATAATCATAAAAACAATCAAACTTGTTACTTACGGTTTGCCCTCTGAAATAATTCGGTTTTTAGGAAGACCAAGAGGCTGGGGATCAATCTGATTTTTATTAGGAAACTTTTCCATAAAATTGTTGCTGCTGCTGCAAAGCAGCACCCACAAGTCTTCATTCACTATAATTCTCAGAAATGGGCAATCACCAGAAGTTTTTCCCAGTATGCACAAGTTGAACATGCCAATTGCACTTGAAAGAAGCTGTTCTGTGACTAGCTCCGCACAAGAATCTGCAAAGTTCTAATTGTTTTTGTTGAAACTGCTGTATTTTTCTGTCTCAGTTGCATAGTAGCTCTACCATATGGTCACCTAGTTCAAGCCTTGACAGGCAGCGATTTAAGTTCATCTACAAACCTTAGATTGGGGGGGGAGATATCTTTGCTAAAATAGGAGAAGAAATTTGTGAATTACTTCTTTTGTTGAGTATTCTTGAAATATATTTTAAAATGAAATATTGGAATGTTATACCAGGGGTGTCAAACTTGCAGTGCCACATTGTCGTCACGTGATGTATCATGACTTTTCCCCCCTTCGCTAAAATGGGGTGGGCATGGCCAGCGCGTGATGCATCTGGTCCGCCCGCTGCGAGTTTGACACCCCTGTGTTATACCTAAACAATACAGAAATACTCTAGTGTTAGTGTCAGCAAATTGTTTGATGAATGTAATTACATAAAGCTTGTTCTGCTGATAAAATATGATCATGTAAATGATAATGTATTTACTAATATGTCTTTACAGATTTTAGCATTGTATTTTTGCTTTGCTATATTAGTAGGTTTGAAAGTCTAGCTAAGATTTAAGTATAAAGTGGGTTCATAACAGAATATTAATTTTGGGACTTTTACATTACTGAATTAAGCCAATTATTTATTCCTTTCAGACTGAAAACATTCCTGTAGTAAGAAGACCTGACAGAAAAGATCTCCTTGCATATCTTAATGGGGAAACATGTGAGTCAAAAACATAACTGCTTATTATTTTGGTATTATTCCTAAAAAAATGATCATGAACTTATGAGTAATGAAATATTTTCTCTTATATTAAAAGGCAGACTAATTTTAGTTCTTTTGTCAGAAATTAAAATACAAAATCAAATGTTTTAGTTGATTAAATAAGACTATTTGAATCTGGTGTCAAATATAAAACTAACTGGTGTTAAAAAAGAAAAACAAGTTCTGAATAGTTCTTTTCTCTTTCACTGAATGTTTCTGTGGGCCTGATTTAAGACCCGAAGAAGAAAGTCCTGGAAAAATTCAATATGAAAAAGCCAGTAATAAAATGCACAGGTCCAGAAAAAAAGAAAAGTTTCTTTTCCTTTTATCCATCTCCAGTTAGCATCACATATTAGTGGTGTTTGATGTGAAAAACTATTTACTTTCTTGCTATATATATTTTTTGGTCAATCAAGTATTAGAATTTGTTTTTACTCAGGAGTTTCCAATGTAGGGCTTCATTATATTGTCACTGTCCAGTTAAAAAAGGCATATTTACTAGGAGATGAATGAATGAGGTTGATTTATATCTCAGAAGTGTTACTTTCGGTAAATAACAATTATATTTAATGTGGACACATTCTATGTAGTGTGCTAGATTCCCCATTGTTTTTAATTATTATTATTTTTAAACCTGAGGTGGATATGGAGCCTGGTAGGAGGGGTACCAAGATAGTAGGAGGGGTACCAAGATTCTGCTGATATTAGAAAACTGCTTAAAGCCAGTTCTCTGTCATGGAAGTAGTCTCACAGTACCTTCATTCTTGTTCAGTATTTGGAAACGACTAATGTAGATATTCTGCAAGATATTGGAAATATCAAACATGAATAGGGGTTTTTCCTCTGTCCTGGTCCTATTAGACCTCTCAGCGGCTTTCGATACCATCGACCATGGTATCCTTTTGCGATGCCTCGAGGGGCTGGGAGTGGGGGCACTGTTCTTCGGTGGCTCTCCTCCTACCTCTCGGGCGCATCGGTGTTGACAGGGGACAGAGGTCGGCCCCGAGGGTGCTCACTTGTGTGGTCCCTCAGGGGTCGGTCCTCTCCCCTTTATTTAATATCTACATGAAACCACTGGGTGAGATCATTCGTGGTTTTGGGGTGAGGTATCACCAGTACGCTGATGATACCCAGTTATACATCTCCACCCCAAACCAGATCAGTGATGCCCTCTCCGTGATGACTCGCGTCTGGATGCGTGCGGATCTGGATGGACGGAAACATGTTTCGCTTAACCCGCCAAGACTGAGTGGCTGTACATACCGGCATCTCGGCCCAGTCAAGATTGTCCATCGCTGACCATAGGGGAGTGGTGTTGCCCCTGTGGATAGGGCGAACCTGGGGTCCTCCTGGACACGCTGCTCCAGTTGGAGGAGCAGGTGGGGGCCGTTGCCAGGGGCCTTTGCCCAGGTCCGGCTGGTTCACCAGCCGCCCGCTTCTGGACCGAGATGCCCTGCGACAGTCACTCATGCCCTTGTTACTGCGACTTGACTACTGCAATGCCTCTATTTAGGACTGCCCTTGCACACCATCCGAAGTTGCAGCTAGTGCAGAATGCGGCGCGGGTTGTGATGGGAGTTACCCGATTCTCCCATATTACCCCTCCCGCGCAGCCTGCATTGGTTGCCGGTTGCGCGGTGAGGTTCAAGGTTCTGGCTTTAACATTCAAAGTCCTACACGACATGGGTCCACAATATTTGAGGGAGCGCCTCCTGCCGATATCAGAGACCAACCGTCCTGTACAGGCACACAGGCAGGGGCTCCTCGGGGTCCCGTCGGCAAGCCAGTGTCGGCTGGCGGTCCCCCGACGGCGAGCCTACCCTGTGGCAGCCCCCAACTTATGGAATCAACTGCCTCTGGACCTCTGTCTGGCCCCTGTCCTCCGCACCTTCCACCGCGATTTGAAGACCTGGCTATTTGACCAAGTCGGGCTGTGATTACCTAACCGGGGGTATGGGATAATTTTAACTCTAATTCGGTTTATTGGACTTTATAGTGGTTTAATTCTTTTTAAAATTATTTATTGTATTTGTATGTTTTAACTGTGAGCCGCCCCGAGTCTTCGGAGATGGGGCGGCATATAAGTCCAATAAAATAAAATAAATAAATATCAAGCATGAACATTGTGCTACGATTAACTTGAAGCCTAGTGGATAGTAAGGGATGTTTCCATAGGTACATAGTCAACCTTGCTTATCATGGTAGGGAATTCATGTTCTAATATTTTAATGTAGTCTGGTTACTGCTTCATTTTTTTCTATTCACCTGTCTGCTTTAATTTTGAACATTCTAAAAATGTTTATTCATTTTTTTCTTTACTTATAAATTTTTAGCAACATCGTCAAGTATAGATAGAAGTGCACCATTGGAAATAGGTCTCCAGCGATCTACTCAAGGTACAGTTTAACTTAATAATTAAATATTTTATTAGTGGAATTTTTTTAAAGCTGCTCCTTAATGCTTTTTATTTTCTCTCTTTCTTGCAGTTAAAAGAGCAGCTGATGAAATATTAGCAGAAGCTAAGAAACCAAGAATAGAGGTAAATTGGTTTCATGCAAGGTTTTTATGGAATAAGGTGAAGCTTGTTCAATGGTTTTAAAACTATTCAGATTTTTTCTTCCATTATTATCTTCCATAGGGAATAATTACTGTATGTAAATATGAAGGCAAGTCATCCCTTTTGAATTACAACTTAAGAATGTAAATAGCAATGCTTGAAATTCAGTTTGATTAAAGGGCTAGAATTAGCTTCATTGAATTTTTATGTAGTTTTCTTCAGTTTGACACTCGGTGTGGGTAGACTAGCTCTGTTGATCAATGAAAAATGATTAGAGCTACCGAACTAGTACTGCCAGTACTGTAATACTCGGTTCAATTGCACAGCGTGAGATCAATATTTTCTAAGAGGCTTTCTGAACTTTTTCTGAGTAGATTGAACGATTGAAATTTAACTTGATTTTTATTTGTAAATAGTTTATATAATCATTCATAATACTGACTATTAAAAAGTAATTAGGAAGGCCATCCTGTGATAGTCTTTAATTTAAATGTTCCAGTTTCACATGTTTGTCGACTCTTAGTTATTTATTCTAGTAAGAAATAAAGATCTTATGAGCAATATTCTCCTTATAAGGATGAAGAGTGTGTGCGGCTTGACAAAGAACGGTTGGCAGCTCGGCTGGAAGGACACAAGGAAGGCATTGTGCAGACTGAGCAGATCAGGCAAGTTTTGCTTTGTTAGTGCTATTGCTAATTTAAGAATTACGTTAACAATAGCATGACTACTAGCTTTTCCTGAAATTTGTGCTTGCAAAAATGGCAAATTGTTAAAATTCAGCATATCTTGGGATTAAAAACATGGTAACGGTAGAAAATAACTTAAAAATGATAATTTATATCATTTTAGAATATGCAATTAGAAATACCACTAACAGATGTCCTGATAAAGTATTTTTCATTTAAAGAAGTACTCTGACATTTTTTATATTGGCTGTTCAGTGTGAAATCTAGTTGAATAAAGCAGTAGGAGTAAACTATATACTTTACAAATTGCAATTTGCCAGTGGTTTAAACAATTATTTCAAATCCTGGTTCAACAGTCCCAAAGTAATTACAGTCCTTAGAAAACCGGATGAAGTAAAGATATTGACTATATTCAAAAGAAATTTCTATAAGCGTAGGAGAACACTACTGAACGTCTGTTGAACTTGTTTTACCTAATATTAGAATATTTTCTCATTATTAGCTAAACTAGGCTTTTTGCATCACTTGAAAACAATCAGAAAATTTCTGGTTTCCACTTCTGTTCTCACTGAGCAACAATGAGAATGGGGTGCTAAATATTTACATCTTTAGACTTAATGATGGAATTGAGATAACAATCATAAAATACCCTTCTATTTCATTTTCTTAGTTATGTTTTCTTCACAGTACTTATTTACAATACAGTACAATACAATTTCTTCACAATACTCATTTTCTTCACAATACTCACAAAAGTATTTAAAGGATGATCTTGGGAGGAAAGACAGCTTTTTCTTTGGCATTGCCTACTGATAAAATTGAAATTCTATTATAAAACTTGGTGATTAATAATTTACCAAGAAGTATTTGTTTAGTAGCGTGATTGAACTGCCAATGCCAATTTCTAACCATTCTTTTCCCCCTAGATCCTTATCTGAAGCCATGTCGGTGGAAAAAATCGCAGCTATCAAAGCCAAAATTATGGCCAAGAAAAGGGCCACAATTAAGACGGATTTAGATGATGACATAACTGCTCTTAAACAGAGAAGTTTTGTTGATGCAGAAGTTGATGTTACTAGAGATATTGTCAGCAGGGAAAGAGTATGGAGGACAAGAACTACCATTTTACAGAGCACAGGCAAGGTAATATTGGATTATTATATTTTTATCTGATATCAAGTATATGCTCTTTCCTCACTGTTTAGGAAGAACACAATGCACGTTAATGTATGAGAGAAAATTTATGCAAAATAACAAGTACAATAAATAAAACTAAGAAATATTAAAGCTCTACCTTGAGAATTACTCTAGCTCTGGATTACAAAACTGGATGAAAATAAACTTTTTAGTTTCTGAAAAATAATCAGAATCTGATTTGATCTATGATTAAATTGTATGTATAATATATACTATCTTGGATTTGGAATTTGTATTTTTCACATTATTAATGGATGATAGAAAAATAAACAATAGTCCATGTGGTTTATCTTTGGATCAGCCTAGATTAAATTTGCATCCTGTTTAAAGACATGTATTATTGCCTTGTGAATGAAAATTAATAATGCTTATAATCAGTTTATTTTTATAATGCTATCTGTTATAATGTTGTTAATTTGAAATGTGCTAGTCACTTTTCTTTAGAACTTGAAGTTTTTTTAACTAAAGAAACTTCATTAAGGCAATCCACAGTAATTATATTAGTGACACTTTAAATACATTTGTGGAGGGAAGTGTGGTCCTTGTTAGATTTTATTATTTAGTCCCTAAGAGTTTAAAATTCTGATTTTCAAAAATAAATTTGTCAAACTCCCATTTCCCATTGAGACTTTACTATATCTCACATCTAGCTGCAATATTGTCTACCTATTGCCTACTACCTACCCTGAAATCCTGTTTGAATTCTTTAAATACTAAGCAATATAATTATTGGCTAGCATTTTTTAACAATAGGCATTGAACAAAGGTTATGATTACAGTAGTCAGCTTGCAATATTGCAGTCTTTATATATCTTTTTGAGAAATATATAGGTAGTCTCAATGACCATAATGAAGACCACAATTTCAGCCATATCGGGTTACCACGTGACTGCACCCGATTTTACAAACTTTTTTGCAGTGGTTGTATTGTTCAGCAAATGCAGTGGGTCACAAGCAAACATCACTGTAATTGAGCAAATATGGTCATTAAGCAAACCCATTGTTCACTAGGGAGCATTTTTTGCCAAAATTTGGAAGAAAATGTCGCTGTCCAACAAAAACATCATAAATGGTAGTTGCATGACTGCAGGAACCTACAAACAGTTGTAAATGCTGAGTGCCCAAGATATGGTCAATGACCAGGAGTTTGTGTATGACAGTAGCTTTTTTGGGTTCCTATCATACATTTGAATGGTTGCTAAGCAACCTGTTGTAAATTGAGGATTATCTGTACATTATAGTTGGGTACTGTCCTCGGTGGGATTAAATTTGGCTTCACTTGGGTATATATATATATATATATATATCCACCTACCAACATACGTATATGTGTGTGTGTATGTGTTATTGTTTATTCTTGAAATACAGTAGAACCTCTGGTCACGAATGCTTCTGATCATGACCAAATCTGGTTCCGATCCAAAAATTCACTTTTTTTTTTTTTGGTGGCCGATTTCCCCTTTTGCACCATATTTTTGTAGGCACCAAATTTATAAAATTAGGTTTGGGTCACGACCAAATCGGGTTGTGATCAAAGTTATGGACCAAATTATGATTGTGACCAGATGTTCTACTGTAATGCAGTGCAGTATTATCTATGTCAAATTATATCATGACAAGCCACAAGAGAACAAAGGATAGCCTCTTTATGCTCACTTAACTGCCATATTAGGTTTGGAAACTAGTGTTAAGATTTTTCTTGTATTCATTATTCATATTTGTTTCAGAATGACACTAGTTACAGGTTATTTTCCACTTTATTCTAGTTCTAAGTACCTCTCGTTTGTTTAAAACAAGGTACATATTCTTCTCTGAATGATCTGCAAGTTCAGCTTAATTTTTTTGTATTATTGGTAGCAGAATAGTAATGGAAAGTTATAATCTCTTCAGTTTACATAGTTCTCTAAAGAGACCTTGGATTACTGTGGTTTTATCTAAAATTCTTGCCTTCTTGAATGGATTTGTAGACTGGAATGTTTCAAATGATAATTAAAGAATCTGTAATATGTATAGTACTGCTTAGTTTAGCTTTGTTTCTTGAAAAGTCCTTGTGCTTAATCCATTTTGCTGCTTAGGCTGGAAATACTTCTTAAAAATCTGTTTATATACTAAAAAATGTATGTTTCTCCCTAGGAAATATAATATAAAAGGAAAAAATTTTTAACTTTTATTTTCTATCAGACCACTAGATGGTAGCCTTGTTACATATTTGTGAAGATTTTTAAGCAGCGATATATGTGATTATTGTAATTCCAAGGTTTTAAAGTACTAAATCTGTTCCTGCTGCCAATCATTCACATTATAAGTTTCTGTATATGTTCAAGTTTCAAACATTTTACATTAATTTTTTGTATATCAGGGTGATTTAAAACACTACATAGGAAAAGGAGTTTAAAATAATTCATTTTTTACAGTTCAATAGAGCTATCAGATTTGAACTGAAAAAATCTAGTCAGTTACTAGATGGCAGCAATGAACTAAAAGTTTTCTTGGCTTTGCTGCTTTTTATCACATGATCAGATTTTTGTAGCTCTGTCTTTCAGTCATTTGAATTATAAATAATGAGTTGATTTCTGAAACAGGGAAAGCTCACTGATTGAAGCTGATGTTTGTTCACTGGGATTATGATTAGAGTTCTCAGTATTTCAGGGCTATGTAGTACTTTTCAGATAGGAGCATCTGCTATACAGAGGAGAGATACCACAGCCTGCTTCTGTAAAGTCAGTTGGAAGGACTTATATTACTTTGCTGATGAAAAAAATTACATTACACAAACAGACTAATAAAACAAAAATCTGCTGTAATCTACTTTTTAAAATGGTTGTGTTTTAATTGCATGGATTTAATTCTCAAAATTCATTTGAATAAATATGCATACGATCAAACTACAAAACTTAGTATTTGCAAAATCAGAGCTCTTCTACCAGCTGTACTATGCTTTTGTATTTCTGATCACTGCTTAACAATTTTACATAAATTAATACTATTTAAATATGTTTTAAATTGCTCTTATCTTCATAGACAGGAATGAGCATCCAAGCATTTTTCTGAATGAAAGATATTTTTAATTACCACTTTTCATTGCCATTTGTGAAAAGAATTAATTACCTAACAACAGCTAGAAATTCAAGAGATCCATTATTATATTTTCAATCCATCACTTGAACTCAAGTGGCTTTAAAAAAATAAGCTTCTGGCTTTAAGAACATTTACTAGAAATTTCCCCTATTACTTTCAGCTAGCCTCATTTTTGACCAGATAAACTTAAAGTTCTGCTGTTACTCAAAACAAGTCTTAATTGTACAGGTGAAACTCGAAAAATTAGAATATCGCGCAAAAGTTCATTTATTTCCATAATACAACTTAAAAGGTGAAACTAATATATGAGATAGACTCATTACATGCAAAGCAAGATAGTTCAAGCCATGATTTGCCATAATTGTGATGATTATGGCTTACAGCTGATGAAAACCCCAGATCCACAATCTCAGAGAATTAGAATATTGTGAAAAGGTGCAATATGACTCAGTGTCCCACTCTAATCAGTTAATTAAGCCATAACACCTGCAAAGGGTTCCTGAGCCTTTAAATGGCCTCTCAGTCTGGTTCAGTAGGAATCACAATCATGGGAAAGACTGCTGACCTGACAGTTGTGCAGAAAACCATCATTGACACCCTCCATAAGGAGGGAAAGCCTCAAAAGGTAATTGCAAAAGAAGTTGGATGTTCCCAAAATGCTGTATCAAAGCACATTAATAGAAAGTTATGTGGAAGGGAAAAGTGTGGAAGAAAAAGGTGCACAAGCAGCAGGGATGACCGCAGCCTGGAGAGGATTGTCAGGAAAAGGCCATTCAAAAGTGTTGGGGACTTTCACAAGGAGTGGACTGAGGCTGGAGTCAGTGCATCAAGAGCCACCACACACAGACGGATCCTGGGCATGCGCTTCAAATGTCATCAGAAGCATCTTACCTGGGCTAAAGAAAAACAGACCTGGTCTGTTGCTCAGTGGTCCAAAGACCTCTTTTCTGATGAGAGCAACTTTTGCATCTCATTTGGAAACCAAGGACCCAGAGTCTGGAGGAAGAATGGAGAAGCACACACTGCAAGATGCTTGAAGTCCAGTGTGAAGTTTCCACAGTCTGTGTTGATTTGGGGAGCTATGTCATCTGCTGGTGTTGGTCCACTGTGCTTCATTAAGTGCAGGGTCAACGCAGCCGTCTACCAGGAGATTTTGGAGCATGCTTCCTTCCAGACGAGCTTTATGGGGATGCTGACTTCATTTTCCAGCAGGACTTGGCACCTGGTGCCAAAAGCACCAAAACCTGGTTCAATGACCGTGGGATTACTGTGCTTGATTGGCCAGCAAACTTGCCTGACCTGAACCCCATAGAGAATCTATGGGGCATTGCCAAGAGAAAGATGAGAGACATGAGACCAAACAATGCAGAAGAGCAGAAGGCCGCTACTGAAGCATCCTGGTCTTCCATAACACCTCAGCAGTGCCACAGGCTGATAGCTTCCATGCCATGCCGCATTGAGGCAGTAATTGCTGCAAAAGGGGCCCAAACCAAGTACTGAGTACATATGCATGCTTATACTTTTCAAAGGTCCGATATTGTTCTATGTACAATCCTTGTTTTATTGATTGCATGTAATATTCTAATTTTCTGAGATTGTGGATTTGGGGTTTTCATGAGCTGTAAGCCATAATCATCACCATTATGACAAATGACGGCTTGAACTATCTTGTTTTTCATGTAATGAGTCTATCTCATATATTAGTTTCACCTTTTAAGTTGCATTACTGAAATAAATGAACTTTTGCACAATATTCTAATTTTTTGAGTTTCACCTGTATACAGTAAATGAGAAAGATATGAACATTAATTTCTGTGCAGGGTCTTCCTGATTGTTTTAATACAGTGCTTATGGAATTAATTCATTTTTTATTTCACATTGAGCACTTTTAAATATAAAATATAGTACATTTAAATGTGACAATGCATGTTAAATAAGGCATGGACTTTGTGTGCAAATATCACAGTCAGATCTAGTATTCATATGCCAGTAGTTACAGGAATCCTGGAGAAGTTTATTAGAGAGAACTCTTCATCCAAACAAATTAAGTAAACTTTCTTGATAGAATGGACTAATGTTTTAATTTCAACAATTCTATAGCTATAAATTAAATAAGATTAGTAAATTAAAAATGGTATGTTGCTTTGTGGTCTTGAAAAAGTCTTTTAAATCCAGTTTTCGGTTCAGTTGTAGACTTATTTCCTTTGACTGGGATAGAGAAAGGTGCTTATTTCTGGAGGATTTTTTAAAAAGTTTTTATATTTAGTATACAATGCTATCTTAAATCTTTATAATGTTTATGATACTTACTCTATCTCTTAACCTCCTTTTTTTCTTCTTTATATATTTTCTTTCTTTTTTGCTTCCGCTTTTTATTTTTTCATTCTATTTTCTTTGCTTTTTTGAGTTTATTTTGTATTAGGTTTTACTATTCTAATCAAAATCCTTAATTAAAAATTATACAGTTTTGATATTATGTAGCTTGTGAAATGCATCGTCATCGCTGAAGTAAATGTTCAGTTCAGTTGTTGTTTTGCCAATGATAACTGGAATCAAAGGAGTTATATTTGATGTACTATGAGCATGAAGTTTCTGTTTTTCCTTTGGTGACAATAACACACACATTTTGAAAGTAGGAAGGCATTTCAAAGAGTAGCATTCTGTGATGAAGTAAAAAGCCAATGGAAGTGATTCCCATTTAAAGCTGGCCTCTCTGTTGTCATTTAGAAGCTCATGTCATACTGTGATTTCCAGCAGCGGTCCAAGAAATCATTTTTGCAACTAGAAAGCACAGCATGCACTGACAAAAGACTCTTGAAGCATTCAGATTTACCAAAATGTTAAATATCACAGAAAGGAATTTGCTTTTTTTTTCTTTGTCCCTTCCTCACAGATATTTAGAATATTTTACAAGCTGTTTCTAAAACTTTAAAAAGCCCTTTAGATTGTGAGAATGAAGGGTGCTTAGGGAATGAATTCAATGAATTAGGTCCCTTCTCTGAACAGGTAACAGATTGTAAGAATTACACTGGGTAGTTTTTCATGATTTCTCCCCTTTCCTAGCAACCACTAGTTCCCATCCCACTTTTTGAGAAGGCATTTTGAAAACTTCAGTTCTGTAAAATATTGTTCATCCCCAATCGCTAATGTTTAAATCACAGGAAGATAATTATAGATCCTAGCATTCTCTGGAGCATCATTGTCTTCAGAGTTTCATATTGCTCCTTTCCTAATGATGTTCAGAAAGGCATTGAAATCCTGGCTGTTCTTCCAGTCCTTGGGACAGAATGGTGGATGAGCCATGATAACATTTACTTTTTAAAAGTTTTGTATGGTTTCCTGGATGCATTTCATCTACTTTTCTTTTTTTAATTTCAGTTTGACATTAACTTTAAACAAATAAATGGTTCATTATATTAACATTTAAATTAAGAGTAGGAGCAGCCTTTTGAGCAAGTTTGTTTAGAATAGTTAATGCCTTACGCAATTAATACTGGGGCCGCTAAATTAATTTAAATGTAATTAAATTGGAAGGGGAAAAAACTGCTTCTGAGAAGTAAGGCTTGTCTTAGGATGGTTCCTTGTTTGATAAATGCAGTTAGCAGTTGTATCTCCATTAGCCCAGAGAGGTTTAAAATATGGTATCTTGTTACTTTGGAATCTGTTTAATGAAACACAGCTTTTGTATTACAGTGAGCTTTATAATTTTAATTCAGTGCTTACTCATTCCTCTGCCACTGCTATTAATTCCAACTATTGAAAATTACTTCATGGGGCAAGATGTTCAATATGTTATTCTTGTTTATTTTTTTGAGAAGTTGAAACAAATTTTTGGCATAGTAAACAACTTTACATTTTGGCACCACAAATTAGTTCTATTTTTTCATATTATTGTTATCAAAAAGTTCTCATGAATATTTAGCAATCATTTAATGTTACATAATGTTGATAGCAGACTATAATTAATTTACTTCTGTTTACCTAACTTTGAAGAAGGGAAAAAATTGAAACTTAAGCATATAAAGTAATACAAGCAATCCAAATTTCTAAATAGTCAAGATTCCCAAACATGAGATCCCCTGATGTTTATATAAACTTATAGTATGTATCTACTTGTTATGCTTTTAATGTTTTCATAATGATAATGAATAAGATAGAGCCATTTAGTATATTACAAATGTTTTTAATAGAGCTCAGCTGCTGAATACATTCATTATTACTTAGAATTAACAGTAATGGAGGACATCTGTTGTGTACATATGCCATTCAAGAAGTGCATATTGAGAGTTGATGCAAATTGGTTAAATATGTGCCTTTTATAAAATGCTAATTTGTCATTTTTAAGCTTCTCCTAAAAGGAATAATGCATTTCACTTATGTAGCTTCTCTTTCAGCATAGTTAAAAGAACTTCCCGCCCCCCACTTTAAATGTTACATGTTTTTAACTTGCTCTCAAGGTTTATTTATTTTTTCTTGCCTTTTACCTGTTTGTATATATATTGAGTTGGGACCCTTTTTCTTGTTTTGGAAAAAAGAATAGAATATATGTTTTTAAACTAAGCATTATACTTAGTTTATGAAGTAATTTCATAATATGGAATTGCATATTGATAATCTACTTTATCTTGTCATACTCTTTAAATGATTGACAGTAGATTCTATTCCATTCAAAAGAAAGAAAGACTATTTTTCCCCAAATGGAACGGTCTTACTTAGCCTTGTTCAAAATATGATATATATGCAGAAGAGGACTTTTCCCTACTGTCATATCTTCTTTTTAAAATGTAGGTGGGTATGGGGATGTTCTATTTTCAGTAAATATAAGAAATGCAGTCTAGTCAATATGGTTCTCAACCTGTGGTCCATGGAACCCTGGGGGCCACAGTGTCATCACAAATCTTGAGTTAAGTCTTGGTAGCCAAAAAATGTATTTAAAGGGGGTCCATGGTGAAGAAAAGGTTGATAACCATTGGATGAAGTAATTCAACAGAAAGGCATTTCTTACATTATATTTGCTGAAAATAGAACATCTTCATTCTCAGCTACATTTAAAATTATCTCACCACCATACATGCATGCATATGTGTGTGTATAGGTATGACACTGGAGAAGTACACAATTGTACGTAAGCCAATGGACCAGTGAGATCATCAATACAGAATATATATATATATATATATATATATATATATATATATATATATATTTGTTTTCGTAGATTTTCACAGGTAAAGGTATGTATACACCAAGACCTACATATATATATATATATATATATATATATATATATATATATATATATATATATTTTCTGTATATGAATATGTGTGTGTGTATGTGTGTGTATAAATACAAAACACACACACACTTACAGAGTTAATGTGTGTGTATACCTATATTCTGTATTGATGACCCTTGACTCACTGGTTTGTTGGCTTGCATACAGTTGTGTACTTCTCCAGTGTCATACCTATATTTTAGCCATAACTGTTAACATACAGAATTTAGAATCTGAATTGGGAAGGTGAGGTTCAGCTTAAGAATATATTCAGAGTATTTCAAGTAGCTGACATATGTCTGCTGTGAATATTTTACTCCACTTGAGCCATAGGATTTGTGAAATTATTCTACCTTCCCCAGTATAATAGTAACGCCAGGAATGAAACTTAACACCTTGCATTTCATTCATGAAATACACACATGAATACAGTTTTATTTTCTATGTTAGCTGCATGTTTAATAGTGTTTAGTCTTACAGCTATATTCTGATTTCTTAAGAGTATTCATTTTATAATTTGCAACACAACTGATGGTTTCTGAAATGATGTAGAACAAAGATAACAGCATTTTATTCATTTATTATTTATTTGCATATTTTAGAACTTTGCCAAGAATATATTTGCAATTCTTCAGTCAGTCAAAGCTAGAGAAGAAGGCCGTGCACCTGAGCAACGACCAGCACCAAATACTGCACCAATGGTAATAACAGCAGTAGAAAAAAATCTTACTTTTTTTTAAAAGAAAAAATAAAAATAGGAATTCTTTCTTTTTTGTTTGCCTTCATTTTTCTTTCGTCAAAGAAAAAAAGCTTGTTATGTAGGCGTACTTAATTTTGAACTATACCTAGTATTTAACACTTTACTATGTGTTTTGTCATAACAATTGACTTTGATATATTTTATTCAAATTAAGTCAATAGAAATAATCACTTTACTTAGGAATAAATACTGTATACATGAGATTTTAAACTAAATGCTTTTCCTAAGGATAAAGGAACTGAAATGTATTGAGTCATTAGAATGGGCATCTACATTCTTCAAAGTTTATATATAATTTGCACACCTAAATTCAAATACGTTTAATTAGAAATTATTTTGCTGAAGTGTGTGTGTGTGTGTGTGTGTTTGTATGTGTATATATATAGAGAGAGAGGGAGGGAGAGAGAGAGAGGGAGAGAGCGGGGGGGAGAGAGAGGGAGAGACTCTCTTCACTTAGTGCCCACTTATTCAGCAACTAAAATTATGAAGACATTAAACGAGGAGACTTATGAAGAGTTTTAGTGTGATATTTACACAGTAAGTTAGATGGAAAATTAACTTTCTTTGAAGGTAGCTATATATTAAATGATTTATCTGTTATCTATACTATTGAGGCATAAATATAAAAATTTTGCAAACAAATGTAGCTGATACAAAATGCCCTTTTCCTTTATTTTCAGGATCCAACTTTAAGAAACAAGCAACCTATTCCAGCTGCCTATAACAGATACGATCAGGAAAGATTTAAAGGAAAGGAAGGTAAGAGCATATACCACAATTAAAGAAACACACACATTTTGAAATCCTTGGAACTGCCAGTTTTGACTCTAGCAAATAATATTGAAGGAATTAAAAAACTAAATGCCATCTTAATCATTTTGTTTCTTTTTTCACTATACTTAGTTTAATTTAGTTTAGTTTATTGTAATTGCACCTCATACAATGAAATTAAATTCCATCTTCAGTGTACTTTATAACTCTAAAAATAAAACACAAACACACATCCTTCACATTCTGTACAATTCAATTGAAAACCCAATATTGCATTAATATTGCACTATACAGTAGAATTCAATATAGTTACTTCCCTGGGATAGAAGCTGTTTTTCAGCCTATTGGTCCTTATTTTTATTATCCTGTACCCAGAGGGTGTTTGCACAGGTTCGAGAGATCCCTCTAGCTGAGATTCTGCAGTTTGGAGAACCCCCAAATCCCATTCCTGGCTGTCCCCGCTCACCCCACCCCGCCCCTCCCAGGAGTCTCCACATGGCCCATTTTGGATGCAGGTAAGTGCAGGGCATGCTTGGAGGCTCGGGGAGGGTGCAAAACAGGCCTCGTGGAAGTTTGGGAAGGCCAGAAACGGGACCATTTCTGGCTTCCAGAGAGCCTCTGGAGCCCGGGAAAGCCATTTTCACCCTCCTGGAGGCTCAAGGAAAGCCTCTGGAGCCCAGGGAGGGCAAAAGTGCCTCCCCTGCCATGGTGCAGGAGGCCGACTAGGCCACACCCACCATGGCCATGCCTACCCAGCAACCAGATAGAGAACCTGTTGCTAAAATTTTTGAAGCCCACCCCTGCCTGTACCATCTGCCAGATGGTAATAGTTCAAAAAAGGGTGCCCAAGATGAGATGGATCTTTAAGAATGTTTTGAAGTTTCTTAAGGTAGCAGGAGCTATAAATTTATTCCAAAGCGGGGAGAGGGCAACCAATGATCCTCTGGGCAATGACGTTAACCCTCTGGAGTGTTGTCCTATCTGCCCCTATGCAATTGGCAAACCATACACAGGTGCAATAAGTTAAAATACTCTCTGTGGTGCAGCAGTATAAAGTCACCAGCAATTTTTCATTCAGTTGTTGCTTCCTGAGAAGTCTCAGCTAGTATAATCTCTGCTGGGATCTTTTGACCAGTGCTCTAATGTGCTTATTGGTTGCTGTAATGAACTAAAGCTTGGTGCTCTCCCAGATTTGTGCTTTATACAATGTTGATTTAGATACAATCCAAAATCACCTTTCTATTCTTCACCAGGGCTTTTGTTTGGAAGTATGAAGCAGGAAACCTGGAATAAGCTTTTATGTTTTACTTTTCTATTAGCGATATATCCAGGATATTTTAAATTATTATTCAACAAAATCCTGCACATGCATATAACACTCTGATTTTCAGAAAGCATAACCATTAAATTGTTCAAGTTCATCCATTGTTATTTTCCTAGTGTATTTGTGTATATATGAGAAGCGACCAATTAACTGTTCTATATTGCAAACATTTCTTGAGAGGCTTATGGATGTTTGATAAAAGCTAAGAACTGAAAAGAAGATGATTCTGGAACAATGTCCATAATATATTTTTTATTTTATTATTTTATTTACACACAACAGGTGGGAAATGAGAAGAAATTGTTTCAAAATTAAGCACTATATATTTAATAAAAATACCTTCTGATTTTCTGCTTAAAACAGCACTTGTTAAGTCAAAGCTATGTACCTTTTCTTCTATGCTGTTCTAACAGATTCAGTTCTATGTGCTTATGTGCATACATATGCAAACAATTATATAGAAACTAATCATTTCTGCAAAGGAATGTATTTTTATACTTATTAATCTGGGCCTAGCCACACAAATGTCTTGCTTACCTTATTATCTATAAAACTAGCAAGGATTTGGAGTGTACATCATAATCTGGCATGAATAACTTGTTCTTTCTGTTTGGAACATCTGTCAATTCTTTTTTTCCCTCTCTGTGAAGAGTAAAACTCTGATTTGTACATTATTTGTACAAGAGGGTAGTTGGAATGAAAAATTCATAACCTCATGGTCCCTTAAAAATACTGATTGCTTATTTTATTTTGGTGAACAATTTCATTCTTATTTCATTTTTCATCTAATGGGTGATGGTGATATAATTTTATGTTATAACTTTTATTAATATGGCCCCCATACTTAAGAAATCTGTACTTGGGCAAGTCCACGCAGGGCAGTTATGTTACTTCAAAAGCAGCCAGAATGGGTCTATTCCACCCAGCCTTTAATCTCAGTTGCCTATTAATCTTGGTGAAATGTGTTTGAGTTGTTGTATTGCATTGCATTGTTTTATATTTTTTTACTGTATTGTCAGCTGCCTAGAATTTTCTGCTTGAAGTAGGCTGCACAAGCTGCAAATAAAGAAGTAAACAATATTTTAATCCATGTACTAAATGTACCCACAAATGTACCTGCATTTGTGACTTAAAATTAGATTTTCAGAATACATTTGTAAGTTATTGATGTGTGTCATGGACAATTTATTTAATCAGCGTAGTCTTATAGTATTGATCCAAGATTTTGTGTTCTTTGGAGGTTTCATATGCAACATTTTTTTTCCATTATGGGATTTTATGATCTTTTCTAGTTGATATTTTTAGTTGTGATTTTGTTCCATAATTGATTTTTTAAAAATTATAAATTTTGCAACAATTTGTAATTTTTTTAAAGTCCCTTCCTACTCAATTCTATTTACTAATTCAGACAAGCACCAAAATATTTTAAAAGATCAATTATTTTAGAATTTACTTCACTTAAAATAAATCCAGGAAGTTTGTTGCTATTCTACCCATTTGTCTAATGACCTCCTAGCTAATGTAGCAAAATCTTAACCTGATGCATAGAACCCAAAAGCAATCACTCCACTCTACTAATATGCTATTAATATTATATTTGGATTGTAGTCAGAAAAAAAAATCACAGCTCATCTTCTATGACACCACCTTGAATTCCTTGATTCTCAAAGAATAATAATCCATAAAACTATTAATTTTGGTTTACATTTTATATACATAACTGTCTGCAAGGCATTATTGATGGATCACCACAGCATGTTAATAAGTGATTGTTTAAAAAACTGAGTTAATGTACAGCGTAAGCCCAGTCTTTTTCTTCCATAACCTCCCTCCATCCCCTTAAGAGGTCATTCAATTAATACCTTTAGTTAAACTGTTACCAGTATATGCTACTTTCAGTATATTTTTTGCCTTTGTCCTTAGGGTTATTGTGACTTTAGGACCCTGTAATTAATATGAAGCTGAAAAATAATAAACTTTCTCATAAGACAGTGATGTTTAATTTCTCTAAGTTAGAAGAAAATAATAGATATTAGTTTTGGTCAACAGATTTTTCCCTCCACTAGCTTTATTGTCATAGCTTTACATTTTGTTAATAAACACTCATAGTTTAACAGGCAGAAATTGTTAAGATAGATTATCATTTTTAAAAAATGCACACATTTTTAAAATTGGGTTGTTGTTTTTTTAATTACATTTATATGCCACCCTTCTCCGGAGACTCAGGGCGGCTTACAATTTTTGGGATACAACCCAGTGTGCTCAGCAATAGCCTTCATTCCATTGTATATGCCTGCTTATTACTAAGCGGCATTTTTACAAGGTCAGCTTATTGCCCCCAACAATCTTGGGTCCTCAATTTACCTACCCCAAGAGGATGGAAGGCAGAGTCAACCTTGAGCCTGGTGGGATTGGAGCCTACAGCAGTTGTAGGCAGCTAGAACTTAAGTGCAGGCAATTAACAGCCTGAGCCACCAAGGGTTGAAGTAGTTACTACCTGATAAAAATAATTTTCATTCTGTGACATGCCAAATGTATGGAAAATGGGATTAATTGTAAAAATAATACAGACTGACAACTATTATCTCTTTAATTAAATAAATAAAATATCTTGTTTTACTGCCCTTGTTGTCAGTGCTGCTGCTGTTTTTTATTTTTATTTATATTTGAACTTGTATGCCGCCCCATCTCCGAAGACTCGGGGCGGCTCACAACTAAAACACAGAACAATAAATATTTAAAAAAACATTAAACCAAACAAGCCCAAATATAAAACACAACAATAAAATACATTAAAAACCCATCCCTGTTACTGTCTTAGTACTTCTATATCATTTCAATACTATATTATCTGTAATGTTTATTTTATCCTCTCATTTCATACAAATTAATTCTGATAGTTTTCTTAACGGTTTAAATTTTGTTTTTATCTTCAAAGCCAATTCAAGCACTCATCTATGGTTTTATTTAATTGTTTGTTTTATGAAAAGTCATGTGGTGAAGCTTAAGTACAAAATATTATAATGAATGCAAAAATAGATGGAAGGAAAAAAAGGATAAGGAAATAAAAAGCTCCATATTGCTTTCAGTCAGCTATTGAATATCAATCTGATGTCACGTGGACATATATTTGCATGTGCTAAATGGAATAAAGCAGTATATTTAAGATTCATTAAAAATATGTTTCTGTTAGATCCTTGTCAGCAAGCTAAGACTTTTCTCTCTCTCAAAGTTTGAAGATGGAGTTTTACCCTCATTAGAAGAAAGTCCTTGTGTGCAGATTTTTTTCTATATATTTCTCTATACACATGAAAGCTTTATCTGAAGATAGAAATAAGTAAAGGAATAATTGGCATGAGAGTAGCATGAAGCTTGCTTTCTACTATGGTGGCCTCAGCTATTAAAAGATCAGTAGTGTTGAGTTTCCACAGCCTCATTCTGACTTGTTTCATGTTTTTTGATGGAATAATAAAAATTGGCCTGTATACATTCAGTATATAATTTATAACAGTTGTATATATAGGGATTCTATATCTTATTTTCTTTTATAAGGATTCTGTCAAGCAGATAATCCACATTTTTATGAGTGAACATTTTGTGAAAAATTGAAGGGTTGTGTATGAAATATGTACTCTATACGTCTCTAATTTTTAGAAATAATACCTATGCTGACTTTGATGGGAAAAAAATCCAAATAGGAAATTACCTATTAGGTCAAACTTATATAATTGCAAGTTTTTATTTCTTAGAACCATTCAACATTTGTTTTGATAAACCATACTAAAAACCCTCAAAATCTTATTACTATATAATATTAGTGTTGTTTTTATTAACTAGTTAAGAAATTTTTAAAATAACCATTTTGCTTTGCTTTTAAAAGTAATGTGATCATTTTGCTCCAGAAACTGGCTTCTGCAGCAAAGGCTCATTTACTTAAAATTTTGCCAAATAAAGCATCCCTGTGAAGATTTTCACAGCCCTATTACACAGCCTTATTATACAACACTATGGAACACATTAAATTGTGAGACAGAGCTTTAAAAAAAACAGTTCTGACACCAGAGCAATACTCCAGAGACTTTAAGACACTATTTTCTTAAATCCAGATACAGATAAAATGATCACTCATGTAATACTCGAGCCATGTAATGGTTATTTTATTAGATTAGTACTGTGAAGAACAAGTTTCCAAATCCAGCTGGATATTTTGCAGAGATGAGTCTGTATGTCTTCTGGAGTGGCTGATAAATAGCTTGGTTCAAGTCATTGTGAAACTTGGTATCCTCTGTCCATTTTCTGATACCTTCTTTAACCTTAAGTCTAGAAAAAGGTGCAAGCTGAGATAACAGAATACGGGTACCATTTCTGTAATATTTAACTACCATTGATGCATAGCTGCCTTTTGCAGTTAATAAGAATACTATAGGAACTAAAGTAAACTTTAGCCAAGAAAAAAAATTCTGCCAAACTATAGGCTCAATTCTGGGCAGTCTGGCTTTTTACTTTTGATCACATTACAGACAAATCTGAGAGTCAAAAGAGTGCTCTTGAAAATGTGTTCTGTATTTTTATTTTTAGTGTCATTATTTGAATAAGAGCCCAGTTATGCTTTCTGTAATACGAACAGCTGATTGGAGTATAAATAGTTTAATTATAGATGGGATAAAGAAGTATATTTTGGAGCCAGACTTTTCCTTTACATAATATTTTACATACCTTATTTAAATTTCTTGACTCAGATTGCCCAAATTGCTCTTTTACTTGAATGGAGAAAGTTTGGTATCACCAATCCAAACCACATAGAAATATGACCTTCCCCTCTAATTGTGTAATGGTTGAATTGCATTGTCCTGTAGTTCTTCAGCATTCTTCCTAGATAATAAAGTCAGCTTAAAAAGGCCAGTGGGAATGTATAGAGACAGAACACTATTCATACTGCTTTTTTACCCAGCATTTGCTATAATCTTAATTACTTATTTATTTATCTAAATTGTATCTCTAAAAGTGATTCTAGGCTTGAAAGCAAGATGCAATAACTATTTAAAATTGTAATATCTACCTCTGTTCCTCATCCTCCAGACTAGCTCTTAGTTCTACATGGTTTTGTTTTGATTTGTTTTGCAAAAATATTTTATACAGACATTTATATATAGGTAGTCCCCACTTAATACCTAATCAAAGATAAAGTGGCACTAAAAATGGGTTTGTGGAAGCCCTCAAACTTACAGCCATGGCAGTCACATGATTAAAAAGTCAGGCCTACACACATTTATGACACCTTCACTCCTCCACCTGATTTTTGTTGTCTTTATTTGCCTCCCCTTCGCTAAGATCACCATTCTGGCCATGTATGGAGTGGCAGTATTCTGAGACTTTACTGTATCTCAATAATGGGGCTTTTTGTTATGCTGTGACTCTGGGGGTGCTTATACCATCACACCCTGCTCCAACCAATGTGCACTATGTCTCACTGGTCACTTTAAGGGCTTTAATGTCATCTGGAATGATATCAGAGGGAGCCAGTGTGATATCAAGATGATTAATAAAGATTTGATTTCAAAGAAGGATTTATTTATTTCCAATACTTACTTACATTGATACTTAGAGATCCATATAGAGTCACGTACAGATCTTACAGTTTTGCTCATTTGTATTTATGAGATAGAATGTGTCAGTTCGTTGTGACACAATTTTTATCACAATCCATTACTTCCTGATAAATTACTGCCCTGATTTAATTATGCTGATGATAAAACAGAGAATAGAAGGAATCAAAGTGGGAAATCAAATTAAATCTAAATTATTAAACAATTTCAAAGTAAACTTTCCTTATGGTTTTAGGGCAACAGCCAGAATAGAATAGAATTCTTTATTGGCCAAGTGTGATTGGACACACAAGGAATTTGTCTTTGGTATATATGCTCCTAGTGTTCATAAAGGAAAAATATTCATTAAGAATCATAAGATACAACACTTAGTGATAGTCATAGGTTACTAATAAGCAATCAAATCATACTAGGACAGGGGTTGCCAACCTTTTGGATGTCAGGGACCACCAAACTCATAATTTTAAATCCCGTGGACCAGAATCCAAAAAAATCCAAAAAAAAAGTCTGCAGGAAAATTCCCCACCCTGTTTTCCTATTGATCAATCATTCTTTATTTGGGATCGCAGGATACCGTCTCCAGCTCCGTTCTCAGGGGGCGGGGGGGAAGAGAGAGAGAGACTTTCGGTTTCATGCAAGGAAAACAGCAGAAGCAACAGAAGTCTTTCTTTCTCCCTCCCAAACTCCACCAGAAATGAGTCTTTGTGAGACTTGTCATGCCGGCACAGCCTCTTGGAGCAGGATACCTTGCAGGGTCCCAAAGACTCATTTCTGGTGGAGTTTGGGGAAGAGAAAGAAAGACTTTTGCTGCTTTCATTGCATGCAGCCAAAAGCAGAAGAAAGAAGCGGAAAGAAGCAGCCCGGTGGCCAGGCCAGGCATGTTGGGTGAGTGGGGCAAGTTCCCCCCTCCCCCCTTTCCCCCCTCCTCTCACTACCTCATGTTGGCAAGTGATGTAAGCCTTGTGTTCCCTCGCAGCCTGGATTAATTGCTTTAGGTGGTGCTTTGGGGGTGACATTTCTCTGCGGACCACCAAAATTTTCTTGCAGACCACCAGTGGTCCCTGGCCACTGTACTAGGAAACAAAACTAAAAATTGTAAAGATGCAAGCAACACAGTTATAGTCATAAGTGGGAAGAGACAGGTACTAGGAAGGATGAGAGGAATAATAGTAACATAGTCTTAATAAATAAGTTGACAGTGTTGTGGGAATTAGTTGTTTAGCAGATTGATGGTCTTCAGGAAAAAAACTGTCCTTGTGTATAGTTGTTCTGGTGTGCAGTACTCTATAGCATCGTTTTGAGGGTAGGAGTTGAAATAATTTATGTCCAGGATGTGAGGGGTCTGTAGATATTTTCACAGCCCTCTTTTTGACTCATGCAGTATACAGGTCTTCAATGGAAGGCAGATTGTAGAAGTGTTTTTTTTTTTCTGCAGTTCTAATTATCCATTGAAGTCTGTGTCTGTCTTGTTGGGTTGCAGAACCAAGCCAGACAGTTATAGAGGTGCAGATGACAGACTCAATAATTCCTCTGTAGAATTGAATCAGCAGCTCTTTGGGCAGTTTGAGCTTTCTGAGTTGATGCAGAAAGAACATTCTTTGTTATGTTTTTTAATGATGTTTTTGATGTTAGGTGTCCATTTTAAGTCTTCAGATATGATAAAACTTAGAAACTTGAAAGTCTCTACTGTTGATACTATGTTGTCTAGTATTGTAAGAGGTGGTTGTATAAGAGGGTTTCTCCTAAAATCTACCACTGTTTTATGGTTTTAAGTGTATTTAGTTCAAGATTGTTCTGGTTGCACCACAAGGCTAGTTGTTCAACCTACCATCTGTATGCAGATTCATCGTTTCAAATGAGACCAATCACTGTTGTATCATCTGCAAACTTCAGTACTAAATAGTTAATTCAGCCAAAGAGAACATAGACTTTAAACTCCTATAAATTCTCATGGCCAGTTCTAACATATTTCACCAGTTTTATAACTATTACCATAATTTACTTGTACACCAGCGTATTCTTTGGTAAGAATGGTAGGAAAGAATTCTTAAGGGAGGTTCAGTCTGTAGACTTACTTAGAGAAAATACTATTTCTTTCATATTGTTGAAATAAATCTGCATACATATTGCAGGCTCTTCTATCCTGAATAATTACTCACTTTTACAATTTGTGCTTTTGAATTCTTGAATAAAATTACCCAATGCTTTCTGTGATACCAACACAAAGAATTGTTACTTAATGGAGGCCAATACTACAATTGATGGCCAGGTTTAGGTTAATTGCTCTTAAAAAGTCCTGCCTATTCACAGCTTTAGTACAAAACATGTCTCATTACTGATACCAACCACACTGTCTTACAGCCTATTTGTAGAAATAAATCCTGCTGAAATAGAACTTTGTGTATAATTATAATCACAATTAATTTTGAGTCATTCATAATTTAATTGTAATTGCATGCAAGTGTACCACCCTTCCTTCAAGAAAGATATCCTCTATATGTTCACTTATAGAAGCCCAAATGTGCCAGAAACTGACCAATATTGTTAGCTGAGAATGCTGCATATCATATGAGTAGAACCAAAACAATAACTTCTACTTAGAGAGTAAGGAGGAATTATTGTTTTAGTTGAAGTAATGAGAGAAAAGTATAGAATGATTGTCTAAGAGAATGAGACCAAAGTATAGGAAAATGTAGCCATTCAGAGATATAGATAGTTGTTGATTTACAACAGCAATTGGGACTAAATTTCCATCACTAAACAATGCAGTTGTAAAGTGTTACCACATAGTTTAGTGATGGCAGTCCCTGTAGTTTGGGTTGTTATCATTAACTGAATCCCATAATCATTAGGTGTGGTGACTTCCTGCTATGTTCCCACAACCAAGTCAGTAGTGAAGTTAGCAAGTCCCAGGTAGAGGACAATTGCAAGTCCCGGGTATAGGAGAGTTGCAACTCTTAAGGGAGAATGGAAGGGGATACATGAGGATGCAAGGGAAGTGTTCCAAGGCTCAAGAAGGATGTGCAGAGGTGTAAGGGAATGCATGAAATGTGAAGGAAGCACAATGAGGATATGCAAGAGTTCAGGGAAATACAGGCCTGGGGGAAGTGGCAGCTGGTTAAAACTGCTAAAGGCCCTGGACCTCTACTTCAGTCCCAGTGCTGTCACCACTACTGAAATGTGCCACTGTGCAAGCCAGCAAAAGAGATGGGAAGAAGATAGGTTGGGGGAGAGGGAATTGAAATGCCCCTGCAGTCATATATGTGAGAGTTAATGGACAAGTTTAGAAAATGGCACAACATTGAGAGGAATTAAGATATGGTACAGGTAGACCTCAACTTACAACCACAATTGGATAACTGAACAAAATGGTCATTAACCAAGATGCCCATGTCACCGCTTCAGTAAATGATCACAATCCTGGCATTCCCAGATGCAGACCTTAAGTGATCACCTGGATTGTTAACCAGATGAGTGAAAGAGCTGCCTGCTGAGTTCAGCTGCCCTACATGCACAGAAGGAATCTGCTGTGACAGGTTGCAGGAAAGGAGCTCTGATATTTGGGAACTGAGAATATTTCCTCACTTGCTGAAAGAGTTCAGCTCTCATCTGTCCATAGAAAGGAACTTCTCCAGTGGACAGAAAGTATGGAGCTTGGCTCTTTGAGATCTGAACTCTGTTTCTCCACCAGATCAGAGGAGCTTGATTCCTTTCTATTTACAGAAGAGGACTGCTCTTTTATTGCAAAGCACTTGCAACCAGTTGTGAGTACAATCAAGTTGCCAAGCACCTAGATCATAATCATGTGAATATGGGAGGGTCAGTGCAGTTTTACAACGATCAGAAGTGCTTTATGAGTAGTAAAGCACCCTTTCCTAGGCTGTTATAACTTTGAACATTGTTAACTGACAGTAAGTTGAGGAATACCTGTAATGTTTTATGTAAGTGTTAAAAATATTTACAGATAAATATATAATGCCACTCTGAAGATCCTCTGAAGATCTGTTTTTACACAGATCTATTCCATATTCTATGCTAGTTGGGGACATGAATTTATCTCTTGTTTTATATGCAAATGTTGCCATATTGTCAACTGAGAACCTGAATGATTCACAACACTAAATTATGATGCCATGTGGAATACGCATCTGAAGAATAATGTATCAAAGAGCAAGTTAGTTAAGAAAAATTGAGTAAACAATTCAATGTTACATATAAATGCTGAAAAACTAGACCAAATAAATGCATTTATATATCTTGGTGGAAGATACCACTTACTAAAGATAGGGAAATGAACAGGAAATTTTAACATATTCTAATACAGGCAGAATTTAACATCATAAATATATAAAATAAGTAAATATGAAAATTTGCCCATAAGGTAATGTAGAAGAATTGTGGAAATGTGTGGTTATTATGTCAAGCACAAAAATATAAAGTAATATTTATTTATTTAGGTAAATAGATAATCAGAAAATGTACTTATTGTAAAACTGACATAGAAGATTTCTGGGAGAGGTATGGCAAACTGAAAATAGCTCTGTAAAAACAAAACTAATGACCCCCAGCAAAGGCCAAGTAACTAGTGAGTAGACCAATTATGTTCCTCAGGACAATGATCTTCTGCTAGGAGATTATGGGACCAGCTGTCTTGCTGCAGCTACAGTGGAGTTTTTAAAAGTTAGCAAACCTATCTTTCTAATCAATTACTATTAACTATTGTAAAACTATGAGAAACATTTACAGTGAAAGAATTGAAGAGTCTTCATCATGTTCATTGAGTTTATCTTTAATTCTGAATTAAAAAATAACAAACTTAAGAATTTAGAGTTTGTAATAAACAATGAAAAGCTAAATAAGATTTGATCTAAGAAAGTTAAACAGATCAAGGGACCAGATAAATTTGGAAAATTGATTTTTACTATAATATTTTAGAATTAACTAAAAAAATAATGTCTCCTGGGAAAATATGTATTTTGATTATTCTGGTTACACAGTCATAACAAAGATAAAATTTTAGACAATAGGCACTGGAAGAGACTATTGTTATAGGAAACATGAAAAGGAATTTTTGAAGAATAGAGCCAAAAATTGGGAATTACAATAATTACAGTGTCAACTCTTGTCAATAAATTCTCTGCTTTTATGGGTAAACTGTGTCTAAAAGATGTTAATGAAGGAATGACAGATGTAGAACAAATGCTGTTTGATGACGTAAAGAAAATAAGGAACGTGGAATTACAATTGACAGACCAAAAGAATTCTTTGGAAAAGCATATTTTACTGGATATACAAAAGAATCTGGCTGAAATTGTAATTAAAATTCTTAAATTAAAAAAAAGAATGCCATAGCTCAGTGATGTGAATATATAAATGCAGCAGAATAAGCTCCAGATAACTCAAGGAAATAGGATTGATTATGATTTCTTCCCTATTTATTTCTTAAAAACACTGCCTTAATCTGTATAAGACAGCTTCTTGTGTCTATGTATTTTCTTAGTTATATATTCAATCACTGTCTCTAAAATCTATGTTCACAGTATATCTAATGTACAGTTTTATTAAGTGCACTTTAAAATATATAAAATTGGCCTTAGAAGCAAATACATAAAACATTACATTATTTGGCATGCCTTAAACTGTAAAATTTAGTTCCATTAGTAAGTATTAAATGCAAATGGAAAAATCAGTTGTTAAGCATGAGGACAGTAACTGGTTACATGCCATATATAAACAGTTTTATATGTTTGATTTAAAAAGTCATAATACTTAAATTTATGTAAACTTTTATAACTTTTCAGATAAGAAACAAATTTTCTGGCATCTATATCTACACAATTGAATATGCTTAATTAATATATGTTTGAAAAAATGCTTTTACAGGGTTGATAATATTTATAGTTCTTGAGAGTTTTTAACTTTATAACCTTTGTTATAAAGACTGTTATTCATACAACAAAAATTATGTAAAATAGTAACTTAGATACTGGTAAAAAAGCTTTCTCGGGTGCTGAGTATATTGTCAAATAAGATTGTAAGACTCTTATTCTTACCTTGTTAATGTACTCTAAAATCCAGGTGACATATATTCTAGTCTTTATTGTTATTCAGATGATATTTGGGGAAATGATGGCAAAAATAATAAACTGGTAAATTTCTTATTTATAAGAGGAATATTCAAGGTTGAGAATTCCTCTGAAAATACTGACATCCATTTTTTCTTGATTGGGGTTGAGATTGTGGTGTTCATTTTTGTTTAGTTTTGTTATTGTTTAAGCTGCTGTATACTTCTTGCAAGTCACAACTATGTTTTAAAGAGTAGTACTGTGGGTTATAGTTACATTATAGAAAAAGTTAGCAGAAGTTGGAAAGAAGTCATTCTGTACTTGCAAGTATTACTTTTAGGCATTTTTCCTGTTGGGAAATGAGATACTTATTTTCCAGGAAAACTTCTCATTTCCTCGGAAATATGTATACTCATGAAATTGGCTGTACCTGTTGTAAAATATTGCCTTATTTATAACATTGTGATGCAGATAGTGCAGCATTGCATATGTTGCTGTTAATTAAAGAAGGTTAGAGCAGAAGTGTCAAACTCAAGGCCCACAGGCCAGATCTGGCCCATGGGTGCTTAAATCGGGCTCACGGAGCCAGCCTGGAAATAGCAAAGGACTGGCCTGTGGTGCCTGTCCTAGTGAAAACTGCGCGAGGGAGCTGGCAAAGTGCTGCAGAGGCCATCCAGGCTGAAAATAGACCACGGGGGGGGCACACGGCCCCCTGTGCCCCATTTTAGCCAGCAGGGTGCTGCAAGAGGCATCTGTCCCATCTCCCCCCCTCCAGCCAGTCCACAGAGGAGAACTGCAAAGCTGATTTGGCCCTTGAAGAAATCCAGTTTGACACTCCTGCCCTAGAGCAATACTACCACTTGACTGACACAACGTTTGAAACATAAATTTTTTGAGCTGATTACAGAAAATGTATGAATCTGTCCATTATAATGTCTATATCATAGTTTATGGCATACAGAGCATATTTAGTATTTAAGAACATAACTTGAGGATTTTCACAAGATGTTTTCCATTATAGGTGTGGTTGATTGCAAAATATTTATCAGAAGTCAAGCTGGTAAATTTGCTCTCTACTACTCTTCCAAAACCCAAGATACATACATGTACTTGTGTATGTGCTGTGGGTGAGCATGTGTTTGTAAGTTTGTCTATGTATATGTATAGCTGGATTAATATATTCTGTAGCAGCTATTCTTCTGCATGGATAGAACTTTTAGATTGCTAATATTGTAATCAACAAGGTAATGTATTGTTTTCTTGAAATTTCTGCTATTGCTACTGCTAATTGCTGAGTTCAGCGATGATATAGGCTCAAATATCTTAAGGGTAGTGAATCAAATGAGTATATGAAGCCTGACAGTCACCTACCGATTTCTAAGAATGCTTTAAAAGGCTAGAAATTGCTCAGCAGTATAATAGCTATTTATTTCAGTTAATGAAACAAAAAAAAATCTAGAATTATTACTGGAGATGGAACAGAATAGAAAAGCAAAGAAATGGATTACTAATATCCATTGTTCCAAACCATCAGAACATTTAGTTTGTTGGCGATATATTTAACTATCATAAGAATATTGTTTCTCTATGTGGCCTTTTCTTCTTTCAAACAAAACCAAAGTTCACATTGGATCAGTTTCTTTTGTTGTGATTTGTTTTAGTTGCTGTAGGATTTACATATGACAATACTCATTAAAACTTTGGGGTATTTTCATTTTTAATTTCATAGAGACGGAAGGTTTCAAGATTGATACTATGGGCACCTACCACGGAATGACTTTGAAGTCTGTAACGGTAAGTAAACCATATTGGCTGAGTTTATTTGTTGCAATACTGTGTGAAGAAATGTTCAAAATGTTTCTTACAGATGTTCAGTATTGCTTTCTACAGTGAGAAATGTCTGAGTTGCATGGCAACAAACATAAATTATCCTGAGACAGGCTTGTATATAGCTAAGGGTATATCTTCCTTCTCCTTTGACATTCGTGAATTCTGCAGTTCATTGGGGAACCATTTTTTTCCTGGAATGGTAGAATTTTTAATAGTATGATATTTATAATATATTCTGGCATGTAACAAATTATCAGGTTAAAAAGCAGCAGTTCCACATAAATGAACATACTTTCAGAAGGAAAATTTGTGTTCATGTTGTCTGTTTCCTGAACAGTTGAAATCAGAACATTCTGAAAATGATGCTTTAGTCTGAGTTTTTCTTTTAAGATCTCTGCTTTTATGGAAGTGGGCTTAGTATTCACAAACAAATGCTATTTTCATCTGCATGCGAGTAGGACAGATAATATAAAATCCTCATTAAAAAGTTTTGCCATCTGTATATCTACATAACTGATGAATAGACACTATTACCCCGTCTAAAAATCTGTGCATTTATTTTTGGATTGCTTTCACTAAATTGAACATAAATTAATGCCTGGAATATGGCTGTCTCAGAACCAATTAGTGTTAACTTGCTTCATTTTCCCATTTTTTATGTAATTCCAAGTCTTCCTGCAGTTCAGATTGTAGACTTTTTTTAAAAAAGCATCTAAAATTAAACCAATAACCAAGATTTTGACCTAATTTATGTACTACGTGGAATACCAATCAAAATATTCTTAGATACCCCAAATAAAATGTTTTGTTGGGAACATTAATTATTTTTAAGATACTAGTGGTAACCATAGGTTACATACATGAAAGGGGAAGATTGCTTAGATACTGCTAATGAAAAATAACAAAAATGCAGGATTATATATATGATCATTCTGTTTTCTCAAATTTGACATATTTACAGATTATAACTGTTATGTAGGCTGAAGGAAATATGAATTGTAATTTATGTAACATTAAGTTGGCAGTGGTTAACTGTAACTCATACTCATAATTCTCTTAAGATTTAGGAACTCTGTGAAGTAGCTAATGAAAGTCATTTCATAATTGCAAATCACTCATCTTACTGAATTTATAGTTTCCTTTTGTGTGCTTATTATATGTAATAAGTATAGAAAATGATTATGTTTAGTTTCAGTTTTGCAAATAAGTCTTGAAAATCTTATTCTGTAGAATGTAAGGATTTGAAGGGCCCTTGGAAATTGCCTGCTCAGGACCAAAATTAACTACTATATTATCCCTGACAGCTCATATCCAGTATTTGTTTAAATATCTCCAGATTTGAAGAGTCTGTTACCTGAAGAATCTGTTCTGTAGTTGAATAGTTCTTATAGTTAAATTCCACTCCCCCATATTCAACCGAAATCTTCATCCTTGTAATTTAAACCCATTGTTCCTTGTCATGGATTCCAGAACAACTTAGAACAAATTTGTCTCCTTTTCTACACGGCAGCCCTTCAGATATTTGAAGAAAACTATTGTATCTCCCCACAAATTTCTGTCCTTCAGACTAAATAAACACAATACCTAGAATGTTCTCTCATATTCTTTCGTGGTCCCTTGCTCTACTGATTATTTTTCTAGATACACATTTTAATATCTTTTAAAAAATATAGCACACAGGATTGGACAAGTGTCCCAGGTGGGAACACTGACATCTTTTCATCTTGACATTATACTTCTGTTGATGCAGTTTAGGATTGCATTTTTTTTCACAGTTTCATTACACTGCGAGTTTATGTTCAATTTGTGATTAATCAGAAAATTCAGATCTTTTTCCTACATTCCCTGTCTTTTTTGTCCTACACAAATATAGGACTTCGCATTTATCCCTTTGAAATTAATCTTCCTAGTTTTTGCTCAATGTCCTGCATATCAAAATCCTTCTACACTTTCTGGCTCTCCTCCCATAGTGTTTGCTATCCTTATATTTTTACAGATCCATTCACATATTTGATAATCATTTTCTAATCAGTGTCATTTATAAATAATTTGAACATGATTTGTTATTTATTTATCACTTCCTTCCTATTTGTCACCAAGCCATTGATTTACACTCATTGAATTCAGTTGTTCATCTGACTCTGTGTTCATCAAATGGTAACATAATCTAGCCCATATTTTTCCATCTTGCCTACTAGGATCTATAGAAGATTGTGTCAGATGATTTGATAAATTTCAGACATTCTTGCAGTAAACTACATTGGTTTATGTCAAAAAGGAGATTAAACTTATTTTGTACTCCATTCTATTTGAAATGTTGCATATTAAGTCTATTGGTATTGGTAATCTAATGTAGCATTTTGCCCAGTACTGACATTAAATTGATCAGTTACTGTTTTTCTCCTTTTTGAAAATAAAGGCATTTACTTCTCTAATTTTATGGAAGTAAGTTTGTCTTTGATGATTTCTCAAAGTTTAGAGAAAGAGGCTCCAGAATGATGTCTACAACATCCTTCAAGACTTTCAGATGTAACTGATTTGGCCCTGGCAACTTTAAAGATATTTAGAGGTTTTGTAATATCTCTTTATTTATCTTGGATTACCACAGTTTCCTTTTTCCTCATTTTTGCTTGGTCCAGTGGAATATAATTCCCCTTTGTGAATAAAAGGCTGAAGGAAAGGAGCTGTGGCACTGTGACATCCCCACATAAACCCTGGCCATCTTGGCATCTGCTTGAAGCACCAGGCCTATCGTCTTCTTCTTCTTCTTCTTACTAGTGACATAGCCAAGAAAACCTTTTTTGTTGATTTTAACTTCTTTTGCAAGCAGAGGTTTCTTTAGTACTTCATTGTTTCTAATTTACTTTCTGTGATTATTAGGTATTTTGTGGACTGCTTCCATGGCAACTTCATTTTCCATTTCTTACACAGCCAAAATCTTCCTGCTCATTCATAGAAATTTCCTAAGTGCCCCCAACATTTTTTCCTATCACTGAAGTGATGTGTGATTATATTTCTGATATCTTGTTTTTAAGATATTCCCATCCTGCCTTCAACTTGATCAAAGGATTCTCAATGGGTTCTCACTTAATACTTTTCTAAGCTTTTTGGAATTGGCTTTCTTAAAGTCTAGCGTGTATATTTATTATTTTTAGATGGATGGTTGCACAATAAGCCATATATTTAAACTAAATTTTGAATTTTTATCCACCTATTAATTCTTTCTCAAGAACTTGAAATAGGGAGGTGTTGTTTGATGGTATTAAAGGTATTGCTTCAGAATGTAAGTTGCTCCAAGTAAAGTATTATTATTTATTTATAACATTAGCATACAGCATGTGAAAAAAATGAGTCTAGGGAATTTTGAGTAACCAGGTGCACAAATCAAGATCCTGATATTGTCTACAAAGGTCAACTCAAAGAAGCATTTCTTTAGCTTGTCTGGAAATGCACTGAAAATTAGAAACAGTCTGCCCTTTTTACATTGGTACAAGTATGCATTGTTGTAGTTTTCCAGAAAGTTTATGCTTAGAAAATTTTAGCTGCTCTTTATCAGTCAATATTTTATCATGTTTTAAGTATTGTACACTATATTTTCAAACAACCAAAATGGCAGGGTTGAAATGAGAGAATTCAATAAAGCACACTTCTGCAAATTCAAAGTATTAGTTGAACATTATATTGAGATATTTATTTTAAGATTTGATCCATCAATATTATATACACACACACACACACACACACACACAACAACAACAATTGTGTAAGAGCAGTAAAAATATAATTATATAGTAACACTACTTTTCATGGTTGTCAAAATGTAGGTATAAATATCTCCATTATGATGCTGTCACTTCTAAAGAGTGGGTCACTTATATCCTAAAGATTAGCTTTGCATGCTTGTATGGAAACAGTAAATTTATGGATTGGCTTTATAACAACAGAGTTTTCCATGAATTATATTAACTTTAGATAGAAACAGAGCTAATTGAACTATCATATCCAGTGAGTGAATGGCTATTTATTAAGCCAAAAGTGAAATATTAAGTGGTGTCATATTAATACATGATTTGGATAAAATATTAGGAATATGATGATTAAATTTGCAGAAGATGGGTAGGATAGCAATGGCAACTTAGGGGACAGTAGCAAAATTCAGCAGGGTCCTGACAAGTTGAAACATTAAGCAAAAACCAGCAAGATGAATTTCAACGGAAGCAAATACAAAATACTGCATAATTACATTTGGATGGGAGTGGGGAATTAAAAGTGTAAGTATAGGGTAGGGAATATGTATATATTGTACAAAAGTATACATGAAAATCATCAGGATCTTTTAATGAACATGAACCAAAAATATGATTTGGGAAAAGCAAATGCAATTCTAAACTGTATCAACAGAAATATAGTGTCAAAATCTAAAAAGGACATGTTCCAATTTTCTTCTGTATTGATCAGAGCACACCTAAAATACTGGTTCCAGTTTACACTTCATGCTCTATAAAAGTGATTTAACAAATTGGAAGGTGCTCATATGAGTGCAACCAAGGTAATGATGAGACTGGGAGCAAAAAAAATTAAGAACAGTTGGAGACACTAGGTATAACCTGGAGAAATCTGTTTGGAAGCCATGATAGCTCACTTTTAAATATCTGAAGGGCTATTTAGAAAATGGGAAAAGTTGTCTTAGAAGTTCCATATGAGAAGTCAAGAAATTTATTATGTTTATTCAGTTTATTTGCTGCCTGACTCCAATTTAAAGGGTTTAAATTACAAGCAAGTAAATTTCACCTGGACATCAGGAAAATAAACCTTATGGGAAGAGCTCTTCACCTCCTATATAATATAAGTACCCTGAAATAAATGCAAGGTGCTTTTTGTTTTGCTTTGTTTTCTGGATTCTGACATGCCTCCATGAGAAAGAGATCAGAGTTGAATCTAGTAGCAAAACCCTTGGCAGTTAAATAGTGTTGAAATCAAAAAGAGAAATCAGTAGAACAATAGGAATCATTTGGTGCGTAAAAACGGGGCGGGGGAAAGGAGCTTTAAAAGCTCCAGTTGAAAGGAAAAGAATAAAGAATAAGTAGTAAGGAAAGAAGAAAAAAGCCAGGTATCCCTAACAAGAAAATTGGCAGATAAACAGAATCTGAGGCTGGTATAGAAGAGTCTATTTCTTAGGAAAAGTACAACAGTAATATTTCAGCTTCTTTGAAAACTGTTAATAGCAGTAGTACTCTAGACTTATATACTGCTTCATGGTGCTTTACAGCCCTCTCTAAGCAGCTTAAAGAGTCAGCATATTGCCCCCAACAATCTGGGTCCCCATTTTACCCACCTCAGAAGGATAGAAGGCTGAGTCAACCTTGAGCCTGGTGAGATTCGATTTGAAATTGCAGGCAGACAGCAATCAGCAGAAGTAGCCTGCAGTACTGCATTCTAAACACTGTGCCACCACAGCTCTATGTTTAGTTAAACTAGTTTAGTTATTTTATTTAGATTGTGAAAATGGAGGGTATGAAAACTTGGGAAGAAGTGAAGAAGAGCAAGAACTTTGATTGTTTTTAGTCAGAAGCCATGGAAAGAGCCACATATACTTGTAATATGAGTGATTTGTGGACTGAGAGAAAGCTCTGCTGGTGATATATAAGCAAGAGGACCTATGGGGAAATTCAAAAGTACTGCTGCTAAAGCCGTTAAAAATGAAGAGTGACAAGAAAATAGACAAGATGGGTAAGGCAACATTTTTTGGCCCTGAGAAGATAGATAGCTGCTAGATTAAAAAATTAGATCTCATTCTTATCAAAGTTTCTAAATTGCACAGTTGCAGAGAAGAGGACCATTCAGTGCAGGAGGTGGATGATCAAGAGTGTGCCAATTTTTTTCCTGCATCTGGGAGCTGGCTGCTGCACAGGCAATGGCTGGAGACTACTGCTGCTTGTTGAAAGTTGACCATCTTAAAAACCATTTTGGAGGACAGTCCACAAAATCAGAAAATAAGTCCACCTGACTGAATGAGGACTTTTAAAAAGACTATTACCTTAGATTACCCCAGATTGCAGTACTAATTGGAGATACACTTTGCTGTACTTCTTTATCCAGGTGCCTGCCATCTGGAATACTTGTGATTTCTCAAGCTCCCCTGTTCAGTCTCCAATTAGTACTGCAATCTGGGGTAATCTAAGGTAATATTGCTAATACTGCTTAATTGAGTCCTTAAAACTTGGCTTTGTCCCTAGACTTTTGATTAGAGTGGAGGGTAGATCCTCTGTGAGGTATTTATTTTGGTTGTTAATTTGTTTCTTTAATTGATTTTTTCCCAGATGTTCTTTGAGTTTATATAGTCTGCATTATTATTTTTGTTATTGATGTATTTTCTAAACCACCCAATGTCATATAGATTAGTGCAGTCTATAAATTTAATAAATTAATAGTTTTTAAACTTAGCAGGATTACATGTTATCAATATTCATGAATTGTTCTGTTCATAAGGCTTAAGTCCCACTGTAACCCAGGGAAATAGTTTTAATATGCAGCAATTCTGAGTTACACAAACTCAGTTTTATTCTGTCCCTACTATCGTTTTGCTGGCTTTGTTGTGAAACTATTAGATATTAAATACTTACAAGAGGTTTCTTAAAACTGTTGCCATGGGATAACATCATGAGAACAAGATGACAATATGTTAATTTGTCCACAACCTTCTATTTAACTATGAAAAGGGTGCTGTCATTCTGTAGTTAGTTTACATCTCTTAGAGTTGTTCTTCACTAAGGGCCACAATTAACATTTCCCCTTTAAATGAAAATATACTTCAACATTTAGTATATTCTTGTTTCCTTTGTAGTTTAATATTCATTGACTGATTTCTATGTAGATTTACTTTAGAATTATCAAGCTACTATTATGCTTTCATGTCAGTTTCCTGCTCTAGTATTATATCTACTCAGTGTTATTAAATATGGCTGCAATCAAGGTAATTGCAAAGCTGTTTGATATTTTGACATGGAAATAGAAGTTGACCTCTCACTCTGCTGTGTTTTCCTTCACTGGAATTAGCAACTGCACACATTTGTGTTTGTTTTAAGGATGCAATGCATATTCAAAAAATATGACATTTTATTTTACTTGTTTAAGCATTTATACAGCATTTCAGTAGCTAAACTTTTAGGGATCAGTGATGCGTTTTCTACCTTCCCCTAATAATACCTCTTCAGTGGGAATACTACAAATGGTTGTTTGCCAGATTAATGTGGTCAGCCCATGGGATACATCAAATAAGAGTTAAATCAGTCTGGGTTTTGATCCAAATGTGGAAGAATTCCCTCCCCTTCTCCCACCTGAGGGCATCCTAGCAGGTTTGGTATTATTTACTTTGGAGGGCTTCTCTTGTTCCCGACGAACTCGACTTCAACATCTGACTGTCAGGGCTTGCTAGACAGCACAGGGAGTGAGCACAGGAACGCTCTGAGGCGGCTGCCTCAGAGCCTTATCTTTCCGATCGCCTCACAGCCGCTAACAAGCGCTTATCTTCCGATCGCCTGCCTGCCGCTCCGATCACCAAGCGCAGATGGCGACATAGGCTGCCTTTCCCCCGCAAATTCCTGTATGTAGGCCTTGGAAGTTTCCCTTTCTGGGGACCGTTTGCCTGATTGATCTTCAGTTTAAACTCAATGAGGCGACCTGCACCATTTTGAGAGACCGCGTGGCGCATTTTCCTAAAGACTTAAACCTGTGAGCAGTTTTTTTCACCCCATCAGGTTTCCCTTCCTGGGGACCGGGGACAAGGGTTCATCTACCCTCCTTGCCCTTAGGTTTCCCTTCCTGGGGACCTGGGTAAAGTTTCTATCTATTTGGGGGTATACAGCTAAATCGTTGGCAAAGCCTCACAGGAGTCAGTGAAAGCTGCCACACAGTGGGCACCAGGCCAAGCTGTGGGTGCACTCCAATAACTGTAGGCCTTAGAGTCCTTCTTAAATTGGCACTAATTTTGGCGCTACACCCAAATGAAAAAGAAAAGAAAAGAATAATAAAAAGGGGGGTGGAATCAGGAATAAGGTCACCCTGCCCCTGCAGGAAGCAGGCCCTTAGGTGTGCCAAACCACCTTCCACTACGGTTGCCTCATTCACAGATAATAGGACAGTTAACCACAAGGATGGTTAAGAATTAGAGCAACAAAATCCATGGAGCCTAGCAGGCCCTCACGGGCAGCTGAAGAGGATGCCCATAGACGCCATCAGGCCCTAGAAAAGCAGGTATGCAAATGTGCCAGGGAATCTGAACAGGCTGCACCATCCCAGCCTTCAACTTCTACCAGGCCCCAAGTCCTCCGCCCCTCTTCCCCTGGATTTATCCATTCAGTCCAGGTGGAGTATTGTCAGATTGGCTCCTCAGGAAGTCCCAGTGACTGGCCCGGCTCCACGTAGGCCTCCAGAGGCGACATTTACCCCCACAGCGACGGGCCTCCATCAGGAAGATGACCTTATTGAGGAAATCCCAGCCAAAATGAGATCGTGGATGTAGCTGGCAATACAAAAAGGAGTCGCGGCGGGCATGCAACAAGCTATTTGGGCCAACCAGCATCCTGCAGCCCCAGACTGCATGTCCCTGTCGGAGCGATCCTTGAGTTTTGTGGAACAACATTTCCATCAGGTACCTTCCCAAGGGGAGTTCTCTACCCTTTCCAATCCACAGGATTTGCAGGACCTGGGGGATCGAGGCGATTGGATGGAACAGGAAATGGGGTCACTTCAAAACATGGACCAGGGTCTATCAGAGGCAGACCCATTGTAGAGAGGGATGTCTGATGACGAAGGCCTCACTCCTGACCAACCAGTGTTTACAGGGCTTTTCCACCCACCGTTATTTAAATCCCTGTTATTTAAGGCTAAGAACACTGCACGCCTTGATAGTTCGACCCCCGCAGCACAGCCAACAGGGTCTTAGGAAGAGTCGGGAGATTTAATCTTCTCTCAACCTGTCAACGAAGCGGAGGTGATCCCAGTCCCATATTTTTCTGACCTAGTCCACAAACAATGGGCTCTGTCAGTGTCATACCCAGCTCCAACAGGATATGACAAAAAGTTTTATAATCTGGCCCCTGAGTTTTCTAATTCCTTAAACACACCGGAGGTAGATGACCCGATAGTAGCCCTAACATCCTCCTCTGCTATTCCAAGGGAGGTGGAAGAAGCTCTCAAGCTCGAAGAAAAGAGAGCAGAATTGGCCCTCCGCAGAGCACATGTATCAGATGCATGGGCCATTAGAGTGGCTACTGCTGCTTCTTTCTTTACAAGGTCCTCGCTTAGACATTTGAGGGAGATCATTCCATCTTCCAATATCCGAGCGCACCAGGATGTTGCTAAAATAATTGCGGCTGCAGAATTTTCCACAGACGCTACCTTCAATGCAGTGAAGTTTTCTTCACGAGCTATGGCTTCCCAAGTCTCAGCAAGGAGACTATTGTGGCTCAGGCACTGGCAAGCGGACATAAAACATAAGTGGAAACTTGCCTCATATCGGGGGAGAAATTATTTGGCAGGGCCCTTGATCCTCTCCTTATCGAGACTAAGAACAAGAAAAAGATACTCCCCCCTCTTTTTCAGAAATTGGAATCTAGAGCTCCCCAGCCATTTCGTAGAGGTTCCTTTCGTCCCTTTTATCAGGGACCCTATTATTCAAGGTAGAGGACATCACCACAGAGCCAAGGGCAACAGTTGGACAGACCTGACTTTGCAGACAGGAACAGATGAGGTGGCCAGACTAGGAGACAGTTCCAGGGAGCGAGTAGCAGGGCCTTTCGCCGCCCCAAATAGGGACTGTGAGGAAGCACCCATTGGGGGCCGGTTAAGATTATTTGCCGACCAATGGGATTCCTCTACCACTGATGCCTGGGTCAGGGACACCATTAGATTCAACCTGACCCTGGAATTCCAATCCACCACCACCCTGATTTTTTTTATAAGATGCCCACTCTCTAGGAACCCAAGGAAGAGGGCTTTTATGCAGACAGCTATCTCCCATCTGTTGGAGATTCGGGCCATCCAACCGGTCCCGATAGATCAACAGGGTCAGGGCTTTTATTCACACCTCTTTGTGGTCCCTAAAAGTACGGGGGGATGGAGGGTAATTCTAGATTTAAAACGCCTCAACCGATCCCTTGTCTATCACAAATTCAAAATGACTACTTTACAATCTATTTTGCTTGGCATCGGGCAGGGCGACGTACTTACTTCCATTGACCTTACTGAGGCATATTTGCACATCCCAATTAGGCCTTCCCACAGTAAATTTCTCAGGTTTTACTACAATAATTCACACTATGAGTACATTGCCCTCCCTTTTGGCTTGGCATCTGCACCCAAAACCTTTACCAAGGTCCTGGCAGCCCTGGCCGCTTCCCTCAGGGACAGACCCATCCGATTACAATGTTACCTAGATGGCATTTTACTTCTGTCATCATCCATTCAGCAGTCAAATTCGGATACTCTCACTACTATAACCACCCTTCAACAGCATGGTTTTTCGATAAACTGGGCGAAGAGCCACTTAGCTCCTACAACTAGATTAATTCACCTGGGAGCTATCCTTGACACCATAGAAGGGAAGGTCTTCCTCTTGCCCAACAGGCAGGAATGTATTAGGAAACTGTCCCAGGAGATCAGAACCCTTAGAAGGGTACCCTTGGCCCTCCTATCACAGTTATTGGGGAAAATGATCTCCTGTATCTCCATTGTTCCTTGGGCCCGCTTTCATGCCAGGACTCTACAATGGTTCCTGTTGCCGTACCAATGGTCCAGGAGAGACAGTTCCATGACTCGAGTTACAGTATCGAACACCGTCCTCAGAAATCTGTGCTGGTGGACAGTTCCCACAGTCAACCGTGGTTGCCTGTTCAGAGATCCTCACAGAGAAACAATCACGACAGACACCAGTCTGTCCGGATGGGGAGCTCACTATCACTCACACACAGCGCAAGGACGTTGGACTATTCCAGAACAGTAGTACAACATCAACTGGTTGGAGCTGAGAGCTGTCCACCTTGCCCTCTGCAGTTTTCTTCCAATGCTTCATTCCAAACATGTACTCATGCTGACCGACAACATCACTGTAAGGCCCAAATAAACAAATGGGGGCACACACTCCAGACATCTGATGAGAGAGACGGAAAGATTGTTCCTGTGGGCCAAAAAGAATTTACTCTCCCTCAAAGCCGAGCACATCTCGGGCATCTCAAATGTCCAAACGGACTGGCTCAGCAGGGCCACACTCGACCATTTGGAATGGCGGCTGCACCCCTCAATATTTCAAGCAGCAGTACAGAGATTCGGCCTTCCAGTTATCAACCTATTTGCCTCTCCCCTCAATGCACAACTACCGCAATTCATCTCTCAATACCCATCACAAGGGGTGGAGGACGTCAATGCTCTCCATTGTCCTTGGCCTCCCGGGCTCCTATACACATCCCCCCCTTCCAGTAATACCCAGGTTAATCCAAAGGATTCTGGAGGAGAGGGCGGAGATCTTAGTGGTGGCTCTCTACTGGCCCAGACGGACATGGTTCGCAGACTTGAGGGACCTGTCGCTTGAGGACCCTTGGAGAATTCCGTTGTTGACAATCTCGCTTTCTCAAGGTTCAGTTCTCCACCCAGACCCACAATGGCTCCGCCTAGCCATATGGAAATTGAGCGGAGACGTCTGAGAAGCGAAGAAATTTCATCAAGGGTCATTGATACCATACAAGCAGCTAGGTGGCCCTCAACAAATTGAATATACAACGCCACCTGGTCCATCTTCTGTCGCTGGTGTTCAAGAGTAGACCCCACCTCTCCATCGGTTGCTCAATTGTTGGACTTTTTGCAGGAGGGCCTAGACAAGGGGCTATCCCCAAACACTTTACACAGACAAGTAGCGGCCCTAGCTTCGGTGATCTCTTGGGGCAACCTTCGTTCCCTTTCCCATCATCCTCGGGTTCACAGTTTTCTTAGAGGCGCCACCAACTTGCGTCCTCCGGTAGTGCATTGGGACCCAACTTGGGACCTTAACAAGGTGTTAACTGCACTTACCAAAGCTCCCTTCGAACCCCTGAGGACCATGAGCCTCCATTTCCTGACATACGAAGTCTTCTTAATTGCGATCACATCAGCTAGGAGAATCTCAGAATTGGCAGCCTTGTCGGTAAGAAAGGACCTTTGTATATTTCATACGGACAGAGTCGACCTTAGGCCTGACCCAACCTTTGTTCCAAAAATCAATTCAGCTTTCCACAGAACGCAGGAATTAGTGCCCCCAAATTTCTGTTCGATTCCATCCCTTGAACGTCAGTGGCATCATCTCAACGTATGAAGGGCCCTACGCATCTACTTATACTGCATGGCACCCTTCCGAAAGACAGGAGCCCTCTTCGTTTCCTTTCTACCTAAGACTCAGGGTTGCAAAGTTTCCTCTTCAACAATTGGACGATGGCTGAGGGCCTCGATATCCAAATCTTATGAAACTCACTCCCTCCCAGTGCCAGAAGGCATAACAGTTTATTCCACAAGGAGTGTGGCAACGTCAGCAGCTTGGGTTATGCAAGCCCCATTAGAAGAAATTTGTAGAGCAGCTACTTGGGCTTCCCCATCGCCCTTTATTAGAAACTACAAAATTGATGTCTTTGCCTCCACGGAGGCCTCATTTGGTAGGAGGGTCTTACAACAAGTACATAGGGACCGAGAGTAGACTTAATACCAGACGGAGTCCCTCCCCGAGGACAGTCCAAGCTTTGGTATGTCCTACTACTGGATGCTCTGAACAGCTCATGGGAGAAAGGGCATTGGTACTTACCTGATACGCTCATTCTCTTTGAGCTCTGAAGAGCATCCAGCCCTACCCTATATCCATCTGGTGGGCACTGTTCTGGCCAACTGTTCTTTTAGATAGGGTGAAGTATAGAAGGATTCATCACTTCAACTTCGCAAAAACTGGGGACGCTAGGGAGGAGTCCCGTGGAGGAGGAGGAGCGTCCTAATAATTAAGCCCAGCCTGACGAGGAAGAGACTGAAGCACCTCCCATTACTGGATGCTCTTCACAGCTCAAAGAGAACGGGCGTATCAGGTAAGTACCAACGCCCTTTCTGGTGTCTTCAACTCAGTTCTGAATTCTTTTCCTTTTCTTCTCAATTTTTCATTTTTCCCCATATTCCTTATCAACCCTGCTTGTCTTTCTTTCTCCACCATTCTTCCCCTTCAGGCAGAGGCAGTTTAAATTGAAAAGGGAAGGGCAAGCTCTTAGACAACAATGGGAGGAGAAGAAGCTTGGGCATTTTCTTCACAGTATGTTCTTCCTCTCACAGTCAGATACTGACTTAAAGTTAAATTTAAATAGGTTATTTTTTATTGGGGCAGTGTTTCTTCCAAATCGAAACAGTTATCTTTCCTGTTTCTCATGATGAATTTAAAATGCAAATTTGAATTTTTGGATCTTTTACATGAAAATAAATGTAATTGTAATTTATTTTCAGGATTTTATGTTACTGAAAGAAAAATTTCATAATCTCTTATTAAGGATAAGTACATTAAATACCACCCCCCAAGAAAGCACCCCATAATCATAAACTTTTGGGATTATAGTCCATGTCATTAACTACATGGAATATTGTCCTAAAATGCAAATTAATTTACTCCATGATTGTGTAAATGGGGAAAACAAGGAAATGAAGAATTAAAAATGAAATGAAGACAGTACTTTTTAGATAAGATCAGTTGTTTTTGCTTTAGTGCTCACATTTATACATACACAAAATATTTGTGCGCTTTTAAAGTTTTGATCAATGCACTGACCAGATCATACTTTTCTTTACAGCTACATGTTTAAAAACTAGTAATCATGACTTATTTATGGTTGATGGTGATTGAGTGTAGCGCAGTGAAACAAACCAGAGAAAAATATCAGATTTGATTATCAAAATGTCCTTGGTCAAAATTATATGTTGGACTCACAACTTGGTAAACTCTAAACATTCCATAAGCCATGCTTCATGGTGAAGAGCTCTTTACGCAGGCACATTTGTTACTACCTTGTTTTGTTGTTTTGTTTTTATGATAGTTTATTCCTGACTATCAGTCAGATCCTGGTGTTCTGCCCTGCTCTAATTTTGGTGACTCTTCTAGATGGAGAAATGCCTGATTTATATTCAACGGATCAGAATGTTTCCTAAATCACAGAGAACATAGTAATAATGCCATAACATCACTAGAGGGGGCAGAAGCAACATTTTCAGGCCTGTGCATAAGTGTCCACAGTTAGCCATGATGATTCCAAATGATGAAATGCCTGTACAACACAAGTCCTGCTATTTCATTCTTGCATTGTGATGTTGCATACACATATATAAGAGGCAAGGTTTGCATCACAACATATATTTCATCCCTTGCTCCCCCAAAGCCTTCCTTATTTTTAAAGAAAATAGATGTTTATGCTTATTGAAACTATAGTTGCTTTAATAGAAAAGCATGCCACTGAAAAGGATGTTTGCTTTTGAGCTACATGCCTATAGAATCTGCTTTTATAGTATACATAGCTTTTTTTTACATTTTATTGAAGGAGACAAATTGTTCTTTATTTTGGGGGTAGAAATTGTCAGCTTTAATAGACTCTTTTAAATTCCAATTTTGAGACAGAATGTAATGAATTCTGCAGTGACGAATATCTGGCAGATTACATCCAGCATAATGTATGGGATTTTATGCAAAAGGAATAGAAAATGACATGGAAAACTGTTATCCTTTATCAATGTATTATTGTGTATTTTTGCTGAATATTGTCATAAAGGATATGGATCACTGTCAGTTTATTGATATAGTGATGCTCTAAAAGAAAATTAGTCCTTAAGCTAATAAGATAGCCAGGGCTATCTTCTCACAGCTTCTCCAGGTTGGGTAAAATGGTAGTTGATACAAGAGTTGTTGGAAGTCAGGTGGCTTATAAATTGTATGTAGGCATGTATGAATAAAAAACAACTGTTGGTTGAATATAAATAACATGGTTTCCTTTTCATGCTAAGTTCTGAGCTGGGCTTAGCCCATATGTTGGGGCCAAAGTTCTAGGGAGAATTATGAGTTGGAGATATCTCCATTCTGCCTTGAATGAGTTAAAAAACAGCTTTCGCCCTGTTTTCTTAAGGCTTTGTGAAAATAATTGCTATCCTATTGGAGAGTAAGAATACCGTACAATTTAAAAAATAACGTGGCATGCACTCCATTAAAAACTATTCAAAAATATGGAATGTTATCGCCACCAAGTGAGATCCAGCTTCATTTTTTTTTTGCATAATTTTTCACCCATTACAACTTATGTCATATATGGCTCTCAGCTATCACAAAGTATCCCTCATGTGAAAACTGGTATTTGTGCTACTACATGTGAAACTCGAAAAATTAGAATATCATGCAAAAAGTTCATTTATTTCAGTAATGCAACTTAAAAGGTGAAACTAATATATGAAATAGACTCATTACATGCAAAGCAAGATAGTTCAAGCCATGATTTGCCATAATTGTGATGATTATGGCTTACAGCTCATGAAAACCCCAAATCTACAATCTCAGAAAATTAGAATATTGTGAAAAGGTGCAATATTCTAGGCTCAAAGTGTCCCACTCTAATCAGGTAATTAAGCCATAACACCTGCAAAGGGTTCCTGAGCCTTTAAATGGCCTCTCAGTCTGGTTCAGTAGGAAACACAATCATGGGAAAGACTGCTGACCTGACAGTTGTGCAGAAAACCATCATTGACACCCTCCATAAGGAGGGAAAGCCTCAAAAGGTAATTGCAAAAGAAGGTGGATGTTCCCAAAGTGCTGTATAAAAGCACATTAATAAAGAGTTACGTGGCAGGGAAAAGTGTGGAAGAAAAAGGTGCACAAGCAGAGGGATGACCGCAGCCTGGAGAGGATTGTCAGGAAAAGGCCATTCAAAAGTGTTGGGAACTTTCACGAGTGGACTGAGGCTGGAGTCAGTGCATCAAGAGCCACCACACACAGACGGATCCTGGACATGGGCTTCAAATGTTGTCAGAAGTGTCTTACCTGGGCTAAAGAAAAACAGACCTGGTCTGTTGCTCAGTGGTCCAAAGTCCTCTTTTCTGATGAGAGCAACTTTTGCATCTCATTTGGAAACCAAGGTCCCAGAGTCTGGAGGAAGAATGGAGAGGCACACACTGCAAGATGCTTGAAGTCCAGTGTGAAGTTTCCACAGTCTGTGTTGATTTGGGAAGCCATGTCATCTGCTGCTGTTGGTCCACTGTGCTTCATTAAGTCCAGAGTCAATGCAGCCGTCTACCAGGAGATTTTGGAGCATCTCATGCTTCCTTCTGCAGACGAGCTTTATGGGAATGCTGACTTCATTTTCCAGCAGGACTTGGCACCTGCCCACACTGCCAAAAGCACCCAAACCTGGTTCAATGACCGTGGGATTACTGTGCTTGATTGGCCAGCAAACTCACCTGACCTGAACCCCATAGAGAATCTATGGGGCATTGCCAAGAGAAAGATGAGAGACATGAGACCAAACAATGCAGAAGAGCTGAAGGCCACTATTGAAGCATCCTGGTCTTCCATAACACCTCAGCAGTGCCACAGGCTGATAGCTGCCATGCCACGCCGCATTGAGGCAGTAATTGCTGCAAAAGGGGCCCAAACCAAGTATTGAGTACATATGGATGCTTATACTTTTCAGAGGTCCGATATTGTTCTATGTACAACCCTTGTTTTATTGATTGCATGTCATATTCTATTTTTCTGATTGTGGATTTGGGGTTTTCATGAGCTGTAAGCCATAATCATCACAATTATGGCAAATCATGGCTTGAACTATCTTGCTTTGCATGTAACGAGTCTCTCATATATTAGTTTCACCTTTTAAGTTGCATTACTGAAATAAATGAACTTTTGCACGATATTCTAATTTTTTGAGTTTCACCTGTAGTTACTAGGTAAAAGCTTAGTATTAATGGATTGAAAGAATCTTCTTGAACAGAAATCAGACTCGTTGCCTTAAAGGTTAAGTTACTTTATCGCTAACTACACTAAGAAATACTATGTAGAAATCACATTTCATAATCCTATATTCCAATTAATTTAAGAACATTATTGCTTCTGTTTATCTGTTTCTTTTTCCTCCTGGAACATAATTGCCCTAATGAAATAAAGAATGGCTTTTAGGTTGCTTTATAAAAGCCATTCTTTATTTATAGATATATATGATTTTTTTCAAATATTACTATAATAACAGTAAACTGAAAGATTATAAAATGATATTTAGTAGCAAGGTAGTTATGAAGGTTAGTTCACAATGAATAAAATACAGTTCCATGAAAAGTACTGGAACAGTTTGTGCTGGAAAAGATTATATGGAAATGATCAAAAAGAATCTCTTTTAAAATTATTCCTGTTATAAAATGGAAAAATTCCTTTTATAAAAACCTTAATGTGCAGTAACAAAAAATCAGGAATTGGTGATAAAGAAGAAAAAGCAGAATACATTTGAGTGTATCCTAAAGTGAGATTCCCAGTTGTGAATATGTGTTTTAATGGAAGATGTTAAGATGGTTTCCATGATTTATTTACTATGTTCTTAATCTAGGCTACCCACTGCTACATATGACCTACATTGCATGATACAACCATTTTCCCATAGTTACACCATTACTGTATCATTATTAATTTCTGGTCTGGTCTTCCACATACATTTGATAAACACCAGTTTGCATACAGAAAAAATATATCAAAGAGGACGCTATAGCCATCATACTTCACACTGCTCTGACTCATCTAGAACAGCGAGGGGGCTATGTGAGGATCCTTTTTGTGGATTTTAGTTCTGCGTTTAACACAATTCTTCCACATAGACTAGTATCTAAATTTCTGGACCTTGGACTTTCTAATTCAGTCTGCCTTTGGATTATGGATTTCCTGTCTGGCCGCTCACAGAGGGTCAGATTAGGTAATCATACCTCTTCAGCCCTTATTCTTAACACTGGTACACCACAGGGTTGCGTTTTGAGTCCCTTACTCTATACTCGTTATGTGCATGACTGCATTCCCACTCACACTAGTAATACTATTGCTAAATTTGCAGATGATCCAACAGTGGTGGGACTCATCTCCGGGGGGGATGAGTCTGCCTATCGAGATGAGGTGGACCAATTACTTTCATGGTGTGGAGACAATAACTTGGTCCTCAACACCAATAAGACCAAGGAGCTTATAGTGGATTATAGAAGGAACAGCTCAGACATCCAGCCCTTGCTTATCAATGGAGACCGAGTGGAGCAAGTGGCCAGTTTTAAGTTTCTGGGTGTTACCCTAAAAGAGGACCTGACCTGGGATGCCCACTTATCAGCCCTGGTCAAAAGGGCCCAGCAGAGATTATACTACTTGAGACTTCTCAGAAAACAACAACTGAATGAAAAACTGCTGGTGACCTTCTACCTCTGCACCATAGAGAGCATTTTAACTTACTGCACCTCTGTATGGTTTGCCAATTGCACAGTGGCAGATAGGAAAGCACTCCAGAGGGTTAACGTCATTGTCCAGAAGATCATTGGTTGCCCTCTCCCCTCTTTGGAAGAGCTTTATAGCTCCCGCTGCCTTAAGAAAGTTCAAAATATTCTCAAAGATCCATCTCATCCCGGGAACCCTTTTTTGAACTATTACCATCTGGCAGACAGTACAGAATAATAAAAACAAGGACAAATAGGCTGAAAAACAGCTTCTATCCCAGGGCAATAGCTCTTTTGAATTCTGCTGTATAGTTCCGTGTTGGTGCGGTGTTGGGAGTTTTCGGTTCAATGTGTGGGTTGAGGGTGAAGAATGTGTGTTTGAGTTTATTTTCATGGTCATGGCCATAATGTGTACTGAAGATGGTGTTTGATTTCATTGTACAAGGTGCAATGACAAACTAAACTAAAGTAAACTAAAATACAGACAAAAAGCAGCCTTGACTCACGGTTGCTACATAAACTTTGTGGCTGCCTGCCTGGCTGGATAGGCTTACGCAGAGGAAGTGGTTTGCAGAGTATGTTGATAATGAGTGAAGCACCCTTCCTCAATGCATCAGAGCACCAACATTCTTTCAAGGTTTACATTGCTCATTTCAAGACTGTATGTAATTTTCTGCCTATGTGTGCACATACAGCTCTTCTATTGGGACTGTCAGGAAAGTATAACACCTCCTTAGGCACAGCAACCCCAGAATATTGCGGACATTCTTCAAAGAGGCCAACACTATTTTCAAAATGCACGGTAGCTTTGAGGAGTAGTGCTTTGCTTATGTTTAACACAGTTGGTCAAGAGACCCTTTCAAAATCTTTGGTCAACCCTACATGTATTATCAGGACATTTGTGTTCTTGAAGCATTAGGACAATCTTTCTATTTATAGTTAAGATAATTCAGCTATCCTGCTTTGCAAAATGGTAGACGTCAATAGATCACCAAGAGTTGGGCTTGACCTTTTTCCAGTAACTGGGTTAATTTATTAAATGATTTTAGGAAATGAACTCTTATTTATAGCACACAAATGTAGATGATTACTGCCTCTTTTATTATTTTTGTTATATTTTTCTACTTCCAAAAAGCTCACCTTTGAGAGCCAGGATCGCAGTTCAGCTTCCTAATCAACTGAATTTGGCATGAGACTGTCCTAAAAAAATCAAAGTTGGTGCTCCCCTTTAAAAAAATGCAGGAGATTGGTTCGGATTTGAAATGGAATGCCTTTAGGAAATTAATCACACCCATCCTTATCATCAGACCTGATAACAAACAGTTATCAAAATCTGAAATTATTCAATTGAAATGCAGCACTTCTAAGCCTTATTCAGTGGTGTGATTTAGGGATGAGAGGAAGCCACTTATGGAACTTGTGCAATCAGTGTGACATTCTCTGGCTCCAATCCATTGAGAATAAAGAGAAGCAATTCCCAGTAAGCCAGAAATACAATGATTTCTTTTTTCATTTTTTTCTGCTGGTTGTAAATAAACTCGAGCTGGTTTCCTCCATATTTTAAAAGTTTGTTGCTGCATTGTTTCACATTTAGGATTGTTCTATAAGATTAAGACAGAACATTATTGGAACTATACTCCTAACAGTTTTTGTTGTCAGAAGGAGTCCATTAAACTAAATATTTTTTTGCTATTGCTATCAGTAAATTGGCTTATAATTGCCCATTATTATGTACAACATTTTAATTCTGAACATTTTGGGGTTTTTTAATGCTTACAAAATGTGGCTTAGTTAAGAAATATAAAAATCAGATTGCAGTGAAGCGGTATCTATGACCACAAATCTGATTTCAGACAGATTTTGTTGTATGATTTAAAGGAAACTGCTTTTCCTGGTTTTCTAGTAATAATTTTTTTATTATGAGTGAGAAACTTAACTTATTATGAAGGACTATCATCTGACAGTAGTTTATTTAATGGAGGATGGGGACAAACAAAATGGTACTATGATGCATTCCCATGTTAATCCATTACATCAGTATAGGAACAATGAATGTTCCATACTTTTTCCCCAACTTTCTATGGCTTGATTTCCTTTTAATGAGCTCATATTTCAGCCAGCACAAGTACTTAGTAAACCAATGAAGCAATTTCTCCCAAGTTGGGTATGAAGTAGTTTTTAATGCTTGTAGGTAATAAGAATACTGCATACATAATTAATTAGATTTATCACAGGCAAAAACAGCCCGTGAAATTTTGCAGTTCCACATTAGAAATAGGATGGATATTAATATCACTTCTTCAGAAAGGCATTGGATGGGATAAATATGATTTTTCTATTTTCCAGTTTTCATTTATCTGCTACTTTGTTAAATACATTTCAGAGTCAATAATGATGTAGATGGTGCCTCATGGCCCTCTGGTTGTTTTTGACCTCTGTTACTATTAACTCTGGCCACCATTGCCAATGGAAAGGAACTATAGGAACTGCAGTTTGAGAATAGCTGAACAGAAGCATTTAGTCAACTCCTGCCCAAAATAAGATTATGTTGATACAATAAAACATCTGACATGCCAGATTGAAAGACAGAAGTTGGAAACTATTCATGTTGGTAGTAGCCTAGATTTTTGTATTAAGAGAAACCTTTGGAGAACGTTCACCTATTTTGCAAATATGCTATCTGCTTTCCATGAGCATTCAGAAGGACTGAGTTGAGTTTCCTGATGATGGCACTTGTTTTGTTTGAGTCAAATCTTTGAAGTTTGAAATAATAATATCTTCTAAGATTGAAGTGTAGTTATAAACAATTTATTATTAATATTAATGAATTTTGCCAATTTGAAGCAGCAGAAAAGTTATGTTAAAGAACCTTAATAGAATCTCCATGTGTCATAGATAAATTTTAAAACCTGCTTATTCACCAAATGTCAGGATTTAATTGAGAGTTTTACAAGCCATTTTCTGTTCAGTTTGAGTGTCATTATGGAAAACGTTGTTAGTTGTAGGATATAGGATAATATATTTTGCATACTTTAGTTACTAGAGTAATTCTTCTTGGGTGCGTGCTATTAGATAAACTAAAAAAAAATAGATGGCATCACAGGAAACCTGAGACATACCTAAATATTTTTTAACATGTAGATTGTTACATAATTTCCAAATGAAACATATAAATATAGCTTTTGAATTTAGTATATTCTCACTATAGTATCTAAAAGTAGTTCCTTTCTATTTTGATAAAAATTGTCGAGAAATAATGGTGTATCTTGAAGTGTTTTCATTATTGAAAGGACTTGTTTTACAAGAAAACAGTTCATTAAGAATATTTTAATGAGGCAAGCTGTGATCTGTATGGGATTTTATATTTTACATAGTTGTCAGTGTTCTTATTCCACAATACTATCTCTATTGGAGTAAGGGAGTTGTTTAAAACCTCTGATAGCATTGGTGCCACATAAAATCATATTTGAAAATTATGTATACTCAGCTGAAATTTCAGTCAGTGGGAGGAAATTGATTTGTATTTTTTCAGCAATGTTTTTCACTCTTTCATTGTTTTTTTTTAAATCTTTTAAAAATTAGTATAGAATATTTGCGTAGTGAATTTTATTGGCACATAAAATAGCAATTGTACCACCAAGCTGTGCATGCTTATTATTGCACATTAACACAAATATCTTGATACTGCCTTTTCTCTTTTTCCTGCCATTGAAAACCTTTTGGTTAATATTCCTTTGTAATATTTTAAAGAATTAGATAATTTTTTTTAAATTAAAAAAATAATTTTCACACATTAAGTGCTTTATCTTAAATATCTCCCTCTTGAGCACATCACTCCCCACCACCACTGTACATGCTTTCAACTGGATTTTTCTTTTATACTTTGCAGTATTTTTAGAAAAGTCCTTCCTAGTGCAGTTTACGGTGACGGTATTTTCCCGCTTTTTCTTTTGCTGTGTTGGCACAGGCATTGTGCTTATTCTGTTGCAAGTGGTTCCAGTATTTGATCAATTCACTAGGCTGGAACTGATGGGAGGTAATTAGATGACTATATTTACAGCTGGAATAAGAAACCCGCCAGTGATTGAAGACAAACTCATTGGGTGGGGGCATTGGGTCAATTCTCAGTTTGGCAAGACAGATGCCTACATATACATCTTCTAAATGCAACCGTCTGATACTCAGTGAAACCTTAAAAATTTTTTCCGCTAAATCTCCAGAAAACACATAGCCAGTCCCAGAGCAGAATACAGGGTAGCGTTCACTTGGATACAGATCAGGTGGCATGTACCACTTACTGTCTTTGTTCCGATTAGGTGCATATCCCCTCATTAGATAGCCAGTAAAGTATTTTTGCCGGGGATGCAACTCTGGCTTCAAAAGCTTGTGTATTAAATACTCTGTATTTACAAACATGTCGCTGTCAGTTTTCATAACATATGGAACATTTGGGCAGTAGGTGGCCACCCAATTCATCCCCATGAGTGTTTTAATTGTTAAGTTGTAATAAGTATCCATGTATTCTTGTTGGATAATATCATGGTATTGCCTGCTTTCTTCTAGAATGGCTTGCTGAAGGTATCCATTTAATTTAATATTTAAACCTAGCAAAAAAATCCGAACTATTTGAATCCCAGGTACCAGGCTTTCATTTCCCCAGGTTTGCCTGATAGCTTGCCGAGGTTCCACCTGGCCTGGTTCTGCAGCTATAAGAAGTATTAAGAATGGACTTGATTCCTGGCATTTTTTAGGCTCATTGATGATGTATTTAAAATGATACGAAGCTGGATGCCCAATTCCCTTTGCATTGTATATACTCCCATTGGCACTGAGTGTGTTCTCTAAACCAGTAACTCCCTGAGGTGACATTCCCGTATCATTGGAATTAATAATCATCTGTGGCCTCAGGGTTTGAGGAACTGCATCTTTCCAAATGGTCCTTAAGGAGCTGTGGTTTGTTTCACTTTTTGTTGATCTAAATCCCCGTGTAGTATATGCCACAGGGTTTTCTTTGTATCCAACTCTCCCAGGCAGCCAATCATGGTGATTAAAAAACAGAAATATAGCAAAAAGGAACACAAGAGAGAGTAGACCAATGAAGTGTGTGCGAAAGAGAGACCGTTTGGTATTCCAGGTCATCTTGGCAAAGCAGCAATGCCGCCTTCTCCACTGAAGCATGTTGTAAGTATCCAATAATGGATATGAGTGATTGAAGGAAGTGCTTTCTTTGTTTGGGATCCACTGCTATTTCGTGGAATTCATCTTGCGTCTTTTATAGGGAGATGGCTAGTGACTGGCGGGCTCTGCAAAAATCAAAGGAGATTTAAGTGAATAAGTTTTCAAAAGTTGCTTTCAAAGCTCTTTTTATAAGGAGCATATCAAAAATAAGTTTTTTTTTAACAAAGAGGAAACGATGTTAGTAACTTATGCACTACTGTTAAATTTTCAAATTATTTCTTATTTATTGGTTTGGCATTCAAACCATCTTGGTTATTTATTCCCTTTTTACAGTTGATAAATTAGCTCCCAAAATCTCTTGATTAGTTCTAAGCCCTGCATGTTTTGAACTCACATTCTTCAAATCTATACCGAATACTTGCCTAGTTTGCTCTTCTTGAGTTTTTGATTTGTGCAATTTATTTTAAAAACTATAAGAGATTCATATATGGCACTGATACAAAACAAGATTACGTTCCGTGATTTTAAAACTTTCTATCCTCAAGAATCCCTTCTGCCTTGAGTACAGCTATTACTTTTTTCATATGTACTTTCCCATATACTTACTTATTAGGGTATATATTTTAAAATAGGTTTGCTTGGAGCAAGATGATTAATGGCTTGAATCAAACCAAGTTTCAACATACTGCAAATGAAGGGTTCTTGTTAAAGATCAAATATAAAGAACTTGGTACCCAATGGCAGGATTATGAGAACTAATTAAAGCTAATATGAATGCATTACCTAGTATGATTCACAGTATCTAGTCTCAGTGTCTCTTGGGAAATTGTTATACATTGATAGAGGAACAGTTGTAAATGATTGATTATACCAGAACTCTGTTAGTCACAGTATGTTGCTTGGCTTGTTTCCATTGCCCCCTCCTGTGTCCAGAAAGTCAGTGAGAAGATGCACTTTTTAAAATTAATTTTCAGGATGCAGATAACTCACTTAAATATCCTTCAGAATTAACAAATACTGAACATTTTGATTCATAACTGGTTTTGACCCTTTTAAATGTGCTCAAAAAGTTATAATAGAGCTTGATATTATTTCCTTTACATGATTATATCGTATCCAAAAAATCATATTAAATATCCCTTTAGCTTCTAAAAGCTGCTGTAATTCATTTGGGATTTCAACTATGTACTTGCACATACAGACCCACTCCCTCTGCCCACTAGTAGCATTTCCTAGAAATAAATCAGTCTTAATAGAAAAGCTGGACATATGATGAATAAGATACTATAAGCAATATTTAAATATTTTTGGTAAATCATAACTAACATTTTATAATTTCTTACTGTTATTTCATTTTTGTATTCCAGAATAAAGGTAATATGGAATTTTCATAATACTGCATATTAAAACTCATATTATTCTCAACTGAGCCATTTTGAACAAAATATAAATTGATTTGTGATTCCATGCATTGTTTTAAATGCTGGAGCTCTGAGCAAAGTAAAAGTCATATGAATATTTTAATAAGAAATAATACTTTTTAAAATATACATTTACACTATAAGTAATGGCTTTGCTATCTTTTAAAGCATATATTGGGTATTTTTTTAATTTAAAGGAGTACTGTTGCATAAATGGCATATTCAATGTCAGTTTCTCATTTTAAAAAGAGTGTGATTGAGTGAGATTATGATGTTAAATTGTCTTTAAACAGGCTGTTTCATCAAACGGGAACTTAAATATACAGTAGCAAAAACAGTTTGAAATAAATGGTAATTCAGTCTTTTAATTTTTTCAGTAGACATTGGAAAATCCAGTACAGTATGGAACACATAGCAAATCTTTTGGTGTCTCAAAAGAAGTATTTTCTATCATTCAGAACAAAAGCTCCAGTTCATCATACTAATTACCACTAGGAGGAGCAAGTAGTAGGCTTAGCTTTGAATTGTAGGATGCTGTACATCTTTGTAAAACTTATACCATCCTTGAGCTATAAATTAAAATTCTTAAAACTGTTTTCCCTGGAACAATAAATATCCTATTAAAGTTGTCCCTTTGGACTGGAAAGGTTTCAAGATTAAACATCCACAATAAGTGGATAAATTCTAACTATATTTAATAATTACTTGTTTATAATTTACACATTTTAATTTAAAAAATTAATAAAATTAAAATAATATTTTAGTTGGTTTTTTTGTATATGCAAATATGTATTAACCACTTGAGATACAGTTAACTAGTGCAGCTATGTGGAGGACACTGTAAAGACTTCCTCTAAGCTGTGTCTTTTTAGAACTAGATTTTATTTGAACTAAGTCTCCTGTATTTGTTCATTACATCTACATCTGTAGTACACTTAATAGTGCACAGAAAAGGACAATCTTTTGTTCTTTAAAGCATATGTCACCCAATTATAAGGTGAGGTAAGTGTTAATTGATTTTACTATTGCATTATATCCAATGAAAGAATACATAAAATATTTAACATAATCTTAGCTGAAAACAATTACATTGGTTTTATAAGAAAAGTAGCAATTATATCAGTTACTTAATATTTTTGCATGCATCATTGTAACTAGTGAGGACAATTACTTTAAGATTTAATATGCCTGCAAGTATAAGGTGTCAAAATACATAGATGCATATAAATTTTAAAGTTGGTTTCTCCGCAGACTGCAAAATGTTCATAGTTTAGGATCCAAGATACTATGTGTGGCATCACATGCACTCTGGATCTTTCTCAGTTTCAAGCATCCCTAAAAGCCACTCTTGAGGGTCAGGAAACTACATTGCACTGAGATAAACAAGAATGGAACTGTGGAAGCTAGCACTTGCTCTCTGATCATAAATGGGCCACTTTAGATCATGGCCTACATTAAAAAACTATGTTGAATGCCTCCTTGAGTTTCAGGTGCTCAGCTCAGATTGAATGCTAAATTGATGTTGTTTTGTTTTGGTTATGCACTTGCATATTTAAGTTGCCCGTAATTTATTTTTATCTCTTGAGCGCTCCGGTCAGTAATCAGAATATTTGAGGGGGGTGAAAGGAAGAATGAAATTTGATATATGAGGCAGAGCAAATTTTTTAATGTCTGTATTAAATAGGGTCTGATATTACTTTTGACATACCTGCATTAAGACTTACCAGGTGCAGGAATTTTCATTAGTCATTTTAAAATCCTAATAGTTTAAATAAAAATCCATTAAATGTAAAGCAACTTATTTTGACTAAGGGGTTTTAAACATTAAACATGATAGATATTTCAAAATACATATTCTCAGGCTGTTTATTCTATTCTGTAATTTACCTCAGATTTTGTCCTATTATTCTCTCAAAACCAGATTTTTTCATTTTTCTTTACTTTTTATTATGTGTTTTGCCTAAGGCAGAGAAAACACATTTATGCTTAACAATCATTAATGATATAGTATTAGTTGTTGACTTGGGTTTTGGAAGAGAAGGACTCAGGCAGTAAAGCAGTATTAAAATTGCAATGGATTGAGGTCTTCAATTTTTATTGCAGATAAGTAACCTGTGTTTTTTCCAATAAGCATTTCAAACAAAACCATCCAGTTTAAATGACTAGGAATGCTGGCAATATAGTTGTTTAATGACAGCTTTTTGTTACTGTGCAGCTCAAAACATCACATGCTACTCAGAACTTGGGATGGTATGATATATACCCCCAATCTTGAAGGAAACAGAATATTGAGAATTCTGAGAATTCTGATATTACTATCTGCCCAGTTGTTCCTAATACTCAAATCCCAAATCACTATCCTCCTTTTTTTGAGTCCTTTTGGGGGATTGTGTATGTCAAATCAGGTGTGGCTGCTAATAATAATCAGATGGCACTGGGTGTTAGTGGCTGAGGGAGTAAATCAAACCTTGAAAGGTTGAAGATGCTATTGAACTTACTGGACTGCCTAAGTGTGCTTTGATGGTTTTCAGAATATGTCACATAATACCGTAGCTGTGTTACTAGTGTTACTCAAACACTAGTAAGAGTAAAATTGTTCCTAGTTTGATTAACTGATTTTTTTAAGACAGAGAGGATGAAGGAGATTTTTTTTATGTAACACTGTTTTTGCTAATAGTCTTTCCTCACCTTTCTTTCTCATTTTTCTAATCTCCCCAGTTTTACCACTGGACTACAAGTTATGGTTTTCTTAACAAGCACATTTCAATCCAGTCACATTTTTATCAGCTGTGCGTACAAAAAGCCCTGCATACATTATATAAATATATACATTAACACAGTTAATCACCCATGAAAGCATTAACTCTGACTTCTCAGTGAGTGAATGACAATGCTCTCTATTCTGTTAAGAAATCATGCATTTTAATGAAATATCATACAATGATTTAACATACCTTCCTTGTTCAGGCCATTTGTAGCATGAAAAGATCAAGCCCACTGCAAGTAGTTTTGGCACACCATCCCTTCAGCCAAAATGATGCTATCAGCCATGCTTTCATCTCCCTCCCCCCAACAGCCTACTGCCCAAGACTGCTTTCCAAGGCATCCACTGTGTCCATCTGTATGCTTCCTGCTCCGCTTCCTTCTCTGATCACCAGCCTTCTTTTCTTGATTTTTCTGTGGTCATCTCTCAAGAGACGGAAGCAGCACTTCTAGTTTCCATCCTCGCAGACATTGTCTGCTAGTGCTGACAATAGAAGCATTGAAGCTTTTACAGTTGGTGGTTCCCTTCTTGGACAATGCAGTGCTGTGTTCTCTCTTCAGTATCCATATTTCTAGTGGCGATGTGAGGCAAAGCAGCAAGAACTAGCTAGAATCAGGAGCTGTTCTCCGGCATTTGATAATAAGATTTAGCCCACTTTCTTCATTGTTGCTAGGCAGTAACCAAAAAGGATGAGTTGAAAGATGTGAGGAAGAAAAGGGATTTAGCTGAAGGTTTTGTTCAGAAAAATCCAATCCGTAGTTCCTCAGCTGCTGCACAGGAAGGCAGCAGTTTAAATGTGGGCTTTTGACAGATGCTGTCTTCTGACGGAGCAGAATTTCACGTCATTGCTTGGCTATGTCCCACGTGACAGTTTGCATTCATTCGGACTAAATCTGAGAGCAGCCAGAGAGAGCTCACTGTTTTTGCTTCTCTTCAACAGACGATACACACATCCAGCATAGCACTGAATGAATAAAATGAGAGATAATGGGGATTGATAAGATCAGTGTGTTTTCCCCGATTACCTTTGTTTATCTTTAGTGCTATACATTACCACTTCCTAAACATGTCTTAATGTCAGATATTAGTTAATCTGAATCCAAACAGTTTTCTGCATTATATAAATGCAAACTCCTTAGTATACTGACTTTTACCTTCTACCTTGAGATTTTTATAAATTATCTTGAGGTAAATTTATCTGCTTATACTAGACACATGCCTTATTTTGAAAATGTTAGCCAAAACAGCTTCTGACAGTTTAAACTTCACCATATTTTAAATATATAAAACAATTACATCATCAGACTAATAATTTGATACCCATTTCTTTTCTTTTTTAAAAAAAAGAGGCTAAAAGTTTATTTAGTGAAGCATTCTATTTCCACGTGGTTAAAAAGCACTTAAAGAATTCCATTAGTCAGACTTGAATACAAAAGCATCATTGTTTTTATACACATCTAAGAGCAGGAAAAATGATGTCATTTGCATCATGATGTCATGGCAACAATGATGATTTGTGCTGTAAGTGTTATTGTGGTTACTGGATTCCTTCATCTCAACTGAGATTAAAAGGCACATCGACTTTGATAGGGAGATATAACCTTCTTGATAGTGCAATGCTTATGGCTTTGTTTTCTATGAATTTATTTCTATTTACTTTTTATTAAAGTTACTACTCGATAATAAAATAATTTTAACTGTGAATTGTGTAAATACATTTTTTAAAAAAAGATTTTCCATGATCTCCTGCCATTTGACTTCATAGTATGAGCCATGGTTTGCAGTGCAGTTTGAACAAGAAAGGGTTTTTCAACTCTTCTATTTAAGATTGGCATCATGTTAAACATTTGTAAATGTTAGAGGTTAATCATTTTTAACAATTAGATCCTCATTCAATTTTCTTTCTCAGCTAAAAAAAAATATCCTATTGTAATTGTCCGTGACTTTAGGAGACTTTTGTGAAGGAATTTGTTAAAAACATTTTGCAAATCCAAATAAACAATGGTTGCCAGAATATTGTTTTATCCATTTACAGTAGAATTCTTTATTGGCCATGTGATTGGAAACACACAGAATTTGTCTTTGATGCATAAGCTCTCAGTGTACATAAAGAATACATTCATCAAGAATCATAAGATACCACACTTAGTGATAGTTTATTTATTGACATTCCTCAAAGCTTTAAAAGATTACAAATTCAGAACTTTTTCAGAAGCCACTTTGATTCATTTTTTTAAAGAAAAAATATATGTCTGATATTTTTTAAAATTGAATAATGCTTTTGTCAGTATATCCTGTAGAGAGATTTCAGTAACAGATTTATAATTTCTCCATTTCGGATCACTTATTTTTTAAAAAATGACTTTGTTTTAACTACTTCCTGCAGTTAATGGCATTAGAAACATGTTCATCTGTTTTCCTCTATTTCTACTTCTATTTTATGTGTTGTATCTGTTGTGTATTATGAATGCCATGTGGTGGTTAAGTAGGTTGACTAAGAATGTACTAAGAATAAGGAGACCCAGGGACTAGTCTACCTCAGCCCCAGAAATTCACGGAGTGATTTTGGACCAGTCATTCCCAGCCCTTACAAACTTTACAAATTTGTTGTTGTAGAGAAAATTAGGAGGAAGACATTTGTGCACTACCTTTAGCTCTTGGGTGAGAAGTGGGATATAAATATAATAAATAATTTGTGCTAATAATTAGAGAAATATACACTCTTTTATTAGGTGTGCAAGCTTCAGAATTAACATTCTATGTAATTCAGCCAATGAAGTGGTTAAAGTGAACTCCTTGATTATGATGGTTGATTCTGGATAATCACTCTCTTATGTCGTCATATCAGATCCATATTATGTATAATATCTTCAGAACTCAGACAGCCTGCACCGCATTTAGTTATTCTTTCAGAGATATTTCTTTACCAAAGAGAAAAAATGGAATGACCACAGGTGGCAAAACAACAGTGAGAGAGGGAGCAAGCCAACTTCCTGCTGACTTCTGTATTGAGTTTCCTTGTGGGAAGCTGGAAGGAAGCATCAGAAAGCCTCCTCCTTCCCTGAAGCGGCCACAACTTTCTCAGATTTTATTCCCTTTGGAATCATGGGTCTCAGATTTTGGACACATTCTGTAAGTAAGTCAACTTGAGATATCTTGGTTCAAAAATTGTTGCCCCTTTTGCCCCATTAATGATTATGGGGAAAAATAGTATGATAGTATATAGATTGCTATGACTAGAAAGGTAACTATAAATGCTTAACATATTTAAGATATTTGTAGAAATATAACTTTATGGATATATATATCCAAACTATGTGAAATTTTCAGGAGTCAAAGGTATAATATTGTCAGCTGCCCAGATAGTGAGATGGCCAGCAAAAAATAATTAATTAATTTAATTAATTGGCATGGTAGGTATGCTGGATTTCATCAAGGTCACAAAATGGTCACATCAGACCACAAAATGAAGTGTGATCATTCAGAATAGATGTTCATTTATCCAAAGTGGAACTAAACCATCTGAATCCACTAATTCTCCACAGGCTCCATTCCTGTTTCATTTCTCCAAGGTCCATCATATTGAGAAAGTTAATGAGGAACTATGAGAGGAGGGGTAGCTATACTCATGTGCATCTGTCTAAAATTTCATATGAATGATTTTGTTGACAATAGTTATCTCTACAAATTCTATCACATCCTGCCCTATAATAACATTCTGAATCATAAAAACAAACAAACAGCATTGGCAACAGTACTCTAGCTATCACGCTAGTTTACCCATTTATTCAATGTGATCCAGGCACATTGGACTACAATGTGATCCAGGTCCTATTGGACCAACTGAACAGAACTGAGGGAAAAATATTATTTGTTTCAGAACAATGTGTTCTGAATACATTGTTCAGCCTGATAACACATTGTTCTGAAACAAAGAATATTTTTCCCTCAGTTTTGTTCAGTTGGTCCAATAGGAATCAGTTGGCAAATTACTTGAACACCTGCATCTTGGTTTGAAGACTTAAGTTTGTATAAAGCATAAAACATGCCCATGGTAACTCTTCTCAAAAGATTTTTAGGTTTATACAATTTTTTCATGTTTCTTTGGGCTATTCTGATCTTTCACTATTTTGTCTTGTTTTATTGTATTTTATTACCTATTTCCACCCACACACACATTGACAAACCTAAGAAAAAATTGTTCTGTCGGATTTCTTTCCCTAGAATTCATTTATGAAGTGGTTCTGCCCCATTTTCTTCTAATATTATGTCTGATGTATCTCTAGCCTTTCATACTTAGTTTGTATCATAATAACCTAATTCACCTGTTTTTCCATATTAATGTTGCTAATATGCAGCCTAACTGTAGAGTACACCCAAGTGCTATCTATTTGACTATTAAGGTGTAAGATAATCTGCAATCATGTTAAGCAAATAAGTCAGCTTACAGTTTGTATGCTTGCAGCAAACACAATTTCCTATATCTTTTGTCATATACAGTACCAAGAGACTGCCACCCCCAGTAAAATATATTTGATTCAAAGATGATACCGGCAATTGTTCTTTTCCCAAAGATTGTTTTCCCCTTTTTGGAATGACATTGTTCTTCACTGATGTATTCTTTGTCTATGACTACGGAGGAACTATCAACCTGAAAATGGAATCTATCTGGTGCATCTCCAAAATTTGTTGAACATAAACTTCTCTGTCCTTTTTAGGCTTCCCAATTCTCCAAGGAACAGAGGTTCTTTGCAGATTCATTTCAGTACCTTCTAAGGAAAGGTCAAACACACTTTGTTTCTGATGTTGGCAAAGACAGGAATAAACAGTAGAGCCATATTAATAATGACAAACCTGTATTGTTAAGGTTAGTAATGAAACAAATCGGGTAGTAATCTAATAAAGTGCACAACTGTGGAGAAGAGGGTTGCTATTTATAACCAAGTACTACTGTAGCGATGCCGGACACTCATGAAATAAATAAGCAGAGACCAGGTTCTTGGGATGAGTGACCCCCACTTCATGTTGAGACCACTCTTTTATTAGCTCCTTCCTACATCTTACACAATTAGTCACATGAATGTACAAACAAGTTCATCTTGTGCTTAAGCAAGCATAATATTATTGTAACATGAAACAGATAAAACCACATCCCTATTCTCATGCTTGCTATTGCTAAATTACTATTGCTAAACTGCTAGCCTGTCAATCTTTTTCCCACATACTACAAATATAAGGTTATGTCTGTATATGACTTACAATGTCTTGTTTTGTATAGATCTAGCTAAGTACTTCACTCATGAGCTTTTCATTCAAAAGAAACCTTCCTGCTGAACACGTGAATCAATAAATGGTTAATTCTTTTTTATATTTTGCATCAATGGTAACAAATTATAGTGTTAATTTCAGGTTTTCATCACACCAAGGACGTTTAAATCAAAATGATGTGTGTATTTCTAATTTTTCATTTTCCTTCCCTTCAGTTTAAATTTTAACTCACTCTAGTATCCTATTGACAGAGAAGAACGTTGACAACTGTGAAGTGCCAAACGTTGTGGAAAAGGTTTTTCATGCTTTTAATAAATACGGCTAAATTCAACATCATATTTTTCTGTGAAACACGGCTCAACGCATCTCTCCCTGGCTCCATTACCTCAGTAAGAGACTATCATGTTTACCAATCACATCGTGAAATCCGTAGAGCAGGTAGTGTTGCTATCTTCTATAAAAAGTCCTTACATCTAAAAAACATCCAAGTTACCCAGGAGCTTGCTCTTCCTGAGACCATCATCTGTGAACTGTCCTTAAATATCACATTTTGATTCTTACTATGTTAAAGAGCCCCTGATTATGACGTCAAACATGTAAACAAGCTAAATTCACTACTAACTTGGGCAACATCCTGCCCACACGCTTTTATCTTTCTTGGTGACTTCAATCTACCGCATATTAACTGGACCCTAAATGAATGTAAAACTGAACCCATACATGCAACCTTCTACAATGCTGTAACAAATCTGAGACTGGAACAACTAGTAACCAACAATACTAGACTTAACAACTGTCTCGATCTCATCTTCTGCAATAGTTTGAATTCAATTTACAGAATACAAATTAAAGAACCCTTTTCCAACAGTGACCACAACATGATTGACTTTTGTCTCAACATACGTCCACACAAAAATCATTATAACGACAGGATCCCCAATTATAACTTCAAAAAAGGCAACTATGATCTTATAGACAACGATCTCTCATCTCTTGATTGGCAATTTCTATTCACTGGATGCAATACTATTGAAGACCATTACAACATATTTTTACTTGAAGTCAAAAGAGTCATCAAGCTATATGTACCAATAACAACTCCCAAAACCAGAAAAACAGATTACCCATAACAATAAGGAAGCTTCAATCCAAAAAGAGACCACTTTGGCGGAAAAACAAATCTGGTCATGTTGCCAACTTCAAAAGCTGATACAAAAATTTATGCCACCAGATAAAGATTGAATGCACCAATTATCACATTAAACAAGAGGAAAACCTTCTATGCACCAATTCCACCCATGCTTTCTACAATTTTGTAAACAACAAACTAAAAGACTCAAGGTCCATCCCGCCCCTGAAAGGACCTAATGGTAAAGACTGCAATGATGACACCATTAAAGCCAACCTCTTTAACACATTATTTGGCTCAGTATTTGTAAACAGCAATGGATCATGCCCAGTATTTCCTAGTCGATCCACAGACAACTAGAATGATCTAATATCGATTTTACAGAAGACAATGTTGAAAAAGCATTACGCAATCTAAAACCATCTCTATCTATTGGACCAGACAGAATATGTGCCTGCTTCTTTAAAAAGCTATCCACTGCCATAGCTGAACGTCTAAGCATAATCTTCGACAAATCTTTCAGGACCAGCTCCTTGCCAAACCTATGGTCACAAGCCACGGTCATCCCCATCTTCAAAAAGGAAGACTAGTTGAAAATTACAGACCAATCTCTTTATGCTGCGTCACCTGTAAAGTCATGGAATCAATTATTAACCAATCCATTATCCTCCACTTAGAGACAAACAACCTACTCTCTAATAAACAATTTGGTTTAAAAAAAAAACTATAATCTGCAACTCTTACACTGCAAAAACATATGGACTACACAACTTGATCAGGGCAAAGCAATAGACACGATCTACATAGACTTCTGTAAACCCTTCGATTCAGTGGTACACGACAAACTATTACTAAAACTAAAATCTTATGGTATCTCTGGACACCTGCATAACTGGATAGAAGCATTCCTGTCAAACAGACAACCAATCGTCAAAATTGGGAGCGTCTTCTCAAATTCTGTACCTGTCAACAGTGGTGTCCCCCAAGGCAGCATTCTAGGACCAACTCTCTTCATATTCTACATAAATGACCTCTGTGATCATATTAAGAGCAACTGCGTGCTCTTCACTGATGATATAAAGCTATTCAACACCACAGACAATACTGCTACCCTTCAAAAAGACCTCAACTATGTATCAGAATGGTCAAACAAATGGCAACTTCAAATCTCAACAAATAAATGCTCTGTCTTACATGTTGGCAAAAAAAATCAGAAAATAAAATACAAGCTGAATAGTCAAGACCTTGTTGATGATCCAAACTCTGTCAAGGACCTTGGAGTACTCATCTCTAATAATCTAAGTGCTAGAGCCCACTGTAACTACCTACCCAAAAAGGCATTAAGAGTTGTTAACCTAATCCTACATAGCTTTTTCTCTGGTAATATCACACTATTAACTAGGGCATACAAAACATTTGCTAGACCAAAACTCGAATACAGCTCATCAGTCTGGAACCCACATCACGTATCTGATATTAACACAGTTGAGAAAGTCCAGAAATATTTCACAAGAAGAGTTCTACACTCCTCTACTCGTTGCAGAATACCTTATGCCACCAGACATGAAATTCTAGACCTAGAAATCCTAGAACTATGCCGCCTTCGGTCCGATCTAAATATAGTATATAAAATCATACATTGCAATGTCTAACCAGTCAATGAATACTTCAGCTTCAACCATAACAATACAAGAGCACACAATAGATACAAACTCAAGGTTAACCGCACCAAAATTGATTGCAGGAAATACGACTTCAGCAACAGAGTGGTCAATGTCTGGAATACTCTACCTGACTCTGTGGTTTCTTCCCCAAAGCCCAAAAACTTTAACCTTAGACTGTCTACTATTGACCTCACCCTTTTCCTAAGAGGTCTGTAGGGGGCTTGCATAAGCACACCAACGTGCCTACCATCCCTGTCCTATTGTTTCTTTTTATTTTTCTTATATGTATCCATTTCATGTATTCATAACTATGTTTATAGTTATACCTATTATCTTGTAAGCGATTGACAAATCAAATAAATTAAAAAATTTAAAAAAATAATCCTTGATTTCAGTCGTTATCCCAAATGTATAGTGAAGATACATTAGTAATATACGTCTTCATTATGAAAGCCTTTATTTTTAAAAAATGAATACAAATTATGAGACACAGTTTATATTAAAATATACATGAATCGAGAGATGAAGTTTTTTTTCTGATAAATATTTGAGGGGAATATTGCTAAAAGAAAGTTGATAAAATACTCAGATGATATCTAAATAAGATAAAACATTTAAATAAGCCACACATTTTTATTATTTCATTCTTGTTGAGAAACACACTATTCTCATTTTTATATCCTTATCAACAGATTGTATAAAAAACATGGCAGGTGCATAGATTGGCTTACATTCTTTTTTGAATTCACAGACTGATGGTGTTTCTTGTATGAAGTTTGGTAAAGTGCTAAAAACTCCAGGTTTGGCTTCCATTAAATACATTTCCTAGAAATAGTTTAAAATACACTCCGAAGTTCATTCTTGCTAGTAGCCAAAACACATTCTGTCCTATTTAGGGATACTCAGATATCTCAAATAGTAGTCAGGAATATTTATTGCTCAAGATTTACAATAGCTCTGAGGTTTCATTAAGTAGATTTCTGAATGAAATTCCATGGTATATGTCTATATATGCCATATTTTTATTGAAAATTCAAACTGTAGTAATGTATTAAAATAATCTTTTGGCATTTATGTTTGTGTTCTTAAATAGGCAAACCATTATTTTAAGGTTTAATACAACTCTAGAGCAAGTGGGGGGAGGGAGAATCTGAAAAATGACTGCATAGTCATAAATAGGATCAAACCATTGAACAGATGAGCCTAATGCAAGCTTTCTGCTGAAGCACACCTTGAATGAATTAGTATTTCCTCCTGTCAGTGTGGATCATTGCACATGTACAGCTATTCTGTACTATGTGGATTAGTAATGTGTTGCAATATTAATTAGATACCAAGACTGTTGTGACTGAAAGCTATAAACTACAATAAATTCCACCCTCGTAAATTACTTGATTAAAAAAAATACTTGGCAGTAATAGGAATACCTAACTTGTGACCTGGGTATGGCTTCTTATTCCTCTGTTTCCAGATTTATGATGAGAGGGATGGGGGGGGGTTGTTTGGGAGGGAGATTGTGCTTTGCTGACACCAAGACCTTCAGAATTTTTTTTGATGTTGGCAAGAGGAGTCAACTGAAGTTTGTTCATATTATGATTCTAGCTCAGCTGCTAGAAGAATCGCTTGGCATGAGCTACTGTCTCCTTCTGAGCAGCTGTTATCTGAGTAGAATTCAGAACCTGCATAGACAATTGGGCACAAAATGAGTTGAGCTTGTTCCTTTGCTCAAGGGTGGAATTATGTGTGAAATTCTTCCCTACTGAGATCAGAGAGAACTTTATTGAAACATGCTTGCAATTCATGTTTTTATTATATAAAGGGATTGGAAAATGTATGATTGAAAAACTGTATATAAACAGTCTTTTCTTGTTTTTTTTTATGTATTTCAGGAAAAAAATGTATCACCAACTTGCGAAGTATTCAGTTTAGCAAATCTGATGTCTATTACTTTATTTGCAGAGCAGTTTCAATACCATTCTACTCATAAAAAGACCCACGAGTTAATTACTTGAACATAAAAGGAATTAGTTTGATGTAGTGGTTAAGTGGATGGTATAGAAATCAGGAGATTATGAATTCTAGTCCCACCTTAGGCATGAATGTGTCCGAGTGACTTTGAGTCAATGACTTCTCTCAACCCAATTCATTTCGCAGAGTTATTGTGTAGAAAATAGGAGGAAGAAGAAATATTATGTATGTTTGCCACCTTGATTACTTATAAAGTAATAAGGATGGAATTAAAAAGTATAAATAAGTAGACATCTGCTATCCATAGAAAAAAAATAATGTAAACTAGTAGTTCACACACTGTATCCATACATTTCAGTTTGTTGAAAACATACTAATAAATATCCATGACTTTCATGAACAGTAACTTTGGTAACACTTAGTCTCATTGCTTATATCTGTTACACAATCTGAGAACCCAAGACCTCCAAGTTTTTTAATATGATAAAAGAAGAAAGTTGTTATATGACTGGAGAGTAAAACTTAACTGGATTTAATATTAATTAAATTTAAATTTAGCTTACATCTATTATTATTTTTGAAGTCTTACTCAAAGATCTTGTGAGGCCCATGGCCTATAAAAGGACACATCAGATGTACAGTTGGTCTGAACAATGCTGAAATGATAAACTAATGATAACTAGTTACAATACATTGCTCCATACATAGGAAGGGGGGGACGACCTAAGAAGGCAAAGGCAGCAACCACTGTAAAGAGTTCCTCTGAAAAAATGCTTCTTTACCACTGTATTTTTAATCTATTATTTTAAATACAGGTAGTCCTCAACTTATAATCATTTGTTTAGTGATCGTTTGAAGTTACAACTTGTAAAGCTGAAGTTACAACAACACTGAAAAAAGTGACTTATGAACAGTTTCCACCCCTATGACCATTGCCGCATCCCCGTGGTCATGTGATCAAAATTTGAGCTTTTTGGCAACTGACATATATTTATGACAGTTGCACTTAACGACATGATTCACTTAACTGCTGTGATTCACTTAACTGTGACAAAAATGGTTGTAAAATGGGGCACCACTCACCTAACAAATGTTTGGCTTAGCAACAGAAATTTTGATTCCACTGTGGTTGTAAGTCAAGGACTACCTGTACCACTCCTCTGCTTCCTTATTGGAAGCCTCAACATTTAGAAAGAATTGAACAAACTCTAGGACATTATTAATCATCATGGGAGAAAGAAGAAAGACTCACTGTACGCATTGTAACAAGTTATATCCAAATGCACAATTGAAAATCGACAGTGATCAAACGAGCAGGCAGCCAATTTCTGTAAGTATTTCTATTCCCTCAGGTCCATATGATGGATACAATGCTTTAAAGTGGGATTTACAAGCAGAGGTCAAAAGCCAACAGGAGATTTTCCCCTTCAGAACATACAACTGCAATCTGCTCAGCAGCTGCAGTTATTACTGGACAGTAGTGCTGATACTACCCTGATAAACTTGAAAGATTAAAACATAACTGATTTTCTAACCACGCAAAGTTTGCAGGTAGCACAAACATTTAGTTCTCTTTGGCTTGTTGTCCACACTTAACATCAGAGAGGATTCCTTAAAAGAATTGTTTTGAACAAAACAATTGAAAACCAGTCAAAAGACCACTCTGCAAAATCACGTCCATGAGAGTGAGAAACAGACCCCAGTGATCATGTAATCAAGAGAGACATTTAAATCACAAATACTATCTAAAGCCTAAACAAATCATTGTAGAAATATTAAATAATTGAACAAATTAAGGATGATAGGGGTTAAAAAGAACTATTTTCTTCAGTGACTATTCAGTGGAAAAACAGTTGATTAGTTTATAGAAGGCTGAGTGGCTTCCATCTTGTAGAGGACAAGAGTGAATTTTACTTACATGTAGGCAATGCCCAGGTAATAGTTTAAACAAGGCCTTTTCTGCATACTTTTTCAATATTTGTAAAACATGATCTGCTCACAGGAACTCCTAAGCCAAACTGGCCACAAGAGTATTGTCATATTAAAAAATAAATTGGATCTCTCAACTAGATATAACCTCAAGGACATTTTATACCAGTACTGCCAGTTCCTGATAGATTATTGCCCAGATAAACAGTTTGTTTATCTATTGCAAGACACTGCACAGATAATCTTCGGGGGGGAAGAAATCCGATGAACTCTTTCGTTGCTATATCAGACTCAGAACAAGCTAATATTATTAAAAGACTGGATAGTTTGAAATTTTAATGACAACATGTAAAATAGCCAGATATCTAATAGATTTTGTTTTACTAAAGTAGTTGCCGTCACTTTGACAAAAGTCTTGTTGGTATATAGCTTATCTGACCTATGGACTCTAGGTGGGATGACCTGGAGCAAGACACAGAGGCAATACAGTCAGCTGATAGTTCAAACGCCATTTATTGCTCTAACTTTTCTTCAAATGCTCCCACATTTATGGCAAGTCCTGGACCAAAGTGCTCCCACATACACCTCCAGCAGCCTCTGGCTGTGAGTAGTCCAGCAATATGCTGTTAGCATAAGGCTTCAAGGCAAGAACTCCAGCAGGACAAGGGAACAAGACAATGAGTACAACAAAGCAAAGGAACAAGGCAATCAGTCCAGTGAACACCAGATGTTGGCAACAGCACACATTCATAAATTCAGCACTTGTTCTCAACAAGCGACCCTCCCCACAGTGTCTCCATAAGTCTCAGTCGCCCGGTGTGCCTTGTGAAGATGGGCAGGGCACTCTCCTCTCGAGTCATGGGGTCAGCCTGCACTGTTCCTACCTCTCCTCCACTCTCCATGCTTGGGGATCAGGAGGGGGCGGTCCTTGCTTATCGCCTGAGGCTCTGTCACTCCTCATCTCCACTGCCTGCCCTGTCTTCCCCCCTCTCTTGGTCATCCTACCCCCATTCTTTCCTGCTAGCAAACCGTGGGTGCCTCGTCCTGCTCCTCCCTGCATTCTTCTACAGCAAATGAGGCTGCCCCCTAGACCTCCATTGGCCCTAGGGTCTGGTTTGTCTTTCTCTGTGGGCTCAGACTCCAATGGGGCCATGACACTAGGTATGCAGATCATCAGCATAGAGACTCCTGGGGCAGATCCAAATTCCTTCATGCAGCCACCTATTGAAATAGCACAACATCCAGAAACTGGATGCTGCTGATAGACAAAAGGAAGGTATTGATTGCCTAAAATTCTGGGAACCACAACCTGAGCTGGGTGTTGGGCCGACCCACATGAGATGGATATTTGCAGATAAATATATCCAATAACTTTCATACACACCAGCCAACAGGCAAACCTTTGCCCCAGGAACCACAGGAAATCAAAATGGTTGCTAACAGGAATCAGAGCTCTTTTAATCAAACTTGATTCAATAGCAACTGGCACACATCCCAAAAACAACTAATTTTCTACTATTAGAAATATAAAAATTACCTGGTGTAATTTTCATTTCAATCCTCTGCTTATTCAGGAACTCATCAACTTTGTAAAATGCCCAGGTTTTGGTAGTTTTTTTTTAATGCAAATAGGGTTAGTGCTGACCTGACCTTGCTCCAAGGAAGACCAGTAATTATAGAGTTATTGAGATTGGACCTTATAGAAGAAAGCTATGGAATAAGAACTGCTGGGAAGTATTCTGCACCTCTGAAATATAAGAAAAATATGTTAGTGGATAAAACTTTTTTAACGTTTTGTGAGGTATTCTGAAATATGAAACATAAATTTTATTAAAATTTTATGCCATTCAAGATGAGATAGGCAGCATATAAATTTAACAAAAGAAATGAATGAATAAAAATGTACCTGTATAATAAGCTAGCAATAGTGTCTCTCTCTTTAGAGCAATAAATTGCATCTAGTCCTAATCTGAACTCAGTCCCACTCCAGAAAAAAATATCCAACCTTTAATTCTATTGAAACTACAATTATAGCTACTGAATGTGGTAAAAGCATATTTTTGAATCATACTAATTTTGTTTTTCCAGACAGAAAGGAAAACACTTAATGTTAATATGCATGGGAGACATTTTCTTTTTCTGTGATAACAGAAACTGACGTGCAATTGTGATTTCCTTCTAGAGAAGACCTTCTTTAACCCAGTATTTCTTGGTTTTAGGAAGATAGGAAGCAGCTGTAGAACATGAAAATATTGCTGAGTATTCTAACCTGTCAAGAACAATAGGTCTTAAAATATATAGTGAAAACAAAGATTATATCATATTGAGAGCAACATGCTACAAATCTTCATTCAAATACAATATAAAACTTTTGCCTCTTGGTTAACTTCTAATTATTCTAGTAGATGTTCCAGCTGGCAGAAGGAGCCAAGCAGCAGTGGGCTTCACATTTTGCATAGGTACAGTACTGATAAATGAAAAAGCAGGATTCTGTGTAATTGTATCAAACACATACAGTGGGGCAAAAAAGTATTTAGTCAGCCACCAATTGTGCAAGTTCTCCCTGAGAGAGGCCTGTAATTGTCATCATAGGTAGACCTCAACTATGAGAGACAAAATGTGAAAACAAATCCAGACAATCACATCGTCTGATTTGGAAAGAATTTATTTGCAAATTATGGTGGAAAATAAGTATTTGGTCACCTACAAACAAGCAAGATTTCTGGCTCTCACAGACCTGTAACTTCTTCTTTAAGAGGCTCCTCTGTCCTCCACTCATTACCTGTATTAATGGCACCTGTTTGAACTTGTTATCAGTATAAAAGACACCTGTCCACAACCTCAAACAGTCACACTCCAAACTCCACTATGGTGAAGACCAAAGAGCTGTCGAAGGACACCAGAAACAAAATTGTAGACCTGCACCAGGCTAGGAAGACTGAATCTGCAATAGGCAAGCAGCTTGGTGTGAAGAAATCAACTGTGGGAGCAATAATTAGAAAATGGAAGACATACAAGACCACTGATAATCTCCCTCGATCTGGGGCTCCATGCAAGATCTCACCCTGTGGGGTCAAAATGATCACAAGAATGGTGAGCAAAAATCCCAGAACCACACAGGGGGACCTAATGAGAGAGCTTGGACCAACATAACAAAGTAACACACTACACCCCGAGGGACTCAGATCCTGCAGTGCCAGACATGTCCCCCTGCTTAAGCCAGTACATGTCCGGGCCCGTCTGAAGTTTGCTAGAGAGAATTTGGATGATCCAGAAGAGGATTGGGAGAATGTCATATGGTCAGATGAAACCAAAGTACAGCTGTTTGATAGAAACACAACTCGTCATGTTTGGAGGAGAGAGAATGCTGAGTTGCAACCAAAGAACACCATACCTACTGTGAAGCATGGGGGTGGCAACATCATGCTTTGGGGCTGTTTCTCTGCAAAGGGAACAGGACGACTGATCCGTGTACAGGAAAGAATGAATGGGGCCGTGTATCGTGAGATTTTGAGTGCAAACCTCCTTCCATCAGCAAGGGCATTGAAGATGAAACGTGGCTGGGTCTTTCAGCATGACAATGATCCCAAACACACCGCCTGGGCAACGAAGGAGTGGCTTCGTAAGAAGCATTTCAAGGTCCTGGAGTGGCCTAGCCAGTCTCCAGATCTCAACCCCAGAGAAAACCTTTGGAGGGAGTTGAAAGTCCGTGTTGCCCAGCAACATCCCCAAAACCTCACTGCTCTAGAGGAGATCTGCATGGAGGAATGGGCCAACACACCAGAAACAGTGTGTGACAACCTTGTGAAGACTTACAGACAACGTTTGACCTCTGTCATTGCCAACAAAGGATATATAACAAAGTATTGAGATGAACTTTTGATATTGACCAAATGCTTATTTTCCACCATAATTTGCAAATAAATTCTTTCCAAATCAGACAATGTGATTGGCTGGATTTGATTTCACATTTTGTCTCTCATAGTTGAGGTCTACCTATGATGACAATTACAGGCCTCTCTCATCTTTTTAAGTGGGAGAACTTGCACAATTGGTGGCTGACTAAATACTTTTTTGCCCCACTGTAGCTTGCTTTTCCAGTGAGCAAGATGAAAGCATCTTGTTGACCTTACATAGATTGATTTCCCAGCTACAAGTTATAGTTTTCTTTTTTTTTCAAACAAGTTTTATTCAATTTTTAACAATTTAAATAAGTCTCTTTTCAGTAGACAGCATATTTCCGGGTCATCACTTTTACATGCAAATATGACAATAGTTTTATAGTATTTTTAACATTTAACTTCGTATTTTATCCCATTTTTACTTCCATTCCATTTTTTTGCAAACAAAGAGCCAAACAAATTAATCCTAGTCTCAGATCTTAATCTCAATCTATGTAACACCATTTAATTTCAAATTATTATAAATAGTTCTTAAGCATTTATATTTCTTTTAAAAATAACAATATATTTGCTCATCATATAAAGAATAAAGTTTATCCATATCTATCCTTAAACTATCTTCACATTATTAATGCTCTTTTATCATTTACGTATTTCTTTTATCTGTCAGATTTGCCCTTTCATCACATATTCTTTCCATAATTCTAAATCAATACAAGCTTTAACACAAAAAGAATTTTAAAAACCCTAAACTTACCCCCTTTACTACTTTGAAAGTGTCACCTCAGTGATTAACATAATAACATTATAATAATCATTCCCTTTGGGCAAAAGATAGAGTAAGAAAAAAAGAGAAGAAAACTACATAACATTATATATCCTTTCAGTCAGGTTCTGCAACACATATCCCCCAATTTAAAATTTATTTATAATTTCAAAGTAATAGTAAAAATAATTAACCTTGGTTACTGACAATTCTCATTTTTAGACATCTTCAAGAATTATTTCAATTAATTCAATTTATCTAATCAACATTTACCTTTTTTATAAGTAAAAGTGAGAGTGTACCTTCATCTAAAAAAATTGTTGTCAGTAGCCCTCTATTGTTTTATATTTTAATAATTACGGTATATTCTTATTGCCCATCTTCTCCATGCAGAACCCCCTTCTTAATACCTTAGCCATTATCTCTATGTAAACGAGTTTCTTTCTTCATTATATAATTCCCATATTTCTCTATCTTCTGCTCCTGTTTCTTGTTCCCCCTCCTCCTCTTTCTGCTATATCCCTTCTCCATCCAATTTGAATTCCTCTCTTCCTCATTACCTTTCTGCTCTCTTTTCTTCTGGGCCTTTCTACCTTGCCTAATTCCATAAATGTTCCCCTTTTTAATTGCTTTCTTAGATTTCATTTTTTGGCCCATCCTTCCTTTCCCTTTTATTTGTAGTGATCTTTGTGTTAGTTGTCTCTTTAAGATGGCTTTCCCTTGTGCTGGCTCCTCCCTTTCCAGGATTCCTTCTTCTTGTTCTTTGTTCGCCATTTCCATGTCTTCGACCAAAAGCCAAATTAATTCAGTCACTTCCTGTAGCAGTTCTTTCATGCTTTTAGATTCCATTTTTAATTCCTTGTATGGCCACAAAAGTTTTTATTTTCCTTATTTCTTCTTCTTTAAATTTTTTTTTAAATCTCAACCCACGCCCAGAGTCTGTATCAATATCACCAACTAGTCCAGCAGTCTGTCTTTTATTTAAGTTCAAACTTTCACCTTCTGTAGTTCTTGCTTTTTTGTTTCAATATTTGTTTAAAATTGTAACAATTCCAATCCACAAAGGAACAAGATATTTTCCTTCTTCTTTAAATTCCAGTTTTATCCACTGAGTGGCACTTTCTGTCACACAAAATCTTCTCCCTTTCCTTTTGTTTTAATATTCAGGGTTTTTCGAGCCTCAAACTTAAATTCTTACGCCGGCTTCTACCTTTCCCAGTTCGAAGCCCCTTATAGCTGTCAAAAATATTTTACTATTTTTCCTTCACTTGATAGTCGCTTCTTTTCTTTTTAAAAAAGCTCGTTTTTATCTTAGTCCTGGGGTACCTTTGTTGATTTTACCTTCCAATACTCTCGATTCTTCTGCTGTCAACTTCTTTCTTTCCTCCTGCACAAATCTTAATCCAGTTGAGACCTTCTCTTCAAGGTGGCCATATTGACCACCGCTTCTTGTCGTCTTCGGAGGGAAAAGACCAGACTCAGAGGGGGGAGATGCGTCTCCCCTCACTCTGTCTGGCAGCTTTCCCTTTCTCTGCCGCCCCTACGAGGCAGCTTCAGCCCCGAGCCATGAGGATCGGGGCTCTCAGATGAAAGAGCCGGGCTGTGGTCGCGGACGATCGCAAACCGCCGCCCGTTAGCAAGAGGGCTCAACCCGCAAGTTATAGTTTTCATAGTTGAGCACTACCCTTTCATAAAATTGTACAATTTGGAATCTTTTATAAATTAATATAAACATAATACTTACATGCAGATATTTATTGTTCTATTAGCTCATCAGATTTACATCCACTTTTCATTCAGAACCTAAGGCCTGTTCCATATATAAACAACCCCGCCGTGAGTTGGGTTGGGCAGAGAGAAAATAGCTGAATCAAAGTTGTTAAGTAAGCTTCTATGGGTTTTATGGGTTCCCTGAGAGGGAACTAGAACTTAGACAACCCTATTGCCTAAAACCTTATCACTGTAGCAAAATATTGACTCATGTTGATCTTTGCACCTATGCATGTTTCTCAAAAATCTGGTTGTGAAAATATATGTATTAAAATCAATGTTTGCAACCTTTGTCTGATTTACAGTTTAATATATCTTTTATGAGAGTTTAAAAAGTAAACAGGATTCTAGGTTGTTTGGGTATCATTTAATTATAGTACAAAATGATTAGAAGATTTGTATAAGCTTTCTGTTAAGGACATGCTGACTTCATTATAAAACAGTAGATTCCCTTCCAAGCATATAAACACAGTGACAATCTAAAGATGGCCACAAGTGTCACTGTTGCCTTTAATATTTTTTCAGCAAGTTGAATGCATTGTTCAGAGTCTCAGTTGTTGATACACTACAAACAAATACAGCTGTATTTACTATAAAGATTCATGCTGTGGAGTTGAATAGATCAAGGATCAATTAAATCTTTTATTTGGAGATCTTCAAGTCTGTGCCTTCCCTCCATTAATTAAGATTCCCTCCTGTGTGCTAAATCAAACAAAAGCAAATTCCTTGTATTAGCAAGGAATAGTCTTGTTTTTTGTAAGTCCTCAAATATATGTATGTTTCTGTCTTGAAATTGTTTGTTATATGTACATTTTTATCTTAGCCTTGCACAAATAAACATTTTAGTTTAATTAAGGATTGTTAATTTGTAATGCCTCAAATCATCAAAGCAAATGAAATACCCTGGTGTTTTATCTTACCTAGCATTGTAAATAATATGCTGTGGTAACTAGAAAGCACTTAGCAAGTTGGGTTTTTTTTCTCCATATTTCAGTAGGTGTTAATCAAAATATGAAGAGAAGAAGAGTGAGTTTGTACACACATATTTGCTTCCCATCTCTTAATCATAATATAATAGACATCAGGACACAGTCGTAGATTTCTGATGGATAATATCTCCCAAAGCAGACTACGCAGTCTAGACAATAGTGTGCTGTGAGTAGAGATCAAGGACACTATAGATAGTGTTTATGAGAGAAGCAGCCATAACATTAACTGTTTCACCAAGCTGAAAAATTCATATCTCTCTAGGGAGCTACAGATTTCTCATATGTTAGTGGTAGAAACATTTCATTTTCAATGTAAATTTGTTATGTATTCAGGGTTTTTTTTTTTAAACCATATTCTGGACTGCCCTGTGTTTGTAGTATTGTTCAAATATCTATTTTCCATTCTGACTAAAACTAAGGGCAAAATTTTATAATGCATAACTTTTCAGGGCATATACAAAGTACAATCATTAGAGTCATAATGGGTTGTGTTAATAATGAAGAAAATATTTGGAAGATTCTGTGACTTGAAGTTTTCTCCTGATTTCACATTATAGAGAATGACACACATGAACAATCCTTATGGGGAGTGACAGGTGTAACTGATCTCCTGCTTCTGACATTTTCACTGGCCTCTGGTTAGACTGTATGAGAAAAAAATGCAGTACTAGATGGCCTTTTATTTAATAGTCTATAACTTTATGATATATTTGTGCAATCATCTCTCTCTATGTAGAGCTTATATAAACTTAAGTATGAACCCCTTGCAATAAATATTGAAATAAATCTGGATTATATACTAGCTTTCTTACTAAATAATAGCTTTTCTAAATATGAAATATTCTTCTTCCCTGCTTTCTCCCCAAGCTAATATCCTGAGATAGCTCAATAAGTTGGAACAATTCTTGAACCCTGCTTGTTAGACATAGATTATTATAGTTCTCAATACTATTTTGTACCATAGTACATATTATAAGTGTATTTTTGCCTCTTTGGAGTGAAATGAATAGTGAATCAAGGGGAAATTAATGCTATTTGATCATGTTCCATAAAATTAAGCAAAAGGAGCGAAATAAATGTGCACTAGAACACCACAAAAACTGCTTCCATATCCTTATAAGAAAAAATGATTGTAACTACTGCACATGCTAGTTATATTGGTATATTGAGATAGTTGTGAGAATATTTTAAATATATATATTTTTATATGTTTTACTGCTTTGTCCCATAAAAATCTAAACAAATAGAAGCCTTATGCTTTCTTAGGTGAACATTGGGTTTCTGAGATCTGAAACTTGACTTACCTTTTTAAGGAAGGCAAGCTGGAGAGAAATATATCTGAGCAGCATGTATATATAAAGTAGTTTATGCTTTTAGAAAGTATAGTGTTACAAAATGTTGAAGAGCTTTCTCTTAAGTTTCTAGTCATTAGTTTTATCTTCAACTCCTCCTCCCTCCTTTTCCTGGTTTTCCTTCCTGCTGAATCACAGTCAGCTTTTATTGGTATTGCTTGTTAAGTTTTTCCATTCTGTTTTGAAGTAGAAACACGTTCTACTTTTGTGGTCTTGAAGGAGACTAAAAACATCATGCTCAATTTCCTGTTATTTCTATAGACAGCTCTTTCCTGATTGTGACTCTCTTCTTCCTTGCTGCTGGCATAAGCTTCTGTCTAGCTTGGGAGCACTTAGTTGTCACCTCATTCAGTTCATGCAGCATTGGCTGAAAGAATAGCCTCAGGCTTCTATTCCTCCTCCCTTCCATAACTCTACTAGTACCATGGAGAAAGAGCTAGATTGCTGTGAACATCGCCAGAAACTGACATTGAATCCCTAATGACAGCAAGAAACAGTGTGGCTTCTTCTGTATCTGAACCAAGAAGAGAGGAAGTGAAATTAGACTTTGGATGCCTATCTTAATCTTTCTTGAACTCCATCATGAAGTCTTAACACTTTTTAAGAGGAATATATTTTTGTTTGTTACATTTGTTATATTTGTTACATCTATTGTATGATATAGCCGCCCATCTTTCAACCAACTCTGGGTGCCTCCCATTTAAAATTTAAAAGACATACAAAATCATTTTAAAACTATAATTTTTATTTTTTGAATTGATGCTTCTAACACAAATGCTGGGAGGACTTTCATGTTGCACATCCTATTACTGATGCAGATTATTTTCTTAAAGTTATGTTGGCAAAGTTGACTTTAAACAAAACTTGGAAAATATTGCTATTCATCAGTTGATACATTAGATTTATATGCAACTGAAATAAAAATTCCTTATAATACTTTTGCTTAAACAAATGTTCTCAGGCTAGTATTAGAGTTCCCTCATGCACCTGGGACATCATTTGGGAATTAGGTTTCACAACCTTCATGGCAACCATGGTCTTGTCCCAGGTAATCTCAGATCTAGCACATACAGGTAGAGACACATCAGACTTCTTTATCTCTGTCCTACTGGTACAGGACATTGAATATTTTTTGACATATCAGTTATTGATCTAGATGAGTTTTACTGCCTTTTAAGATCTTCTCAGATTCACATATAAATCCAAAGCCAATTTTTTCAATGATCCAGTGGGCAATTCTGTTGAGTGCCTAGTTATCTTCTGGGATTAAAAATCAGTTCAAGCTCTTGACACAATTTCCTCTGAGTTGCCTCTGACAGCTAATTCTGAAGATCATTTTGATTTCTGAGAAACTCTGAAAAGATACCCACAAAATGACATCTGGAGCACTAATGGAAGACAATGAAAAGTGAATCTAATTGAGCATATATTCATTCTAGAGCAGTGATGGCTAACCTTTTCATTGTTGCACGTTGAAAGTGCATGCACACACGTGCCTGCACCCATAATGCAATGCACGCATGACCCCCCTGCACTCCCCATCCCCCTGCACATGCGTGCACTCCACCCGCATGCGCATGTGATCCTCCATGCTCCCCTCGCCCCCCTACACATACGCACACATCTGCCGCATGTGCCCCCCACATATGCGGCAGATACCCAATGATCAGCTGGCTGGCAGGAGTTTCGCACGCATGCGCAGTGGAACTGAGCTGAGGCGACGGCTTACATACTGGCAGAGATGGCTCTGCATGCCACTTCCAGCACGTATGCCATAGGTTCACCATCATGGATCCGGAGTGTAGTGATAAGGCAGGAGAAGCATCAGTGTTTCTCCATCATAATTATGTCAGATGGTAACATCCAGTGGGCACTGATAAAGCTTCAAATTTCCTTAGGTGAAGCTGTCTTTTTACATATACTTTACAAGTAGAAATCATTGTCAGATTTTGATTCTAAATGAATTAATAACTGGCAGCATCTATGAAATGAGATTCCTTTTGCCCTGCAGACTCTGATGAAATGGATAAGACCTATGGTTTAAACCATGTCCATCCTTCAGGAAATGGACCGGTAATAATCAGTATCTTATTAGAGAAGGAAGTTATGTCAATAGACTTGAAGGAAACTTTTCTATGTTTCCTTCAAGCAATGTACCTGTTTCTTGGACCTGGCCATATTAGATGCCAGTCTCCCAAGTTTTTGTTTGGGAATAAGGCTATTGAAAATGCAGTGAGGCATCAGTTGCGGAGCTCTATAGAAGAATTAGATTTTTTATTAATCCTTTGCTATCAGGTTAAGGCTAGAATATATATATCAGAACCTGAATGGGGCTGTTTACTCCTTGTGGTTCTGTTATATATCTTGGAAGACTTCAAAGGTACACTATAGACCATAGTAATCTTTTGGACCTTCTGCAAGACTTGGGGATTGAAGTATTGTTTCATGATGATTTTGTTCCTTCCCTGAGCAATTCGTGAGGTGGGAGTGAAATAGAAGTTATGCTGGTGGATCCTCTTTGTGACACATGCCCTAGGGATTGGTCCTTCTACCTACTTTGCAATATATACATGAAACCACTGGGAGAGATTGGAGAGGGTATTAGCAGGATCAATCCTTTAAGATAGGCTAGAACAGGAAACAGATACTGCATTCCTACTTATAGGAATGCTACTTTATTGTTACTTAGTATAAGGGCAGTTTCCCCTCTGCCTCCTCTTACACTAAACAGAATCAAGGAAGGGTTATTTGTGTTTCTTTCTCATACCTCTCTTTTTGCCAGGAGTTATGAGTTATCTTTTATTTTCTTTAATGACTTTTACCAAATTTATTTTAACATTCCTCTACATCATGCTGCTGATACTCATACTGCAACTGTATGGGAAAGTGGTAGTTGTAGTTGAGGAAGCCTTTATCCAGTATTAATTGGTGTATCAGTAACAGCCCTACTTGGAGCAAGCAAGTGCCTCCTGGGCCTGGCAATGGTAGCTCTTTATATTACTGCATGACTACTGAAGATTGCTGCAATGCATTCAGTATGTAACAATATTTGCAAATCACTTGGAAATTGCTTGGTGCAAAATGCAGTACCTGGTTATGGATGGGTGAGAACCTCCATAACCATATAACACATGTGTCATAATCCCTGCTCTGTTTTTGGTGTTGCCTCTATTTTATGGATAGCCTCCTTATTGTGTTAGGCTGGCGTACACTTGGAAGACATTCTGGAAATTGTTTAAAAAGGAACCTTTCCAGAAGGTGTTTGGGGAATAACCAGTTTATGTTTGCAAATTTTTTGAAGAAAAATACCTTGGAAATTACAAGTTAGACAGACATACAAATTAGGCAGGCAGGCAGGCAGATAGAATTCCTGTCTGTATTTGCCATGCACAAATAAGAAATTTGCATCTGGTTGAAATGACAGGAAATGGAGCACATTGGCAACTGCTAAAGCATTTCATAATGCTTAGTGAATATGCATGCATGCATGTTTTCAAATATAGTCTATCTGAAACCACATCACTACATAATCTACGCAAATAAAAAAACATTGTAATCACTGTTCAAAGAAATTTAGGGGAATGTGAGAAATAACATTAGGAGCTTTTCTTCAAATTTGGAGTATGACATTAGTTTTTGTTGCTTTCGCTTGTCTTCATTTGACACAATTTAAACCATGGCAATACCTAACAAGCTAATCTAGTTATCTCTGTAAATCTCCTTCAAGATTGTCACAGCTACTAAGTACCTCCAGTTTTCCTGTTTTTAATGCTGTTTTATGGGAAAGAGACATTATGGACCATAGACTTAAGCTTGAACAATGGGATTTCCTGCTCCTAGTTTTGGGGGATAAATTGGAAGAGGGGAAAGTGTGTCACCATTCTATCAGTGACTTGACATTTTTAGAAAAAAATCCAGGGAATTATACCATTCTTTGTAAATGTAAGCGATTTTCTGAAGCAGTTTAGTTTTGTATGTTTTCTTCTGTTCATTGACTTTGACACTATAATGCAATCTTCAAGGGGCCACGGAATCCCATATGCTTTGGACCACTTGGCATAACATAAGTAAGAAGAAAATAATTACTGTGTAATTTAATGGAAGAGCACTTTCTCACCAAATGCTAAATGTATATTGTACAAATGTTTGTTTATTTATATATAATTTGTATTAGAAATGTTTACAGAGATAAAAGATAAACATGAGTAATATAAAGTAAGATTAAAGAACAATGAAAAAGGAAAATGTAAGGTGGGAAATTAAGAAAACGTAATTAAGAAATAGAAAAACAAACTTATATAAAGAAGTGACTTCCAATCTTCTTTACAGCAGTTACAAACTTCTCTCATTAAAGTTACATGTATTGTACAAATGCTTTTAATATGGTTTAAGTTATTTTTTCTGGTTCCTTAATAAAAATTTGCCTAAAGTATACATCATGTTTTCTAAATAAGCTTAAGTAATTTTAATAAGCTTACAGTTTATTTTAAAGAGACACAGCAAAGAAATATAAAGAAATTGATCCACCTAGCAGTTCACATAGAAAATTTGATCCCTTATGTATTCTTTATATCCCCTAATTTTATTTTATCAAATTTAGAAACAAATTTAGAATTTCCCTCTATATATTACAATTTTTCTTCATTTTCTAATAAATTACATGAAAGATTTAGAGCAAAACCGAAGATCCTTGAGTTTGAGTCTTGTGAATAGATGTAGACATCTTGATGGATTCTCTGCATTAAAGTCAGATATTCTATGTTGGAATATCTCCCATTTACTACAGAGGCAAAGTGGGAAGAGTCTGAAAATGGGAAGGTGTATCATCATCCCAAGCTTTGTCCTTGCTTTATGTCAAAGTATATGTATGGCCATCAGCTCTGCTGTCCCTCAATCTTTACAGATTTCCAACCTTTCTATCTGGTTCCTTCCTTCCTCCCTTGAATTTCCATTGAATAACTAATTATAGCTGCTCAGACAGAAGCTTTTCTATATTGAATTATAACCTAAAACACTTAGCAGTTTTGATAGTAAACACTGTCCTACTAATAAACTTGGTGGATTTGGGGCAGTTAACAGAGTTAACAGATTAACAGATAATCAGAGTTGGAAAGGTATAGGTCATCTAGTCCAGCCCCCCACCCAAGTGGGAGACCCTACACCATTTCTGACAAATGGCAGTCCAATCTCTTCTTGAAAGTCTCAAATGATGACGCTCCCACAACTTCCGAGGGCAAGCTGTTCCATTGGTTGACTAATGTACTTAAAAGAGCCTTGGTGGTGCAGGCTATTAAACGCCTAGCACTTAGTTCCAGCTGCCTGCAATTAGTGCAGGCTCGAATCCCACCAGGCTCAAGGTTGACTCAGCCTTCCATCCTCTCGGGGTAGGTAAATTGAGGACCCAAGATTGTTGGGGGCAATAAGCTGACTTTGTAAAAAATGCCGCTTAGTAATAAGCAGGCATATACAGTGGAATGAAGGCTATTGCTGAGCGCATTGGGTTGTGCTCCAAAAAATTGTAAGCTGCCCTGAGTCTCCGGAGAAGGGCGGCATATAAATATGAATAAAAAAAATAATGTACTTAAAATTTTTAATACAAAAATTAAAGAGTGTGGTGGGTTTTTTTAAAAAAAATTCTAGCACTAGTTGAGGATAAAATTATTTCATGGTCTTAGCCATGAAAGCTAGCTGGGTAAATTTGGGCCAGTCACACTTTCACAGCCCAACATACCTCACAGGGTTGCTGTTGTGGGGAAAATAGGAGGACAAAGGTATGTTGGATATGTTTGCCACTTTGAGCTATTTATAAAAATAATAAAAGATGGATACAAATACATAAATTTCATAGACTGATGTGGATATTAGTACTGTACAGTATTTGATTCATTATCTTTTTGAATTTCTTTGCTAACTCTTCTACCAAACAAAAGCAATTTATTTCTGGCTTTCAAAATAGATTTAATGAATGGGTTGCTGAAAAAAATCTTGATCTTTTAAATAAATTGTTTTGATATTATGCTCTTGTCAAGTAACTTTGTTAATGTATATAATGTTTCTATATAGGAAGGAGCTTCAGCACGAAAGACTCAGACCCCAGCAGCACAGCCTGTGGCAAGGCCAGGTAAAAGCAGTGGATTTATGTATCATAGTATGAAAGATAAACTAAAAAAAAAACCACTATGTCAGAAATGCAAACCCATCTTCAAATTCACTCTGACTTTCTGTGGAAACTATTGAAGCTTTAACTTTTAAATTATGATTTCCCCCCATAAAAATCAAATGAATACATCTACATTTGCTTGTATATGTAATAATGTGATATAATAATTACAGGAATATATGTATTCTGTAAATTTCAGGTACTTTAAGAATCATTTATTTCCTATGTGCAGTAATCTTTGGAAGGTATGCAAAATACTAGGGATCTCTATCCTATCACATTACTGTTTCTTAATCTATAGTAACCAGGATTTTGAGAAGAACTATATTAACCTAGCAAAAAGTATGATGTGATCATATTCTGAAAAAAGCTTAGTCCTCTTTCAGTAGTGGTAATATTTCTATGATCCCACTGTATTTCATTTCTTGTGATACATTTCAGAAGATAGTGCTTGATGTATGTTATATATTATATATTATATACTTTAATAATGAATATCATATAAGTACTTCAAAGGCTGAATAATGACTATTTGGCTTCAGGTTTATAGACACTTGAGGGGAATATGCCTTTAATTGATTATTAAAAAGTAATATAATATGAAGGTTAAAAAATGAAACAAAAGAGTGTTCTGTATGAGTTCTATAATGTCTTAATGGCACAGCTCCAATTAAAAACAAAGAACAAAATACTCTCTTCAGCTTTTATAAACAAAAGTACTTGCAGGATTTTTTTCCAGTAATAAAGAAAAACTGCTGGCTAAATAGCCATCACTGAAAATATTTATACATCTGTTCTAAAGTATTTATCTTGTGTTGCTAAACTTTCTTCTAAAACTGATTTCAGAATAGAATGCTAATATATTTGAAGTAGCATAATGTTGGGATTTTTTTACTGGTTTTGTTATCTTTGCAGTGCTTAGAAAGGTCATACTGCCTGTCATAGTTATCTCACCAGGGCTGTTGAGAATAAGAATGTGCTTGGAACTGACAAGCAATGATATGAAAAGAGTAGAAATAGCAAGAGCTGAAATACATCTGGATAATTTCTGGATAACTGCCGCACATGAGGTCACACTGCCAGATGCGATTTCACACATATTAACTGAAAGCTTCATCAGTACAAAAGCAAGTCCATATCAAGATTGCCCTTCCATAATGCAGGATGCAAAGAAATAAAGTGCCAGAAAGCACCTGGTGCTTTCCCTCAGGTTTTCTCTAGAAAAAAATGCTTACATTTCTTTAGTATTTTCATCTATTTATTCCCTATCATTTTAAAATATGATTTTTTAAGAGTCTCATAGACCACAAAGTATTTGAAGTCAGTGCGATGTGATCCACAAGCCTTTTAGCAAATTAAATCATTACCTTGTATTGGAAAGGCCAGCACCCAATCCTCAATATTTTTAGTCTAGTTTTCAAGTTTATTACAGTCATTTTGATTTTATTTTTATTTTCTAGAGTCACCTATCATCAGTTTGGGTCAACCATAAATGTAATTAACTTTGTACTACCTCTGCGAAAATAAAGAGGTCAGGACTGAAATCTGTGGCATCTTTTTTGATACTTCACTCCTGGTAGATGTCAAATTGTTGATGAATCTGTACATTCATTTAATTAGCATTTCCTCAAACCCATATTTTACTAGCTTGCTAATCAGAATGCAATGCTTTAGTTTCTCAAATGTTTTTGCTTAAATTAAGTTGAATCAACTTTTATACTACTACTACTACGAAAGTTATTTAATGAAACAATGAGGTGTGGTTAGAAAACTAAGGGTACATTTGCAATCGCCCAGCCTATCAAAGACAATACATGAAGACTCAGCCACACAATCAACAAATTTCTTCAGTATTTTTTATTGCTGTTTATTTGTCCTTGGTGCTAAATTTGTTCAAAGTAAATATATATTTCTTGGTAATGTTTCTGTCAATCTCAAGATTCAATTTTGTCTTTTCAATCCATTGTTTACAGTTTCCTAGTAAGTTTTGTCTGCAAAGTTCAGTCAGTCTTCACATCTGTTTCTTAAGTCACAACTAGCAAAAAGGGTTTTCTTATTTATTCCCTATTGGTTATCATAGGACTTTCCCTCTTAAATTTTGCTGCTAAACTCCTGTTTGTTTACTTATTTTGTTCCTCTAATTTCTCTTTTAAAACTGATCGTATTATATCTTTCCTAATGTATCTGAAGCAGCCTCTGCTTACTCAGCAAGAACTATTGAAATGTTCACTTAATACGCAATGCTTTTGATCATTGGTTTTCCTGAACATTTTGAAACAAAAGAAGACACAGATAATCCTTGAATTACATCACAGTTAGGACCAGAATTTCCATTGCTAAGCAAAGCATTTGTTAAGTGAGTTGTGCCTGAGTTTGTGACCTTTTTTTTGTCGGGGTTTTTTTAGTGGATCACTGAAGTTGTTAAGTGAATCACAACATTAAGTGAATCTGGCTTGCCTCTTTGACTTTGCTTATCAGAGAATCCAGCTGGAAAGGTCACAGATGATGATCATATGACATCAGGATACTGGAACAATAATAAAAACATGCCCATTGCCAATGACCCAAATTTTGAACACATGATTGTGGAGATGCTGCAGCTGTCATAAGTCAAAGTACTGGTCATAAGTTACTTTTTTTGGTGCCAGTGTATTTTTGAATGGTTGCTAAATGAATGATTGTAAGTTAAGGACTACCTATATTGTTCTTATAGCTCTGGAACTACATCTTAAGATATATTTTATTATATTGATCTACTGTTAATAATTTTAGCCAAATGCAAGAATCAAAACTGATAGTTGAGTCTTCACTGTCCATTGAAGAAGCAAATACCTTGCATTTGGTAGTTGAAAAGAAAGGATATTCCTAGATACTTACGTCAGTAAAATAGATGTTAAGGATGATTGTTAATTTTTCAGGTAATTTAGTTAGTCCAACAACACAATATTGTTGTTATTGTTAATAATATGTTATTTATATGCAACTCTTGCACACCAAAGCCTTCAGCTATCCAAGACATTTAACACCCATGCTCCTTTTTGTCTCTGAAATATTAAGCACTGGAATTATATGCCTTGGAAGTGCAGACAGCATTAACAAATAGGGAAATTTCATTAATTCAAAACTTAATACAGCTATTCTATGCTTTTTTTCCCCTGTAGTTTCTCAAGCAAGACCTCCTCCAAATCAAAAAAAAGGTGAGTTGTTTTCTATTTTACAGCTGTTTTCATCTTATCAAATTGACATCTGCTATTATGGATTTTGTCATAAATTTATTAATTAGCATTTTAATTTGTATTTTAGTATAATTTTTCAGCCAGAACTTGAAAAGTTTGCTATGATGATGAAAATTGCCTTTTATTTGCTTTAAAAATATGTATCTTCCTATAGGGTCTCGAACACCAATTATCATTATTCCAGCAGCTACCACTTCATTAATTACTATGCTTAATGCAAAAGACCTTTTGCAGGATCTCAAGTAAGTAACTAAAAGATATGCAGGGTAAAAGTCTTTTCAAGTATCAACAAAGCACATTGGCAGCCTTGACTAGGATGTCCTTTGTATAGTTTCGGGTTGTGTATCACTTGCAGCATTCCTAAATTGGAGGCCTTACTTGTGGTCCACTCATGCCCTTGTAATCTCCAGTTTAGATTATTGCAACATATTGTACATGGGGTTGCCCTTAAGGACATCCAGAACCTTCAGCTGGTGCAGACATGTGAGCAATTAATGGTGCCAGTTTTTCAGCATATGCAATACCACTGCACCATCAGCTTCATTGGCTTCCAGTGTGCTTCTTGATAGAATTCAAGGTGCTGATAAAGGTTTTCATGGCTTGGCACTGGGCTACTTATAGGACTGTCTCTCCTTGTTTATAACCATTCCCTCCAGTCTGGCAGGAGGGGTTCCTTAGGTGGTGGGTACTATCAGCTAAGGAACTTCAGCTGGTGATGCCCTGCACCAGGACCTTTTCTGTCATGGTGTCTGCCCTATAAACATCATTTCACCTGAGATTAAGTCAGCCTCCATTGTTTTAGCCTTTTGCAAGGCCCTGGAAATCTGGTCCAAGTCTGTGGCCCCAGGAGTGTAATAGAATTCATCCTTTGACTTTCTTGATATTTATGAAGATTGGCTGCTATTTTTTTTCTCCCAATCTATATTATCTGTTGTAGTGTTTTTATTTTATTGTAAGCCACCCACAGTCACTCATGAGAGACAGATAAATCAATACATAAATGCAAATGAAGTAGATACCATTTTATAACAACTGTTTTTATTGTACATGAAAAGTGCATCTCAACAAAACAAATGAAGAAATGCACTCAAAACTGAACAAAAATAAGGGTTTATTTTTGAAGACAATTGTTCTTTAGGGTAGCAGTCGCCAACCAGTGGGCCACAGCCCACTGGTGGGCTGTGAGAAAATGTTGGTGGGCCGTAGAGAAATCTTACTCCCAGAGCACACCTGCAAAGCAATTAATCCAGGCTGCGCAGAAACACAAGGCTGTGCAACCCACATGGCCCGCGGGAACTCTTCCCGCCCACTCACTCCTTAACTGGCAAACTTGCCTGCTAAATTGCTATTTTTCCTTTTTCTGACCATCATCTGTTCTGCTGTGCCGGGAGATTTAGATTAGCTAGGAAGCAGGAAATGGTTGGATTTCTTGCTTTCTAGCTAGTCTTTAGATCTTCGGCTCTGCTTTTAAGCACAGCCGAACCTCCCTTAGGACTGAAGGTTCTATTATTCAGTACAGACTCACGCCAAGCAAATTTGAGAGACTGAGCTAGCCAGTGGCAGATAGATAGATCACTGAATGATTCTGTGAGCAACTTAATCTGCCTGCCTGCTTTGCCTGCTTTGCGGTAAAAGCTGCTCTTTTTTAATAAAAAAAATCAATATTTATATAAATATTTATAATATTTACATACAAGCCATACCCAGCCAGTCACATGACCACCAAGCCACATCCATAAATTAGGCCACACCCACAGAACCGGTTAGTCCCTGGGATTTAAAATTATGAGTTTGCTGGTCCCTGAGGTCCAAAAGGTTGGCGACCCCTGCTCTAGGGTGTTCTGTTCTTGGACATTCAGTTTACTTTGTTTCCTGGTTGCATTAGCTTTTCTATGTTTAGCAGATAGTTCCCCATATTAAGCATGGGAGCCATTAGATTTGAACTGATTTTTCCTTATTTTTTCAAAGAACATGCTATGCATATTTAACCATTATTAATAAACCATGCAAGTCCAGCATTGAAGTAGTGTACGTGATAGACGTTCATGAGACTCTAAAAACCAAATATGTAGCACTCCAGTACTGAATATAGTCAGGTCTTCATTCTTACCTGCTTTACCAGCATTATGCAAATGCTTTCTCCCTAAATCATCTCAGTAAACTAATGATAAATCCAACACCAATAAGTACTGCATATGTCCTGTACTGATGCACTATGATTTTCAGATCTAAATTATAATACGATGTGCCAAAACATTATATTGGCTGACCTATGGAATTGTGAATGTAAAATTGAAGGAGGTGTACAAGTTCACTGCCTTGGGTTTTGGAGGACAAGCAAGATATTAATTTAATGTTGACAATGTGGTGTAACAGTCCATATTTATTGTTACAATGCCTCTTTATAGATAAATTTCCCACACTGAGTGCCAACATACTAATTTAAAAAAAAGACAACTATCCTTTTACCTTTTCAGTTGCAACAGTGACCTTGCCTGAATTGTAATGGCTTGAAGCTCTAATTAGCTGGTATGGAGAAATTCTGACTTTGTAAAAACAGGAATTATAATCAAACTAAATAACCTTTCCTCAATACAGACGTATCCTGCATCAGTTATTCCTTATCTGTGCTTCAGGAATCACATATAATCAGAATAGTGAAGGTGTTCTCTGGTCCTATTCCCCCCCCCCCAAAAAAAAAAATCACTCAAAACTTGAGATTGGTATTTTTTTCATTTTGGGGCATTTCTCTGTCAAGATTTCCAGGTTTTTAAAACACATTTTTAAATTTAAGTTTAAGAGAAGAATAGATATATCCAGGTACCATCATTTAGATAATTGTTCTCAAATAATGTAGTCTAGCGATCTGCATAAAATAAATGGTAATGAAGTACTGTCCGGTGTCATTTTATAATTACTACTGTATTTTCTGTACCACATCGATTTTTTTTCTATTTGTGCTTTATTCTATTGATTTAAAAGATGAGCAGCAGAATTGTTGGTTTATCAGTAAAAAAAAAAACCTTTAAAACATTCTATCTTAAAATTGTAGGATATGAAAGTTCTACAGGAAGCTTAAATATGCTTATTATATATTTTTCTTTTATCTGGGTATTTGGCTAATACCTTGGTAACAAATATGGGTTTGAATTTTAGTTGCAGGAGAGTATGGGACAGGGCAGAATGAATTGTTTAGGAAAATCAGCAGTGGAAAAGTATTAAAATACTTGTCTTTGCAGCTTTTCTACTGTAAATCACTCCCTCTCATTATTATTTTGCCTCAATATAGAGGGAGTTGGACGATTGCCTCCATGCTTAGTTTGATGTTGTACCTTTTCCTTTGGAAACAGTAAAGTAATACATCATATTTTGCTTTTATGATGTTTTTCAATATGTATAACACATGTTGGTTTTTGGAAAGTAAGCAAAAATCAAGCAGAATTTACCGTTGATCTTTTTTCTACTTCATTTTTGACACCTCATGAAGCTGTATTGATTATCTACTATTAAAACTGTCCCTCTACCATCCTATATGTACCATATCTTGCCATTAAAGGTTTGAGATATTGAGGAATCTTACTCTGTTGTAAGAGAAGCTGGTGTGCAGTATAATCCTGACTGATATTCTGTTCAAGTAATTTTCATTCATTTAGATAACTCCACATTCTGTTTCGTTGTGGATCCAACATCACTTCCTAGACTCTATTGCTATTTTCCATTTCATTCCTATATATACATGTCTATTGTGTATATCTGCCAAAGAAGGATTAAAGGAAGAAATGACAATTATTCATTAACAGCATTAAATGTTTGATTGAATAATTATTGGATCTTCACAGTAGGACACCAACAAGGAAACAAGAATTATAAAGACTTCTATCAGGGGGTTTACTGTCAGGATTAGGAATGAAGTATAGACTCCAAGAGGTACATATCAAGAACCAAGATAAAAAATACTTAGAATTCAATAAACTGGGGAAACTTCATACTGCACTGGCAGGCAAAAAGAAGGGTGTGTGTGATATACATTAGGCAAGAAATAGAAGCAAAGCAAATTTACACAGACATCAAAGGAAGAATATTAATATTAGAAATAAAGATAGGACAAAGACAGATGCTACTAGTAAATATTTACACACCTAATAAAAACCAAAAAGAATTCTACAAAAAACTCCATGAAAAAATTATTGAGATAGGTCAAAAAGATATATGTATAGTTGGAGACTATAATGGAATAGTAGCAACTACAAAAGACTATGTTTGTGATAATAAGAAATTTTTAAAAAGAAACACTCTTTGATATGATGGAGGAATTGAATCTAATTGACATATGGAGAATATTTAATCCCTCAGAACAAAAATTTACATTTTACGGTAAAGAAAGGTAAGAAACCGCGAATAAAGTAAAAGGATTTATAGAATAGCAAGAGCAGAAATGGCCTTGGACTCCCAGATTGGGAATTATACCATAAAGCGGCAATACTTATATAGATATGAGATTGGATCAATCAAGAATATTAACCATAGAGGGGCATGACTTACAAGGAGGGTGGCATGCCTTCTTGTGGGATAAAGAAAACAAACCGTATCTATACTTCTATAGACATAAAATAAGAGATGTGCTGATACAATCATGGAGACAAATAATAAATATTATCTGAAAATTCCAAACTGGATATCCCCCTTGGAAGCGGTAATCCACCCTAATATAACGGAGATTAAGAAAACGGCCAGGCACAGAGAAATTTTAGACAAACAAGGGAATCTAAAGAGAAGGGAGGAATTGGAAGGACAGGAAATAAAATTGGACTGGTGGACTTGTATGCAAATACAAACAAGATATAAAAAAGACAATGAGGAATTTGGAATAGACAATGAATTACAAAAATTAGATAAAATTTTGATTGGGCCAGTTCAAAAATTATTATCTAAAATATATAAACACTTATTAGAATGGGATAGATCAGAGGAGATTGTAGAAGGATCAATGATTGCATGGGGTAGAAATTTTGGACATACTATTGATTTAGAACAGTGGGAAAAGATTTGGAATACCAATTATAAAATAACAAAATTGGCGGCTTACAAAGAAAGCCAACACAAAATGTTCTATCGTTGGTATATGGCTCCTTCACGATTGGCTAAGATCTACCGAAATCTAAAACCAAATTGCTGGAAGTGTGGACTTCCAGCAAGGTACCTTGCAGCAAGGTACCAAGGTACCTTCTTTCATTCTTGGTGGTCATGCCCCAAAGCAAAGAAATATTGAAAAGTGATTCATATGTGGTTAAAGGAGATAATTGAAAATAAAATTGATTTCGTCCCGGAATTATTTCTCTTAAGAATAATTAAAAGAAACTATAACAGGAAGATAAAATATCTTATATTACCCGTAGTAACAGCAGCCAGAATTTCAGAAGTACTGGAGGAAAAACGCCAAAGGTTTAATAATTAAAAATATCTTTGAGTGCATGGAAATAGATAAATTAACTATGGAACTAAAAGGGAAAGCTGACACGGAATACAATGCAATATGGGAAACATGGTATATCTAGATTGACAATTGACAGAAGAATAGAAAATGTAAATAATGTATATAATAGTTAAGAGGGTATGGAAGTAGTATGTATTGAAAGATTGGATAGGATGTATAAATGTATATATATTGTCACAGTATTGTTCAATTAGTAATGGTATTACGTATAAATGGAAAAACCCAATAAAAGTGTTTTTTTGGGGGGGAAGGAATGAAGTATAGCATGAAGTACAGAATGTTGAAAACAGAATTTTGAGCCTTCAATTATTAGTAAACTGGTGAAGGATGAGTCTTTTTAAACGATTTGAACTGTTTCTTGCTGGGCTTTTTATAATTAATTCCCATTACCAATGAACTCCTTTCTTATCTCTTGTTTGTTTATGTTCAATATTTCTTCTTCTGCTTTTCTAGACTCACCAGCAATCTTTTACAAAGATTTAAAAGAGCTTGTGAGCTGCTACTCCATATTAAAAAATATTTAGTGTAAATCTATTTTAGCTGATCCATAAACTTCATTAGAGACACTGAATATTTTTGGAGTATACTATCAAGTTTTCTTGAGGCATATGTTTCCTGAGGCCTTAGACATGCACACAAATAAATGTGTTCACTCTTATGGTTAAAATTCTGGCATAGGTTAAAACATACTAAAATTTGATCAAAAAGAATGCAAAGTAGTGTCATTTATCAAATAAAACCATCATATTTCTTCAATCAATTATTTAAAAAACTGCTTACTATGTCTGCCTAAACTGCATGCAGTTCAGAAGGAAAATGGTGCTGTCTTTTATGGAGAAATGAATGGATTCTTCATTAAATATGTGTAGCAATTAGTTAATGATTAATTTGATATAAATATTGAAAAGACATGTATATGCACATATGCATATTATATTGAAAGCCTAATTATCTCCATATATCCATACACTTTCGGTATCTTGTCTAAAAAGAAATTATTATAGTTTATCACAGCACAAATGTTACAGTACCCATCTCCTATCTGTGCTTAAAAAAATCAAAAGTGGTTCACTTCAAGTCTTCATTCCCTTCCAAAACACATCTTTCCTCCTTTCCGTTGTTAACATCCCTTGTGGAATTCTAGTATTATTGTTGAATAGCAATATATTCTACAAATAGTCCTCGATTTATGACCACAATTGGGACCAGAATTTCTATTCCTAAGCAAGGTAGTCGGTAAGTGTGTCACACCCTTTTTTCCATGGTTGATAAGTGAATCATTAAGTCAGTCATACAGTCATTAAGCAAATCCAGTTTTCCCCATGAACTTTGCTTGTTGGAAGCAGTTTCTCACTGTTGAATTGAATTAGAATGGATTTACAAGGCTTTGCCAACTTCTCTCATTCTCACGTTGAAAACTGATAGCAAAAGTTTGAAATAATGGGGTTTAAGATGGGATTAAGATGAGGAAAAGTAGTAATATTTTATTGAATTATATGTTTAGCTGTATAAATTTGCTAATAAAACAAAATAAATTCCTGATTTTATAGGTAGGATTCTTGATTTTATAGGCCTTGTAGTTATGTGTAGTTTTAGGATATAAATTTGAATTGAAATCATTGTTTAAAAGCTAATTACAGTCAGTGGGCATAATTTTGATTATTGTAAAGATAAAGTTTGAGAAAATTTACATGGGAAATAGAGAAATGTGTAAAGTTGTAACAGGGTTACTTGGTCATTGGCATTCCCTGTCTAAATAAATTCACATTTGGTTGTTTTATGATTGATAAATTGATCTTCACAATCATTTGTGTTACATACCCAGCAAACAACCAGAAATAGAAGAGATAGAGTGGATTGGTGCCGAAAACTTTTTTCAGTATAAAAAAATTACAAAAGCAAAATTAATAAAATATGAAACCACTTGCTGAACTCTCAGTTGCTACCTCTCCATTGTTTGCACACAGAAGAATTTCAGTTGCATTGCCATGGAAATACTAAGATATCTTGAAGGTGATTAGAAAAAAAGGAAGACTTAAAAACAGATAAGAGGTTTTTTCTCATATGATGGCATGTTTTTTCCCTAAATATAAATATATATTAAAATGATCTTTCAACTTTTTATGTTTTTTTTCCTATTTCAGTAGTATGATTTTATTTGCAGTCTATCAAAAACTATTTTATTTATTTCATATTGAAAAGGCTTGGTAGTCTAGAGTGTGTGGTTTTCTTATTTTAACTTTATATTTGTTTGGAAACATCAGCAGACCACAAGCATTAGCTTATACTGATAAATTCAATTTCTTTAGTTAAACTGATGGAAATTTACAGGGCATTTAGTTATGATTACTTATTTAGTATTGACTGTCTCTAAGGAGAAGCTATTTATTCTCAAAAGCAAACAAATGCAATAAATTTCATAGTTTAAATATAGTGTTTAATCATTAGCATTGTTGCACTTATAAATATATATGTAAAGGTTTGGCAGTAGAGGATTGTCTTTTCCACCATAGCACACAATTAATATTTATATTAATAAACATCTTAGTAGAATCATATTCTTTCAATCTCCATAAACCATATTCTTAGGTAATAGGTCTGTGTCTTGTTACAATAGTGTTGATATTTTCTTCTAGTCCAACTTTAAACAAATTTCATGAACAATTAAATGTCCAAATTAGAAAAAAAATTATTATAAGTCAACCCATTAGTACTATTCTGGCCACCGTGGATGATATTAAAGTTGAATATTTTAAAATAAATTAATATTATTTGTTAGAAATTGATTTTACTTTGGGAGACATTGAGCAGAATCTGCTGCTAAACTGAACTTAATATTAGCACCCTAAAACAGTGATCATTGCTGAATTGCCTAACTTTCCTTTTCCTTAGTTGAAACAGTGTTGTGTGCCATCTTAAAGGACTTCGTGACATAAGATTTATTAAACCAAGTCTTTTTTATTATTATTTTTATTTTATTGATTTTTTATTACATACACTTCTTAGTAATAAACCTTGTGTTTTCTGGGTATTTCATTTACTTAACAATACAAATTACATTCTTAGTCTCCACCCCTTTTTTCCAACCATTGGTAAAATAAATTCCATGTTTGATAATATTCTACATCCACTTTCTGTTTAATTTTCACCGTCAATCCATTTCTACACAATCTAGTATCTTCTTGACTATTTCTTCATCTCATGGTATCTTTTCATTTTTCCAATATTGTGCAAAAATAATCGTCGCTGCTGTTAATATTAAATACATACCGTATTTTTTGCACTATAACATGCTCCAGACTTTAACACGCACCTAGCTTTTGGGAAAGAAAACAAGAAAAAAAAAATCTGCCTCTGCCTCCCAGCAATTTGCCTCTTTGCAGCAAACAGCCTGGTCAGCTTCAGTACAGACTGATTTAGCACGAGCAGTTGACTGGCAGTTGGATCAGCCTCCCGGAGTACCGCCGATCAGCTGTTCCAGGCTGCAGGGATCGCCACCGCTGCCTATCGCTGCCTCTGTGTGCCCCGTTTTTGGCCTCTGCATGTCCTGTTTTCGGCCTCCATGTACCCCTTTTTTGGCCCATTCCAGGTGGCGGCAATCTGTGGCAGCGATTGTCGCTGCTTGGAATGGGCTGAAAATGGGTCACACGGAGGCTGAAAATAGGATACATGGAAATCGCCAATCAGCTGCTTGTGCTAAATCAGGCTGTGCTGAAGCTGACCAGGCTGTTTGCTTGCAAGGAGGCAAGTTGCTGGGAGGCAGAGGCTGAAGGGTGGGGGGCCAGTGGATGGGTGGGGCTTCGGCAATATTAGCTTTATAAGACGCACAGGCATTTCCACCCACTCTTTTGGGGGAAGCGCATCTTATAGTGTGAAAAATACGGTACTTATCAGGTTTTTCTGATATTACACCTAAAAAAACAATTCATGTTTGAATTTACATGATAGATGTACATGTAAACCAAGTCTTATTAACATCCAGATTTAGCCTGATAAAATTAGTCCACAATAAAGGTAGTCCTCAATTTAACAAGCACAATTGGAAATTTCCATTGCTAAGCAAGGTGGTTATTAAGTGAATTGCACCTGCTTTTATAAACTTCTGTGCCACAATTGTTAAGCGAATCACTGCAATTGTTACGTAAATCATCCAAGTGTTATGCAAATCCGGCTTCCCCCATTGACTTTGCTTGTCAGAAGCTGGCTAGGAAGGCTGCAAATGGCAATCACATGATCTTGGGACCCTGCAACCATCATAAATACATACCCATTGCCAAGAATCCAAATTATGATCATGGGACCATGGAGATACTGCTATGGTTGTAAGTGCGAGGACCAGTTGTAAGCCACTTTTTTTGAGTGCGGTTGTAACTTTGAATGGTTGCTAAATGAATGGTCGCAAATTGAAGACTACCTGCTTGGTTTCTTCATTGTTTATGTTCCAGGAGACTTAACATATCTACTTGTAGATAATTGAAATGATGTTATTTGATTTGTTCAATGCTGATCAACGGATATTTAAAAAAGAAATCAGAAAGTCATTTTTATAGTCCAGTACAATCCACCTCCTGAATTGTTTCCATAGTAGATACTCTTTGTTTTTACTTTGACTATATAAAGTCTGCTGTATTAATTCTTTCACCACCTCTATTTTAAGGTTTGTACCATCTGATGAAAAGAAAAAGCAAGGCTGTCAGCGAGAGAATGAAACTTTAATACAAAGAAGGAAAGACCAAATGCAGCCTGGTGGAACTACAGTCAGTGTTACGGTGCCATATCGTGTTGTTGATCAGCCTCTTAAACTCATGCCTCAAGATTGGTAAGAGAGTGTTTTGTTGCAATTGGTGTTGCTTTCCTCAACCAAATCTAAAATCAATGTAGTTATAAATAGTGTATTTTTAGTCATTATCCTGAATATTTTACTTTTCATGCAGAGCCATCTGCTACCTCCTTACATGCATAATATGTTCAAAGTTACAATGGTGCTGAAAGGTAATTTGCAATCAGTCCTCGCAAATATATCCATCACAGCACCCCTGTGATCACATGATCAAAATTCGGGCATTTGGCAAAGAGCATGTGTTTATGAGTGTGCAATAGTGGTGAAGATCTGTAGCTTGGGTGTAGAATGAGGGTGAATGTTCATTCTCTGAGCTTGTTGGATTAATTTCCAAACATTTCATTACCAGGCTAAGTAACATCTTCCGCAGAGATTTATGTCTGTGTCAGTGACCCAGGATCATGTGATCACCATTTGTGACTTTCCTAGGGGGCTTCTGACAATGTCAATGAGGGAAGCCAAATTTGCTTAAAACATTGAATGATTTACTTAATGATAAAAGAAAAGAGTCATAAAATTGGGCATCATTTGCTTAACAATTACACCACTTAGTTTCCAATCCTAACTATGGTTGGAAGTGAAAGACTTCCTATAATACTGCTTTCATATAGCTGGAGCCTTTGTGAACATGAACTGGAACATGGCTAGACGAAAAGCATACTACAGCATGGTAGAGAATTGCATAGTTAAACTTCGAGCTTTATAGGAGTCTTTCTTAAATATATGAAAAATAAATAAATATTTACAAGTTACATAGCATTTTATTGGCTTTCTTTGAATTAATAGAACCTTTCCCTCAATTGTAATTCTCAGCTAATTGAGAGTTCTTAATCCATTATTGAACTTTTTGTGACTGAAATCTGAGTGCTTCTTTCTCTTTTTATATGTATATTTTAGGGATCGTGTTGTGGCTGTGTTTGTCCAAGGTCCTGCCTGGCAATTCAAAGGCTGGCCATGGTTACTACCTGATGGATCACCTGTTGATATTTTTGCAAAAAGTAAGGTTTTTACTTAGATGTATTTTATGCATTGTATTCCTTCATAAATTATCTTTATTTTATTATGTCTTGATCTTAAAGTCTGGTTGCACTATCAAAGCTGTTGTGATCTCATTAAATATTCAGTTAGCTAGCAAACCCAGCTTGCAGTCCAGCGTCTATTAATGTATTTATTGTGTTTATATTATACTTTTCTTCTATGAGTGCAAGGAAATATACATAACACTCCTTTAAAAAAAATACTGTGAGGTAAATTGGGCTCAGAGAGACTAACTGGCCAAGAGCCATCTGGGAAGCATCTCTGGCTGACCCTGAATTTTAACCTAGCTATTGAATGCAATAGAACCAGTCAGATTGAGAATTGAGAAGTCAGACTAAGAACTGAAAAAAGAACCAAGATGTAAGTAATCTCTGTGGCGTCTTCCCATTGTGTTACCATAAAGGAAGTAGTCATCCTTAGAAAACAGGAAGACAGAGAAGGTTGAAATAACAATAATGTAAATATTATCTCAAAACCAGTTCTTGCTGCTAGAAATATGTAGCTCTTGACCTTCAAAAATTAAATCAAATGTTAGCCAAGGTAAACAACTTCTTTCTAATATGAAGACTAACAGGGTTTTAAAGCATGTTTATCTATATTAAATTACAAAATTTATTGTAGACTGACATCTTTAAAAAATAAGAAACAGAAGAAGCAGCAATCATTGAAAAAAGCAATCCCCTGAAAGATGAACCAAAGCAGTGGAGATCTGAAACAAAAATTTTTCATTGAAATTCCTAAAAGAGACAAACAGAAGACCCTCAACAGTAGATGGCCAAAGAATTATACAGTAGATAGAAAAGGGGCATGAGCAGTCATGAAGAACCCCAACTCTATATCAGTGATGAAAAAATCATCAAATCTAACCTTGAGGCTGTCTTCAGGTTTTCTGTCAATAACTAATCTACGTTTTTTAACCCAACAGTTGACATTGTTATTAATTATAATAGACTTTTTTTCATATTTCTTCACAAAATGCAAGTCTCTACCTTGTTACCTGCCTTCTGCTTTATTACTCAGGGTCATTTTAAACTCAATTATAGTATCAAAGGACATCCTGAATCCCAACAACTTTCTTAGTTCTCTGTAAAGTCTTCTACTTAACCCAGGAAACATGATTTAAACATAAATTATAAATTCTTAACTGAAAATATGTTCTTAAAGACTTTTAACTTCGCAAGGATTACAGAGAGATGCAAGAAGTCTAAATATATTGTACAACTCTTTGATTAGATTTCATCTGCAGTATCTCACATCAGCTTTTATGCTTGCCAAAATCCTATCCCAAGCCATAGGGCTGCAAATTATGATCTTTTATCCTTCTATTTGTGGACTGTGCATTGTATGCTCCTATAAAAATAATTTATTTTATCCCATTAGTTCACAGATGTTTATGAGGAAGTTAATATTTGGAGTGGAAACTTTTATATTTTGGCATTTTAACCAACATAAATGTTTTATTTGAATGCCATTTTAAAGGTCTAGTCACAATCACATTTTAATGCAAGTCTGTTGAATTTGAAGATCATTTTTGTGGACAGATTCTTATTCACAAAACTTTCCCTACTGAGAATATCAGTTTGATATTCATAGATTTATTTGTCAAGTGCATACATTCTTAGTTTAGATATAGGTAATATACTTTAAGTATATTTAATGTACTTCCTTTCTAAAGGAAAATTGGTGTCTAGAATATGAGATTAAACTTTATTTAAAAAAATGCTAAGAATGTTCTTAATACATAACGTTGATATACCACTTTTCCTATATTTGCTACCAGATGTTATGCTTCTAGGTGTGTATGTGTGAGTGTGTGTATACACATGTACACTATATATAATCAGATATTTTATCTTGATGATTTGATGATTTGAATATCCAGTTCACAGTTCACTGTAGTGAGTCTTGAATTTAATACATTTTCCTATGTGGGTAGGATCCATCTCACAAGTGTGGATAGGAACCAGTGTTTGAATATCAGTTGTGGGAGCTCTCTAAGCGCAATACTACTCAGAACATTCCCATTATTGGGAGGAGGAAGCTGGCAATCTTTGGCTATTTCTTCCTCCACCTTTGGATTATAACCATAGTATTCAAATATTATTCATATGTTTCCTGACTGACATTGCTGCTTTCTGTACCATCAGTTCTTCATTGGTTATATAAGAATATGAAATGTAGCCATGTAAATTAGGAGTCTATATAATGTTGATGTATATTAGTGTTAGGTTTTTTTTTCTTAGATTTTTATCCTGCCAGATGCCCAAGGTTGCATTCATAGCATGTGTCCCCAAATTTTCATCAAAACAATCCTATGACGCAAGTTGAGCTGAGAGAAAGTGACTAGCTCCAAGTCAGGGTAGTCTTCATCCTTGTTCCTCCTGCCTTAGTTGCTAAACTACCAAGGGAAACAACGAATAATCTTGTAAGAAGCAAACAGAGAATTCTAAAAACCCAGATGTAGGAATTGGAGTTGGGATTATTTCACAAGAGAGTTGAAATCCTTGGAAGGGCCTTTTGTTTTATTTTTAATCTATAGAGACAAATTTAATTAATTTCTTGTCAGAAATAAATGGCTTGACCAGTAAGCTTAAGGTATGTTGCATATCTCCAGTCTTATTCCTCTGTGGCACTCTTTGCATAATGCTGGCCTTTGGAACAATTTGTGTGAAAAGCTATTCCTCTGTGGGCTGTAATGAACATCTAGATTCAAGTGAAAAGGAAGAGAGAATGCTTCCACCCTTATAGACATTGAGATAGCCAGAAATTTCCTTGTTACATAAATGGAACTTCTGTTCAAATCTTGTTGCATTCTCAAATGACACCAGAACAGTCTCCCATAGCAGTAGCTTAGACAATATTCTTTCCCCTAGGTTCTATTTTTGTCATAATTCTTCAAAATGTATTTGGATTTGGGAAATTATTGGTTCATTTTTCTGCCTTCTCTCTCATTTTATATAGTTAAAGCCTTTCATCTTAAGTATGATGAGGTTCGTCTAGATCCAAATGTCCAGAAATGGGATGTAACACTTTTAGAACTCAGTTATCATAAACGGCACTTGGACAGACCAGTGTTCCTGCGTTTCTGGGAAACATTGGACAGGTAAATATCCATCTGAAAGGGAAAGATGCAACTGTATTGTTATCTGAAGATCAGGAATCACTGTACAGATAGGAAAAATCTTTATAAACTATATATTGTACAAAGGCTGTGTTTTATTGCAACCCAAATTCATAATGAAGTCAGGTGACTTTATACATTTATAAAATAAAAATGACATATTGGATTTTGGAATCTGATATAAATTTAAATTATATAAATTATTATATATTTTATATAATATATTAACCTCCCAGAGTCATTTTGCAGAGCAAGATAGGTGACGTATCAATGTGATAAAGAAATAAACGTCAATATTTTTGAATGTTTTGTAACTTCTAATACTCTACTTTAAATGTTATTGTTCCCGTTTTTATGTTATTTGCAATAGCTATTATGAATTAATTCACTATATGTGTATACATTTCATCAATCAACTAGTATAGCGTAAGGACTGCTTTAGAATGCTGCATGCTTTATCAGGTTAGTTTCACATGCTTTATATTGAGTTTCTATTTTTAAAAATAGTGGATTTGGGGGGGGAAATCCCATCTCCATCATATAACAGATCCCAAATATACCCTATATACAAAACTCTGCTAGGTATTTTTTCCCTTAATATACAAAATTTCATAATAAAAATAAATATACACTTACACTTAGCAGTCTATGTTATCTAAGTTTCACTAGTTTTGGAAAACAATACTAGCTTTTCCAAAAATAATTTCAATCCACAGAGTCCCAGCCTATCAATATCTCTTCTTTAATGATTTTGTTTAGCCATTAAGATTGGTTTCAGAAAGGTGTAAGTTGAATTTTCTATTTTAGAATATTGTATTTTGATGTCCCTTCCTAGAGACCCATGTGTAATTTCAGTTAAGTGAAAAATGGAAACATTGTTTTTGTGCTCGGTAATTGTGGTTGATCTTTAGTTTATTAACCACTTTTGAGATTTTTGATTGAAGAATTACAGTTGACCTCTAGTTTAATAGTCGCTTTGAGATTTTTGGATGAAGAACTGTACAAATATTATTAAATAAATAGATCTATTAAACTACTACTCCAGTTCATCTTATCTGCCCTCTTTATCATTGTTTTCAGACCACCAGTAAAAATAATAGAAGTTATGCAGTTAAATGGAAATTAGTAATAAAGTTGTTTGGAAATAAAAGTCTTCTGTTGTAGAAAGCTCAACAAGGCATTTCTAAACAATATGCTAAGAAGCAAGTAGAATGATTCTTTTTTCTTCTCTTCAATTGTGTCCGATTCTTAGAGACTGCTTGGATGAGTCCCTGCAATTTTCTAGGCAAGGTTTTTCAGAAGTGGTTTCCTTGTTTCTTAGAGAAAGTGACTGGTACTAGGTCACCCAACTGGTTCTGTATCTAAGAATGGATTAGAACTTATACTCTTTTGGCTTCTAGCCTGATGCCTTAGCCACTATGCCAAACTGGTTTTCAGGATGGATGATACCTAAATGTAATTATAATTCTTCTTCCCTCACACAGATGGATATACTTTCTTGATTTTATCATTTTAATTGAATTGTTGTATTTTGAATTGTATATATCATTTTTACCTTTTGAGAATTCATGCCTCAATCTGCAAATTTATATAGATAGTAGCTCTGCTAATATGGGTTCTCTCCCCTTTATGTTGCAGGTATATGGTAAAGCATAAATCCCACTTGAGATTCTGAATTCTAGACTGCCATTTCATTTTGAAAACTATTGTGATCCAGAAAGGAAAAAAAAATTCCTGTCAGCATTTGTGAAGAACATTGTTACAGATAAAGAAGAAGTCAAAATTCAACCTTTTATAAAATGTTGTTGGATCACCACGTTACAATGAAAGGCCAACAGTTCTTCTCTATAACAAGCAAGGGATTTTGCTTAAAACTATTTTTTAATAACATACGCCTTTTAGCCTGCAATTCAAATTGTATATTTTGATAGCAGCCATTTCTTTCCCATTTTGTTAAATTAGCAAACTTTTTACAATTACTTTTTTGTTCAATAGAATATAGGTTGATTTTCATGGAAGGTTATAAACTTATGTGTGTATGTATATATAGAAATAGAGATGGATGTTCTAAACTCCTTCGCTTCTAAGCAGAGTTCTTGGTTCTTTGATTTATTGTTTCATTCGTGAAAAACTTTTTGTTTTGATTGGTATTATCTTCTAGTCTAAGGAACACTAGGAACTGAGCTAAGTGAAGATTGCTTTAGCTTAATCAGATTGTCAACCTGTATATGTATTGTATATTCTTTCTGTCTTTGAAAAAAGGGAGGAAAAAAACCTTTTCTTTTCTTATAATAATTTACCAAAACTGTAAAAAGAGTCATTATGAATACATTTGAAATGCAACATTTTCCATGAAAATATTTCTTTTAAAATTGTGTTGTCTTATGACCCCCATATTGACGTATATTTGAAATGCTGTATACAGAAGTATATTATATTTGGGGCCACTGGGATTTTTAAAAATCAGAGTTGGCAAAATCTATTCTTCTAATCCCAGAAGTTAAATGTGGTTTCTACCATTGGTATTACTATATTATTTTTACTACATGAGAACCAGACTTGACTCCATAGAAGGAGCACATTTTACTGTATATTCCATCATTATCAACTTGTTTTTTTCCAGACTTAGCACTGGTATAAAAAGGAGATGCAGCAGGAACTTACTTTCTCAGGATGTAAATCTGATTATAAGGCAGGATCCTGCTCAGTGTAATATCTTAATAGCTGGGAAAATGTAGATTCTCACCCGTTACAATAATGACTGCTCAGCATTTCCATTAAAAAAATCAGTAACCAAAGAACATGTTTTACTTGATCAAAAAAGGAGCACAAGAAAGCAAGGAAATGTTATTTCTGTGTGTTTGTATTTTATAATATAGTTGCTGAATGCTGCATACCAGTGCACAGACAGAATTAGCCTAATTGTTTACTTTGACCTGGATTTTGGGGGAATGAAATAATTTGGGGTTGAGGGGGTTGAATCCAGAACCATGTTTTTTTTTATGCTGAGCATTTGACTAAAGTAAAATATTCTATATATTCTTCTTTAGTTTTGCTTTAGATCATTCTCTAACTGGTTTATCATGTAACATTTCCTAATGGAATGTGAACTTTTTAAAGTTTCTCCTAATGATTTTTAGGATACTTTGAATTCTTTTCATATTTATTTCTGGTACACTGAGACTGTGATTTCAATTTTATTGTAGTTATGGAAAGAATAAAAGTTTTCAGCTTTTCAGGAAGGTTTTTCTGTTATGAGAATATACAGTAATAGTATTTTTGAAAGAAAATCACTACAACACTAGGTAGGTGTACTAAACAGGGATGCAACATGTCTTCAAAATAAAAAGGGACTTCAGAAATCAAATTTAATATTGAATCTTCCAGCACTTTCATTCAGCACTATGAAGAACTAAAATTGTTCTTGTCTTTAAATGTTGGAGTACAATAAAAACAGTTGTTTTACATAGTAAAGTTTATACAAATGTAGAAAAAACTATAATGTGATAGTTTTAACATTTTATACAACTGTAATTTGAAAAATTGTCACTCCTGTGGATAGAAATTCAAAAGACCATAGTTTAAAGATGTTATTTTTCAGAGTGCTATTGGAGCTTATGGTGTAAAGTAGTGTGTTACTTCATTGGAAAGGCAGATCCATCTAAGAATCACTTCTACTTCTGCAACTTGTGATCAGAATGAATAGGGTAAACTGTACATACACATGAGTCATTTAATCTCATTGTTTTTAAGGAGGAAGTGGCAGCTGTAACTCCTAAGACCCTGTTCAAAACTACTCAAGTGCAAAGTCCTGTTTCATATAATGCAAGCTGTAATACACACATAGGAATCAGTATTGGAAGATGAGGTGATAGCATAGTTCAGGGGTGGCGAACAAGTTTGACACAAAGAGCCAAAATTTTAAACTGTGAGAGTCAGAGAGCCACACCACGCTCGCTGGCCCGTGCAGTTGTTTCCGAGGGATGGGAGACGGGATGACGAGCCGGGGGGACTACGCGCCGAAATCTCTCCTCAGAGATCCCTCCTCAGAAGCAGCATAACAAAATCCAAACTTGGCAAAGAGCCACAGTATACAAAATAATGATAAGAGGCAAAGAGCCGCATTCATTTTGGCCGGAAGCCGCATGCGGCTCGAGAGCCGCGTGTTCGCCACCCCTGGCATAGTTCAATTAATTATTGTATCTAGAAAGAGATATTATAATTCAGCCTTGATCTAATTCTGAAAACTAGAAACCTTTGTACTGTATGAATTTCTTAAGAGAAATCTGACTACTCCTAGTCAGAAACTGAATGCTGCAGTGGATGAACCCTTAATTTAACCCAGCAGGACCATAAATACATAGCAAATAAATGTCTGCACCTGCACAGTAAAGGGCTTTTTCTTCTGATATGAACCATGATGGGAGAAGCCTGCTTACAACTGAATTTGCTAATAGGCCCCCATTTAAGAGTTGTATTACTTTTTCCTATTATTTTAGTTAGTATGGGACAAATAGCTGATTCAGATCAGGCTATTGTATTATCCATTCCTTCTTTAGTTTCTATCTCTTTTTGAGACTGAGTGATAGCCTTTGCCACTCACTGAAATGTGTGTGTGTGTGTGTGTGTCGTGGCCCATGTGATCACATGAAATAATGTGCAGTTGCAATCAGTACCAATACTTTGATACAGTGGGAGAGGTTCTTCATGCAAACTGCCAATAGACTTATATACTACTCCATAGTCCTTTAAAGCACTCTCTTGGCGGTTTACAAATGTCAGCATATTGCTCCCAACAATCTGGGTCCTCATTTTATCAACCTCAGAAGGATGGAAGGCTGAGTCAACCTTGAACTGGTCAGATTCAAGCTCCTGGCTGTGGGCAGAACTTGCCTGCAATACTACATTCTCACCACTGTACCACCATGCCAAATGTATAATATTTCAACAGGTGCATATATGAAAGCTGCTTCTAAGATGAGAAAATAGCAAAAGATGTAGTATTGTGCTAAGGGATTGAAGTAGCTCTGTTCTTAGGCCAGACTAAAGCAAGTTTAAAATGCACTAGTTCAATAATAAGAAAGACAAAAATTGATTTAAAATTTGCAATTAGCAAAAAGTAAACCGGATGAGCAAAATGTTCTATGTACACATGAATGGTTTTTCTATGGAGGTGACCATGACCTAGAACACAATTTCCATTGATTTTAGGCAATAACACACTTGGCCCATATTCCACATAAGCTGGTAGTATACAAGAGCACTCAATTATCAGCTATCTTCTAGGTGTGTTTGACAGACATTCTCATCATTTGCACTTAAAAACATCTATAAGAGTTCAGGTTGGAGAATTTATCTAATTTATTAATCATTATCATTACTATCCAAAATGACTCTGAGCAGCTTACAATACAATAAAGAGACAAGTATAAACACATCGGAAACATTTAAATTAACAGGAATTAAATAGAACTAGGAAGCAAACACACAAGTGGAGGTAGGATCATCTCTCTTCCAGCTACCTCCAGTGTAAAGGGCCTCCAAGGGCCCCACGCCAGTCCCAGACCCTTAAGACCCTTAATATTTCCACAGAAGACTTTCTTTTCATTTTGTGCAATCGACAGGGGTTCCCAGTCAGGAACTCTTGTGGATGTGTTATCTAAAGTTCTGCCAGTCTTTCAATCTTTTCTGATGCTGGTTCCAAAGGCAAAAATTTTGAAAGAACAAACTCTGTATATACAAAATCCACATTCTAGCCTTTTCTTCATATGAACTCATAAAGGTCCCACTCATCCCTTCCAATTTAAAAATGTTTCAAATTGTAATATCACTATTAATGACAGAGTCCTGTTTTTATTTAAATTTCAGCTTACAGATTGATAATAACACCTATCAGTGGTTGAGATCAGCAAAATTTCTTTTCCAGTCTTAATCCCATGTTCAGTTTTACACTAGAATTTTACACATTCTAATCTGATTTTGTTACACTTATAAGTGGTAGGATGCAATTGATTTTCACAGAAATCTCTCTGGATCAACATTCTGTAAAAATTCAACAAGGTGGGGAAATGACAAAGAACATTTCTGGAATTCTTTTTTAAATTTTTGCCCAGCAATGACCATAATAGGAAGCAACTTTTTTCTGTTTAATAAGTGTGTGTGTGTGTTTCTGCTTTCCCCTTGTGATGTATCTGAAATATTGGTCTGTGTATGAGCACTTGGAAGCAGAAGGCAAACTGAAATTCCTCACTGGGAGTCACATGACCAGGATTTGGTGAGGTAGGTAAGCTTAGACTGGAACAATCGGTAACTTTCCAAGTCCCTGCCTATGTTTTTCTCTATAGTCCCAAGTTTCATTTTTTAATTTGGCTTTTGCTTTGCTAACTTCTCCCATCATACCACTTTTGTTTCCATTTTGTTCTATGTTTTTGGAAAGTTATCTAGCTGATCAACAGTCAGGTCACAAAATTTTCTCTACATCATTTCTTTCCAGCATTCCACTAGGTTGAAAGAAAAAATGGGCTCCATGGTGTGCTATGGAATTCATCTTTATGGACATTTTAGAGATTTACCTGAAAGGCATTTTATGTAGTAGTGGGTTCCTACCTTGGTCATTACCAGTTCGGTGGGTGCTCCTAATGTACATGCGCACAGGCTCTAATGCGCCAATCAGCTGAGAGGATGAAAAAATGAAAAGCTAGGAGCAATCCTCTCACCCACCCATGCACTTGTCACTTCTTTTATCCTCTCAGCTGATCGTCGGAGGAACCAGTTCAGCCGTACCAGTAGTTTTTTTTACTACCGGTTCAGCTGAACCAGTAGCATACCACCACTGATTTTATGTAGTCAATGTAAATGAAATATAGATCACTTTAGTAGAACATGTTGTTGTTAGTCGCAAAGTCAGGTCCGACCCATCACAACCCCATGGACGACATTCCTCCAGGTCTTCCTGTCCTCTACCATCCCCCAGAGTCCATTTAAGCTCACGCCAACTGCTTCAGTGACTCTCATCCAGCCACCTAATTCTCTGCTGTCCCTGTTCTTTTGCCCTCAATCATTCCCAGCATTAGGCTCTTTTCCTTATTAGGTAGCCAAAGTATTCGAGTTAGTAGGACACATAGGTCACATTAAATTTGCCTCGGCAAAATTAGGAGATCAGCTGGTGGCTTCCACTATCTATATCACAAGGAAGGAAGGAATGACAGACCAGCATCAAAACAGTATGTAACAAAATGTGCACCCAACCCAATAATGCACAAAAATGCAAATGTGCATCTTGAGATTATTTAAAATGGTAAAATGTACCATCTTGGGGTTCTGCAAGAGCCTAAAGACCTGGTTCTGCCAATTGGCCTGGGGACTAGAGGGAGGAATTCCATGCTGGATGCTACATTGATGGTAGACTCTATCTTCCCCATCTACCCACCCACCCTGATTTCTGCTCATCACCTATCCAACTTTTTACTTGTGATATTGATGTATTATTCTTATTGTTTCCCTTGGTCATTTTATTTTTCTATTATTTTTGTTTACACTCTTCATTTTTCTTCATTTTTATTACTGTAAGCAGCCTAGGGTAGCCCCATGGCGAGATAGGTGGCAAATAAATTTAACAAATAGCCATAGCAATTGGGGCTACTGGAATTGTCATCACTAGGTGATAAGATCACGTGACATGCTTTGTGACCTCATTGCTTAGTGACCACAATCCTGACCCCAAATTGCCATTTTAACCCGAGAATTACCTGTATGTGAGTCAAGCGATATTTCTTTGCACAGCTTGGGAAGACTTCCGTAACATATCTTAGGCTCTAGTTGAGCTTCTGTTGAAAGATCTGAAGGATCAGGTTAGAAATTAATCAGCATGAAGGTAACCTAAGAAGTGATGCTGACTTGATGACATGTAATCAGTTGAACTATATAACACTCTAGTCTCCAAGCACCATTTATCCATATTTGTAAAGAAGTCTTTTGAGTCTAGATACCTGTCTTTATTTTGATTTTTTATATTCTTGTAGGAAAGTAGAATGTGTGTGTGTGTGTGTATCTCGCTACAAGTCTGTAAGGAATGAAGAATTATAAATGTGAGTTCAAGAATAATGTCATTGTCAGTTCACGCAAATAGCAATTTTGTCTTTGATATTTGTTTTCAGTTCAATCAATGCATAAAACACAGATTGTTCTCTGTGGCAACCAAAAACCAAATTTTATGGTACAGCTTCTCAGGCTCTTGCCCAGTGAAATATGCCTCCACTTGCTAGTACTCGCTAACTCTCTGTACACAAAACAGAAGCTGGCTAAAACTAATGGCTTAGATGGTGATTTTAAAATTTAATGTTGTGGGGCTGTGCTCATTTTAATTCAGAAGCTATAACTAATGCCAAGCACTTTATTAAGGCAATGTGTTCATGAAAAATTAAATACCCCCGCTTGGAGGAGTTGTTGGCCTAGCAGGTTAAAGTTCACCCAGCATGCTGGCAGCAATTGTCAATGGCGCAATATACCATGTAAATCAGATTCGGTAGATTTCAAATTCTGGCTATTCTAATGCCCTTATAATGAACTCAGATTTCATTAAAAATTGCAGTCATGAGCGGTGATTAGAATTTTTTTCCTTTCCCATGGCTATTTACTTTGCCACAAAAGACAACGTTATTCCAAAAGTAGCAAGAACCAGAAACAGAAGTGAATCTTCTGAACATATTGTGTAAGGTTGGTTTTCCTCCTATAACAAGTTGTAAAGAAATTGTAAAGAAATGGAACATATACAGCATACAGGAAACAATACGAGTAAAAAGCAACTGTTTGTCAAGCAATCGTTCCATGATAACAGTAGTTTAAATTCATCAAAATAATGCTTACAAATCAGTTCAAATAATATTTTAATCCATAAATGGAAGAGAAATTATTCATATTCCAAGGAGAATATGCAATTACAAGACTTAATTTTTATTGCTATTTTTATTGCTATTTTTTCTGTATTGGCTAAAAGCCTTGACTGGTTATTCCAATAAACAGAAGAAATATCTTTCCTTTTGTTGAAGTTAAGATATTCAGTACATATATATTCTGCTTTTCATCCTGAAGCTTAAAACTGCATCTGCACAATGCACACTTCTAGAGTGGCTGCTATAAAGCCACTGACAGTAGTATAATAAGCAGTGCATTAAATTAAACAATATAACAAAAGCAATATAAAAATAAAAGCTCAAAAGATAAGAGTCAGTCAAGAGAGGTGTTTTTTTTTAATGGAAACGTAAGATGTACAATGCAGTTCTTATACTTATTTGTATTTTAGAATATCAGGCATCACAATCCAGTGTCAGAAAAATCGTTGCTCTGTTCATTTTCAATAACTTGCATTTTGGTTAGTCTTCATTTTTTTCCGTTTATTTTTAGTGCAACTTGATATAAAATAACATCAGCTGGGTGTTATGTGTGTGTGTATTAAAAATATAAATCACATCATAGTTTACTGCTATTTTGGAAATATACGTTAGTTTCTTTTAATAAGTTAAGAAGACAAACCACTTCTGCCATTGAAATCAATGGGGCTTAAATGAGCTTAATATGACCAAGATTGCAGCTGTCAATATGGCTGAGCGCTCAAGGAAATGTGTGCATTTACCCCTAGCTTTGATGTTCTGCTAGAATGTTAACATCTTGAGATTGACTGAGATTGAAACCCTGAAGTCTTCTTTCAAATTTGCAGTAACTCACAGACATCAAGGAGCTGAGGTGGAATAGCTGAAAAGAAATAAGTGTATGTTATGAAAAATGTGAAATAAAGTTGTTTAAGAATCATCAAAGTAGCCAAGAAGGGTTGCAATAGCTTGAGGCAATTGTGGTTTCGTATAACTTGCTTTGGGATTTAAAGTTTATGGACAGATAGTTCTCTATTTATGACTGCAATTGGTACTGGAATCTCAATCCTTGAACAAAAGTGGTCATTAAGTGAGAGGCCCATGTAACTGCTTTTCTCAGCAAACAAAATCTGGGCACTCCTAGTTGTGATCGTTAAATTATTAACTGATTCCAGGTCATTAAGCAAACAAGGAAAAAGAACAACCTGCTGAGAGAATATCAGCTCTTGGCAGCCTTTTTGCTCTCAAACGTTTCTGCAGCCCACCAAAGGATTTCCTCCATGCCCAGCGGGGAAATCCTTTTCCAAAATGATTGTGGAGTGTTTGGCAACCAGTTGTAAATACAAGTCTGTTGTTAAGCACCCAAAATGCAGTTGTTTGACTGTGGAGGCACAGCACATTTTTCAATGGCTGGCAATGTTTTATGTGCCATAAAGCAGACTTTTCAAGGCCACCATAACCTTAAATATTGCTGTGTCTGAATTATCCACCTACTGAACTCTTCTCATGCATCTGTGATAAACAGATGTTGTTTGATGGTGTTAAAGGCACCGTCGCAAGCTGTAAACTGTTCCAAGTAAAAACTGTCTTTTGCAATTGACTGATGGTGAATTTCTCAGCGTTGATGGTGTTCAACTGGTGGTCCAGATGTTTTGGGATTACACCCAAGGCACCTATTACTATTGGTACTACCTTTGCTTTCTTTTGCCACAGTCATTCTATTTACAGGTCTTTGCATGTTGATATTTTCACCAGTACTTTTTCTTCTATTTTGTTGTCTCCAGAGCCTGCAATGTTCACTGTCCAGACCTTCTTTCTTATCAAGAATTATTAAGCCTGTTATGTGGCAGATGCTTGTCTATTTGCATTATTTGTTTTATTAATTAATTAGTAGTAGTAGTAGTAGTAGTAGTAGTTAAAATAGTATTTATTACATTCTTTTCATATAATGTTTAAGGGCAAGGAACAATTTGAAACTTCAGGAAGGGGTCAATGAACTGAAGAGTTTGTGGATGCCTGGTGCAGAGGACCTTGATAGAGTGATACCAGCTTTATTGCCAAAGCAACAAGGGGTAAAACATTTGTTACGATAACAGGCCAACATTTGTTAAATGTAAAACATTCAGAGAACTTTCAGAAACAGCTCAGACAGAACCTCCCTGATTCCCTAAACCAGTGTCCCCAACCTCTGGTCTGTGGATTGGCACCAGTCTGCAGCATGCTAGCAGCTTAAGGGGCATGCATAAGTGCACCATCATGCCTCCCATCCCTGTCCTATTGTCCCCATTTAATCATAGCTATTTTCTGTATTCTTACTCATGTTTATACTTATACCTATTATTTTGTAAGCGATTGACAAATCAAATAAATAAATAAAATAAACTGGTCTGCACAAACAAGCAAAGCCCCACCCTCAAGATGCAGAGAGCACGCAAAACCACACCCACTCTAGTCCATGGAAAAACCTTTCTCCACAGGACCAATCCCTGGTGCCCAAAAGGTTGTGGGCAGCTGCACTAAACTATAAGGAAAAGGAGATTTAACACAGAATTGCAAGATTCTGTTATAGTAGCCAATCTCAATCAAAGTAGTTTTAGCTGTCCTGTGCAGCTGGTTTCTTGATCTGGTTTACCTAATGGGGTTGGCGCATTGTAGTTCAGGAAAGATAAAAAGTCATTTCAGATATTTAAAAGAAAAAAATTCAATCCTGTTTCTGTATTCTTAGATTTAAAGGGTCTTTGTTGGAAACAATCTCTGAAAAATTAGAACCCCAGAGCCTAGGTCAATCAAAATTCACAGTTATACAGGTGAAACTCAAAAAATTAGAATATCGTGCAAATGTTCATTTATTTCAGTAATGCAACTTAAAAGGTGAAACTAATATATGAGATATACTCATTACATGCAAAGCAAGATAGTTTAAGCCGTGATTTGCCATAATTGTGATAATTATGGCTTACAACTCATGAAAACCCCAAATCCACAATCTCAGATAATTAGAATATTGTGAAAAGGTGCAATATTCTAGGCTCAAAGTGTCCCACTCTAATCAGGTAATTAAGCCATAACGCCTGCAAAGGGTTCCTAAGCCTTTAAATGGTCTCTCAGTCTGGTTCAGTAGGAATCACAAGCATGGAAAAGACTGCTGACCTGACAGTTGTGCAGAAAACCATCATTGACACCCTCCATAAGGAGGGAAAGCCTCAAAAGGTAATTGCAAAAGAAGTTGGATGTTCCCAAAGTGCTGTATCAAAGCACATTAATAGAAAGTTATGTGGAAGGGAAAAGTGTGGAAGAAAAAGGTGCACAAGCAGCAGGGATGACTGCAGCCTGGAGAGGATTGTCAGGAAAAGGCCATTCAAAAGTGTTAGGGACTTTCACAAGGAGTGGACTGAGGCTGGAGTCAGTGCATCAAGAGCCATCACACAGAGACGGATCCTGGACATGGGCTTCAAATGTCGTATTCCTCTTGTCAAGCCGCTTCTGAAGTGTCTTACCTGGCTAAAGAAAAACAGACCTAGTCTGTTGCTCAGTGGTCCAATGTCCTCTTTTCTGATGAGAGCAACTTTTGCATCTCATTTGGAAACCAAGGACCCAGAGTCTGGAGGAAGAATGGAGAGGCACACACTGCAAGATGCTTGAAGTCTAGTGTGAAGTTTCCACAGTCTGTGTTGCTTTGGGGAGCCATGTCCTCTGCTGGTGTTGGTCCACTGTGCTTCATTAAGTCCAGGGTCAATACAGCCATCTACCAGGAGATTTTGGAGCACTTCATGCTTCCTTCCGTAGATGAGCTTTATGGGGATGCTGACTTCATTTTCCAGCAGGACTTGGCACCTGCCCACACTGCCAAAAGCACCCAAACCTGGTTCAATGACCGTGGGATTACTGTGCTTGATTGGCCTGCAAACTGACCTGACCTGAACCCCATAGAGAATCTATGGGGCATTGCCAAGAGAAAGATGAGAGAGATGAGACCGAACAATGCAGAAGAGCTGAAGGCTGCTATTGAAGCATCCTGGTCTTCCATAACACCTCAGCAGTGCCACAGGCTGATAGTTTCCATGCCACGCCGCATTGAGACAGTAATTGCTGCAAAAGGGGCCCAAACCAACTACTGAGTACATATGCATGCTTATACTTTTCAGAGATCCGATCTTGTTCTATGTACAATCCTTGTTTTATTGATTGCATGTAATATTCTAATTTTCTGAGATTGTGGATTTGGGGTTTTCATGAGCTGTAAGCCATAATCATCACAATTATGACAAATCACGGCTTGAAATATCTTGCTTTGCATGAAATGAGTCTATATCATATATTAGTTTCACCTTTTAAGTTGCATTACTGAAATAAACGAACTTTTGCACGATATTCTAATTTTTTGAGTTTCACCTGTAGAAAGCTTCAACCGATGTTGCATTAGCAAAAGATCATTCAATTTAGTCACACAGGTAATATGTGTGCAAAAAAGCATGAGAGAGAGAGAGAGCGATAAAGAGAGAAAAAGATTTATTCTGTTGGTTAGTATAGAATTCAATGTGGTGTGAACTAAGTAATGCGATTCATTCGCTAACCATTTAGTATTTCAGGAACCTAGAAATTGAGTTATTGTCGATCTCTGCCAAGAACTGGAGACTTCAATCAATAAACCATGTTACTCTCACTTGTAGAGTTAAAATTGAAGACTTTATTGCTGTGTTCACAATCGTGGCAAGAGCTGTAACAACGGATGTCCGTGTAAAGTCACCATTGAAAACAGTTAACTCCCAACATTGTTTTATCCATCCCTCCCAATTACCTCCACCCGACCCTAATCCGCCCATTATCTAATTATCCACGCCACCACCCCATGCCTAATTACATCATGCCTAAGCTAATATTACGTTCCTCCCTTCACCCTACCTCCCATTAGTATCCTAAATAACAATGATCACTTTGCTTTAAGCCCAGCACTGTGTTAAAGCGAAACATTGCAAAAAGACATCCATCTGTATTATCTGAGTTCCAAGGCTACACAGCCCTCCCACATTCCGAAGTTGACTTCGGAGGCTGTGAAATGTCACCCACAGCCCTCCCTTCCTTCTCTGCTGGTCTGGTTTGGCTGCCTGCCAAATTGCAATGCCAGACTTGAAGTGCAGATCAGGGATTCACAGCTCAAAGGCACAGCTGTAATGTTGGGCTTCAGGATGCTGGTAAGATGTAGAGCCCGACAGTTATTTCCATAATTAAGTATATGTGAATACAGCCAATGAAGTAGGATAGGCACACGTATCTTTCTCGCTCACACACATACACACACACAACTTTCAGGAAAGGTGCTGTTTTTCTTTTCTTTTGGGGTTGATGGGAAAAAGAAGAATTTATGCTTGCTCAGTGTTAAAGCTTATTTAAATATTTTGTTATTTAGATTTATTCAGCTGTCTTGTTAAGCACTGAAATCATACAGTGTTCAGTATTTAAGCTTATCCCTGCAGTAGGGTGTTGTTTTATTTAATGGCATAATTTTAGTTATGAGCATACTAAAGTTGATCAGGATCTAGAAATGATATTTATTAGCTGACTATCTCTTATTAATTTTCATTTAGCAAAGCCACACAGAATTGGTACAACAACGGTATAAAAAGATAGTTTTAAAGTAGTATCCTCACCCCACCCAACTACAGGGTCAGCTAAATTATTTTTTGCTATTTTAAATGCAAGAGCTATCCCATGAAATAGCATTTTCAAGGGAAAAGTAAATTAATGCTGTGCTTTTAGAGACTGCTCATCGTAATTGCTTTTCTTGTGCAATAGTGGAAGTCATAAAACCTTTAATTGATATTGCTGTATTATTTGGAATGTCAGCCTCTTTCTAATCATTGCCTTCTGCTAAGCTGGGTGTTTCTGTTAATTCTTCAACTGAGCCAATTAATGCAAGCGATAGTAGTACATCTGGTGATAATCCTATTTGTGTTGGGTAAATATTCACTCCACATTTTCTCTAGGAACTGAAGTATACATGGTAGTCCTTTGGATTTGAAGATGCTATTGTGCAGTTCATCTGTGGACATGGAAGTGGCTCTACAGTCCCAATCTGGAAGCCCAGACTCTAGCACAATGGGGGCACTTGAATTCCACTGTTGTAGTAGCTATGGGTTATATTCTGTGACACCACTCATGGTTTTCTAACAGTTTTTGTCACAGTCTGTCTTCAGAACTGGTAGAGACTTCATAGCACTTGGCTCACCAGCTGGTTGTCAGCAGCCACAACTTCTACTTCCCTTGGATAGATGTCACAGTGGCATAAGGTTTCTTTCACAGCATCTTTCTAGCACTTGCATGGTCAACCCCACTATCTCATCCTAGACTAAATTAAACAAAAGACCAACTGGCGAGGAATATGGTGATTATCCATTTTAATTGTATGTTTCACCCATGTCATCTGGGATCTAATTATCAAAAACCCAATGCTGGTAGACTCTGTGCAATCCAAGACTTACAGGTTGGAGACACAGTCTTGCCAATGAATGCCAAAGATGGAAATTGCATATGAAATTTCTCCAGTTACTTGAGATACATTTAGTACTGAACTCAGGACCCACATCCATATGGGAAAGAAGAAATAACCCCAATTATAGACTTCTCTCTTTGTAGAGATACAAATGTGTGCAGCATTCTAGTATACAGCTACTTGGCTGATCTTGCTGATCCTGAAGTCAATTCCTTGTCCAAAGGCCCATCACTTAAGATGATGCTTCCCAAGGATCTCTAACATTTGTTAGTTAGATGTATCAACTGTGATTTTTGTTTCTACGGGCTAGTTATTTAGCATTCTGAACAGTATATAGTTCCTGTCTAAACTAAACATTGATATAAAACAATATTGGGGGGAAAGGGAACAACTGTGCAAAACAAAACTAAAACAAAGTAACCTTTCCCTCAAGAATATCACAATCAATGGACCAAAATTTAAAGCACTATATATCAGATTCTGCTGGACTGGAACAACCTATCAGTCACAGTAAAAAAAAATGAATGCAACTTTCCAAATATCTTAATGTGGTTTATGATTAACAGTCTTGAGTATCCTTTGGACAGAAAGATGTGATAAAAGGTGAATGGATGGATGGATGAATGGATGGATGGATGGATGGATGGATGGATGGATGGAAAATGAATCAGTGATACATTATTTCTGGGTTTTGTGGGGCGGGAAAGAGCTTTGAATATCCATAGTTCCACTCAGAATTAAAGTTCAGAGATGTACATTACTTCCAGCCATTTCTCCATTTTCACAAATAGCTCTTGGCTTTTAATAGCAACAGAAACTCTGAGGATAACTAGTTATTTTTGGGAAATCAGGAATAAAGCTAATTTCAGGAATTCAGTATAGGTGACTGACTGAGCGAAAAGTTTTAATTAAGGTGATTCAGAGAAATATGGTTTGCTGGTTTGCTGAGGTGTTTAATTGTCTATTTATATATAAGGTGCATGAATCCTAAAGACTTTTGGTGGTTTACAATTAAAGAAAAAGTGGAGGGGGCAGTAAGAGACAAAAATAAATAATGAATGGCCCTAAAACCAATATATAACCAAAACCCCCATCTGACAGGGACTCAGCCTTAACTCTATTCCAGAACCTGAGAGAATATCTTCTTTATTTTATTTGTAAGTGGACTAACCTACACAAGGTAAATACAAAGGTAATCAAGAAACTGAGTACTTATCAGGTTAGAGAAGTTAGAAAGGAGCACCTTGCATTCTGATAAATCGGTAATGTTTTATTTGCCATACCTGTATTGCAACCAATTTGTAAATATGGAAGACGTGCACATGTGCACACTCACACACACCACTATGACAGCTCTTTTCTTTAAGCATCCAAAATTTACTAGAAGGTGTCCAGCTTGGGAACATGAAACTAATATGCTTTTCATATGTTATGAAATTCTGAGATAATACAAGTAGGCTTCCAGTAAGGTCAGAATAGGGTGATGCTTCAGTCACAAAAAGCTCTTCAAAATGTTTTATTCTCATCAGAAATATATCTGAATCCCATTTAACAAGCTGCCTAACTCATAAATCTAAAGAAATGTGTCCACAGCTAGGGCAAGCTAAAGGGATTAGCCCATTTTATAGTACAAATGCAGATGATGATCCCTTGGGTTCAAAACAGAAGCCAGTTGCTGGAAATAATGAAGATTAATATATACATTTAACAATAATAAATAAAATTAATGACATGGTCAAGATTTGTAGTGGATATGATTAAAGAATAGTGAAGAAAAGCAAGGAATTAAGGATAAACAGAGTTGAGTTATCAGATGCTGTCATGGGTTTTTTGATGCTCAGTGCTTACATTTTCTAATGGAAGATTCCTCAGATTAGATTGTTTGGATTGTTAAGTGCCAGAAAATGTTAGGATTCAACTGAACCTAATGTGGATGATTACAACCATTAAGTTGAATGGGTCGACTGATGGTGTGCATGGGAGAATAGATTAAAAAGACTAAGGTGGTACATGGCACATGGGATAGAATGTATTCTGGCATAAATGGTGGAGAAGGGGTTCCCCCCCCTTTATGGATCTAAATGGCCATTAGAATTTTTGTCTCTACCTTACCAAGTTATCATCGAGTTCATCACAAATTTAATGTGGGAGTAATACCTCGAAGAATGCCAACTATGTGCTTAAACTATGTTTAGCAAATCAAGCAATTTCATGTTACATCAAATGACAATCCAGTTATATTCTAGCATCTTCAGATAAGCATCAACTTAGATATAAACCTAAGCATTAAAGCACAATTCATTTGTTCCTTACCTCATTTTACTTGATGGAAAAGCAGACAAGACTTTGGGCTGACTCATCTCTTCATTTCCTTTCAGAATAGATCCTTATTTTTGCTTTATAATAGGGATCCAAAGCTGCTTTGCCTTTCCAAAAACATTACAAATCTTAATAGGCAATTGGGTACCAAGTTCACAGCAACAGTATGCCGAGCTAATTCTTATATGCCGTAAATTAGAAAAATAGAAATATGAGCCAAACATGAAGACACCCTTAAAGATTGCAAATAAACTCCTTACAGAGAATGTTTCAAGCAAACTAATGCTGGCTAATGTTTTATTAATCTGAGTTTCAGCAAACTGGGAGCCGTGGTGGTGCAGTGGTTAGAGTGCAGTACTGCAGGCTATTTCTGCTGACTGCTGACTGTCAGCAGTTTGGCAGTTCAAATCTCACCAGGCTCAAGGTTGACTCAGCCTTCCATCGTTCCGAGGTGGGTAAAATGAGGAGCCAGATTGTTAGGCGCAATACGCTGACTCCATAAAACTGCTTAGAGAGGGCTGTAAAAGCACTGTGAAACAGTATATAAGTCTAAGTGCTATTACTATTGCTATTCTCTCAGGTGTTATGAACTGGCTACACATACAAAAATAAGAACAGTTCTCCACAGAGGTCAAGTATAATAACAATACAAGGAAGATTGCAAGGCATCTCACCCATATGTTAATGGTGTGTTGTAGAATTATCCCAGCAAACTTTATATGTGGTAAGTCCCATTAATCAGGAAGTGATGAGGGGAAATGAGAAAAGGAAATCAGACTATAGTAAAAAGTCACCCTCATTTCAATCCTGAAATTAAAGTAGTAGTTTCTTATCAACTATAGCATGGAAATGTGTCCTGTGCAATTTCCTGCCTTCCAACTGGAAAGGTTCAAGTGTGCCAGTACATATTCCCTATCCTGAATATTCCCTGGCAACAGTTTCTGTAATTGTCTTGTCATCACATCTGTTGCCAGGTGATGAAAACATGTTTTCGGTTGGGATTAGAAAAGAACAGCCCTTTCTATATTTTATACTCGCACAATTTTCTGAGTCTGAATAAACTGTTATTCTTAAGGGTGTTCAAATGTTATGTTACTGTGACTGCCCCATGAAATGTAAAATGGATTTGGCCTATACCTTATGAATTAAACTAGTTATTTCATTGGGAAAATATATATATACCTGACTCGGAACAATTTCATATTGATATATTGCAGGGTTTCTCCAGCTTTGCGGGAACAAACAGGTAAAATGAGGAGTTTTTCCCCTAGGCCAACCTGAGCAGGGTTTAAAAACTTATGGGGATCTTCCCTCCAAGAATATAAACCCCCTGCACTATAGCATGATCAGCAGATTCCCAGTTAAATTGGTGTTTTAGAACATAGAATGTAGAGTAATAGTGTTGGAAGGAACATTGGACGTCTTCCAGTCCAAACCCACGCTCAATCAGAAGCCCTTAAACAATTTCAGACAAATAGTTGTCCAATCTCTTTTTAAAAACTCCAGTGATGGAGCACTCACAACTTTTGGAGGCAAACTATTATATTGGTTTAACAGCATTTTCAACCCAGAGATTAGGAGTCAAGTAATCTCAGTCACACAAAATGATATTTTATCACTGTGTTTTTATGGACAACTATCGTCTAGTCTCCAACCTTCGTTTTTTTAGCGAAGGTTGTTGAGAGCGTGGTGGTTCAACAACTTCCGCTGTTCCTGGAGGAAGCTGATTATCTAGATCTGTACCAATCGGGCTTCAGGTCCGGGCACAGCACAGAGACAGCATTGGTTGCACTGATGGATGATCTCTGCAGGGCTTGGGACAGGGGTTTTTCCTCTGTCCTGGTCCTTTTAGATCTCTCAGAGGCTTTCAATACCATCGAAAGGTATCGACCATGGTATCGACCATGGTATCCTTCTGCGATGGCTTTGGGGGTTGGGAGTGGGGGGCACCATTTTACAGTGATTCTCCTCCTACCTCTCAGGCCCCTCGCAGTCGGTGTTGGCAGGAGAGCAGAGATCGGCCCCGAGGCTCCTCACTTGTGGGGTGCTGCAGGGGTCAGTTCTCTCGCCTCTCCTGTTTAATATCTACATGAAACCGCTGGGTGAGATCATCCGTGATTTTGGGGTGAGGTATCACCAATATGCGGATGATACCCAGCTTTACATCTTCACCCCAAACCAGATCAGTGATGCTCTCTTCGTGATGTCCCGGTGCCTGGATGCGGTGCAGATCTGGATGGGGAGTAACAGTCTCCGACTCAACCCGGCCAAGACTGAGTGGCTGTTCTTACCAACATCTCGGTTTTCTCAGGATGTACCATCTTTGGTCATGGGAGGAGATGTGTTGCGCCCTGTAGACAGGGTGCGGAATCTGGGCGTCCTCCTGGACTCAGAGCTCAGTTTGGAGGAGCAGGTGGGAGCTGTGGCCAGGGGGGCGTTTGCCCAGGTTTGGCTGGTTCGCCAGCTCCGCCCTTACCTGAGCCGAGATGCCCTTCAAACAGTCACTCATGCGCTCGTCACCTCCAGAATCGACTACTGCAACGCTCTCTACATGGGACTGCCCTTGGGGACCACCCAGAGGTTGCAGCTGGTGCAGAATGCGGCTGCGCGGGCTGTGATGGGGGTGCCCCGATGCTCCCATGTTACACCCCTCCTGTGCGACCTGCATTGGTTGCTGGTTGCCTTCCGGGTTAGTTTCAAGGTGCTAGTAACAACTTATAAAGTCCTAAATGGCTTGGGGCCAGGGTACTTGCAGGAACGCCTCCTGCCAGCATCACACTCTGATCGCCCTGTACGCTCCCATAGGAGGGGCCTCCTTGGGGTGCCGTCTGTTAGGCATTGTCAACTGGTGGTCCCCAGGGCTAGGGCCTTTTCTGTGGGAGCTCCCACCCTATGAAACCAGCTTCCCGTGGATCTTCATTTGGCTCCTGATCTCCGCTCCTTCCGCTGGGACCTGAAGACTTGGTTGTTTCAACAGGCCAGTCTGGACTGACCCAGGGGTGTGGGTTGTTTTATTCATTTTAATTATTTTAATGATTAATTAGGGTTGTATTTGTTTAATTATTTTTTATTGTAATTGTATGGGGTTTTTAATGTTCACCGCCCTGAGTCCTTAGGGAGAAGGGTGGCATACAAGTCTAATAAAATAATAATAATAATAATAATAATAATAATAATAATAATAATAAGTGTCGAAGAGAGGAAGGATGGATGGATGGAAGGAAGGAAGGAAGGAAGGAAGGAAGGAAGGAAGGAAGGAAGGAAGGAAGGAAGGAAGGTGCAGACAAGCAACTGCCTATACGATTAGTTTATTGATGAATGTATTGTATGATTGTACAAAATTGGACTGAGTAAACTATTGCTAAATTAACTATATGAAATGGCAGGCAAATGTAGGTCTTTACAGTGTAGTCTGACATTGTAAAAGAACATTTTTAAATGACTTTCCTGTCATGAGTATGTCTGCCAGAATTAGAATTGTTCATTCACTGGGAAAAATCTTTGAAAAGCAAGAATATAAGCCTTTTTTAAAAATATATATGTGGTTGAGAAATGAAACAACAGAGTTTTGCCTTGTACCTTCAGTTTTAGAAGATCTACAAACTAGCATGTTTCTTAAATGAAAGCTGAGAAGCTAGACCCCCTGTAGAAGTATATACATTCAGGGTATCAAATGGAGGATGGTTCACAAAAATAAAAATGGAATCCATGTGAACTGCACATAGAACATGTGCAAAGTAAGAGGCGGGGCTGTGATTATTACTATTTATTTCCTCTGGATACTAAGTTTCCTCTGGGTACTAAGTGGATACTAAGTTCCTCTGGATACTAAGTGAGATACTAAGATACTACTTTGCAGCATCCACACAGCCAGCATGACTTTATGTGTAGTCAATGTGTGAGGTCAGAGGATCAAACACTGCTTTAAAGTGTGGTAGTAGAGTTGAGAAATAATCTGGGACCAGTGTGTAAGTATGTGTGTTTATGTTTTTCAAACTGACTTTTCGGGGGAGACAGCCTAATAATATGCACAGTGGCATAGAGAGGAATACTATTGGCAGGGAGGATTCACTTTATAGTTAATTATGGAGATCAAGGGAGTATTGTATCAGGCTGGTTGATGTAATTTACTGTTAATAAATAGTAACCCAGAGATGACTGGTGGATAATGGATGTATGAGATTAATTTTGCTCATGCTGAGGTGGTTGTATACCTTTGGGGTTTAATTCACCAAATGGTTTCCTTTTGCCTCTTTATAAGAGAGGAAAAAGGATGAATAACTAGCAGCAAAAGAGACATTTCAGTCCAAATTCATTACTGACAGCACACATTTGATATAATAGCAACTCAGGTGGCTTTTTTCTCCCATTGCCCTCACCATAATGCAATTACCACTGTGTGAGGGAAAGCTTGCAAACAATCCCTGCTGTGTATTCCCTGTGGGATACCTAAACTTCTTTGCTGAGACTCGGCTACCTGAGTACACATGCCAGATAGTTCGAAACCTGGACCTTCATATCTTTAAAACATACATTTGTATGTCTTCCTTACATCTGTGAAGTTGATGGGGAGAGGGACTTTAACAATCATTTTTAGTAAGCCATTGTTAGTAGCTTTGGGTAGGAATGAAATTTAAAATTCAAAAGAGTTGAACTTGGGTAGTTTTTATATATTTATGAATCCTGATCACAGATGGTGGGATCACTGAATGTTAGTACTAACCCCTCTAACTCCAGAATCTGGCATTTATTTATCTATCTGGTTGGCTGGCTGGCTGAGATTTCAATCCCCTACATACTTTGCTGGCAATTATCCCTGTGGAATCAAGGTATAGAATTGTTTTTGAAAAATAATAAAACAGAGGAGCAAAATTTTATTCAACGAAAAAGCTGTCCATAAATGGTTTTTCAGAAGGAGAAATGCTTCAGCAATTTTCAAAGGTGGGACTCTCCTTTAATTATAACAATAGCACTGCAAGGTAACAAGGCCAATGAAAGGACTTTATTTCTGATAGCATCCCTTGGGATTTAATTAACATCAGGAACTGAGGAGGTAGCCGCCTCCTAGAGAGATAGTTGCATAATGAAAGATGGACATTAACACATGTTCTTTGGCCATCTTGTAATTCAATTACAAGGTGGTTAATAATACTCATGAGGATTTCTCTGAAGCTCTTTTTCCCCATGAAAAAAATTCTACAGCAAATTGTCTTGTGGAAAACTGGGTGAGAACCATTAGCAAAAAAAAATGCAGAAATTCTCTGTCTGGCACTATTTAAAGCTTCCACAGCTATCAGATGCTGATTGTTAACCACACACTTGTTCTCTAATAAATAATAGGAATCAAATTCCCTAGTGGGGAAAAAGAGCCAAGTGAAGATTCAAAATGTTTCTTAGCCATTGAATATACCTTGGGACCATTTAGCTTTAATTAACAGAAAATATGAAGGACAGGAACAGGAGGGTATACTGGAGAAAAGCAAGTTTCAAGTGGAATATATCACATTCCTGCTGGGGTAGTTTGACTGTCAGATACTTTTGTGATTTTTATTATATTTCATTAAATATTTTTGCAAAGAGAAGTAAGAAAAGAGCAAAAAATAAAAGCAGATACAAATAATAGAAAATACAAATAATAGAATCAGGACTGGAAGGGACCTTAAAGATCTTCTAGTTCAACACCCTGCCAAAGGCATGAGTCTATGCTATTCTGGACAAATTGATTTTTAATCTTTTCTTGAAAACCATGCAATGGGATACCCACAACTCCGGGAGGCAAGCTATTAAATTGATTAATCTTTCTACTGACAAGAAATTCCTCCTTATTTCCAGGTTACATCTCCCTCTGATGAGTTTTCACCCATTGCTTGTCCTACCATCAGGTGCTATGAATCAACCCTTTCTTCCCCGTGACACTCTTCAAATATTGGACAATGGTTAACATATCTCTCCTAAGCTTTTTCTTTGTTAGACTAAACAAACATATCTATTTCCCTTAACTGTTCATCATACGATTTAGCCTCTGGACCCCTTATCATCTTTGGTGTACTTCTCTGCATTCTTTCTAGGGGTTCAGTATCTTTTTTTGTATCATGGTGACCAGAACTGGACACAGTATTCCAAATATGGCCTCACTATTGCAATATAGAGCAGTACTGTCACTTCCCACAATCTTGATGCTATTCTGCTGTGACTTTTTTTGGCAGATGCAGCACACTGCTGATTTATACTGAAGCAATGGACCATCAGGACACCCAGATCCCTTTCACAGGTGCTACTGTTGATCAGGTACTGCCTATTCTGTATCTGTGTATTTGGTTTTTCCTGCCTAAGTGCAGAGTCATACGTTTCTCACCACTGAACTGCATCTTGTTGGATAGGTCCTTTATACACTCTTGTAGAAGAGAGTAGGGAAAATGTTAGCAAAATTCAAGAATAGAAGAACCAGTAAGAAAAGGTAAATGAGAATTCAGTTCTCAGAAAGGAGGAAACATAAGAAACTCATAATAAACCTTTCTTTATTTACTTTATGACAAGAGGGACAGATTGTAGCTCTGGCAGGCTTTCAAAATTCTATTATAAGCTACAGTGATAATGTATGTTCCTGCCTGTCTTGTTATATACAGTGCTTGTCTCCTTACAAGTATAATAGGATTAAACAAGACTGAAGTTATTAGATAAGAATTTTCAATATTTCATTAGTTTTACATAGGTAAATACCTTCTGTCAATTTTTAAATTGAAGGTTATTGTTGAAATCTGATTAGGAGATAAACATCAGTGACAATTAGCAAAGTGAAGATCATGAAGATAAAAAAAATATCTAAACATGAAAGATCTATCCTTACTTAATAGATCACTGAAAAATAGAACACAGGTAGTCCTCATTTGTTGATCACAATTGGGACAGGCAGTTAGATGGCCAAGTGAAGTGGTCAATCAGTGTAATCACAATTGTGCTTATGATTCTAAATGTGAGAATTGGTCACCTTTGCATCACTGTCAAACCTGCAAATGGTGTTTAAACAAGGCAGCAGCTAAATGAGGATTTCCAATCCTAATGTGGTCAGGCTGTTAATAGCCTAGCACTTAGTTCCAGCTGCCTGTAATTATTGCAGGCTCGAATCCAACCAGGCTCAAGGTTGACTCAGCCTTCCATCCTCTCGGGGTAGGTAAACTGAGGACCCAAGATTGTTGGGGGCAATAAGCTGACTTTGTAAAAATGCCGCTTAGTAATAAAGCAGGCATATACAATGGAAGGAAGGCTATTGCTGAGCGCATTGGGTTGTATCCCAAAAATTGTATCCCAAAAATTGTAAGCCGCCCTGAGTCTCCGGGGAAGGGCGGGATATAAATATGAATTTTTAAAAAATGTTAAAGTAATATTTTTTTTCCAACACTGTGCAAGAGTAGTCTCAAGATGTACAAAATGCCACTCATTAAATTTGGGGAAAGACAAGTGACTGGTAGTAACTTGAAACAAAAGGAATAGAGGCAACATAAGCATTGGCAAAAGTGCAAGCAAATTTCATGCAGGTATAGTTTTCTACCAATTCATGGACCGGTGGAGAGCATTTCAACTCAGCAGTGGAAAAAATGCCCTAATTCTCATATTCTCAGTAAAACAGATTGCTTCCCGCTTGGCTTCCACCCTTAAAAAGTAGGAGATGTGTTTATACTATTTCATTATCCCTTGTAATTCTGTTTAGAATCTGTGGGAGTTAATTGTGCTTAAGAATAATTCAGGAACCCTAAACAGATTTTCCTTCCACCCACTTGATTAGAACTGAACAGGAGAATAGATGTGGATTCTTGGCCTTCCTTCCTGTGTCACATGAAGGCTGCACTAGAAAAGTGAGGGCAGTTGTGCTGATGATCACCTTCTCTGTCACATATTTTTATGTGTGTGTTTATGGAGGGATCTTTTGTAGAAAATATATTTTGTGTGGTAATGCAGATATTTGCATGCTTTATGCAGCTTGGAGTATTCTTGATGCCAAAGCTGGCTTTGATGAAAGAAATGATAGGTAGGTGTGTCCAACTTGAAATACATTTATTTTAACAGAAATGCTGGAAAATGTGTGAGAAAATGCAGATGATGTTTATGCCTCTCTCTCTCTCCATCTACCCCCTCTCCCCCTTTCCCTCTCTCTCTCCCCCCTCAGTTCACACTTCTGAATCAATAGGCAAACTCAAATGAAGTTGCAATCCCAAAAGCTGTATTTTTCAGAGTTTTGCAATGTGTGAGTATTTTTTCATGCACAGAAATATGTAGATGAAACAAACCCACACACACAAATGCTTAAAGCCAGGGACAGTGGACACAAAACATGCTGGGGAGGGGAAATCATTTTCAAAATTAAATGCATATAAGGAATTTTCATACAGAGTCTAAATGCATACAGAGTCTAAATACATAGCCAGGGTCTAAATGGAAGCTACATTTTGCCTTGACAAGAAACTTCATATCAGGCAAGCAACAAACTTCCTTCACAGATAAAGTTTGCATAATTCAAGGAATTGTCAGGGATTTCCAAATGCAGGAAATGTACACAACCCTTACTCTCTTCTGCCTACTGCAACTTCCATATGTGGTAAAGTGGGGCAATGCCATTTGCTGGGTCATTTAGCTACGTGAAGCAATTTCAAAAGGTAATTCATGCAAGCCTTTAAAGTAAACTTTCCCTTTTGAGCTCCAGAGATAATGTATATACATAACTTTTTCATAAACCTACCTGCAAATTTCATTGTTTTGACAAAAACATTGATGAAGATGAGATTGAAATTACAGTTGGGAAAATAGAGAAACCAAAGTAAGAGCATTGGACATCCCCAATATGGCCCATTTACATATTTTTATGGTTCCCATCTCACTAAAAGTTTCCATTCACAAATACTGGATGTGCCAATCCTAGCAAGTTTGGGAGAAGTTAGTTTCTTGAAGGAGCAATCTTATATTTATTTATTTATTTATTTATTTATTTATTTATTTATTTATTTATTTGACTTGTATGCCGCCCCCTCTCCAAAAGGACTTGGGGCGTCTCACAACTAAAAACCCAACAATAAATAATTACTTAAAACCATATTAAACAAAACAAGCCAAATATACAAGTTTAAAACCCCAGAAACTAAAACACCCATCAGCCTTCCCCCCCCAGGAGGTCAGCACAACCCAGATTGCGTAAATAGCCAGGTCTTTAGATTGTGGCGGAAGGAGCGAAGATCGGGGCCAGCGAACTCCGCCGAAGCTGATTCCACAAAGTGGGAGCCGCCACAGAGTAGGCCTGGGTCACCGCCAAATGACATTGAGTCGCCGACGGCACCCCAAGGAGCCCCCGTCTGTGTGCTCGCACAGGGCGGTTGGTATTTGATGCTGGCAGGAGTCGTTCTCGTAAATATCCTGGACCCATGCCTTGTAGGACTTTGAATGTTATCACAAGGACCTTGAATCTCATATTAAAATTGTGGAAAAGCATGTTTCACTAAAACAGGACTTAGATGTGCCTCCCAACTATCTGGTACTATTTGTGTGGGTTTTTTTTTAAATGAAAACAGCTTTTGACAGTTTAAGTGCAGGATCACATCATCTTTGCTTCCCATGCACCTGATTTACTCAAAATTTATTTGCTATGTGCATGCTGTAATCAAAAAAATATTGATAAGCATCTTGTTGTGAATGTCAGTTTCAAGTACTAAGAGATGATAAAGGGCTCCAATCTTCAAAAGAATTAGCATATGCAAACAAGTGAAAGACAAGGGGACTTTCCAAATATTTTCACTCAGAGATATGAAGAGCTAATAAAATGTGTTTATGTGTGAGAGAGAGAAAGTGAGAGGGAGAGCTCAGAATTTAACTGATAATATATGTTAAAATTGTCAAGAGAAGAATGTTTGGCCCCAATACTTGTGATTGAAACATACACTATCTGCTACTCATATCTCAGCAGACATTGGGCATAAAATAGTGCTTTTTTAAGTAGAACTTCAGTTTTCTTTAAAGATGTTACCATGAGTATCTTGGTATTGTCACCTGGTTTGCTTAGATCCTATCAGGTAACTAGCTGTCTCCATGATAGCTAGTAAATACTTGTATAAATGATCATTAATGGCTCTTTTTGGCTACTGATATTACTATATGAGCCACTGTGGCACAGTGGTTAGAGTGCAGTACTGCAGCTACATCTGCTGCCTGCCGGCTGCCTGCAATTTGGTAGTTCAAATCTCACCAAGTTCAAGGCTGACCCAGCCTTCCATCCTTCTGAGGTGGGTAAAATGAGAACCCAAATTGTTGAGGGCGATATGCTGACTCTGTAAACCACTTAGAGAGGGGCTGTAAAGCAGGGGTGGGATCCGACAGGGTTAACTACCAGTTCAGTGATTTATGATGTGCTTCCCTGCAAGCTGCATGCATGTGTAAATCTTCGTCAGCTTGCTGCCTGGACAGCTAAGCAGTGCTGCATGCAGGGAAGCAGCATTTGAAAAAGCACTTTTTTCCTGCTTTTTCAACCACAGTGTGCCTCGCACAGCAGCTGAGGTTGAAAAAGCAGGAAATAAAGGTCAGGTAAGAGCCTGGGCGAGCGGGTGGGCCAAAACAGCAGCAGACATAGAACCGGTTCTATGTCTGCTGCTCTTCGGAGCTACCGGTTCTATAGAACTGGACAGAGCCAGTAGAATCCCACCCCTGCTGTAAAGCACTGTACAGCGGTATATAAGTCTAAGTGCTATTGCTATAGCTATAGTATGGAAACCTTCTGTTGCAGAAAAAAAGATAGTTTGGCCATTTAGATATAATCAACAAAATGGATTGATTACATTTTTTTCTCTATCTGGCAAAAGTAATTCTTTTGGAATGGGAGGCAGAATTTCAAGGTTTTTGTTGGATTAGTCTACTTTTAAGACGTAAAAAGTTTTAAAAAATCTGGAAGAAGATAATAATTAACCATTTCTGTATTGTTTTTTAAAAATTGCATTGCCACATCCAAGTTGTCACCAGGAGTTAAGTTCAACTGGGGAAAATCTGTATCTTTTTACCAATCAGGAGACATGTCTGCTTCTCCAGGTCAAAGTTGTGCTTTGATCTGTCTGGAATTTCTTGATAGGTTCCCCCCCCCCCCCAAACAAAAGAGCCTTGTTCTTTTGTGTCACAATTTCAGAGTGCTTTAGAATTTCACTTGGTTGTGTTATTTCTGTGTTATTTTTAAAGTTATGAAGTTGTGGAAAGTTTGATATTGATCTCCATTGCTCTATAGTCACCATAGTTACTTCTGATTTAAGAACAACAGCAGCAACCCCAAGGAAGGCATTCCCACGTGCTGTTCTTTCCTATAGAAGAAGATGACCTGTAATGAAAATAGGCTACTTTAAGACAATTTTCAGTCATCTCATAAGCAAGGTAACTGTAAGAAACACATGTGCCAGGCACTCAACATATATTTTATTTATTATTATTATTCTTTAGTTGCCTGGTGGAGCAGTAGTTAAGTGCAATATTGCAGGCAAACTCTACCCACAGCTTGGAGTTCAATCCTGATGGGGCTGAAGTTTGACTCAACCTTCCATTCTCCCAATATCGGTAAAATGGGAACAATATGCAAATAAGATTACATTGTAAACTACCCAGATTGTTCTATAAAGTGCTATGGAGTAGTATATAAACCTAAATGCTATTGCTATTTGTTTAGTTGACATAGCCACTCATCTCACCCATACAACTTTGAGCAACTTACAATTAAAAAAAACTGAAAAACCAATGACGTAGAATTCTGGGTGCCCAAGAATAAATAATAACCCCATTCACAGAAGAAGCCCATCAATAACAACAGAGCTCATCTCTCCATCTGACCCAAAGACCTGGACAAACAGCCAGGTCTTCAATAGCTTGTGAAAGGCTAATAGTTTTTCTCCATTACTGTTTTTTTTAAAGAAGCTATTTCTTTTTCATCAAATTGAATGTGACAAGTTGGGGAGAAAACAGAAGAAAATGTTGCTGCACAACTGATGTGTAAATACAGGTATAGGTTACAAAATGTTATAGGCAACATTCCTCTGTTTATCAGTTGCTAGGATGCAAATAATGGGGAAAGGCTGTGGCATCTACCAATATGGAGGCATGTTGCTAAATAAAATGAACTATATGAAGCTTCATTCTGATGCTCAACAAGAACTCCTTTTACATTTGCTTTCACATATTAAATGCCTCTATTTAGAAGTCTACAGATTCTCTGCAGCTGCTGCAGACACTTGTCACAGAAAGCATAATAGATGTTAGATGAAACATTTATTGATAAATAGGATGGAAACCCTCTAAGGTGGAGAAATATTCCTTCTCATAGTATATTGCTGTAAAAGAGGGATAGAGGCATGAGATCTAGGAAAGGTAGATGGCAGAATTTTGAAGAGTAAAGTCCTTGCTCAAATGGGGACTTAAGGCCCGAGTACAGGAGCAGACTCCATATTCAGAGAAATTATCAGCTGGACATACTGTATTTGTCTCCAAGTAATGTTCCTTTGCAACATTGCCAATGCGCTCTGTTTTTTTGGCTAGTTGCAGAAGAAATGAAATCTGTTCCCATGGATTGCCTCTCTGCTGGTAAGTGTGCCTGTGGTGAAAGCCTAACAGTGAAGTCTCACTGTCTGACACATTGAACTGGGAGGCATAACAAACTTGCCTGCACATTAAGGCCAGAAGAAGTGGGTGGGCCAGAGTCTGCCAAATGACCTGGAAAGACAAGAAACATACACAAAGCAAAAGGGCAAACTTAATCTGAGATTTCCCACCCACCTGGGTTGATCTGTTTCTCACCAGACCCACATCTGATAAAACCATGTTGCCAAAATATACTGGGGGAAAAAGTGGGATTGCCATTAATCCATGACAACTGTGATAAAAATGAACTTTTTATTCAACTCCACTCTGGCAGGGCAAATTTTGATCTGTTTTGTTATGTTTGCATGAAGAGTCAGACGCGAAGAGTTCCAGCAAAGAGTTTATTCAGTGACTACAGCTCGAATGGACCCGAGTTGGCTGGGCTACGGCTGCTTCTTATAGCCAGCAGCTGTAGTTGCCAGCCAATGGGAGTGCAGGGTTTCTTCCCGCACTATTTAAACCAATACCATTTAACATTTTACAAGAACAGTTCAAATAAACCAATAACATTCAAACCTACATACATAACATGTTTCTACATTCCCTGCATCTTAAAAACAAATGTACAGACTCCCATGCATACATAAAGACACAAATGAACCATCTGGAGTGCTAGGAACGGTGACTTTTGGCAGCCAAGAATTCTTAATATTTGCAAAACATGTTTTGAAAGAGGATACACTTTATCTGAGAACTATTATCATATTTGAGGGGGTTAAAAGAAGGCAATGGACATGGTGCAACAGGAATTAGACAAGGATAGTAAAGTTGCCATGCCCCTGTCCGAATCTGATTTGGAGCGGGAGGCCGAACAGCTGACAGGGAGTGAGAGTGTGGCTCTATTGGCTGTGGAAGAAAATGGGGAAGGCAAAGTCTGGCTGGGCAGAGCAGAGAAGAGGTAGAAGGGAGAGGGAATTTAGAAGAAGACCCAGGCCCACCCCTTCTTCATCCTAGGGCACGCAATATCAGTCAGGCTGTAAATGCCTGCTCTTAAGATCCAGCTGTCTACAACTACTGTAGGCTCGAATCCCACCAGGCTCAAGGTTGACTCAGCCTTCCATCCTCTCGGGGTAGGTAAATTGAGGACCCAAGATTGTTGGGGGCAATTAGCTGACCTTGTAAAAATGCCGCTTAGTAATAAGCAGGCATATACAATGGAATGAAGGCTATTGCTGAGCACACTGGATTGTGCTCCAAAAATTGTAAGCCGCCCTGAGTCTTCGGAGAAGGGCGGCATATAAATGTAATAATAAAAAAAAAAATTAATTAACCTTTTGCCGTGTATATGTACATATACACCTACAAGTTAAACAGACGAAACTTGAAAATCCCTAAATCCAGCCAAATCTATTACCGTGTTTCCCCAAAAATAAGACACTGTCTTATATTTTTTTTGGCTCCCAAAAACACACTAGGTCTTATTTTCGGGGTAGGTCTTATATATTTATGGTGCCAAATAGTGGGTGTGAGTGTGTGTGTGGGGGTGTTTCGCGGGTGCACGATTGCTCCCTGAAAAGTCTTCCTGGAACTGGAGAGAAAATTATATTAGGGCAGGTTTAGAAAATAGTGCTAGGTCTTACTTTCGGGGTAGGTCTTATTTTCGGGGAAACACGGTAGTTGAGAAGATCTCTAGGGAGTCCATCAGCAAATGTGACACTTACACAGTCCAAATTCATATCTTTATATGCCTGTTTCAGTTTCACTCAACATACTTGCAGCTTGCATCCATCTTTAGCTTAATGGAAGAAATATTCAGATAGGAATGCTTTCTGATTATTATCTAGTTATCTTCCATATAGACACATCACTGCAATATACCTGTTAACATTCTTTTCTCAAGTTAAGGCCTCAGGGCAAACCTCTGATCTCTCTTTGCAAACGTAAGGAACAGAATCACACTCATGCATTAGCAAAAGAGATTGATTGCCTTAACACATTGAACACATTATTCCTTGCTCCCTTTTTTATATCATATTTATAACTACATTTTCTATACCACCACATTCTATACCACATATACCATGCCACCTTTGTTATCCTGAAAGGAAAGAGTATGATGGGCATCCGTGTCTATCAATTAAAGGTTTGTTTCAATGGAGCTTTTCAAATAGAAGCTGGATAGTTCTATCTGAAATATACTAGCAGAACCTGTGCTGAGCAGGGAGCGTGGTTAGATGGCTTCCAACTTCTGTTCCAGCTCTCTGATTCTATGAATGTAATGTACTTGTATGAGCAATTTTAAAAACAAGCTAATGCTGTTTGATGTATTCTCAAAGAGAGAGAGAAAAAAACTAAACAAAACAATTGATATGACTTGATATTTTTCAGTTGTTTGAATCACGGGTCTCCACTTTTTGCATAATCATCTATTCTACTTTATTTGGGTTCAATATGATTGATAATCAGATTTGTGTGAATATGATTGCTCCTTCCTTCCTCTACCCTGCAAGTATATTGCAGAGAATTCATCCAATTACATGGCAATCCCTAGCTAACCTTGGCTATCTGAGAAAGCTAAGCAAGGTGGGCTCAGAGAGCATTAAGAAAGCATCTTGGGAAAAAGACATTGTCGTTGTGTTGCCAGCAATCTATATACACAAGTTCTACAAAGTTAAACTTGACTTGAACTCTGTTAGTGAATCTCTAAAGATATTGCTGCCATTGTTTCCCTCCTACCCACACATCCATCACTGTGCTACCTTACTAAGCTAAAAAGAAAAAAAAGATGTTCTTCCTGATATTTTCCTGGGGATTGTATTGAAAGCTTGCAGACTATTAGAAAAATTATTATATAAACATTCATGATTTCTCAATATTCTTTAACTACTGCTTTATCTAAGTAAGAGCAGATAAGTGGTCCCTCTATCCTTTATAGTTTGCATGCTTTATAAATTGTCAATTATGGGTACAATCTTACTGGCTATATCCTTAAATTTTAAGGAAGTGCAATCTTCCTTTGTTGTCATTGCTGATTTTTTCCTTTCCTCTGAGGAATGACAAATGATGCATTCTAGGCTTCATTCTATCATGCTACTAGTAGTGAAACATGAGGATTTGCTCTAGCAATATTTCTAGCATATTTTCTTATAATTCCTAGCAATCGCATAGGAATATTCTAGTAAAGCAAAGAAGCTAGTTTTTGGTTTTCTCTGCACATAGATTATGGATGTGAAACAAAACAAACAGTTAAGACAAATTCAGTATCTTGGGCATGGAGCAGGTTAATTGTCTCTAAATTTCTCTCTGAAGAGCCATAGTGGTGCAGTGGTTAGAATGCAGTATTGCAGGCTAATTCTGCCGACCATTAGCAGTTCGATTCTCAGCAGCTCAAGATTGACTCGGCCTTCCATCCTTCCGAAGTTGGTAAAATGAGGACCCAGATTGTTGGGAGCAATATGCTGACTCTGTAAACTGCTTAGAGTGAGCTGTAAAGCTATGAAATGGTATATAAGTCTAAGTGCTATTGCTAATCTACCAGCAAAGTCATTTCTGAAGGTTTATGTGAGTTTGCTTAAAATGTCTGCATCAGATTACAGCAAGAGATCCAGATCTAGATTTTGCTTGCTGTTGTTGTTGTTGTTTTTGTTTAAAAAGTGATTGTGTTTAGGGTTTAGTTTATTCAGTGAACCTGTATGTCCTGCTTTGCAACGCCAGGAAAGGCTGGTGAACTTTTTGCAACTGGCTGTGAACTTTGGGAAATGGGAATCACCATTTGCAAGTTCATTTTATATGAAACTTTGCTAAGGAATCTGCAAAAGGACATATGTTCCTTCTACTATCACATTACATCAGTCTCCCAGAAAGAGTCCTCTGAGATGACACTCTTTTCAGGCAACTTTAAAATGATCAATTGTCATATTACCACTGATATAAGCACTGTTCAGTCACCTTAAGAGCACTCGCTTCGAGCTGCCTAATCAGAATTCTGCCCTCTCCTCAACAATATTGACCCATTTCCAACTTTTGCACACACACAGAGTCAGCTGCCATGGATATTTCCATGTCAAGTTCTGTCACTGGTGTGAGGATCAGAAAAATCAATTGAAAAGTATAAATTTTGATGGAAAATAAGTTCCATCTTCTGGGCTTAGACAGTCTTTCACCTGCCAGTCTTCCACTGATGGAGAAAACCAAGAGCCTGTTTGGTCTAATGGTTAAGGCACCAGACTAGAAAGTGGGAGACAGTGAGTTCTAGTCATGCCTCAGCTATGAAAGTTAGCTGGGTAACTTTGGGCCAGTCACTCTCTCTCAGCCAAGTCACCTCACAATGTTGTGTGGGAAAAATAGGAAGATGAAGGTGCATTGGATTTGTTTGCTGCCTTGACTTATTTGTAAAAATAATAAAGGTAGAGTACAAATGAATAAGTAAAAGTAAAACAATAAAACATATAAAAATATTACACCTAAATTTCCTCCTTTCCAATTGCATGAAATATAAAGAAGTTTCTTTTCTCTACTTTTGATACTTTTCTCAATATCAAGACTTTATCCCAACTTTATCGAAAATGGTTTGCAAAACCTGATCATACTTACAGGATGTGTTCAGAAACATTGCAAACATTGCGGAAATGGTTTGTTTATTTTCAGACAATGGGGAACTACAGATGAGTTAAAAATATGATTGGGTACAGAGAAGTTCATACTCAAAAAGAATTATACCATACTGCACCTGTCAAATGGAAAACCACAAATTTCTGCTAGTTCTGTCTGGCCAACTTCCTTTTGAAACCTTATACAGAACTGAAACTCTGCTACATGCATGCTTGCTTGGTGGGACTGCTATAGCTTGCTATTCTCAGAAGCTATACTTAAATTTTTCCACAGCACAAAGTGAACTGAAGAGTGACCATTTTTTGCTCCCTTTTTCTTACTTGAGTGGGAAAACCAATTAAGATAGAATTCCTTACTTTAAGTATTCAAGTGCGAGAGGTTTTGAACAAGGCGTAACTATATTTACAGAGCTTCCTATCACAAGGCAGAGTTAGGGTGATAGTGATAGCATTTTTTGTTTGCTTGTTTTAGGCTAAATGGCACAAATGAGTTCAAGTTAGGTTTACCCCAGCCAGTGATCCTCACTTTCTGATTGTAGTTGCTACTTCAATCATTCAGAGAGTTTTTGCATACATGCTATGAGGTTTACAACCATCTGAGTAACTTGCCTCTCTTCTTCTCCATTGACATGTTAGCAGGTGAATGTCTAAGCTGATGGTAGTGGGATTTTGTCAGCTGATTCAGAAACTGCTATAGTCTGCCGGATAATTTGAATATCCATGGCTTCGTCTACAGGCAGTTGAATAAGTGAGTTTCAAATTAGCTGGGTTAATCCTGCATACTCACCATGATTAACTGAAACATTTTCCAGATTAGTTCAACACATTGAACCATAAACGTACCACAATACCACATGGGCTAATTTGGCATATCCCACTGGACTACAATCTGCTTGCCTAGCTTGTGGTTTGGTATGTAGTGCAAATGCACCTTCCTTCTTTATTGTTTCAAGTAATTGCTTGCAAAGATTGTATTGACCGTTGCTGGGTGGAAAATAGGTTATGAAACTAAGAAGCAGGTAGAAAACCACCAGGACTGATAGCTAGAACCAGAGAGAACTGGTTGGATGGTTTAGACTGATGAATTATTGTTACCTTCTGATGAAAAATCTCTAAAAATACACCTCCAATGCTATTGCAATTTATTATAATTGCACCACTCATGTATTATGAGACAAACAAGATATGACATCTAGACTCCAGGTTTTGACCAATTGTTTTCCTTCTTTCTTTGAATAAAGTATGAAAAGGCTAAAGTGACAAGAAGTGGGCACAGTCCCTGTGTACTTCTTTATTGCTGCATAATAAACAAGTTGGGTTGGATTTCTCTCATTCTGCATGGTATTTGGAGCCTCTCATGCCAGTTCCTTGTACCTATTGTACCTTATACCTTTTTTTCTGGCTAGCAAATGTTTTTGACAATGATAGAATTAACCAGCAGTTCTGCTACAGGGCTTTTATGTACATATTATTGTATTACAGGACTCTGACTGTATGAGGTTGGGTCATACTCAGTAATCTAGAGAGACTCATGCTGGGCAGAAGGTGCTGCATTTACTGCTGTTTATGTTTGTTACAGTTTTAGCAACAAGGCAGTTAGACCAGGAGCAGACAAGAGAAGCTGTAGGATTCACGTTGTGCGGAGGACCTAAGATACCTCTATTGCAGGATGAAAGATGAACGCATTTATTGAGAAGTGGTTTGATTTTTATTTCCAAGATACCAATGCCAGGCCTATTTTCTGAATTCAAATATATACTGAGCACTGAAGTTTAAGCTGCAAAAGGTGACAGGCAAACAGTTGACAATTTTCACAGCGGTTGACAAGTAATGAAAACAACATGAATGACTGTTGCAGGTTTTTTCCCCAAAAAGCAGAGGTTGTTTACCTCATAAAGTGCTGAGATGATTGGCTGGCAGCCTGGCCTGTCCACTAGGATTTCATTCTTCAGAACCATGATGACTTCCTTTGCTCCCGTAACAGTGTTGGTAACAATTGTTTCATTCTGATTTGATAATTAGTCCCAGTTTCATTGATTTCTTGCTTTCATGCATTCCACATTGGGAACAGGTGTTTCATGAATCAGAAAATAAAATCCAAAATCCGCAGTTGGATGATAGATTGGGGAGGATCAAATATAACCACATGAAAGAGTATGCGGTGCCTTGAGTTGTCTACAATTCTTCAACGGGCCCAATTTAGATCAAACAGGTGACGGGAAAGAAGCAAAACAAATTAGGCCAGATGTTTCATCCATGTGTCAGATTCAGCTTTATGCTAGCAGACCCAATGCATTTGTCAAGAGTTGATAAACAGGTTTTATTGAAGGTTTAGGAATAAAGCAAAGGGTAACTTTCCCAGCCTTGAGGACATAAAAGCCGTTTGTCTTCAATCTGTTTCTTACTGTTAAGTTTGCATGAAGAGTCAGATGCGAGGAGCTTCAGTGAAGAGTTTATTCAGTGACTACAGCTCGAATGGACCCAACTTGGCTGGGCTACGGCTGCTTCTTATAGCCAGCAGCCGTAGTTGCCAGCCAATGGGAGTGCAGGGTTTTTCCCACACTATTTAAACCAATACCATTTGACATTTTACAAGAACAGTTCAAATAAACCAATAACATTCAAACCTACATACACTCCCCACTAGGTTCAGTCCATACCAAACCCCAACCTATCTAATGTATTCTTTTAAATAGGTGGGACTCTTACGTGTACGTTGATACCTTAGTGGTTCAGAAGTTTTAACGTTCTCACCTAGTGAGAGAGGAAATGTGTCTGCTGACATTTCCCTGCTGGGACTTCCTGTGAAAGGAGACCCTGTTAGACTGTTAGAATCTGGTCTCTCCTCCCAACCCATCTCCATTCCAATGTCAGCACCCAAGTCAGGTAGTGATGCACAATCTTCCACTTCTAAGGATGGATTTTGGCATTGTGACAGGTTTTGGGATGGTTCTTGTCGTAATGGCTCATTACATATGTGGTTGATTCTTACTTGCTGATTTTCCTTTTGTTCTTCCCCTTCCCCCCTAGAAGTGACATCAGGTGAGGGAACTAGAGAGACAAGGCGATGTTCCTGAGGGAACCTGGATCTAAGTTGATCAATGTGCCTGCTCCAGAGGAGTCCATCCTCTGTTTGTACCCTGTAAGAACGAGGGCCTGTGATCTGAGTTATCACAGCAGGAATCCACAAAGGTACCTAAGATTCTTAGCCATACCCAAGTTTCACCCATCAACAACTCTGCTGGGGATAAGTTATTAGATGGGCTAGGAGTGATGTGCTGGACACTAAGAAGTTTTTCAACCTTCTCAGTGATGTCCCCAGGACCCAGCTGCTGGAGCTTCTCTTTGGTAAAACGTACCATCGTCCAGCCGGCCATTAGCAAGGGTGCCCAGGGGCAGTAAGGGCATGTCTGATACCCTGTTGTGCTAGATAGGATTCAAAAATGTTAGATGTAAATTTAGGACCATTGTCAGAGACAAGAACATCAGGTAACCCGTGGGTTACAAACAGTTTTCTGAGCTGCTTGATGACAGCATCAGTTGTGGTGGATGTCATGGGAAACACCTCTAGCCATTTGGAATATGCATCTACTATAATAAGAAAAGTGTGCCCTCTAGTAGGACCTGCAAAATCAATGTGGATCCTAGACCACGGGCCCCTAGGACATTCCCATTCCTGTGTGGGGCGTGAGGTGGGGCAGGCCTGACTACCTGGCAATTGGGACAAGATGCAACCCAGTTTTCAACCATTTTGTCAACACCTGGCCACCATACATAACTCCTGGCCAATCCCTTCATCCTTACAATACCAGGATGACCCTCATGTAACATTTCAAAACCTCTCTTTGCAGTTTTTCAGGAATAACCACCCTGTTACCCCACAAAATACATCCTCTTAATACAGATAATTCAGTTTGCCTGGACTTAAAAGGTAGGGCAAGGTGAGGTAGATCTTGAAGAGGCCAACCTTTCTTAATCCAGCCTATAACAGGAGCCAACACAGTGTCTTTGGCAGTCTGTCTGGCAATTTCAGCAGCATGAACTGGAAGCTTGGCAACAGTTTCTAGGAAAAAGGTGTGTTTTTCAGGTTCAAAGTCCTCCTTGTAGCAAGGCAGTGGGCAATGACTCAGTGCATCAGCATGTCCAATGTCCTTGCCAGGCCTGTGAATCAGTTTGTATGAATAAGATGCAAGAAATTCAGTCCACCTCAGCATTCTTGGTGACAGGATAGTAGGTGTAGGTTTGTCTCCTGCCACAATGCCTAACAAAGGTTTGTGGTCTGTAACAATGGTAAATGTCCTGCCATACAGATATTCATGAAATTTCTTGACAGCTGCAACAACTGCCAATGCCTCTTTGTCCAGTTGGCTATAATTCCTCTCTGCTTTGGTCAAGGTACAAGAGTAAAATGCAATAGGGGCTTCTCTCCCACTGGGAAGTCTGTGGCTCAAACCCCCCCCTCCAAAAGAGGATGCATCACAAGTCAGTACAACAGGCAAATTCTCAGAGAACTGTAACAGTACAGCATCAGGTGTGATTAGTCTCTTAATACTGTTAAATGCTGATTGTTCCTTCCTCCCGCAGATCCAAACAGACTTCTTATCAAGTAATCTGTGCAAAGGTTCAGCAATGGTTGCCTTTTGAGGTAGAAACATGTGATAAAAGTTAATAAGTCCAAGGAAAGCTTGCAAATCTGATTTGCATTTAGGTTTAGGGGCTTCTTTGATTGCTTTAACCTTGGCATCAGTAGGGTGGATGCCATGCTTGTCAATCATGTAGCCCAGGAACTCAACCCTGTCTGTTTTAAGTGTGCATTTGTCTTCCTTGACTTTTAACCCCGCTTTCCTGAATCTGGTGAGGACTTCTCTGAGTCTTTCTTGAAGCTGAGTGTCATTTTCAGCAGAGATTAACACATCATCAAAGTAAGGCACTACCCCTGGCAGTTCTTGGAGCATTCTTTCCATAAGGCTTTGAAAGATGCCTGGTGCCACGCTTACTCCAAATTGTAACCTTTTACATTTGAAAGCACCTCTATGAGTCACAATGGTTTGGGCCTCTGCAGTGGCATCATCAACTGTTAGTTGTTGATATGCCTGGGCCAAATCCAATTTGGCAAAGACTCTACCCCTGCCAAGTGAATGTAACAGATGATGCACAACTGGTACTGGGTATGCGCTCTGCTGCAGCGCATGGTTCAATGTCCCCTTATACTCTCCACAAATTCTTACTGACCCATCAGCCTTGACTGGTGTGACTATGGATGTTTCCCATCTGGAGTGATCAGTGGGCTTTAAAACCCCTTGAGCAATTAATTTATCTAATTGTGCATCAATTTTTTCCTTTAAAGCAAATGGAACCCTCCTGGGCTTTAAACAAATTGGGGGCACCTTGGGATCTAGGTTGAAAGTGATAGGGGTCCCCATATACTTGCCCAGTCCTTCGCTGAAGACCTCTGGAAACTCAGACTTCAAGGCCTCCTCCCATTCAGTGTTGCTCACGTGATTGATGCCAGTCACCTCAATGCCTAGTGGCTTGAACCACTCAAGTCCCAGCAAGCTTGGGCGATCCTTGTCCACGATGGTCAGTGGCAAGCGTTTGGTGTGGCCTTTAAACTGCATGTTGAAATCTTTCGCTCCAACTACTGGAATCTTGTTCCCTTGGTAGTCTTTAAGAGTCAGTGCTTGCTTCTGGAAATGTTTCTTCTGAATGTTGGGAAGTCCCATGACACCATAGATAAATAAGAGCTTGAGTCCACTTCCATTTGGCAAGGCCTCCCTTCAATGAACACCTTCACATGTACTTTTCTGCTTTTCAAGGGTGAAGAATGACCAATGGTGATTGTTTGATGAGTTTCATTCTTCCCATTTGCTTCTGCATTGCGCCCCATCTTTTCAATGAAGTTGTTGGGCTTAAAATCCTTTTCAGGAAATTTCTTCCTACTAGGTGGAGTTCTGGATGATTTGCAGACTCTGGCTAGGTGACCCCTTTCTCACAACGTAGGCAGATGGTGTCTAAGAACTTGCATTCAGTGGGGTGCCCCCCCAGCCTCTGCAATAAAATTCTTGCCTCTTTTTCCCAGGGTCTTTCCTTTTCTTCTCCATTCTGAGTCTAAAAATTCCTTCCTCCACCTCACTGCAATCTGAATCAGAGTCTATTTGTTCGCAATGGGTTGTTGTGGATTTTTCCATGTCAGAATGGCTTGAGGCCTGGCTTGAGGCCTTGTTAATCTTTTTCATGGTCGCTGCTGAGGACTTGGTGGCCTCCGCTGAAACAGCTTCTTCGATGGCCTCCTTAAACGTGATCTTAGGTTTCATTAACAGTTTGCTTTGTAAGACCTTATCTTTGAGGCCTAGGACAAACCGATCACGCATGGCCTCTTCTAAGTTGGTAAAGTCACAAGCACCCCCAATGTCCCTTAAACTTGCCATGAAGTCATTAACATTTTCGCTTTCCCCTTGATCCCGACAGTAAAACTCGTGTCTCTTAATGAGGCACGATACTTGTGGGTAATGGGCTCTTAAAGCTTTTCCAAATCAGGCCATTCCATTACCTTCAATTCTGCAGCTCCGCCAATGCCTTCACCATCTTGAAGACTGCGGACGCAGTGCGTGAAAATACCGCCCTCTTCCGCTTCTCGGGAATATCGGTGAGGTCGTTTCCTTCCAAGTACATCTGGAAGCGATCCACGTACGATTCCCAGTCTTCCGCTGCCGGATCGAACGGGGCTGGGGGGGTGTTCAGCGCAGCCATCTCGCTCTTCTGCTCGCTTTCCGCGTTGTCTCTTCTTCAGGACAATCCCACCTTCGTCGCCAGTGTTAAGTTTGCATGAAGAGTCAGATGCGAGGAGCTTCAGTGAAGAGTTTATTCAGTGACTACAGCTCGAATGGACCTGACTTGGCTGGGTTACGGCTGCTTCTTATAGCCAGCAGCCGTAGTTGCCAGCCAATGGGAGTGCAGGGTTTTTCCCGCACTATTTAAACCAATACCATTTGACATTTTACAAGAACAGTTCAAATAAACCAATAACATCCAAACCTACATACATAACACTTACCACTACTGTAGTTCAGCTCTCTCCTGACTTAATAGAGAATAGGAGGGAAAATCTTAACAGTCAAAAACATCCACAGGACCAGTGGTGGGATTCAAATAATTTAACAACCGGTTCTCTGCCCTAATGATTTCTTCCAACAACCAGTTCACCCAACTGCTGAGAAAGTTAACAACCAGTTCTCCCGAAGTGGTGCGAACTGCCTGAATCCCACCACTGTACAGGACCCAAAGCTTCAGTGCAAGCCTCACCTCCCTTCATACAAACATGAGTACAATAACAATAGAAAGACCCTGCATTACAGTGAAGTGACACTGCTTTCATTATCCCCCACCCACCCAGCCAACCCCAGTGGACACCTTTGCTAATAGTTCTTTAGCAAAACTAGAGAGTCATTTCCAATGTCATACTTGGAACACAATTTATTCGTGATTGAACAGAAAAGAGGTTTCTGTCTAGTGAAAGCATAGAGCAACTTTGGCTGATCTCAGAGGGCAGCAAAATCAGACATGGTTAGTGCTTGCATGTGAAACTACCCTACTAGGAAATTTCAAAACTGTAGATTTGACTGAGAAGTTAAACACACACACACACACACACACACACACACACACGCACCCCTGCTGTTTTCCAACCTGAACTAGCTTAAGCCCTTCAGAACAGATGGTCTTCAGTTCTTCGTTCAAATGTAGCATCAGCCCCAGTTCGGATTAGCTGCAATGCTTGGCATGGTCCCTTCCTTCCACCGGCTGATTTCTGCTCTGAGCAGCTATTTCAACTTGGCTGCCAGGCTGTTATGTTCTCTGCTAGTTGGTAGTTGCCATGAAACTAACAACAATAAGAAAAAAAATTCAGTTACTCTATCAATGCCCCATTAAGCCAATGAAGTATCCTCAACCTCAGAAGCTCATGCTTGATTCAAGTTTTATGTTGTGCAGGGGACACCCTTTTGATTTCTGCCAGCATGGGAGACAAGCAGTTTAGGCTGCAGTGCAGAATTCACTTCCACCAGAATTCACTGCCAACTCACTGCTGACCAGTGTTTTTGCATGATGCTCAGCATTTTTCAGCCACTAGCTGTCATGTTCATGTTTTGTTTATTGGAATGTAGATTGTTTATATAAACAAACTAATGCATGATAAATATTTATGCTAAAAGGCTATTGAGTGAATTTGAGAAAGCTGCAGCCTTAAAGGTCCATCATGCTGATATTCACAGATCCAGAGGAAGAAAGTGTATGTATGTGCAATTACTTTTTTATAAGCTCCCTCATGATCAACCATCGCAGGGAAAAACAATTATAGTGTGCGATATCTCTACTTAATTCAGCTTCGAAACTCTTCTCATTTCTTTTATTAGATTTGCTTCTGTTTATATCCTGCACATTCACACTCTCTAACTTAACACTAGAAAATTTGAAATTTGAGGCAGAAACAAATATATCGATTTACTTCACAAGATACTGGGAGGAATTTAATTTTTCTCTCTAATTCCAAATGCCTTTGTTATACAGCAAGTTGTATATTCCATTGCCAACTGTCAAAGAGGACAATAAAATAATACTGTTTTCCAAAACTGCAAACAGTTTCTCATGGATGCTCTTGTTGGTTTCGTAAATGGGACACAAGGGGAAAGCACCTTGAAAATAACTGACATCTCTAATTGATTTGAGATAGCAAACATGCAAATTCACAATTTATTTATAAACCAACCCATCTTCAGATCTGTGTTAAAGGCCTTGAAAAATTACCTGGGGTTCATAATCTAATTTTTTAATCACACATAACATGGCCAGCAGTTGTGGCTAAAAATGTTTGTACACTTTTTGTACACACACACAACTTCAAGGATTAGAGGTTCCCAAATAAGGATAATTCCTGCTAAAAGGATATCCATCTTTTAAGCATTACTCATATAACAGAGTGCCATTGCATTTTTGCTTAGGGGAATGAAAATAGTTGTGTATAAGATACTCAGCATGATTACAATTAAACATTAATAAGCATGATTTCTGCTTCTTAAAGTCATACATTGCAACTGTTTCTGTTTCTATTTAAGAATAAATTATATTGCATTCAATAGACATTTTGTACGGGGAACCATTGCAGGAATTTAGATCAGCCTTCTGAAACCCTCCAGATGTTTTGGATGTTAGTCCTGCAGGTCATAAAATCTCAGTCTTCTGCTAAGCTGCTGGGAATTCCGATAAATGAAATATGTAACAGGTCAGGGAAGATTGACTTAAAGTTAGCAAAAAATATTGAGAACATGAAAGTTCCTTCTCAGTTTAGACTTCAGTTACTCAAAAACCATAAAAGCATTCAAAGAACATTAGGAATAAAAATGAGGATGGATAAGAAGACCTCTATATCACTTGCCTTGAGTTAAATAAAATTAAAGCAGTCATTTCAATGGTGTAAGGTAGGACACAATCATTTTGTGCAAAAGATCCTGGTTACATGGATTTCCTTTCCTAGAATGGAGTAAGGCCATGGGGCTCATGCCTTAATGGTCCTGCCAATCATTTATTTGATCCGGATGGTGTCAGAAGTTTGGCATTCATCCTCTCTTCTCCTGGACCTTTTTTTCTTTTCTTTTTTTTTTTGAAAAAAAGTTTTTATTTTTAAGACAAACTTACAAACAAAACATAAAAACATAAAAGCCATATTCCATTTTATATACATAAAGTGTGTCAGTTGGTTACAGATTTTTTGTGTTATCCTTTCGTAGTCATCACTCACAATTTGTAAAAAAAGATTCTCATATTGTCAATATAAAACATTCTTATATATTTATCAGTTATTATTTATGCCTGACTAAACTATTTTATCATTTGCATGAGATATTCTCAATTTTATTATAAAATTTATGTTACACTTTCATCCAATGGTTATATATGTCTATATTATATTTATATCAATCTATTGAATTTCTATTACAAAATTATGTAGTCTATTACATTACCAAGTCTTTTTATCCAACCACTGATAAAACAAACTGGACCTCTTTTTCTCAGTTCTTCCCTACAGGACGAAATTCCAGAATTTTCAGCTAATATGGTTATTTTAGTTGGGACTTATACTAATAATGCATCTGGAGGGTGCCAATTTTAGGGTGAGCCTACCAATTCCAGATGTATGCATTTATTTATGTATATGTGCTTCTGGAGGAAAATTAATTAACCAGATTAAATAAGTTATCTAATAAGTTTTACACATTAAAAGGCAGAAGTTGGATTTTATTATTTTAAAAACAGAATTTTAATTTTGCAATGATGGTAGGACAATAGTTATGCTTTAAAAACAGTTTACATTTAAAATATAGACAATAATTTAATATATTTTGATTTTTGTTTTGTTTTGGCTCTGTATGGGAGAAAACATTTCAAATAAAATAACACATTTGCATTCTATCATTTAATATACGTTTACAATTTCTTTGTAATGTTATCTAGTGTTTTGGTGTCACTTTGGGAATTGGGTTCCTATAGCCCTTGACCAGATGAAACTTTTGCAGTTTCAATCTAACTGCAAGGTCATTCCCTTTCTATCTTTGGGGGGAAATCCATGTGTGATATGGAAAATGAAAAAAAAAGATTGGATTGTTGAATTGTATGTGTGTGTGTGTGTGTGTGTGTGTGTGTGTATGGAAGCAGGCAGCTATTAACGTAACAAGAGGTGAACATCATTCTTATGGAAACTCACTTTAACCAGAATAAATGAAAGGAACAGAAAGAACTCATAGAAATAGGAAAAGATAAATAATCCAGATATCCAAGATTAGAAATGTTGGGATTCTCTACAGCTGTTAGACCATTAAGTGCCATCCTGGCACTATGCCCATGTTTTTAAAACTAATGTGGCCTGAAGAGGATTAAATTCAGGGGTGGGATTCTACCAGTTCACCCCTATTTTCTAGAACCGGTTGTTAACATTCTAAGCAGTTTGGAGAACCGGTTGTTAGAAGAAATTACTGACCTAATCCTGTAAGGAAGGCAGGAAGGAAACATTTTGGTGTTGCTTACAGAAGCTGCCTCTCCATTAACCCTTATTACATTCTTGGCAGGACTAGACCTCCTGTCTCAGGAACTTCTCTGGAGTTTTTTCCCCCTCCTTTGCTGGTACTTTGCTTGTGTGGAGTGACCATTCAAAGTTACAATGGCACTGAAAAAAGTGACCTATTACCATTTTTCACACTTACAACTGTTACAGCAACCCCACAGTCATGGAAGGCCAGGTGAGGAGATGCATGCCTCGATGTGAGTGATATTGAGTTGGCCACACCTAGCCAATAACATGACCACCAAGCCATGCCCACCAACTAAGCCACGCCCACAGAACCAGTTGTTAAAAAAATTGAATCCCACCCCTGATTAAATTACTACAGCATGTGGCAGATAACAAAGTGGAGGAATCAAATAAAACTGTGGATGCATTGCTATGCAAAAAGGAAGTAACTTGAGAAACCAATGCAGTTGTTTAATATACCCTAGTTTTGCACAAATACTCATCTTCCCTTTAACCAGTAGATGAAATGGAGTATAGGGCAAAAACAGATAACAACCATGACACAGTAAAGTGGTTATTTGGAGCATCTTGTCATGGGGAAAAGATACATTTTCCACCATTTAGAAACCTTAGGAAACAAATCTCAAGTTTGTTTGTTTGGCAAGATAGGTAAAGACAAATGTGTCTCTCCCCTCCCCCATTGGCCACTTAAAATCATGGCAGGAATTGACTGGTGTTTTCGCCATGCAGTTAGAAATAAGTAGTAATCCACTCGCTCAAAAGTTGTTCAGTTTTCCTTTGCTCAGTAAAGAAGCATCTGTTTTTCCATCACTTTCCTAGAGTACTTTAGAATTACTTCCAAATTTATTTCAGTTGCAATTGTGAATCTATATTATAGTAGTAAGGCTGTTATGTGTTACATTTCTCTCCATCATTCTATAGATTTCGGATGCCCATGCTTCTTCTTGTGAAAACAGAAAGGCCCAAGAGAAGAATTTATTTATTTAATTTATATCCTGCCTTCATTATTTATTATTACTTTATTATTATTCTAGGTGTTGAACATATCCAACACATCTTCCTCTTTCTATTTTCACCACAATAACAATCATGTGAGGTGAATTGGACTGAGAGAGAATAACTGGCCCAAGGTCACCCAGCCAACTTTCATGGCTAAAGTGGGACTTGAACTCACAGTCTCTGGCTTTCTAGCCTGGTCCTTAACCACTAGACCAAACTGGCTCCATATTTTTCATGACATCTTCCCTTGGGATTTCATGAAACCATGAGATTTCAAAATACTAGAAAAATGTGTGTGGAAGAAAATATTGGATTCTCATACATGATTTGAATTGTTTTCTTTTTCTTTTTTATGTGGAAAAAAGGGGAAAAGTTTATTTCTATCAAATTGAAGGACTGGGAAAATATAGAAGAAAGTGAAAAATATCAAGTGCTTGGTAATGACAGAATTAATTTAGAATCAATGAATGAAGATATGGGCAATTAGACATGGAAAGGCCTTACTCTCTTCCTCACCACAAATGCCTGCATGAAAATGAACCTGGAAAGCTCATGGTGGAGATAAATGTAGAAGAAAAGACGGTTAGTATTTGTAATGTTCGCTCCAGCTGAAAGCTTCACTTGGCTGTAAAACTTACTTGATTATTTCTCAAAGGGGTAATAATAGCTGAACATGGTTCTATAGACACATTGTTGATGGCTTATTTAAATTTATGCCCTGATTTTCCTTCGAGGATCTCAAGGCAAAACATGTGGTTCCAGAAAACCTCAATCATTTTATCCACACCACAGTCTTGAAATATATAGTGACTAGCCGAAGGTCATCTAGTGAATTTGATAGCTAAATAACAAGGCTATTTGATTTTTAACTGTTGTATTCAGTCTTCTTGTTCATCTATTGTTTGATTATACTGGTGATTTTAAGGGTTCTTCCAACTCAGGAGGTTAATAGCTTTCATAAATCATTCAGATAAATAATAATTTATTCTATTAATTATTCATTTAGAGGCAAAGAAAACTACCTTTTTCTTTCAGAGTGAAAATAATGATCTTAAGTTCCTACAATACATTTAAATGTTGTGTATTCATCATGATGCCTGAATGTGTCTGTGGTTGGCTTATTTATGTTATAACACAAAGTGCTCAACTATAAATCAAAACTCAGTGAGGGCTGGAAAAAACAGGCAAGGGCATAAAATTGGTGTTCTTCTAACTTGTAACAAACTGCCTGATTTTTAGACCTGAAGTATTTTATGGTGGCCTTGTTCAGGTAACCTCTTGTTAACATGATCACTAAGCATGCTGGGAACAAGCACTGGAAACTGTAATATACATATCTCAATTCAAATCTGGCTATGTTTAGGAAGGCTTATAAGCAGCAATTTATTCTCTCAATGGATGCTTATCTGCATCCAAAGTTGCCACCAATCAATTTTTATGGCATGGGTGAATATTATGTATAAATATGCAATGAGATGTAAAACCATTGCTTGCATATGGATTTCACTTTTTGGACCTGGTTTGTATACAGTGCTTTCATTCTTACTGCTGCCATATTCTGATATATTTTAGTATATGTAAAGAAAGCTCTGAATGTATACAACATGCATTGTGTTACTATAATCTGATTATAGAAAAAAAAGCCATAGAAATTCAAGAAGAAAATAAATTAAGGGCTTCAATCTTATCTATGCTCTACATAGATTCAATGATAGTCTTAAACAAAAACAAAAATAGCAGATGCCTACAGCCCAATTATTTGCTTAGATTCTAGTATACGAGAGTTTGTGATTGTCCAAGACACCTATAACTACAACTTGGTGAATGTGCCTACAACTTGCTCTCAAAATTTCCAGTGTGCCATTTGTTCCAAAAGATTGTTGGTGCCTGAATTGTTTTTACAAGGAATAGTTGTTGGAAAAATGCTCACAAAATAAGGAACCAAAGCACCTGAAGATCTTGTGACAAAGTATAGTTTCTAGTAGGCCTGAACAAATCTACAGTGATTATTGGGCTCCTGGCCAGAGAAATGTTAAAAAGCCCAAAGTTTACACCATTACAGATTATATACCTTTCAAGAATATATAATAAAATTTAAAAATAATGGAAATTACCTGTATATTACAGAAGGTGAGGGGGGGTCACTTTACTATGGAGGCCATTTTGATATCTTCACATTTCTGCATTTCCATCTTCCCTTAGAATACCAACACTAGCTAACATAAATTTGTTCTTTATTACACTCATCCAGTGATCACCTTTAGACATCTAGAAAAGATAGTAGCCTGCTTTATGTTACCAGTCCCCTTTTCCCTTCAAGTTTTGCTTTTGCCTACTCATTGGAAGTGTTTTACAACAGCCCATTTCTGTATAAAAGAATCAAATCAAGCAAAGTTTATCGAACTATATTTTAACCCTGTGAACTGCCCAGAATAAAAATAAATAATTAAACAAAATATTCCCAGAATAAAATCTCTGGTGCCACTTCTCTTCAAGAAAAGTCTAGTCTCCTATTCTCTAAATTACAGAAACACAATAGGAGAAGTATTATAATACAGCACCTTAATCTTTCCCAGCACTTGATCTGACCGTTATTTTGAATTTTAACTTTACCATGCTGTTCCATACAATTTGAATATGGGATTTAATTCTTTTCTATAAAGTAATCCTTGGCTGAGCCCATGGGTTTTATTTATCATGTTAGAAATTTTGCTTCCTGAAAAAAAAATCAAATAAACTTGGATGTTTTCTCAGAAAATATTTACAAATTATATCCACCGGTAATTTTTTGCCAAGATCAAGACTTATTACTTCTGCCTCTGAATCTGGAACTGGTAATAGTCTTACAGTTCTTGTGACATCGGCACTACCAAAGGCCTATAGGTTCAAAAATATAAAACCTGAAAAAAGTGCATGAAATGGACTTCAACTTCTCCCTTTTCAACTTGAGGGACAAGTGGCATAGTAGCAAACCTAATTAAAAATGACATCTGATGGTTTGGGGACTTCTGCAGTTAAGTGCTAATGCATTTGAACTTGCTCTGACTTGAATGTCTGGGAAAATGGATGTCATTATGTCTGTCATTATGAAAGCATGCTTTTAATCAAGAAGAATACTCTCTCCTTTTCTGATCAAATAGAGGACTACTTTTGAACCAGCAAGGGATTCCAATACAGATTTTAGAATTAACTTTTCCTGTGCCCTGTCCCATTCTCAATTCCATGAGTGGGTAAGTGGGATGTAAATTACAATAGTACTAAATGGTTTTAATCTGTTAGCATGATATAATTTCTTAATTCTTATCATCTTGGGAGTTGGTGGATGCATAATGCTATGATCTTCTACTTTAGGAAGGCTAACAGTTTTAACATAATTCCACAAGGACTTAAATTTGGGGGTATGGAATTTTAAAAAGGCGATACAGAAAGTATTACAGGTAGTCCTCAACTTATGGCTGCACCGAGTCTGGAATTTTGGACATAATTTGTTATGGTCATTAATAAAGATATGTGACAACTTGAGTTAATGACTGCAATCCCAGCTCACCCTATTGCTGTCATTAAGCAACCAGACAGGTCGTTAAGCAACTAAACAGGTTTTTAAGGGTCCCCAGGGGGTGGGTAAGGCCTTGGGAGGCCCAGTGCCCACTATCATGCAAAAAACTGTGGGTCAAAAGGCAAGCTTTTCCATGCCCCACTATACCCAAGAGGCCTGGGCCTTCTCCTTCCCCCACCATGTGCAAGTCAATTTACCTTTGCCTTTCTCTGTGACTGCTGACAGGTATATCCAGTCAATGCAAGTCACAGCTAGAAAGCTTGCAACAGCAATCTTCCTCAAGACTGGAAAGACCCCTCTAAACTTGAGGAAGATAGATTTTGCTAGCTTTCTAGCTCTGCTTTGCATTATGTGGAGAAGTTACAGGAAAAGAGAAAGGTAAGTGGACCCAGGCATGGTAGATCAATGAGAAGGCCTACACACAGTGGTCCTATCAGCCAAGGCCTTCCAGGTATGGTAGGACTGGGAGAAGTCCCTAACCTCTCAGGAGTGGAGGGATAGAAAGAAGGCCAGTATACAGGTTGCCTAGTTGGCTATGGCATTCCAGCTTGTGCCAAGTTTCTGGGCACTGATGGGTTGAGCTGGTCAAGGCCTTCCCATACAGACATGTAGGGCAGAGAGAAGGACCCAGTCTCTCATGAGTGGCAGGGCTGGGAGGAGGCCCATGAAGCAATGGGCCTAGGAATCCAAGACCTTCTAACCTGGGCAAGTTTCTGCACACTGGGGCTGGTAGCCAAAGCCAGTCAGACTTCTAGGGTAGAGAGGAAGCCCAGGTCTCTAATGAGTGGCAGACCAGGGAGGAAACCCACATACCAATGACCTAACTAGTCAAGGCTCCTGTATGTATGTGTGTGTGGGGGAGGAGTTGCTATGCTAAGGACAGGTGTGCTGCCAAGCACCTAAACTTTGATTACTTGATCACAGGGGTGCTACAACGGTTGGAGCTTCAAGCAGGGATCATAAGTCTCTTCATTCAACACCATCATAATTTTGAACTGCAGCTGAAGAAATGGGCTGTCAAACAGGTATGAAAAGCAAAGCAGCAACCAAGAGACTGGAATATATAAATTTATATTCCAAAATTAAAATAAAAGTTGTAAATAGTGCTCAAACTACATTAAATTTGCATTTACAATATGTGTAGTTGGGCTTCATTAATTATACAAAGGCTTTTGACTCTGTAGACCACAAAATCTTGAGGCCAGCCATGAAAAACATGCATTTGCCATAATCAGGGGAATGTCGGTATATTGTATCCAATCTCTTCATGTATATGTTACTTTCCATTGGAAACATCTGTTAACTCATCAGAGTTAACATTAATAATCTTGAGTCTATTTCTGACATGATATCTTTGTTCTTATCTTAATGTAAACAGCAGTTTATTGGATTTCCAGTATTATCTTTAGCTGACCTATAAAGACTGTTCCTTGAGGTTTCTCTTATCTCACCTGGGATTTACTTTGGGTTGGCTTTCATGCTAAACTGAATTGAAAAATTAGCCCCTAGCTAATGCTAGCCTATTTAAGTAAAATTGATTTTTCAGGTCATTCATTCCCCAAATGTCCTGCTTCAAATAGCATGTTCAAAAATGCTAACAAGTATCATTGCATTTTCCTCTGAATATCTCATTTTTCTTTTTCTCCACCTTGTTCTATTTTTCTAATTCCAGATTTTGTCTTACGAGGTTTAGCACAAGCAACAGAAGTGAATTAAGCAGAGGTGAGAAAGGTAACGCTTGAATTCTGGGGTTCTCTAAGCAAGAAAAATGTTATCACTATGCTCCTAGGCTATTGTCTCTGATGGGAATAACTCATCCTTTTTCTTCTGTGCATCATGTTGTCCCCATTACAAACCACAATAAATTCTACCTAGGTTGTTTTACTAACTACTAATTTGCATTGGCACATTTTGTACATCAGAGAAGAAAAGTTAACTTTTCCTGTGGTTTGCATCTGTTTTGTTCGTTGTTATTGTGAAAGTCTCAAGGTCCTTCTGAAAAAGGAGGCCCTTCTTAGGACAATGGGGGGGAAAGGAGGAAATGCACAATTCTGCAACTAATCCCATTCTTCTTTAAGTAGTTAAGTATTAAGTAGTTAATAGATTCCCCAGTGTTACTTACTTGTGCCTTGCAGGGTGTTAAACCATAGATGCATTTTAGGTATTCAAAGGGGTGCTCTCGCTCACTCCCTCCCTCCCTCTCTTATCTTCTTCCAAAAGTACCAACCTCTCAGAAAATGAAATGTGAAGGACTCTCTAGATCTAGTAACATGCTGCTCTTTTGTCATTTTTAATTCCTCCAATTCTTTTTTTATCATACAGCTGTACAACCCTTTAATCCATGTAGAGTGCCTGACATTCAGAAAAGCAAAAACATGCCAAGAGATAAAAAATGTATAATTATGATCCGAGAAAAGCATATTATTCTCTATTCTTGCAATTAATAATACACATCTTTTTCTTTGCACCTTGATTAGGTGTTGTTCTCCCAAGCAAGGCAAATACTTAAATCTCATTGCAATGGCTAATCCAATCCTTTTTGTACTCAATTATTTGCCATCATATAAAATCCTTTGGATGTCCTTTTTAAAAAACTTTGTGCCTTACCCTACCAATGCATTCACATCATAATGATTGATCTTAGCACAAACCATGTTGCAATAAAATATAGACATACATGAAATGGTCACTTTAGTGTTTTATAGCTAAGCAGTTTTTATTCAGAGATAGAAAGTTTCTATCCAGTATCTATTTAGAAAACCAGTGTGATATAGACATTAAGACATCAACTGGGCAAGAAACTGGATGAATTCTAGTCCTATCTTACTCACAAAGCCAGTGGTGGCCTGGGCCAGTCACTCTCTCTCAGCCCTAGGAAGAAGGCAAGGACAAACCACTTGCAAAATTTTATCAAGAAAACTACAGGTATATGTGTTAATTTTTTATTTTATTTTTCTTTACAAAGAAAAATTAAAAATTGTATGCTGATTAAAATTATGTCTCTTTTCTCAATTTTTCATCCTTAGTTTTCTTCTTTTCCTTTTTTTCTTATAAGTGCTGCAACTGAATATCTTTAGAAATAATAAGATGAAAAAATAACTTTGAAAAAACCAGTTGTATTTTTACATCCATCAACCCAAGACTAAAACATTCAATATTATTATACTATTTTTCTTTTACATGAGAATGGCAATATAAGAGTCCTTGGTGGCTCAGGCTGTTAAATGCCTGCTCTTAAGATCCAGCTGTCTACAATTACCGTAGGCTCAAATCCCACCAGGCTCAAGGTTGACTCAGCCTTCCATCCTGTCGGGGTAGGTAAATTGAGGACCCAAGATTGTTGGGGGCAATAAGCTGACTTTGTAAAAATGCCGCTTAGTAATAAGCAGGCACATACAATGGAATGAAGGCTATTGCTGAGCGCATTGGGTTGTGCTCCAAAAATTGTAAGCCGCCCTGAGTCTTCGGAGAAGGGCGGCATATAAATGTAATTTTAAAAAAAATCTATCAAGAATGTACCATTTTTAATATCTAACTCAGGCTCATGATAAAATTATAAAACTGAAAAAGACAAATTCTTATAACTTTTTTTGACATAATAAGCACTTGTGATTCAGTTTCATATTCAGTTTCATTTCATTTTAAATGAAATAACTTGATTGTTTAAATAAAAAAAAGATTGGATCTAGCCTAAATGTGCTGTGATTAGTTCCTAATAAAATTAAAATAGAAATTATCCATGACTTGGTCAGTAGCGTTATATGGATTTAGTATATAACAGATCCTGTAGAATTCAATGAAGCTTCCACTTCATGAGAAATCATAGAATTCAAGCAATGACTAACATGTTGGCTTCAATTTGATTAGTCTAATTCCAATCAACTACAATTAATCAAGCAAGGATTTTTTAAAATTTAATTTCTTTACCACAGATAATAAGGTAGCCATGATCACTGGGATTTAAAAATAATTATTTCCTTGTGGCATAGACTAGGAATAAGAATGGCATCACTCTTTCTAGAAGTTCTTAGTAACTTCTTCCTGATGAAAGTAGCACCATAGTTCTCTTCTCTTTGTTAAAATTAGATCCTCAAAATATTGGTATCATATACCATATGTCCATATTTCCTTTTTGTATAAAACAAGTGGGCAATTATTTTTTTAACAGACCTGAGCTGAGAAAGAGAAATAATCACTAATTGGTGATTATTTGGCATTAACTTCATATGGTAAAGGTTTTCCAGGCTTTTGTGATTGACTCTGGGACCTTTTGCATTCCAAGCAGGGGCTCCCTTGTTATTCTAGGGACCTCCTTAAGAAGAAAAGAAGTGACAAAATAAAAGACTGACTTTTTTTGTGCAGCATTATTCAAAAACCAGCTGCTTAAGTTGTCTCTTTCATACTATGAGCTTTGTTCCTGGAAGGGAGGAGCAAATTGTTAAAAGCTAGGGGTTGATGGTGATGAACAAGCACGGAGACCTTTGCAATTGTTGCTATAATCTTTGGATGTTATGGAAGTATACCTATGCATAAGTCCATGAGGGACGGTGTTAGCCTTTGCTCATAGTTGCAGAATTAGGACTCTTGCCAATGACCTGATCTGGAGTGTAACATGGAAAACAAAGAGTTCTTTTTAAGTTCTTCCTGATGAAAGTAACACCATATTTCCCTCCTCCAATCCTTTCTGCCAATGTATCCCTTTTACCGTGCTTGGTTTACACAAGATGCTATGATACAGTTTACTTTTTCCCACTTCCTTTCTACCATTTCTCTCACCTTTCAAGCATTTTTATTTATTTAACAAATTTCTATGTCATCCCTCTCAGTTATACAGCAGCTCTGGGCAACTTGCAATACAATAAAAAGGTAAAAAGGGCAAAAAAATACCAAAATTAGAATAAAAAGGTTAAAAGTTCAGAACTAAGATGACAAGCTGCTTGAGGATGAGAATCTTCTCTACCCTGTCAGCCACCTCCCATGTAGCAGGCCCCTATTGGGACCACAGGCTAAGCAGAAAAGTCAAGTTTTTAGGCCACAGCAGAAATGACTCTTTGGTACTGGACTCCAAGTGCCGAAATTCTTCAGCCAAGGGGATCTGAACAGTGGTGGGATTCATTTTTTTTTACTACAGGTTCTGTGGGCATGGCTTGGTGGGCATGGCAGGGGAAGGATACTGTAAAATTGGCAGAGGTGGTATTTGCTGGTTCTCCAAACTACTCAAAATTTCCACTACTGGTTCTTCAGAACTGGTCAGAACCAGATACCACCTCTGGATCTGAAGTAGGCCCTTTTCACTGGAATGAATGGAGAAGTGGGTCCCGTCAGGGTAAGCCAGTTCCTCAGATACCCTGAACTGGTATCTGAGGTGTCATAGTTCAGGTATCACATATCAGGTAGAAGCTCTACTACACTGTATCTTTTTCTATTATGGCCAGGGCTGGTCAAACATAGCAACGTCTGGAGAGCAACACCTTACCATTCCTGCTGTAGAACTCCCTTCTCTAAACCTAGTGTCTTTTATATGTACTAGAACTATAATTCTCAAAATTCCCCAAGGTGATTCATGTATTTCCTTCCTGATTTTTGCCCAACTCTGTTAGACTGTAACTGAATGTAAAACTCAAGAAAACTTGTTTTCAGGAAAGGTCTTCTCCCAAGTTCATAATGGAAAGAATTCGCCTTACTTTCTGTAAAATGTGGGGGCGAGCTGTACCATTCTTTGAATTCTAATGCTTGAATTAATGTTTGATTTGCAGGCTCGCATGATGTGTAAGAATGAGAGATAAAGCATTTATACTTTAAATGCATATTGATGATGGACTTAGCATTTCCCTGAAGGGATTTTTGCTGCTAGTAGTTGAGAGGACAGACATATCCATGGGAGGACAACTTAATTCTAAGAACAGCTGCTATGAGAGTCAAATTTTGATAAGGTTCTCAGAGTGAAAATATTATAGTATAACATGTCAGAAATGTTTTTATTGTTGAGTATGATTAAGAGCTAGTAAGTGACCAAAATTAAAACTATTGCATTGTTTATTTAATATTCAAACTTCAGTATCTCTGTGTGTTCATATTATATGTTCTGAAATACACAAATAGGTCTTTGAATATGAATTCTGCTTTACTTCTTACCACAGATTTGTTAAAACATTTAGGGGAAAGCATACTTAATTAGTTCCCCAAATGTTGCCTTCCTCTTCCCAACATCCATTAAGTAGAATGTCTGAAAATGAAATTGAGATATATACCCAGCTGAATCATGCATTAATTTTTAAAAATCTAATTTGCCACTAACACTATCTGAGAAATAAGACAGCTGAAAAAAAAAAAATCTAAAGATCTGGGCTGCAATGGTACAAATGACTAGCAGATGGTGGCAAAGAGTTGAATAGACCTGTTGTAGATCTTTGTCACCATCTGTTGGGCATTCATATTTTTTGCATCCCAACTCCGTTAGAGTTAGTTAAGAGGGCCTATCTCCATGATGGCAAACCTATGGCATGCGTGCCACAGGTGGCACGCAGAGCCATTTGTGCCGGCACACAAGCTGAGGCAAAGTTACCTCACTGTGCATGCATGTGCTGCACAGCTGATTTTCATCTGGTTTGAGGCCTTTTTCAGCCTCCCAGAGGCTTGAAAAAAGCCTCTGCAGGCCGAATAGGCCTGTTTCATCACTTCCTTTAATACCAGAAGTGATGAAATGGGCCTATTCGGCCTGCAGAAGCTTTTTTCAAGCCTCTGGGAAGCCGAAAAAGGCCTCAAACCAGATGAAAATCAGCTGTGAGGTCAGTGCAGGTAAGGGGGGAGCAGCGTGGGGGGGCATGGGGGATTGTGCACAATGCACAGGGGGAGGGGGGTGCATTGCCTTCTGGGTGCTGGCATGAGAGCGCCAGCGTGCACACAATTTTTGGCACAGGAGCCCAAAAAGGTTAGCCACCACTGGCCTATCTATTGATACTTGTTTGGTCACTGCTTAGGCAGTCAAACCAGCTTTCTTCCACTTCGAATATGGTACAACTCAAATTGCAGCAATGGAGCTCCATGGAACTTGGGGCAGATTGTGAAGTTTTTCCATTTGTAAGAATAACTCTTTCTTCTCTTTGCCTTTCATTGCCTGGGTTGGAAGATTTTGCCCTGATTACATAGGTAATATAATAGCAAACCAAATCTTAGTCTGTATTTTATAGTTTTATAATCCCTGTAATAATACTCTTTGGCTAAAAAAAAAACCAAGCTAAATTACATTTTTACAGGGATTACCAAATAGACAGATTAAGACTGGGTTAATTAAAAAGCAGCATGTATCACACTTGTATTTTGCAGTATCTTCCAGCTTTTTCCCCCACCCTCACATGAATATACAGATACTCACATCATCCAATTGAGTTTCTTCATTATAATCTCTAACTTTTGTTATAGCTTTGGGGAAAGGATCTGGAATGCAAACTATGATGTGATGCATTTAGTGAAATGTATATGCAATAGACATATGCAGGTAAATTTTATGATGATTGTGGGCCAGAAACTATATCACTAAAATATTTAAAAAATTAACATTGAATAACATTAAGGTGATCAGCATTTAACTAGCATATTGTTGGAAGAATTTCCAATGTGCTGTGTGCTTTTCACTATTTAGGTTTGAAAAGCCAAATGAACCAATGGCAGTGCAGCTAGATCTGCAAAGTACTGGTTTTGATAACCACGCCCCTTTTGATACAAGGTTATAAAAGGGGACAACCAACTGCCATTTACCTCAGTCTCAGTCTCAGTCTCAGTCTCAAGGAGAGTCTCGTTACAGCTGCATAGGCAGACTGTCTCATCTCAAGAAGTCTCACAGCAAGAAGACTCAAGATAAAAGCTGTCAGAAGGAGAAACTGTACTACATAGGCAGACAGTTTCAAGAAAGAAGAAAGAATAACCTCAAGCTGGAAGGAAAGGCAATTCCTAGGCAAGAGATTATTGTAAGGTTCTTTCTATTTACCTCTCTGAGGAGAAAGGGACATTGAGACTCCAACTGTATAGACAGTTATTAAACTAGAAGGACTTGAGGACCTTCAAAGAAGAGAGGACACTGAGTTGTTTATTCTGAATATTTATTTGTTAGTCTGCTTGTTACAATAAATAAGTCTTTGATTTGAAAACATCAGAGCTCAATATTCTTTTAAATAATTTTAGTTATAGACAAAGGGTTTACGGTCCATCACATTAATTAGTCACAGGATTAATTAATAAGTTTTATTTGCAACACATATTTCAATAACAATTGTTTTTTATATGACAATTGTGTTACATTCTTACTGTATGTTACTGAGCCACTTGTTTGTGAAATGGGTGGCCATATAAAGTTGATGAATGAATAAGCATATTTCAATCATAATTGTTTTTATATGTTAAGTGTTTCATAGTCTTCTTGTGCACTGATCAGAGTCCCCAGCCATATAAATTTCAAGAATAAAATAAATTTGATTAATAAATAAGAAAGTAAATAAAATAACTATGGAAGATATTGGTACCTCATTTCCATTACTGCTGGACAATATTTTGCTACAGTTCAAATTGTGGAGAGATTGTAATATGAACGAATTAAAATCATAGAGTTGTCTGATCTTCAGGGTAGTGACAAAGCAGAAGTATAGATACAATTGATGTCCCTTTAAATGCTATAGTACAGTAAAATATCACATGTTGGACTATTTCGATAATCCTGATTCCAAATTATTAAATTATACAGGGAAGCAACACCTGAGTGACAAAGAGTTTTGGGAAGCAACCATTTATTTCTTCTTCACAATATTACAGGGAAGATATTCTTAAGATTCCATATGACAACAGCTTTATCACTGTACCAAACACACTTTCTAAAATGTTATGTTGCAACTCAGTGGCCAAATATGGCAGGCCATTCCCATTCAGAACAAGCTGAATCTCATTGTCCAACTTTTGTTTTGTATATAGACTTCATACAAACTTTGGGTAGAAGGACTCTTTCGTTATTCATTTTTAGCATATACAGTAGGATTAAGGCTGTATCCTATCTTCCTTCTACAATCTATACACAGAAATGCTCATTAAAAAGTGTCTGATCTCCATCTGATCCCCATCTTTTCAAATACAATGTATCTAGTATAGTACAGTATATCTATACCTATCTAAAAAAAAGAGTTTACTTTTTTGGGAGTAACTAACCATTCATGCCATAAGCCTAATCTCCACTTTATTTCCAGAATGATTCAGCTAAGTGGGTTTTCAAGTAAGGCAGTCTATAAGATGTCTTCCCCCCCATTGATTATTCATGCAATTAATGGATATCCACTCATTAAAAACCAGTATAACAATAAGATTTCAGAGGGTTCATGAAGTATATGGTAGATAACATATGGAAGGAAGCCAACCTTCAATAATAGTTCTACAACTACTAAGGATTAAAAATAAGAATTAACGTACTGAATGAAGAACAACAGATAATGATGGTGGAAGACCATTCTTCACTAGTTTCTTGAAAAGAAACAATGGCATTTTGTACTAATTAAAGTTTATGATGCTTATTTTAAGAGTGTGTCCGTATCAAACACAATATTCTAATCTTATGCAAAATGTATCAATTATGGAGTAAGAATGAACATAAGGAATGGTAGAATTAAAATTTAATCCTAAATTTAATTCATTGGGTTCATATTCACCAAATACTAAGCAACTTGGTTCTAGACAAACTTTTGCCATGGACTCAACCATTTAGATAGCTTCAGGAGATCATTATTTGAAAAATTACTATTTTTAAAATATTTTTGATTCACTTATTATATGTTTACTATTATGTTTAATACCTATGATGTGTTTACTTTTATGTAGCCTTTTAATGGCTGGATTTTCTTGGGAAAGTGCAATAACCCATGAGGTTTATAGACTGCTGCAACAGTCCAAGAATGCCCCATTAAATTATTCTTGTTAGCACATTTTATTTTGGCTCCCTTTTAAATTGCTCTGTAGCTGTAATGTGGTCATTTTAAATTTGCAACTGTAATTAAAATGATGCTGATGGATATTGTATGCTTTTCTCCCACTCCTTTATTTAATTGATGCTGAAATTAGACATTTAATATTATAACATTTGATATCCTTAGACATGTTCTGGGGGGTTTTAGCGGAGGGGGGACTGTAAAGTAGTTCCAGGTTTTGTTGGTTTGGCTGCAATCTAAAGATACATGTATTACTTTAAAATATTCAGTTCATTTTATCAGAATTCTTTCAGTAGCAAAGATTAGAATTGAAATTTGAAAACACAAATGTTAATGTGCTGTTTTTTATTAGTTAATTAGTTATAGTTAATGAATGAATTAAATATAACAGCCAAGTTGCTAAAATGCTTGTGTACAAAACAAAAAACAAAATGTTAAAAGTGCCTCAATATGTCAAAGGTCTGTTTCTTAGCACAGTTGTGGAAGAATGAGTCAAGAATCAGTTTGTTTATTGGCACAACTGAAGCCAATAATCACTCTGAGAAAGGAAACTGGGGTTCAACACTTTATTTCTGGACAGAATTAAAGGGTAATAAGCTTGGAAGCCAAATGTAAATAAAGCTTGCCAGGAACAAGCAATTTTGGTATTATACAATGCATATCCACACCAGAATTTCCTGATATGTCATCAGTTGTTCCTGGTTTATTGAAGACATAGGCAGCTTACATTAACAATAAGCATGGGAGTGCCATTAATTAGCTAAGCTCCCTAGCTCTGTATGTGTTTTACCATGCCAATGATGAACTTTTTACCTCTATACCTTTGCCCATTCTTAATCCCAGCTTAAGTTAAATGCCACATTTTAAAAACTTTTATTTATTAAATTTATTTGCCATCCATCTCATGTTATCTTTCCTTGTTCCAATAATGTGCTTACTTACAATTTTCTTCTGCACAGTTACAAAACCAAAATCATCCAGGTAGACTAATATTTCCTATAACTAGTGTTTGCGGTCAGTCTCTTTAGCTTCTTCTGGTAAGTGTTATCTAACTGCTAATTCTAATAATGGCCATATCATCACAAAAGCATAGACAAAGTAATTAAGATGGACTAGCACTGGTTGAAGCTAATTCATGGCTCACTTGCAAAAGCCCTTTTACAGTTTGCTAATAAATTAAGGCCAGGCCCTCAGTTTAGCTGCTTAAAGCAAAGAATGAACTATAAATGTGCCTGTTATATTCCTGATTGGACCAGTTCTCATCAAGCCTACAGAATAGAATAGAATAACAGAGTTGGAAGGGACTTTGGAGGTCTTCTAGTCCAACCCTCTGCTCAGACAGGAAACCCTATACAAATAGTTGTCCAATCTCGGCTTAAAAACTTCCAGTGTTGGAGCATTCTTAACTTCTGGAGGCAAGTTGTTCCTCTGATTAATTGTTCTAACTGTCAGGAAATTTCTTCTTAGTTCTAGGTTGCTTCTCTTCTTGATTAGTTTCCACCCATTGCTTCTTGTCTTACCCTCAGGTGCTTTGGAGAATAGCCTGACTCCCTGTTCTTTGTGGCATCCCCTGAGATATTGGAGCATTGCTATCATGTCACCTCTGGTTCTTCTTTTCATTAAAATAGACATACCCAGTGGTGGGATTCAATCAGTGTAACAGCTGGTTCGGTGAGTGAGTGCAGCGTTTGAAAACTGCCCATTTTCAGCTCTAATACTTACCTTCTACTGCAGCTCTGGTGAGTAAAACAGCTGAGGCGCAGCAATCCGCTGTGCTACATGAATCAGCTGAGCTGCAAAACATGGAAATAAAGAACAAACTAGGGCAGGGGTGGGTGGGTGAGAACCAATGATCAGCGAACTACCAGTTCACCCGAACTGGTCCAAACCAGTAGAATCCCACCCCTGGACATACCTAATTCCAGCAGCTAATCTTTATATGTTTTAGCTTCCAATCCCCTAATCATTTTTGTTGCTCTTCTCTGCACTCTTTCTAGAGTTTCAACATCTTTTTTACATCATGGCAATCAAAACTAGATGCGGTATTCCAAGTGTAGTCTTACCAAGGCATTATAAAGTGGTATTAACACTTCCTGTGATCTTGATTCTATCCCTCTGTTTATGCAGCCTAGAACTGTATTTACTTTTTTTTGGCAGCTGCAGTATACTACTGGCTCATATTTAAGTGATTGTCCACTAGAACTCCAATATCCCTCTCACAGTTACTACTCTCTTATTTTGCATAGTTATTTTTTGGTGAGCTAGAATAAGTAAGCATCTATATGTTTTTAGGCCATAGTAAACATCTTTAGCTGCCTTGACCTATCAAGGAGATTGAGAACTACAATATATACTAATAATTATGCTGCAAAGTATTTTCACCTCACTGAAGTGGAGAAATGCCCTCAAACATAGTGTTCCTCATCCTGGGCACTTTCAAAATATATGGATTTCAACACCCAGAATTCCCCAGCTAGCATTGTGTTGCTGAGAGTTCGGGCAAGTAAAGTCCTCTCAAATGGAGAAACTTCTTCAAAAAAATCCATGTAAACAATTAAGCTTTTATAAACCCTTTAGATGCATTGTGTAAAGAAGTTGCACTCAGTTATTTTCAAGAAAGTCATAGGCAAGAGGCAAGACATTAAATGAACTTCTGTGCCTATTTTTTAGAGAGACTTGGGAAGTTTCAAATGAATGTCTTCACCTCTTTAAAATAATCATGGGAAACACATGTAGGCTACAATACTTTCTTTACTCCAAACACAATTGCTGGATTGACATGTTGCCATTTAACTGTGTTTGTATTGTATAAATATTCATGGTTAAATTCGCCATAATTTTTATTGGATTAAGGTTCAGTGGCAAATTGACCCATAAATTAATAAAGCAGGTCGAGTAAAATAAAATATAACTGGTTCTGGTAGTTTCTTTCTCCCTTTTTACTTCTGTATATTGTTTGTTCTCACAGCTCATAAAAGTTTACAACAATATAACATTAAAAAAACATTGATATAGGTAAAACCTTAAGCAAAACAAAACAGTAACAATAGCATTTAAAATTCAATGAGCAACTACCATTCTAAATAACTACCAGAACCTAGTAATTGTGAGCAAAGCTACAAAGCCTACGAAGATTAAGTTCTTTTGAGTTGCTTCATGGAAAAATCCTAAAGTTGGTGTCAATATCTGTCCAGGGAGACTACACATGGTAACACACTGTACCCACTTTGCTTCCACTCACATCCAATAGAGGCACTTCAGTTCAGTATGGTGATAAAAGCTGAGATACCTTCTTATGTCACCCTACTTCTATTATAGGGAGGGGAAGAAGGACAGATTCTGTTGCTTCTCCAACAAAAATGCCAGCTGTATCCAGTTATTTTTCTCCACCTACAGGAAAGACATGTAATTCATTCATTGGTTCCATCTGAACTTTGAACAGTGGTCATTATATCCCAAAGTAAGTTTCATATCATGATTCACCCCAAGACCTTAAACTACCATAAAGTGATTAAACTGATGTTATAGACTGTTCTTCCATCAATTACCTTTTTTACTAAAATTGGAAAATGAGTGTGAGAATAAAATGTATTGGAAAAAGTAGTCATAGAAAGAAGAAGTCAAAGTGCCATATTATTCAATTGCTCTTATAAGCCTTCTGGCTTCTAACTTACCTAGAAAGGATATGAGTCAGCTAGTACTATAAGCCATTACAGAACAATTTGATTTTTAAACGTCTTAATATAATGCTAGTCTTCAAATTGGATCACCTTGAAGAGACTACATAGAAAGTACTTTTGGACACACTTGATTTACTTCAGAGTGCCTCAAAAAATGCTACCTGATGGATTTTGGTTCACCAGAATGTCATTATAATCATGCTTATAAAGCAGAGGTCCCCAAACTTGGCAACTTTAAGACTTGTGGACTTCAACTCCCAGAATTCCTGAGCTAACATGACTGGAGGAGGAATTCTGGGAGTTGAAATCCATAGGTCTTAAAGCTACCAAGTTTGAAGACCCCTGGGCTAAACAAACATATCTAGTTCCCTTAACCATTCATCATACATTTTAGCCTCTGGACCCCTTATAATCTTTGGTGCACTTCTCTGCATTTTTTCTATGGGTTCAGTATCTTTTTTTGTATCATGGAGACCAGAACTGGACACAGTATTCCAAATATGGCCTCACTATTGCAGTATTCTGGGAGTTGAAGTCCACCAGTCTTAAAGTTGCCAAGTTTGGAGACCTCTGTTATAAGGGAATTGCATCATTTAAATGAAAAGCAGTTTCCACATGAATGAGGCCATCAAACTTTCTTGACTGTACCTTAACAAGAATCATGGTTTTATGGCTAGTCTGTCGTTCATTCAATACTTTTTCTCTTGTCTGTGCCATTTTGAGCTCATGTGAAGTGAACCAGTCATTCAGAAGAGAGAGACCACCTCAAGGCTGCCATAACAAGAATTCTTGTTGACTTATATTTATGGTTGCCTGCTTCCTTCACTCTATGTCAATTTTAGGCATTTCCACTACAGTAGCTGCTAACCAATGGCTACTGCTGAAAACTCTTCTTAATGTGAAAAGCGGCAGTGCTTTCATAGTTGTGTTGAAAACTACAAATATACTGTACTAAATATTTCATAGTATTGTCCAAGACTATTTGATGCTTCAGGCAAAAAAAAAAACTCTCCTAAGTACTGAAGCAAAAAGAACAGTTCAATCTTAGTTCAACAAAATGAACCAAACATGAGAGAAAAAGGAAAAGAAAGTAATGAAAGAGGGTGTGTCTCAAAATAGTACAAATTGGATTGAAGCCCTGCTTAAAATGCTCATATCCTCTTTCTTTTTAATATGGTAATTTCCTTTTTTTTCAGGAAAAAAAAAGCAATATCCAGGGTCTGATGGTTTTTCCCTTTTCAAATATTCCCAGGAAATCTTTTCAGTTCTCACCTAATTGTTTGTCCCCACTGGTGACATTAGTCTAATGTCATGGGCTATTAACATTTCTCTGTCAAAATCTTAAGTCTTTTCTTTGTAAAAAAAAAAATAGTAAAAGTCCCACAAAAATATTCAAAGTATGCTTATTTGAAAAAAGCTTTCTTTGTAGGAAACTTTGAAGTTATTTGTTCTTGCAGCAATATTTTAACTGGAGAAATATTTCAAATGTTGTTTTCTTGTGACCTCCAACAAATGAAGACTATTATTGCATGATCTGCTGTTGTGTTATTACTAGGTCTCAAGGAAAAGCTGCTATATTACTGTAAGTGGAATCAGATTTATGCCCCTTATTTCCTACTGAGAATGTTGTGTTGTGTAGGTGGAAAAAGGAAGAAAATGAATGGTTGGATTAAAGTACAAGATTAAGAAAAGAAACCGACATGGGGAAGAATTGACACATAATAGCCCAAAGGTATACAATTCTTTTTCTCTCAATAGACATAGCTCCCAAAGTACTCTACAGTATTGGTTGCTACAGGGTGAAGGGGAATGGATGAGTACAGAATCAAAAAAGTTGAAGCAGGTATCATGTTCCTTTCTCTTTCAGTACACCTTTCTCTCTGTCTTCAAACTGCAGCAGGCTGCCAGATAAAAGGTTGTTTCTTTCTAGATGTCTGAACCCTTAGAGTTTTGAAATGTGGTCCAGAGCAATGCAAAATTGGCCTTGGATATTAAGCCTGTAGTGCAGATTACTTACCTGTCTTATAGGATTTCAGCTGCTGTAGAAGCAAGAGTGTTGGGTAAAATGTGTTAATTGCTTAAAATTTCTCTTTTCCTAAAGCTGGCTTCTATCATTAGTGTGGGCATCCATTTCAGCCTTCCCTTGCAAAATTATGTAAGAATTCTGCTTGTTCCCTTGGTACTGGTTTAGAATTAAGAAATTACCCAAGTTACTGCCATTAGGCTCAGTTTCTCATTCTTAAGAAGACAAAGGCAAGACATGTTCAGAATGAAATGAACAACTGAGCAGTCTTTTAGCTTTTATCAAACGGGTTTTGATAATGGAGACAATGGGGGGTGGATACATTTCCTGAGGTTCTTGTTACAGATCTCTGATCTATGACAGCCCTTGGCCTGAGAACATTCTTTCTTCCTGGTCAAAGGAAGACTTTTCAATCCATTTCAGCATTTCCTTCCTGATACGGTATCTGTAAAGGTGAACTAATGAACTAATGAACCCAAGCAAATCAGAACTCTGGGGTCAAATATTTCCTCAAAGAACTTCTTTATTGGGTAAATCATATTAGCACACTGTGAAGGAAAACCAATTATGACTTTTCCTGTGGTTACAGTATAGTTAAAACCAGTAATGACCCCTTCCCCCCAGTGTCATTAATCACATTGACCAATTAGGTTAATTTATGGACTTCTCATTTATTCATCTCCTCCTTCCTCCATCGCCTTGGTTCTCAAAAGAAAGATCTGTGTTGTGTCTAGCAAAGCATTCCAGCCTCCTTTCCCCCTTCCATGCAGTATGGCAACATTTAACCAGGAAAATGACTTCTGCCAGGTTCAGTTCACTGTTGACAATATAGCTATAATTAAAGAAATCATTTAACTTCTGTAGTAAGAAGTATCTGTCCAGAAAAGATAATGGGCTTGGTCAGCAAAAGAAGCTGACAACCCTTGCTCTGAAGCAGGACTACCTCTTGTTGTGTTTTGAAGTTCAACTAGTTCAGGGGGGGTCAGACTCAAGGCCTGTGGGCCGAATGCGGCCTGTGGGGTGCTTGAATCCAGCCCATGGAGCTGGCCTGAAAATATTAAGGGACTGGCCCGTGGTGCCTCTGGAAGCTAAAACGGGCTGCATGCACCCCCATGCCTCATTTTCACCCTCCATGGTCACCTGCAGCACCTGTCCAAAAACAGTCCAAAAATGGGCTGAAAATGGGCAGAAAATGGCCCCAAAACAGGCTGAAAAATGGCCCCAAAATGGGCCATGGTCCTCCCTCCCCCCTTTCATGGATGGTCATTTTCAGACTTCATTAATTGCAGAATCCTGAATTTCAGCACTGAGGATTAGTCCTAGTTGCACTACTCCAAGTTGTTTATTATAAGATCCTGAGTAAAAAATAGGTTTTTTTAACCATTGCAGATAAATAGTCTTATGCTGTTGATCTCTAGGAACTGCCAGCCATTCACCTATTTGGTTGCCAGGACTCATTAATGCTTTTTCTCTCCTATTTTGCAGGTCAGTTTATTCTGGCTACCTATATCAGAGGGCATCTTCCTGTGGTTAATCTGATGGAGATAATTGGAATGAATTTGTTTGTCTCATTATGAATGAAATTTGCACAGAGGAATGCAGAATGAAAGGAGCACTTATAGCCACAATTATCATTATTAGACACAGCCTAATGAGGAGCAGAGACCAACAAAAACAAAATTGTTGATGTATTGCAGCACCTTGTATGAATCCTAGTAGACTTAATTGCTTAAAACTCTGGGTACAATAGAGTTAGAATTGAATAAGCAGCATGTCTTACTGACAAAGTGAATTTAAGTGAAAAATTAAGGTGCCTTCATGTCTTCTCTTGCATATGTCAGAGATAAATGAAGTAGCTGGGTGCCAAAGCTTTAAACCCAATTAGATTAATGGGTACAGGTGGAGACATAGATCTACTCTTATTGTTTAACTATATAGTGTTTTGCCTTCTGTTGGCTGTAGGAACTTCATCTTCTAGCAGAAGGTTGGAAACTGATCTCAACTGCATTTGTGTAAATCAGGGGTCGCCAACCTTTTGGACCTCAGGGACCACCAAATTCATAATTTTAAATCCCAGGGACCACTAACCGGTTCTGTGGCATGGCCTAATTTGTGGGTGTGGCTTGGTGGTCATGTGACTGGCTGGGCATGGCTTGTAAGTAAATATTATAAATATTTAATATTGAATTTTTTTATAAAAAAGAGCAACTTTTAACCAAAATCAGGCAAAGCAGGCAGGCAGATTGAGTTACTCACAGAATCACAGATTCACTGAGAGATCTATCTATCTGCCATCGGCTAGCTCAGTCTGTCACATAAAATTTGCTAGCAAGCAAACTCTCAAAATTAACTCATAACACACCATGTATGTACATATTGAATTTTTTTTATAAAAAAAGAGCAACTTTTACCCAAAATCAGGCAGAGCAGGCAGGCAGATTGAGTTGCTCACAGAATCATTCAGTGATCTATCTATCTGCCACCAGCTAGCTCAGTCTGTCACATAAAATTTGCTTGCCATGAGTCTGCACTGAATAATAGAACCTTCAGTCCTAAGGGAGGTTCAGCTGTGCTTAAAAGCAGAGCCGAAGATCTAAAGATGAGCCAGAAAGCAAGAAATTCAATGATTTTCTGCTTTCTAGCTTATCTAAATCTCCCGGCACAGCAGAACAGCTGATGGTTGGAAAAAGGAAAAATAGCAATTTAGCAGGCAAGTTTGCTGGGTAAGGAGTGAGTGGGCGGGGAGGGTTCCCATGGGCCATGTGGGCAGGCAGCCTTGTGTTTCTGTGCAGCCTGGATTAATTGCTTTGGGGGTTGTTCTGAGGGTGAAATTTCTCTGCGGCCCACCAAAATTTTCTTGCGGACCACCAGTGGGCCATGGCCATGGTGGTCCATGAGAAAATGGCCATGGCCCACTGGTTGGCGACCACTGGTGTAAATGCCAAACATCCTTCCATATACTAGCCAACCTTTTCATCTGACTTAATTGCATGCAAATGAATTATGGGGAGACTGGGGTATCCTAAGAAGCTTTATGAAAAGCTTCCCTGGCTACCCATCCAAAATTTTTGAAATGATGAATGCTTTCAGGATAATGTTGGAAATATTCTTATCTCAATATATGTGGAACAACAACTGAGAGTCCAATAGAACTGGTTGGGCACCCAATGGTCACTCAGAAGTCATCCTAAAAGAAGCCTCAATATTTGGCTTATGTTCAAGAGTTCATTCAAAAAGGAACTAGAAACGTGGAAAGCATTCTCTGAATCCTGAAGAAAAACAAGATAATTAGGCATTTTACCCTAATTCATCTCATATGAAGGAAAATGAGATTATATTTGGGGACAGGCAACAGTCAGCAGTGTGACAATTCCTGTGAGAAATACCCTGGATAATACTTGATTATTCAGTGTGAGTATAGCAAGGATGATTTTTGCTTCTTTTTTCTTTGAGGGTAACAAGGAGTGTGATCCGACTGGTCTAACTACTGAATCGGTGATTTTATGTTTTGTGCACGCATGCACGCTTTGCCATCATATCATATATTGTCGTCAGCTAGTTGCCTGGACAGCTGAGCAGCACTGTGCACGGGTGCGCAGAATTTGAAAAAGCACTTTTTTCCTGCTTTTTCAACTGCAGCTGTGTCGTGCAAAGCAGCTGCGGTTCAAAAAGCAGGAATTAAGGTCAGGTAAGAACCCGGGTGGGCAGATGGGCCAAAACAGCAGCAGACATAGAAACGGTTCTATGTATGCTCTCTGTCAGCTGCTCTTCAGAGCTACCGGTTCTACAGAGATGGACAGAACTGGTAGAATCCCACCCCTGAGGTAACCAATATTTAATTTACTCTCCGCAGCTCCCCAGCAATAAGTAGCGGGACAAAATATCTCTTTCAGCAAACAGAGTGCCAAAAATAATAAAATAAACATTGTTGTCCATTTTCTGCATGCTACCCACTATTGCCTACCATGTCCTTGATTAGCTTACTTTTGCCTTGGTAGTTACTGTAGACAGATAATTTGAGCTTATAAACAATGTCTGGGGCTATGTCTTTTACCTCTTGGTTACTCTTTAATTTGCTTCCAGCATGTTTTCCTGGTCCTTTCATTTAAAAATCAACACATCCATACATATCCATAATCCCTGACCATTGGACATGCTGCTTTGGTTTTATGACAGTTTCCATTTATAAAAAATTCTGGAGGAAAAGCAGCAAGAGGCATCTAATGTGAAGTCTTACTGCTTCTTGAATCTATTAATTCTGTTTATAAGATATGCATGTGGACAGCATTCAGTTTGAACCTCAAGTTTGTGATTTGAAAAGTTTTTCTAACTTTTATATGTTAAGGTTTCAATTATTTTTAAAATTGTCTTTCATGACCTTGATTGGACCTCTGATAATTACTTGGAAGCAATTATAATGCAAATGGAGTTTGGACCTTTACTGTGTTTTTATATGCTTAATAGAGCAGTTGAGGCAAAAATTAAACTTTGCTCTTACAGTTGTTGTCAAGCTTCCTCCATCTTGCTTAAGGCCAGGTATTATCATTATTTTAAGTTAGTTAGCTTTTCTCATTCTTGGGAGAGATAAAATATAGACAGACTATTTCTTCCTCTCTCAGAATCTCTGTTCCCATGGGCACAATCACCACAGAAGGCAATAGTATACAATACAATAATTGTATATATTTATTGAATAAGGGATGGTAGGCATGACTGTGCACTTATGCACACCCCATGCAAACCTCTTAGGAATGGGGTGAGGTCAATAGAGGTTAGTTTGAGGGTAAAGGAGTGAGAGTTTGAGCATGTGACAACAGAATCAGATAGTGAGTTCCACACATTGACCACTCTGTTGCTGAAATCGTACTTCCTGCAAACAAGTTTGGAGTGGTTTACATTTAGTTTATATCTGTTGTGTGCTCTTGTGTTGTTGTGGTTATTAACTGGTAAGACATTAACTGGTAAGACATTATAACATATAATTTTATGTACTATGCTTAAGTCCAATCTTAGCCAAATATAATGTCTCTCTCCACTCTTCCTGCCAGAATGCAGGGATATAGAAGATGGAGGTTATGTATTTTTGTGCTGCTAGTACAAATAGGACTACATTCTATGGCATACCCTCATTAAAATCTAGGTAAAAGAATGAAAACATTTTGTTTTCTTTGTCTCAACTGAGTTGAGGTATAGCCATCTCTTTTCTATATACTTCTCATGGACTGATAAATATATTGGGCACCATAAAAGGTAAGCAGCAGAACTTCAATTTGCAAATGGCTAGGACAATCTTTATAAAACAGGAATTTACCAATTATCTACCTTCAATCATTGCTGAAGGTATAGGTTGCCATCTTAAAGCTATAAATGTTCCCTGACCTTTGTAAAATATTATATTAACTAAATGTTTATGTTCTATGGTCCAATTTTAACCACATGAAGGCAACTATATCACTATAAGATTCTTTTACCCATGGATAATCCAAATTATAAACCAACTCTCATAGGTTCTTAGATTCTAAAGGAATAGTTGATAGAAAAGTGATTACTTGTCCAACAGTGTATGAAAGAAAGATTTCCAGTTCCTTTGTTGATTAACAAATCCAAATGTGGCCTAACCACAGACCTGGACTCTTGGAGAAATATAGATTATCCCCAAAGTCATAGATCAGCTTTAAGCATTAAGCTTAAATACTTTTGGGGTGCTCTGTGTGCTTGTAAAAGCTAAGATAGGCCTTATCAACAGAAGCTTTAATTGATGCCAAGCCCAATTTAACTTGATTAAAGTAGGAGATTTATGTTCTAAAAATCTTACATATAGGGCATTCTAGTCCTAAATTTTTAACCAGAATTTGCAATATAATTTTCCCACAAGACAGTTTAATGTTGAAGCCATTAATCTGCTTTCTTTTGTAGTATCCCAATTGTCCTACTTGTTATTGTTTTAATATACTCCGTGTGAGCCTTCCAACTCAGTGTTTCATTAAGCAATATTCGCAGATATTTAAACTGCTTGCATTGTTTTATGGTAGCTTCTCCAGTAGACTATTTAATCATTTTAGATTGTTTCTGAATAATCATAACTTTTATTTTGGAATAATTACTTTATAGTTATTCCTCAATATAATGTATCCTTTTTCTTCTTTCTTTTTCTCCTCCTTCTTTGCAATCTTTTTAACCCACTTCTTGTTTTCAAGAAAAGAATCATATAATCAGCATAGAGCAGAAAAGATCCTTTCTTTGAAGATGGAGGGAAAAATTCTGAAACTGACAAATAAGGCACTACTAAATTTATACAAAGATTAAACACCATATTAATTCTTTATTCTCTGAGATTGTGTAAAAAACTCAATCTCAGATGAAGTCTGTAGGAGAGAAGTAATGTTCTGTGGTTTGGTGTCATCTGCATGGGTTCCTTGCAGTGGTGAAATGCTACTGCTTCGGCCCAGTTTGACCAAACTAGTAGTAACAAAAAAGCTCTGACGATCAGTTGAGAGGAGAAAGAAGAAAAAAGTGCAGGATCAGTCCTTCCACTTGCCCCTGCAGTTTTCTGTTCTTTATCCTCTCAGCAGATTGGCGTGGCAGAGCCTCAGCTGCTGTTTGGAAAGCTGCACAATCACTGAACTGATAGGGAAACTGGTAGAATCCCACCACTGGTTCCTTGCTGCCATCTTCCCATTTTCTTTGTATGGAATTGAGCTGACTTGAGAAAGTATAGTATGAGGAAACTGAGACATTTCTAAATTAGAATTGCTAATTATATAATAAAGACTTATTGCTACCGATAGTTATATGATAAACTTATATTTTCTCAGATATCAGATAAGTATTTGGGTTTAATTACAGAAATTTAGTAAATTCATATGATTGAACTGACAATGTTATCTCCAGGTTTGGAGATAAATAAAATCTGATGGCAGTTTGAACTTTGTAATATTGAGTTCAGAATCTTCTTTACGTACCATACATCTTGAATAATTCATCTCTAATCACCCAGATGCCTTTAAACTTTTGAACAGAGAAAAAAGGTCCCGTGTCTCACCAATGATGGTGATCATGTTGTAATAGTAGATTGAACTATAAAATTGGGCTTGTATACATTACTGTTCCTATTCTTTTATCCACACATCTAATACACGCTGGAACTTTTCAGTGTTCACCTGCTGCTTTGACTGATAGCAGCTATTATTTCTCTATTCACCTGTTTGAGAAAATGGATGTTCTTCCTTTTGATTACAAGGTCTTTCAGTTCTTATAAAAGAGTTCCTAAAAACTAGCATATCAGTAAATACCTGCTTTTTTTTTAACCAGATTGACTTAAGTACTTGAATGATTTAAGAAGATGATTTCTTCCTGATCATGAAAATCAGTATGGTTTTCTTTTGGGGAATTAAAAGAATCATCTCTTTCAGCCCCTTGAATTATTGACCTCTGCATTTTGGAGTAATACCCTTGCGTTAACTTTGAATAACTTTTTTTGGGGGGGGGCAATATTATAAGTCTCTCTAGTCATCCTATTCACAGTGATTCTAAAGCTGTTCTTGGAATCTACCATTGTTTTGTACAGTACTGTGTTTATGGAGGAGTTTCAAGAAGAAGGCCAGAATATCAACTCCATAGGAAGACTAGAATGATACTTTAATTGAGACTGGGTATAGTAACAGAAGTCTACTGTGTTTTATCTTTCCCTCTTCTTATAGCCAGTGAATCACATAGCAGCCTACTTGATTTATTTCTGAACATTATCTTCCTTCCCAAGAACTTATAAGAGGACGTTCTTCAAATCTCTTTTTAGTTCCTATTTAATATCTTTTTACACTTTTTAGAGCAAATACTCCTGTCATTCAATTTAGTTTTATTTTTTACAACCTCCTCAAGTGTTATGCTTAGAGGAAAACATTCCAGGTAGAAGGACTTGTATCATTCCTTGGGCAAAGGTCTAAATTAGTTATATGCCTCTGAAGGACCCAAAAAACAAACTCAAAGTCCATACTACACTTGTTCTATTGAAATGTCATATAATTCTATAAATAAATATTTATATGTTAAAAAGATGAAGATACAGACTCACTTGTTCATATCTCTTTCCTTAATGTATGCATTTGATGGAATAGCTTTCCTGCTATGAGCCTGTTTCTGCTATGTACTTTTTAAAAATATATTTTAGAAGAAAGACATAATGAAAGTTAACATTTTGTTGTAATATCCTTCCTATGAAGCTACCTCCTTAGGAAGGATCTGGTATCTTCTTTTTAAAATATATATTTTATTAGACATTTTAGGGGAAAGAAAATTAGACTTTTTTTTTTACTTTCACTGTTTAATATTTCAACAGGGAGAGTAAAAAAAGAAAAAAGGAAAGAAAAAAATTGAATCAAGATGAGTAAACAAGAGATTTACAAATATCATTGTACTGTTTCAGCATATCATTAACTGATCATGAATAACCGAATATATCATTTTAAAAGCTTGAAAGTTGCTATTAAATGCTGAGGGAAGCATAAATATTATGAACCATGGTCAGCACAATATAAATCATTACATAAAATTGTGAACTGTTATAAATTCTCTTCAGCCTACTAAAAGTCCCATTAGATAAAAATGTATCTCTTTCTGCAGAGAGAAATCCAAACTTTGGATGCAGTACAAATCCATACAATCAGTTATAAAGTAGGAATAATTTCCAGTTTGAATTAAATTCTGTGACTTTTTTTTACTTACTTTTTTTACTTTACTTACTTTACTTACTTTTTTTTTCTTTTAATTCATAATGTCCCGCCCTTCTCCGGAGACTCAGGGCGGCTTACAGTTTTTGGGATACAACCCAATGCGCTCAGCAATAGCCTTCATTCCATTGTATATGCCTGCTTATTACTAAGTGGCATTTTTACAAAGTCAGCTTATTGCCCCCAACAATCTTGGGTCCTCAATTTACCTACCCCGAGAGGATGGAAGGCTGAGTCAACCTTGAGCCTGGTGGGATTCGAGCCTGCAATAATTACAGGCAGCTGGAGCTTTTGAGCTACAAAGTTATTGCAGACATTGATATCTAGTTCCATCACTTAGTTAATCATTCTTTGACATAAAGGATCCAATGCTCTTTCCAATAAACAACACACAACACCTACAAAATGAATTGAAGATACACTGTGGCATTATATGGATAAGTAAAATCTAATACAGGTAGTCCTCGATTTACAACCACAATTGAGCCCCAACCCTCTGTTGTTAAGTGAGACATTTGTTGTGAATTTTGCCCCATTTTATGACCTTTCTTGCCTCAGTTGCTAAGTGAATCACTGCAGTTGCTAAGTGAGTAACCCAGTTGCTAAGTGAATGTGGCTTCCCCATTGACTTCGCTTGTCAGGAGGTTGCAAAAGGGCATCACATGACCTTGGCACCGAGCAACGGTCATAAGTATGACTCCGTTGCCAAGCATCTGAATTTTGATCACATGATCACGGGGATGCTGCCACGGTCATAACTGAAAACCATCATAAGTCACTTGTAACTTTGGATGATCCCTAAGCAAACTGTTATAAGTCAAGGACTACCTGTAAATACGTTGTAGGTGAAGTGGGAATTCCACTTTTAAGATTCTTTCATTTGAATATGAATCAGTTTCTAACATTTTTGAGCTTTACAACACTGCCACAACATGGGAAGAATGATCTGACCTGACCGTTGCATTTTCAGCAGTTTTCAGGAAATAAACCATTTATTTTAGCAATTAGGACTGAGCTAATATTCCCATAATAAAACATCTTTATTTTCTCTAATTATAATATTCTGGTATATTCTTCTTCCCCTAAAATCCCCATTGTTGCATATCTGTTACTGCATTTATTCTGCAGCTACTTAATCATACAATCTTTAGATTTGTTCAGTGTCTGAGTCATACTTGACAGAATGTAATAATTTCATTATGAACACTGAAACAAAATGTACTCCTTTATCCATGCCTGTTTTTTTTTTTTTTGCAGACAGTCTTGGATAATTTCTCTGTGATTTTTGTGTTCTTTTTATTTTTATAGTTTTATCTTTCATCTTAATGACGGCACTCTTGACACCTACTCTGTTATGGTTCCAGTTCTAATGCCAACGACATTTAATCCTTCCAGCCTTTTAATATATTAATGTGTTAATATTTTAAATTGATAATAATTGTAATCTCTCTATCTCCCTCCCTCCCTCTCTCCCCCCATATGGTGGTTTTATTATATAGAAACACGATGGTGAACCTATGGCATGAGTGCCAGAAGTGGCACACAGAGCTATCTCTCCAGGCACTCTAGCTGTCATCCGTTGTGCTTTCTGGTCTTCGTGTACACAGGAGTGCTGGAAATTGGAAGAGCAGCTCCCCAGCACACATGTGCATACTGGCCAGCTCATCTTCATGCATACACGCATGCCAGCAGGAGCGCCGGAAACCAGAAGAGCAGCTCTCCAGCATGCATGTGTGCACTGGCCAGCTGGTCTTTGCATGCATGGGAGCACTGGAAACCAGAAGAGCAGCTCCCCAGCGTGCATGCGCATGCTGGTCACCTGGTCTTCACGCATGCATGCATGTTAGAAACCCGAAGACCCAGGTGGCAGTGCGCATATGTGCACCGGGAGCTGCTCTTCCAGTTTCCAGGCCCCATGCACATGCATGGATGTGCATTTTGGCACTCAGTGCCTTTATATATATATATATAAATATATAAATATGTGCACTCACAAACAAAAAAATCACACCAGAAGCCAAGCAAACACCTGGGCACAAACAGACCCGCCCGATACCTCCAGCCCAAACACACTCCAGCCAGCCACCCAGATGAAACTTAGCTTCCTAATAAATGATAGTCGGCCATTCACCCAAAGCCAAGCCATGCTAAAAGCCCCCAGTACACGAAACACAATGTTGCCAGCTAATCAAGACAAAAAAAACGCTACAAAATAGACAGTAATTAGAAACACCAATCAAGCAGAACACAGCAAACTCCAAGACCAATAAACACAGACCAAGACTCCCAACCAATCAAATGAAGAAAAAAAACCATTCTAACAAAGCACGAGGCTAGCACCAGATTTAAAACAGAAACGGCTGCGAAAGGCTGACACACACGACGAAGACGAACCCAATACACGAGCCTGATGATGGCAGATGAGATTCTGCCGAAACGTCACTGCAACTTTAAAAGCACAACTATAATGATGCGGGAAAATACCCGAACAAAGCTGAATACCATACACACACACACACACACATACACATATATATAGTCACCATACTGTTACTACTTGGTGAATGACAGTATATTATCTATCTCTTTCTTTACCATATTTTGGAATTTTGGAACAGAGAGACAACACAAACTTGAATAATTATGCAATCAAAAAAATGTCTGGTTTTTCTTTCCTAAAAAAAAAACCCATTTAAACTCATTAATTCAGCTTGCTTAGTTACCATATGCATGACATATATCTTTTTGCCTTGTTCCTGTTTAAGAAATGGGTCTAGTGATTTATCAAAGAAAACATGCAAAAAAACCACACAGGCTTCAGCTAGATAGGATTCTGAAGATGGTTAAGCACATATAATCTTTTGGTGATTATGGATAATGTGTTATATTAATATAGTTAAAGCTGGCACAACTGTGAAGTTCCTTGATGAATTTTGACATAGTTTCATATTAACAGCATTCTAATGGAGATCCATTTACACCAAATAACAGTAATTTGCACTCTGATCCCTTGTCTGAAATGACTTACCAAAAATAATATTCCATTATTTCTCAATAAAATCGTAATCTTGTATTACTGAAAAAAAAATCTTTTCAGGTGAATCATTAAGATAATTCAATTTCAGCTCCTCTTTCTTTCCTCTCTGTTTCTCTTTCCATTATGTAATTCACCAAGTACATAATTTTCAACAATTTCATTCTATATGTGGCAGACTAATTTCTCCATTGAATTCCAATTGTTAGAACTTGCAAAGGAATTTTGAGGTACATTTTCTTTGTACTCTTTATCATGAACACGAGGCAAAATAAACTAATGAAGCATAGATATAATATTTATTCAGTCCCACATGGTATTTTAACTTCTTGCTTTTCTTTTCAAGATGAAGAAAATGTTAATTAACAATTATAGCCCCGGTAGGAATTAAGGCTATCTTATAGACATTTTTGTAGAAGCAAAAGACCATCAATACAAAAATAAAAAATGTATATTATTCCAAGTCATTCAAATGTACTGAATATCAGTAATTCACCCAGTTTGCAGGATTATCTTTCCTTGACATAAAATGATTGTTAAATCAATGTGAAACAGAGGTTTTCTTTAAAAATACAAAAACAGGAATATATTTATAGGAACAGGAAAATAATAGAATATGAGTTGGAAAAGATTTTGGAGATTCTTTCTTTCTGCCCTTTGTTATGTATAGAATCCATTGCTGCAGCTGCCCAGACAGATATCCATGTAGCCTCTGTTTAAATACCATGATTCTATGAAGGAAACTTCACAAACCTCCTTTTGCAATTTATTGCATGATTAAATATCTCTTACCATTAAGAAATTCTTCCTGATGGCCAAGAGAAAGTTAACTCCTTTATAATTTACATCCATTGTTTCTTGTTTTATCATCTGGAACATCACTGAACAAGTCTTATACCATCTTCTATCTTTCAGTCCTTGGAAACAATTATCATATCTCTCCCCAATTTCCCTCAGGCTAAACATATCCTGTCTCTCCAATTGCTTCTCATAAATTGTCTTTTCAGTTGTCTTATCATCTTCCTTATTCTCCTCTAGATATGGTCCAGTTTGTCAGTAGCTTCCTAAAATATGTTGTAGTGCAGGATGCAGTATTTTATGTGCTGGTTGTCCAATGCAGATTAAAGAGAATTTTGAACCAGTATGTTGATGCAGTGTGTGATTGCATTAGGTTTTTTTTCCTGGGGGAAATGGGAAATATATCATTGTTGGCTCACACCAGCTTTTTAAGAAGATGTTGGACAGCCATTTGTCTAGCATAATATAGAGCCGTGGGTGAACCTATGGCACGTGTGCCAGAAGTGGCATGCAGAGCCATCTCTCCGGGCATGCCAGGTGTCACCCGTTGCTCTTCTGGGTTACGGTGCATGCATGTGTGCCAGCCAGCTGGTCATTGCATGCATGGGAGTGCTGGAAACCAGAAGAGCAACAGCCAGCTGGTCTTCACACACACATCCACGCCAGAAACTGGAAGACCAGGTGGTTGGCACACATCGTGCATCAGAAACTGGAAGTTCAGCTTCCTGGCACATACATGTGCATTGGGGAGCTACTCTTCCAGTTTCTGGTGCTCCCACAGGCACACGCACTTCGGTTTTGGCACTCGGTGCCAAAAAGTTTCACCAACACTGGTATAGAGTCTCTTGTTTGTGCAGGGGGGGTTAGACTAGAAGAATCCCAATGTCCCTCTCAACTGGGTTATTTTGTTATCTACCAAAATCATTGGATCCTTTCTGCATGTGCTACTTCCCAGTATGGTCTTCATACTATATTCATTCCTCTTATTTCCACCATGCCCCCAGCTAAATGAGCAACTTTGCATTTCTCCCTTAAAATTTCTTGCTATTGTTTGACAAGTTCATCTTCTAAGATGTTCATTCTCCCCTAATTTTATGACATCCACACATTTGATATTTGAGTTTTTAAATTCCTAATTCAAATCAGTTGCAGATAAGTTGAACAGTTCAAAAACTGGAACAGAACTGGAACAGATCCTCCGTCAAATTTGGTGTGGACTCACTGATGTACATTAATGGATATGACTGTGCTGTGCAACCAGATCTATATCCATCAAATGGCAGAATGGATCAGTCCATATTTTACTATCTTCTCTGCTTTTGGAAGGCTTTGCCAAATATGCCAAAGAACTCTAGATATCTAATGTGTACGACATTCAGTGGTGGGCTGCTGCAGGTTCAGATTGGTTCTAGCAAACCCACATGAACAATGATCAGTTGGCCCTGCTCGCCCACCCCTGCACTATTCTGTCTTACATTTCCTTCTTTTGCAGCTCAGCTGATATGCGTGGCAAAGTGGATTACTGTACCTCAGCTATTCTACTTACCAGGGAAGGCTAGAAGGTGAGCTGGAGAGGTTCAAATTGGTTTTTATCGAATGCTGCATGTGAGCGTGTGAAGCATGTGCTCACAGAACTGGTTGTTAAGCTAGTTACAGCCCACCCCGATGACATTCCTTATGTCAACTAAACAAATTATTTATCAAGAAAGGAAACTGGGTTGATTTGGCATTGCTTGTTTTGTGCCTCTTGCCAAGCAATGGATTCTTTTTCTAAGTGTTCTGAAACCAACTGTTCAATAATCTGTTCCACAATTTTCCCAGTATCAACAATGATATCAAACTGTCTTTTTTGTCTCTTTTTAAAGGAACAATATTTTCTGTTCTCTAATTCCCTGGAAACATTCCTGCCCCCATGGTATTTCACCCTGAGAATAATATCTGCAAGTTCCTTCAAATTCTTGGATGTAATTTGATTTTATCAGTTCCCTTCTTTTATTCAATGTTTCATAGTCACTTGCATTGTCTTGAGAGCCTTTTTCTAATATCCCAAATGTGAACAAGGGCAGCAACACCTTTGTTGGACTGTCAGATCTGCTGTTTTAGTAATTTTCAGTGGGAAATCTCTGATCACATCCATCTCTTCCTTCTATTCAGGGCAGAAATAAGGATTTTTCCCTTTGCAGAACTTGTACAGTTTTCTTTTTCAACCACTACTATAAGGCTAATGCTATGGAATCTGTTTAAATGATCTAGAAAAAATGTTTTTCTTCATCAGTTTTCTTCTTTTGGGTCATATTTTGCCCAAAACCAGACTTGCAAGCTAATCTACAATCTTTCTCCTATTCTTACTTAACAAATTCTCAATACAATTGTATTTCAAGGCCACAGCTAATCTTTCTATTGTATTTATAGACACATTCTGAGTATTACACTCAGTACGCTATATTTTTAGTTATTACATTTTGTATTGTTACTTGTTACTTGTTACATTTTATTTATTACATATATGTTCCACCTTCCTCTACAAGCCCAGTATGAGTGGTCATTATAACAACACAGTAAATTAGACTTCACTGAGTAACCCAGTGAGTTTCACTGCTGAATTCCTAGTGCAATACTTTAACCATTGTACATTTATGTTTAAAAATAGATGAGAAATAAGATAACTTCTCCCATGTCTACATTTTAGGAAAGTTTTGTTTTCAGTTTAGGGTACAGTTTTTGTGTTTTCAGTTCTGGGGAAACCTAGTGCTTTCTTTGTTTATCAACGCTGTGTTTAATCTGAAATCAATAGTACTTGGCCACAACTGTGTTTTCATTTCAGAACATCTGCCTTGAGAGCAACTTTGAATTTCAGTTCTTGGGCTGAACTATCTGGCTAAGATATATCTATAGGGTATGGTTTAAAAAAAAGGCAAAATGGCATTCATTATGGTGCAACTGAAGCTCAGTGTGTTTTTCATGTGTGTTGCATATCTTGATTTTTTTTGGCCATATTGTAAGTTGTAGAGATCCCTAGACTGGGTTCTTCCTGCCTTCCTACCTAAAGTTTTGTCAGACTTTAACTGATGAAGACTTCATCATTTGAAAGCTGATGATAGTTTATTTGATCCAAATAAAGATTTTACCCTGCAATGGTACGTACTCTTTTCTTTGTGAAAATGTTTCCACTTTTTCTATTTTTTTAAAATGTTCCTTCAAAGCTGAGATCTGGTTCCTCAGCACCACAGCTTGTTCCTCTAGTGAGTTTGTATTTATATGTATTATTTTATTTATATCCCATCTTTATTTTTTTTTATAAGCAACTCAAACATAACATAGTTTATATTCCTTTCTCCTATTCCCCTTGCTCCCCCCCACATAACAACCCTGTCAGTTGGTTAGGTTGAGAGAAAGTGACAGGCCCAAAGTCACCCAACTGGGTTTCATACATAAGGTACAGTAGTGTGTTCAATTTTTTTTTACTACCGGTTCTGTGGGCGTGGCTTGGTGGGCATGGAATGGGGAGGATACTGTAAAATCTCCAGTCAGAGGTGGTATTTGCTGGTTCTCCGAACTACTCAAAATTTCTGCTACCGGTTCTCCAGAACTGGTCAGAACCTGCTGAATACCACCTCTGATAAGGTACCAGGCTAGAAATCAGGAGACTCCGAGTTCTAGTCTTAATCCATAGATCAAACTGACTACTATTTAAAGTAGTAAATATTATCTTTAAAGAAACAAGGTCACCCATCTTATCCCCCAAATGTATATTACTAGAGTAACCCATAGCAAATAAATTGTTCTTGTTAACTTCAAAACTTCAAAAGAGCCTTGGTGGTGCAGGCTGTTAAATGCCTAGCACTTAATTCCAGCTGCCTGCAATTAGTGCAGGCTCAAATCCCACCAGGCTCAAGGTTGACTCATCCCTGCATCTCGGTGTAGGTAAATTGAGGACCCAAGATTGTTGGGGGCAATAAGCTGACTTTGTAAAAATGCCGCTTAGTAATAAGCAGGCATACACAATGGAATGAAGGCTATTGCTGAGCGCATTGGGTTGCGCTCCAAAAATTGTAAGCCGCCCTGAGTCTCTGGAGAAGGGCGGCATATAAATATGAATTTAAAAAAAATCTCATGGAATGTTATAAAGGGTAAACAGATGAGCAGAAAACATCTAAATTCCCTGCATATGTCATAAAATTTGTCAGAACCTGTCTTATTTCTGACAACTATCATGGATTAGAGCAGAAGTTTCTGGTTGCCGATAAGTACTCTGAAGCTCATTTAAAAATTTGATCCTGTCAGAGTCAGTCAAAAGTTATTGAAAGTTGTCTTTTTTATTAATTTTATTTTGGAGATATATAAGGGTAATTTGTCAGTTTGTGTTCTTGAATCCCAGATGCAACTCTTTCATGCATTTGAAATGCACCAACCAACTCAAAATACTTTTTAGAAATAGGAGGGAGGGGGGAAGGGCTGAGAAGATGAAGAAAGACCCTTGCAGATCTCAAGCTGGTTACAGTTACTGTGGAGTAGAAGCAACTGTTCATTTTGTTTTTCTTTCACCCTTCCATCTCAACTATTGCAGGGTATTTTTTTTGGGGGGGGGGAGGTTTGATGTTTAAACTCTCTCAGCTGTGGAAGGTCCCACCTTAGAGGTATGTAAAAAGCTAAATGTAAAAAGTAAAAAAGTATGTAAAAAGTAAAATCCAACCCCTCATTTTATATTTCCCAAGTTAGAATTTAGTTTATATCTATTAGAATACCTATGGTTATTTCCTGTATGATGAGATCCACATCATCCCTGGAAAATTAAAATGAGGTATTGAAAATTAATTAACACAGTCTTAAGGCACATGAAAGGAATTGGTTGAAATATTTTATTGCAAGCCTTCTTAAGTAACAATAACTCAATTGATTAAGGGTATTGGTATTTTAAGCAACTGTCACTTTCATGAAGAGGAGAAGCTCAATAGCTGCAATGTCACTGGGAGTGATGATGGTTGGAATGTGAGTGCTTTATAGGGTGCTTTCCTGCAAAGTAAGAGCTGAAGTTAAGGCACAAGAAAGGATGAGGGAAGGTAGGTTTCTGTAGGCTAGAAAGAAGGCAATCAATCTAAGAGGAGCAAAACACATTCCAACTTGAATAGCTCACAGATAGGTAACAGGGATGGGAGCAAATGGTCAGATTTGGTGGGAAAGGCAGTTATAGCAATAGGGTTAAGCTATTACGCGTTGTATAACAATAGGTACAGAGAATAACAATTTCATATGCTGTCCATCTTTGGGAGGTCTGGGGTGGGTGGGCAAGGCCTGGAGACATTATCAACCCTCTGGAATGTTCTCAGATGTTTAGTTCAGTCTCTGGATACCTTCTAGAAGCTTCTGGAATGAGAGCTGTTATGGGGCAGGAGTTTCAGGTAGACATCACCTGCCCCTTGGAGTTTCAAATTGTCTTTCTTTGTTGGTTGGTTGGTTGGTTTAATTTGTAACGTTTTCCTTATTGCTATTGTATTTCGTTTATGTTGTGAGCGTGAGTTTGATTGCAAGGGGATATCAACATGACAAATATAAAAAAGCAAACAAAAAGAATTGGCAAAGATCTTAAGCAGACCTGGCCCATATATCTCCTCGGCTGAAGGAGAAGGGAAGGCTAGATTCAATGTAACTACCAGCAGCATGAAATGATTATTTTAATTAGCCATATGCTAATTCAGTACCTCTGTAACTGAATATTTTTAAGATTATGATTCTGCTGAAGAGGAATACCAGGTGGGGGTTTTCAGGCAATAGAGTGTCTTGGAATGGCACAGAAGCATGTTAATGGTTGGACACAGGAAGAGAGACTGAATATAATACCTTTTGCCTAATTTCTTCTGCCAGGAAATAAACAATTCTACAAATGTTAATGAATGATTGTTGGACCTTTCATTCAGAGTCAGCAATCTTTCTGGGCCATATTCAGAATTTTGGAAACCTATCATAGGCAATTAAAAAAAAAAGTCTATTGGGTGATGCTGTGCATTTTCTCATAAGCCAGCTATCATGGTTCATAGGAGCTGTCACAAAGCACTCATTTATCAGAAGACAAACAGGCAAGGTTTCTCTTGCCCTTCGATGTTTATCTTTATCTTCCAAACAAAGCGTGGCTGCAACTGCTCAGTAAACATGTGTATTTCCCAAGTGTGTTGATAGCAGAAGTGTGTAACCTCCATTAGCCCAGGAGCTGAGTCAAACATTGCATGATGCATTGAGGTCTACTTCCAAACCTAGCCAGGGCCAGCATCCAGTTTTGGTGGATTGTGTGTGTTTGTGTGTAAGGGACAGGAAGTGTTCAGTTTTTTCCTAATCCCCCCAAAAGACTAAAAATCATAGAGTTATTGGCTTTGCTCTTCATCCAAAATGCTGATAGTTACTAAAAGCAGTATCAGAAGATTCACAAGTTTTGCAAAATACATAGATATCACAAAGCACTATAAGAAATAAAATAAAACAGTAGCTGAGGCTGATATGTTTGTAGCATAACATTTCATTTTCATAAAGTAAAAACTAAAAAGAGATTCAAGTGGGGCAGAAGAGCAAGTAAACCCTGAGAAGTATTCTGTAGACTTTCATAATACTGGTATAAGAGTTCCTATACATAAAGGAAATCTGTATTTGGGTGGAAAGGATGTTTTCTCGCTATTATATATTACATTTCCTATAATTTCTAGGCAACCGTTCCTAAACCACAATTGTTAAGATATGTTTTCTTGCAATGGCCTGCCCAATGCCCACGCCCGAAACATAGATGAAATCTCACAAATTCATGCATAATTTTCACAAGTTTCTGGTAAGAAGTTGCAAGATTTGGGTAATGTAAGGCAAAGCAAAGCAGAGCAAGTTCTAGAGTGCCTCTTGTAGATTCTTTTTCTATTAAAACAAAATTTGCATTGTTTTGGAAGCATGCTGACCTGATCGCCAATGGTAGGGAGTAGTGTGCTAATAGTCACCTTGTTCAGATATGTGCTTATAAGAATATCTGGGCATTTAAACTCTCTGGCTTTTATGCTATTAACCTGTATTGGTCCCTTTCATTTTTCTAGGCACATTCGTATATATGTTTAGGCAATTTCCACAAGTAGTTTGTATATGAGGTAGAGGCAACAAGGATGTATTTATCATTCCTTTTTCACATATTCAGGCCTTTCTGCAATTCCTGATGGTGACACTGTTGAGTAATGGGTGAGGGTTACATATGTAGGCATTAAGTCCCAATGGATTTAATAAGATTTCATTGGTAGTAAAGGAGCATTTGATAGAGATGTAATAAGGTTAAGTGATTTCAGGTATGAAAGTATCTTTATTAACAGACACCAATGGAAGCACATTAATTTTGCTAGCAAACAAACTCATAGCAGCTCTAAAGGAGAAAACAGGGTTGGTTTAAAAAAAAGAATGGAAGAACAAGAAATTTTATACAGATCTTTTCTTTTCCCTTCACTTTCTATTAATAGGATATTGTGGACTGGGAATATCAAAAAAAAACAACAAGGTGGCATTTCTTTTTTCAACTGTTATTTGAATCCCTTTCATGTAACTGAAAAAAAGGCATCTAATTAAGAGACTATTTTTTAAAAAAAAACTTTTTTTGAATTTATACTTTCCTTTGGAGATGAGAAAAAGAAAAAGAGAGATGCTGTTGGCCTTTATATTTCTTTAGCTGATTATGTTTCAAAAATGAAAGAAACAGGTTGTTGACTGCTAACTTGGGTGAAAGCTTTTAGATTCCATGGGATATCACTTTTCTGGCTGAGTAGCTATAGTCTGAATCCCTCTCCGCACAGAATGTACAAAATTTAGCATTTCATATCACAGCTAAAAATGAAGAGACAAGTAAAATCTAAGACCTTTTTTGTTTGCCCCAGTTTTGATCAGAACACTGCAGGGGTGGGATTCAAATTTTTTAACAACCAGTTCTGTGGGTGTGGCTTAATTTGTGGGTGTGGCCAGGTGGCCATGTGACTGGCAAATGAAATACAAGGGTTCCTCGCTTAATGGCTGGTTGTTTAGCTAGTGTTCTAATTTATGACTGACCTCCCCCGAGCTACTTGACCTGTTTTTGGAGTTTTGACAGCCATGCACACACACACACACACACACACACACTCCCACTCCCACTCCGATCTAACCCTGCTGGAGCAGGGGGTTGGACTAGAAGATGACCTCCAAGATCCCTTGCAGGCCAGCCCTAGATTGCTGTGCTGTTTCAAACAGTCTTCTGAAGCCAGGGTTTGTGTCCTTCCATCCTCTCCTTTTTTTTCTCTCCCTCCCTCCCTACTTCCATGTATCTGTCTATCCATTCATATATCTCATTCACTTTCTCCTCCCTCCCTCCCTTTCTTTCTTTCTTTCTTTCTTTCTTTCTTTCTTTCTTCTTTCTTTTCTTTCTTGTCTCTTCCTTCTCTCTTTCTCTTTCTCTCACTCTCTCTCCCTCCCTCCCTGCTTCCATATCCCATTCACTTTCTTCTCCCTCCCTCCCTTCCTCCCTCTTTCTTTCTCTATTTCCCTCTCTCTTTCTCTCTTTCTTTTTTCTCTTTCCCTCTTTCCCTCTCTTGCTATTCCTTCCCTAACCTATCTACCTAGCCTAATCTGTCAAAGGCCTGGGCTAATCCTACATGCCTCTCGCTCTCCCTTTACCAGTCACACGCATCACCCCGTTTCCCCTTTCAGAGGCCCTGGCCCTTAATCTCCCTGTTTCCACCCTCACGACTGCCTCTTTCATCATCCCACAGCCATGATTTTACCTTTCTCCCATGGCTGGCTGCCAGGGAAGGCAAGCCAGGGCTAAGCCATTGTTGTCCCCCACCAGCCCACGTCGCCCTTGTCATGAATGCCTGCAGCTGCTGTATGTTTTTTTTTGGTGTGGCTGGATGGGTATGCTTGCTCCATTTCTCCAATGCACCGTCGTGGCTGCGTTCTAGGCACCTGCTATGCAGGTCCACCCCATTGAGCTCGATGTACTGGAGGGACTTGCCCAAGAAAGTCTGATCAAAGCAGTGCAGCAGTCAATGGGGTGAGCCTGCATGATCAGCACCTAGAACGCGGCGCCTAGAAGCCAGATTTCAGTAATTTGTGCTGCAAGAAGCTTCCAGACATTGCATCTTTTTGCCACTTCTTTGCTGGCCAGAACTGAGCTGGGAGCAGCCGCGGCTGGAGGATTCTCCTGCCAGCAAAGAGGTGGCAGTTGGAGGCTTGTTGGCGGGAGGACAGGGACACGGTGAGACTCAGCCAGGAATTTGAAGGCACCTCCTCCACCCTGCCTGTCACTTTTTACAGTGCAAGAAGGCAGAAAGGAGAGGTGGGGGTGGCGGTCAGAGCATGCTGCTCACTTTGTTTATTTTGTCCCCCAGGAGAAAAGCAGATAGTGAGCGGCTATGGCAGCGGCAATATTCATGGAGGGTGGGGTGGGTGGATGTACCAGGGCTGCTGCACATACACACCTCCACTGCCCCTCTTAGCCCCAGCACAGCAGAGATGCCCCCCAAGGGCCGCCCGCCTACCCACTGGCTAGGCCAGGCCAGACGTGGCACATCCCCAGGGAGAAGTTAGAAATCATGCAGCAGGGTCCAGAACATGTAGCTACCTGGCTGCTTGCTTTCTTTAGTCTGTTGTCCCTGGGGAGAAGGCAGAAATTGCATGGCAGGATTGTGATTGTGCTGCTTTTTGCAAGCATGAAGGGCCTGTAGCAGCCATTTGTTTGCTGGCCGGAACTGATCCGGGAGCAGCAGCTGGAGAATTCTCTTGCCAGCAAAGAGGTGGTGTCTGGAGGCTTCTTGGTGGGGGGCAGGAGGAAACAGCAAGACTCAGCCGGGAGTTGGAAGACAGCTGCTGCGGACAATCAAGGAAGGACCCAAGCAGCGACGGGTTAGCCCTGACTCGCCTTCCTCTAGGCCACCAGCAAGGCAGGCAAGTGGGGTGGGGTGGGAAGTTTGCTAGGCCACAAGTGCCACATGGAGCCGTGGCACTCATGGCTAAGCCAGGCAGGCAAATGAGGTGGGGGGAAAGCTTGCTAGGATGCGAGCACTGAGGCAGTGGCAGCATGGCAGTGGCAGGCCAGCCTGGGAGTCAGGACTCAGCCGGGGCTTGTGGCAGCAGTGGTGACAAGGGTGAGGTCAGTGATGGTGGTGTGCGGGGGTGGCCTAGGCCAGCCCAGGAGTCGGGACTCAACTGCGGCTGGTGGCAGCAACAGCATATAGGCAACTGGTGCTTGCAGAGCCTCACTCACCTAAGGAGATCAGATGGTGGAAGGTGGGCTGGTTGGCTGGCTGGCTGGCTGGCTGGCTGCTGCTGCTGCTGGAAGTGATGGCGGAAGGTGGGAAAATGTGAGGAGCAATGTAGTGCACATGCACTATAAGGAGTGATTGGGCTAAGTGGGCAGGGTGTGAGAATGCCATCAGTGATTGTCGCGCATGCGTGCGACGTCGTGCATGTGCAATAAGACTGACTGAGCAGGGAACGGAGGAGCGTGCAGAGAGGGGCGGGGCGAGCCAGGGTCCCATTTTACCGGTTCTCTGAACTACTGGGAATTGTAACAACTGGTTCTACTGAACTGGTGCGAACTGGTAGAATCCCACCCCTGGAACATGGACCATGATTTGAGCAGCTTTTTACATCCAAATGGGCCTAGTTATTGACTCCATATTTAAAAAGATGAAACTCAATATTGTAGTATTAAATAGTGATAAAATGGAGAATATGTCTATATAATAAATGTCTATGGAATATGTCTATCCATACAAGTATATATTTTGTATGTTATACATAAGAAAATAAAAACATGAAGTGAACATCCTCCACAGTTCTGTTAGGCTGTATTATTGAGAAAATACTTTGGGACATATTCAATTTAATTTGCAATCAAGCCAGTCCTAGTCAGTTCTCTATCTGGATCAGAGCAAGCACACTTGCCACTCAGTTCAGCTAACAACAAATATAAACAAACACCAGAAACAGTTAACTGGCAAAAAAAATTCTTCCAGAAAGGGAGGGGCAGACAAGTAAAAGGGTAGAGAGAGGGAGTGTTATGTATGTAGGTTTGAATGTCATTGGTTAGTTTGAACTGTTCTTGCAAAATGTTAGAAATGATTGGTTTAAAAAGTGCGGGAAAACCCTGCACTCTGATTGGCTGGCAACTGCGGCTGTTGGCTATAAGTAGCAGCTGCAGCCCACCCAAAGCAGGTTCGTTCTGAGCTGTAGTCACTAATAAACAAAGAGCTTGAAGCACTCCACGTCTGTCTCTTCATGCAAACTTAACACTGGTGATGAAGGTGGGATATCCCTGAAGAAGAGGGCAACGCGGAACAGAAGGAGAGTGAGATGGCTGCGCTGAACACCCCCCAGCCCCATTCGATCCGACGGCAGAAGACTGGGAGACATATGCAGATCGTTTCCAAATGTATCTGGAAGGAAACGATCTTGCCGACATTTCCAAGAAGCGGAAGAGGGCGGTCTTTCTCACGCACTGCGGTCCGGCAGTTTTCAAGATGGCGAAGGCATTGGCGGGGGCTGCCTGACTTAGAAAAGTTGTTAAGAGCCCATTACACCCCACAAGTATCGTGCCTCATTAAGAGACATGAGTTTTGCCGTCGGGATTAAGGGGAAAGCGAAAACGTAAACGACTTCATGGCAAGTTTAAGAGACAGTGGGGGTGCATGCGAATTTAACAATTTAGAAGAGGCCATGCACGATAGATTTGTTCTGGGCCTTAAAGACAAGGTGCTTCAGAACAAGTTATTACTAAAACCTAAGATCACGCTGAAGGAAGCAATAGAAGAGGCCTCTTCAGCAGAAGCTACCAAGTCCTCAGCAGCAGTCATGAAGAAAATCAACAAGGCCACAAGCCATCCTGATGTGGAAAAGTCTACAACAACTCATTGTGAGCAAATAGATTCTGAGTCAGACTGTAGTGAGGTGGAGGAAGGAATTTATAGACTCAGAATGGAGCGGAAAAAGAAAGACCTGGGAAGAAAGAGGCAAGATTTCTACTGCAGAGGTTGTGGGGAAGCCACCCCGCACTGAATGCAAGTTCCTAGATACCATCTGCCTCCGTTGTGAAAAAAGAGGACACCTAGCAAGAGTCTGCAAATCATCCAGAACTCCACCCAACAGAAGGAAGTTTCCTGACAAAGAATTCAAGCCCAGCAACCTCAGTGAGAAAATGGGGTGCAGCACAGAAGCAAAGGGGAAGAATGAAACTCATCAGACAGTAACTATTGGTCATTCTTCTTCTATCAATAACAGAAAAGTGCATGTCAAGGTACTAATTGAAGGAAGGCCTTGCCAAATGGAAGTGGACTCAGGCTCATATTTATCTATGGTGTCATGGGACACTATTCACAGACTACTCCCAAACATTCAGAAGAAGCATTTCAAGAAGCAAGCACTGACTCTTAAAGACCACCAAGGGAACAAGATTCCAGTAGTTGGAACAAGAGAATTCAACGTGAAGTTCAAAGGCCACACCAAACGCTTGCCCCTGACCATCGTGGACAAGGATCGCCCAAGCTTGCTGGGACTTGAGTGGTTCAATCCACTAGGCATCGAGGTGACTGGCATCAATCACGTGAGCAACACTGAATGGGAGGAGGCCTTGAAGTCTGAGTTTCCAGAGGTCTTCAGTGAAGGATTGGGCAAGTATATGGGGACCCCTATCACTTTCAATCTAGATCCCAAGGTGCCACCAATTCGCTTAAAGCCCAGAAATGTCCCATTTGCCTTAAGGAAAAAATTGATGCACAATTAGATAAACTGATAGCTCAAGGAGTTTTAGAGCCCACTGACCACTCCAGGTGGGAGACACCCATAGTCACACCAGTCAAGACTGATGGGTCAGTGAGAATCTGTGGAGACTATAAGGGGACATTGAACCATGCGCTTCAACAGAGCGCATATCCAGTTCCAGTGGTGCATCATTTACTACATTCACTTGGCAGGGGTACAGTCTTTGCCAAATTGGATCTGGCCCAGGCATATCAACAATTAACAGTTGATGATGCCACTGCAGAGGCCCAAACCATTGTGACTCATAGAGGTGCTTTCAAATGTAAAAGGTTACAGTTTGGAGTAAGCGTGGCACCAGGCATCTTCCAAAGCCTTATGGAAAGGATGCTCCAAGGACTGCCAGGGGTAGTACCTTACTTTGATGATGTGTTAATCTCTGCTGAAAATGACACTCAGTTACAAGAGAGACTCAGAGAAGTCCTTACCAGATTCAAAAAGTGGGGTTAAAAGTCAAGGAAGAAAAATGCACTCTTAGAACTGACAAGGTTGAGTTCTTGGGCTATATGATTGACAAGCATGGTATCCACCCCACAGATGCCAAGGTTCAGGCAATCAAAGAAGCCCCTAGACCAAAATGTAAAACAGATTTGCAAGCCTTCCTTGGACTCATTAACTTTTATCACATGTTCCTACCTCAGAAGGTAACCATTGCAGAACCACTGCACAGATTATTAGACAAAAAGTCTGCGTGGGTCTGGGGCAGAAAAGAACAATCTGCATTTAACAATATTAAAAGACTAATCACGTCTGATGCTGTACTGATACAGTTCTCTGAGAATTTGCCTGACTTGTGATGCATCCCCTTTTGGAGTGGGGGGGGGGGTTTGAGCCACATGCTTCCCAGCGGGAAGGAAGCTCCTATTGCATTTTACTCTTGCACCTTGACCAAAGCAGAGAGGAACTACAGCCAACTGGACAAGGAAGCCTTGGCAATTGTTGCAGCTGTCAAGAAATTCCATGAGTATTTATATGGGAGAACATTTACCTGTTATAGGCTGGATTAAGAAAGGTGGGCCTCTTCAAGATCTACTTCAACTTGCCCAACCTTTTAAATCCAGGCAAACTGAATTATCTGTATTAAGAGGATGTATTTTGTGGGGTAACAGGGTGGTTATTCCTGCAAAACTGCAAAAAGAGGTTTTGGAAATGTTACATGAGGGTCATCCAGGTATTGTCAGAATGAAGGGATTGGCCAGGAGTTATGTATGGTGGCCAGGCATTGACAAAATGGTTGAAAACTGGCTTGCATCTTGTCCCAACTGTCAGGTAGTCAGGCCTGCCCCACCTCTTGCCCCCCCCACAGGAATGGGAATGTCCTAGGGGCCCATGGTCCAGGATTCACATTGATTTTGCTGGCCCTACCAGAGGGCACACTTTCCTTATTATAGTAGATGCATATTCCAAATGGCTAGAGATCATCCCTATGGCATCCACCACAACCGATGCTGTCATCAAACAGCTTAAAAAGCTTTTTGTAACTCACAGGTTACCTGATGTACTCGTTTCTGACAATGGTCCTCAATTTACATCCAACCTTTTTGAATCATATCTAGCACAGCAGGGTATCAGACATGCCCTGACAGCCCCTGGGCACCCTTTGGCTAACGGCCGGGCTGAACGAATGGTACGTTTTACCAAGGAAAAACATCAGCAATTGGGTCCTGGGGACATCACTGAGAAAGTTGAAAAATTCCTCAGTGTCCAGCATATCACTCCTAACCCATCAACTAACTTATCCCCAGCAGAGTTGTTGATGGGTAGGAAACTCAGGTCTCCCCTTGACCGCCTTCATCCCACTTGCGCAACCAACGCACCACTAGATTCCACTAGCAAAGTTCGCACATTCACTGTGGGTGATTCTGTTTATGCTAAGAACCTTATGGGTGAACCTTTATGGATTCCTGCTGAGATAACCCAAATCACAGGCCCTTGATCTTACAGGGTACAAACAGAGGATGGTGTCCTCTGGAGCAGGCATATTAATCAGCTTAGATCCAGATTACCTCAGGAACATCGCAATTGTTCCTCTCTAGTTCCCATACCTAATACCTCTTCTAGGGTGGAAGGGGAGGATCATGAGGATAATCAGCAAGCAAGAATCAACCCCATGTGTAACGAGCCATTACGACAGGAACCATTCCAAAACCTGTCACAATGCCAAAATCCATCCTTACAAGTTGAAGATTGCACATCACTACCTGACTTAGGTGCTGACATTGGGTTGGAGATGGGTTGGGAAGAGAGACCAGGTTGTAACAATCAAACAGGGTCTTCTTTTACTAGAAGTCCAAGTAGGGAAATGTCAACAGACACATTTCCTCTCTCACTGGGTGAGAACATTAAAACATCTGAACCACGAAGGTCTCAATGTACACGTAAGAGCCCCACCTATTTAAAAGAATACATTAGATAGGTTTGGGTTTGAGTATGGACTGAACCTAGTGGGGAGGGGTGTTATGTATGTAGGTTTGAATGTCATTGGTTAGTTTGAACTGTTCTTGTAAAATGTTAGAAATGATTGGTTTAAAAAGTGCGGGAAAACCCTGCACTCTGATTGGCTGGCAACTGCAGCTGTTGGCTATAAGTAGCAGCCGCAGCCCAGCCAAAGCGGGTTCGTTCTGAGCTGTAGTCACTAATAAACAAAGAGCTTGAAGCACTCCGCGTCTGCCTCTTCATGCAAACTTAACAGGGAGGAAGGGGGAAGGGGAGGGGGAGGAGGGAGGGAGAGAGAGAGAGATTAGTATTAGTAACTGGCAAGAAATTATATGATAATATATTTATCTATATAAAAAAGTCGAATTTTCCAGAGCTACTGGAAATAATACTGTGGATCATTATCATGGATAGTGCCAAATAAACCATGTTTGCTATTCCAGACTTAACCCTTCAATGTACATAACAGCAAGAGAATAGAGTTTTGGAATGGGGTACCAGGTAATCCTCCTCTACTCAGTTCCATAAAGGAACAATTTGGTGTATGGGGAGGATCTGTTCAGTTCAGACAAAATAAGCAACATGTCCTCTGCAACACTCACCAAAACTTTAGAAAAATGTCCAGGGTAGGCTGAACTTGGGTTAGAGAAGTTGCAAATCAGAGCTGTTTGAAGTGATGTGGCAACATTGCTTCCTGAAACTTTGTCAAGGTGAAGATCCTTTGAGAATTTGTAGAGCTCTAATTATTAGACAATAATTGCAATTAGACAAGGTAGAAGAAATAGTGGTTTCACATTCATGATTTGTAGTGTCCTTCAGCTGCCAGTGGGACATATATCTGAAATGAAGGTAACCTGTTGCTGCTGCAATGGTTGAGTAATAAACCACCAGTGTGGAAACAGATATAAATACCTCAGATCAAAGAAAACAATTGGCAGAAACAAATTATTTTTATTTATTTTTTGGACTTGTATGCTGCCCCATCTCCGATGACTCGGGGTGGCGCACAACTAAAAACAACAACAATAAATATTTAAAAAGAAATTAAACTAATTTCACAAGCCCAAAAATACAAAAACTAAAATTTACAGTGGTTAAAATAATTAAGAAACCCATCCCCCACCCCAAGGAGGGGTCACAGCCCGGATTGGTTGAACAACCAGGTCTTCAAATCATGGTGGAAGGTGCGGAGGTCAAGGGCCAGGCGGAGCCCCAGGGGCAGTTGGTTCCAGAGGTCAGGGGCCGCGACAGAATAGGCTCATTGCCGGGGGACCGCCAGCCGACATTGGCTTGCCGACGGGACCCCAAGAAAAAATTATGGGAAAAAATAGGATGATTCTGCAAAACATGAAGCAATTGTCATTCCTGGAGGTTTTTTTCTTCTACCCTTCCAAAAGAGAATCCTGTTTTTAGTTTCCATCATTTTTTTTTTTTGCATATGCATCTCTTTCTGTTACCTAAAAAAACTCAGAGCATCGTTTTCCAGATATGGAAATAAATGTTGGGGGAAAAGAGAGCCAACTGCAAAATTATTTTATGTCAGGCTCTTGCTAAAAGCAGTCAGGCACTTTTTAAAGTAGCATTTTTTTCCCTTTGAACTTGTTTATCCCTCCTGGTCACTCTTCTTCCTGGTATTGAGAATGAATATCAAACAGGCAGGAGATGCATTCATTTTGAATTTGTTCAGGCTTCTGTATTCTGTGTTCTTCAGGGGCTAGGAAACAGCAGGCGGGGTGAAACCCTGCTGTTTCCAGTATCAAATCTACCGTAGAAGATTGTGAAGATAAATAGCCTGAAGTAGGGGAAAGTGCTTGTATTTGGAAGCTCTAAAATGTGTGTGTGTGGGGGGGGTTTGAAGAGAATATAGAAGAATGTGGGGGGACAGGTGACATGGGAGAGAGCAAGAAAATGCATTTATTATTCTTTTAAAATGTAACCCCTGGATAAGATTCCTCTGATGAGTTATAGCAGAGTGCATGAGCAAATTCAGCAGGAGGGACCCAAGAGTGCATTTTCAGTTTACAGCGGCGATGGGAGATTTGCAGAACTGTTCAAAGGCTTATTCAAGACGCATTATGGACTCTATGGCAGGAAAAGAAATGCTGGGGTTCTTTAAATGTTTTATGTGAATTGAAAGATGAACCAGGAATGCCCTTGGCGTAACCCATGGAGGCATACATGAACTATGTCTTGTCTTTCTGGATGTATGCCTCACACTCAAAAGTTCAGCAGCACTAATGGGGTGGAAGAAGGAGAATAATGTCAAGTCCAGATTTAAATAGGGTTCAGCAATGAAAGATAGTTAATATTTCTGCCAAAATCTGGTCCAAGTTGCTTTGAAAAAAGCATTCCCCTATAAAACAGACTTTTGTCTTTTTTCTATGTATTTCAGGTGACTTGAGAAAGCTGTGAGTTCATCCTCTGTTTTGCCTCCTCATTTTTGAGCAGCAGCACCACTGCTCTAAGAAGTGAGATTGTCATTTGATTTTGGAAGACCCTTTGTGTTGACTCAAATGTCACTTACAGCAAGCACTGGAGTTCATTATAGCATTATGGCAGTTCTTGTTCCTGCAAATTATGCCACAAGTTTTCAAATTAAGAAGTATTTATTGTGTTGAACCATGCATTCAACAGCAACAACAAACACAAGAAAGGAGTAACCTAAAACAAAATAAACTCCATTTATGGAGCATCCTTGCCCTCATCCCTTTTAACTTTCAAGTAGTCCCTCAAGTCCTGGTTGTTTCAGCAAACCTAAAGATCCCAGGGCACTGGCAAAATATTGGGATGGCTCCTGTGTATTTATCATCAACTCTTCGCTAATCTCTTAATATTCAGTTTTAGTTTTGTGCTTTTTACAATTTTAAAGTTTTTAATATTAGTTTGTATATATTGATTTTAACTTTGTTATATGCCACCTAAAGTCACTTAATCACTATATAAATACTGTATGAAGAATGAACGAATAAATAAATGTCTGAATGAGTTTTGACACAGCTTCAGCATCATGCCTCTGTAATCCTCCTAGGGCATCTGTTGCTAATTGTCCATTTTATCCTTTGCAATGCTAATGCTACATGCGGCTTGGGGTGCGTTGTTTTCCCATTTACAAGAACATCTGCCTTCCCTTATATCTGTTTCCACACCCTTTCAGAGAATCACATCTTATTCCTTCCAGTCAGCTATAAAATTCTTCTTGGTTTTTTTTTAAAGGTTGTCTGGTTTATATCACTTCATCTACAGGTATATAAACAGTGTGAATTGAATTTGTACTCATACCCTTTTCTAGCTCTGGGCTCAAGCAAGCCATTTATTTTGATCATCCCTCCACTTGAATGTTAGCAGTTGCAAACATAGAACAGTGCTTGGCTGCAAAATTGGCATTGCATTATCATTGTGGCTTTCTGTGGGAATTGATGTACAGAAAGGATGAACCTTGATAGCAGACAGCTTTCCCTTCACACAACTGCCCATTTCCCCTAAAACAGCTGGACAAGTGCACATACGATGTACTGAAATCACAGAGGAAGGCAATATGGCACTTAATATTTTCTCCACACTGTGTGTAGAAAGGACAATAACATTTTTTTATGCTAAGAGCTACCATAGCTCAGGATGGGGCTTTGATTGACAGTCTTCGCAAACTCCAATTAGTTAGCACCGATTGACTCGTAGTATTATTCCCTATCTTGGTATTATTCCCTACCTATCCAGGGTTTCCATGCCCACCAAGCCATCTGCTTACATGGTTGCTAGACATTGAAAACCAATCAATCAATCATTTCTTGCCTATTCTCAAAATTTGGTGGTGGCAAGAGTGAAGACCAAGGAAAGTCTGGATTCCAGAATGTTTTAGAGGATTTCCAGATTGAAAATGGTGACAGTATGGGAGAGCCTTGAGAGTAAATGGAGAAGAAAGGAGACAAAGACCAAACTCATGTATGCTCATGCTTGAAATTAGTCAGAGGCAAAGAGTCTAAAAGCAGAGGCTGCAGCGGAAATACATTTTTAATTACAGGCCATTAAAGACTTAACTGAACTGTCTGACCTTCCTGTCAGAGTTTTTCAGCCTGGATGCCAGTCAGGAGTGCCCTGAAATCAGGAAGCCAGAATGAAAGGCATGGGCAGATGTAGCTTATGACGCTTGAATGGTTCCATATGGATTCTTTTATTACTAGAGGGATGTAGATTGTTAAACATAGCTCTTGCATGGAGCTACCTAAGGGAGCCAGATGCACTGCTGAAGCAACCTTTGTGCATATATAGTTGACTTTTGCTGTGATGGCTAATGTTCATTGATGTAATGGTATGTGGGAAAAACCTTGGGAGCCTTGGAAAAGAGATGTTGTGCCCAGAGCTGGTATTCAGCAGGTTCTGACCACTTCTGGAGAACTGGTAGCAGAAATTTTGAGTAGTTCAGAGAACTGGCAACTACCACCTCTGACTGGCCCCGCCCCAATCTATTCTCTGCCTCCCAAGTCCTAACTGATTGGCTGGGTCTTATTTTGTTGCCCTGCACAGGAGAATGGAGCTGGAAAGCAGGTTAGGGGGATGGGGAGGAAATGGAATTTTATAGTAACCTTCCCCCAGGAGGTGGGGGAATGGAGATTTTACAATATCTGTCATGCCCCTATTGGAGGGAGAGGAGGAACAGCAACAGGGAGTGGAAGTGTGGCTACGGAGGTTGTGGAGGAGACTGTGGAAGGGCAGAAACCAGCTGGGCAGTCAGAGGAAGACCCAGGGCCATCCCCTCTCCATCCTAGGACATGCAGGGAGGAGAGGATAAGGGAGAGATGTGAATGGCGTGGTCTACGGGGGAGGAAAGGGCCTTGATTCTCTTCATGGGCTGCAGCTGTGAGAACTGGTTAAAAGGACAGACATGCCTATGGGCCAGTGCTGGAAACAAAGCATGGAGATATCTCTAGTTTATTGTTCCTCTCTGAGTTTGGTGTCCTTCCCAGTGTGTGTTCCGGTATCTGTGGACGTCTTCAAGCCCTTAACTTGCCTGGTTCTCTTAATTGCTTCGGTGTGGTTTGTGTTGTTTTTACTCTTTCTAATTTATAGGCATTTTTAGTTTAAACGGCATTTCCTCCTTTTCATAACTGCTTGTGGGGGAGTTTTCTTTTTATGTCCAGTCAAGGATATTTGGAGCTTTGAGGCAAAGTGAAGGAATAAAAGGGGCTTCACCTGTTTTTGTGACTGTATATTTTGTATCCCACCCTGGGTCATCACAGTATGCTTCCCCTGAAGTGGGGTAGGAATGGAGATTTTACAGTATCCTTCCCCTGCCATGCCCACCAAGCCATGCCCACCAAGCCATGCCATGCCCACTAACCCACACCCACAGAACCGGTAGTAAAAAATTTTGTATCCCACTACTGGTTGTGTCTAAAGAACAGATAAGAGGCAGCATGGCCGACTGCTAGACAGTGGACAGGGCAAGAGGTTCAGAAGAGACCCTCTCTAGTTTCTTGGGCGGTAATGCAATTCTACATTGATAGAATTGTAAGATTCTATCAATGCAGCTTTATAATAAAATAGAATTAAGTAATTGAATTGTGATTCCTACCTGGTTTAGGAAGGCTAACAATTGTTATGATACAGTAAATCTAGATGAAGAGCATTTATAGAAGATTTTATTAATATTAAAGAACATTTATAGGAGATTTTTATTAATATTTTAATGCAACCACTCCTTTTGATTGTAATGCACTGTGTTATTTGACTTCCAGCACAACCTTCAGGATACAGTTATTTAATCATGTACATAGTGAACACTCCCAGTTATGCCCATAGGCAGAGCAGACAATCCAGAACAGCTTTATTAAAGCTATTCACCAATTAAGAATGAAAAACGATGTTCTTATGATTTAAGCAAGTCTAACCAATTTCGTCTTGTCAGAGATAATCACATGCAGAGATAACAATGAATTTCAACATGATTGTTCTGATCATGATCTCCAGGTGAGAAGAGGCAAGATGCAAAACCTTTTGAATAATATAATGCCATGTAATCCCCAAATGGTGTATGATCTAAAAAAAGAAAGATGTTGCTAGAGAGAATAAAAAATCCCTTGTAGCATGGAAAAACAAGTGTTCCCCCAAATTTTAGGTGAGGGCATCTTAAAGCGGTAGTTTTCCGTTGGCATGAGTCACAAAGCCAAATGAAACAAAGGAGACCTTCCTTTTTTACAAACAAGGAGTAAAAATGACAGCCTAAATTATTGTTCTGAACCAAAGCGAGAGATTCGTTCAATGAATTCAAAGATCATATCAGTAGGCTTGGTCTGTGTGTGTCAGTGGTGGGATTCTACAGTTTCCCTACCGGTTCAGTGATTGCGCACTTCGTGCATGTGTGTGCGCGCATGCACCTAACACATGCAGCTTTCCAAACACCAGCTGAGGCTCTGCTGTGCCAAACTGAGAGGATAAAGAACAGGAAAGCACAGGGGTGGATGGGAGGATCGATTCTGTGCTTTTCTGTTCTTTCTCCTCTCAGTTGATCGTCGGAGCTTTGTTTTTAGCTACCTGTTTGGCCGAACCTGTCTGAACTGGTAGCATTTCACCACTGGGGCATGTGTGTGTGTGTGTGTCTAAATACCCAATTACACAAATCTACACTATTTCATTGCCCGGTACAAACACAGCTTTTCGATCACTTTCACAAAACAGCTCTGTATGCCAGTACCTGTATATCATTGTTCACTTATTTATTTATTTATTTATTTTATTAGACTTGTATGCCGCCCTTCTCCCGAAGGACTCAGAGGCGTGAACATATAAAAAGAAGGATATATACAATAAAAAGATATTAAACTAAAGACAAGTCTAAATTACAAGGAACAATTAAAATTACAATAATAAACAATACTATTAAAACTACCCGCCCCCATGGTCAATCCAGGCCGGCCTGCTGAAACAGCCAAGTCTTCAGGTCTCGATGAAAGGAGCGGAGATCAGGGGCCAATCAAAGATCTGCAGGAAGCTGATTCCATAGGGCAGGCGCTCCCACAGAAAAGGCCCTAGCCCTGGGAGCCACCAGCCAACAGTGCCTGACCCACGGTATTCCCAGGAGGCCCTTCCTGTGGGAGTGCACGGGGCGATCGGAATGTGATGCAGGCAGGAGGCGTTCCCGCAAGTACCCTGGACCCAAGCCATTTAGGGCTTTATAAGTCATTACTAACACCTTGAAGGAAACCCGGAAGGCAACTGGCAACCAATGCAAGTCGCGCAGGAGGGTTGTAACATGGGAGTATCGGGATACCCCCATCACAGCCCGTGCGGCTGCATTCTGCACCAGCTGCAACCTCCGAGTAATCCGCAAGGGTAGTCCCATGTATAGAGCATTGCAGTAGTCGATTCTGGAGGTGACAAGTGCATGGGTGACCATTCGAAGGGCATCTCGGTTCAGGTAAGACAGAGCTGGCGAACCAGCCGAACCTGGGCAAAAGCCCACTTACTATAGCTGAGGCTCTATTCCTATCTGCTTTTGGATGCTATACATGAGCCATGTAGAGTGTGTTAATACTCATGAAGAAGGACTTGAAAGAGAGAACAAACTTGATGGAGAGAGGGAAGGTCCATTATCAAGGCATAAAGTAAATAAACACTGCAGCAACCCAGAGGAGGGAGGCAGAGGTACATCTCAGATAGTCACTCCCAAATTCACAGAAAGGTAAAAAACTTAGGAGGGTAAACATATTCAGAGTTGCAAGATTCTATTGCCATAGCCAATCTTAATAAAAGTAGTTTTTTGCACACTGGGCATCAATTTCTTGGTATCATCTACGTCAAGGCTGTCAAACCCGCAGCCCGGATACGTCACACGCTGTTTAGCGAAGGGGGGGAAATTGTGATATGTTGACAACGCCATGATGATGTGAGTTTGATACCCCTGCTCTACATTGTAGGGCTGACACTAGGTAAATGGTTCCTAGTTTCCATAGGATTACCCCTCTGATCTGTTATTCACCACTCAATCGTCCTTTAGCAGTGAGGGAGTCTGGAATATTCTCTGGAATATTCTCTTTAGTAGCCAGTGTTTTCTTCTTCGTTAAAATGATTTGGTTGATTTAGGGAATGCAAAGCTGTGCAATTGACTATTGTGATTGGATGGCTCGAAATAATTGAAACCAAAACTGAAAGGATTTTGGTAACTTGTCTGACAGGGGCCCTTTATCTTGGCTGCTGCCCCCAGAAGTTTCAATTCCTTACTTCCTCTCTTTCTTAGGATAGTTTACAACTTTTATACCAATTCCTTCTTAGGATAATTTACAACTTTTGTACTGATTCCCACAGTTAAATCTTTTTCTCAAACTCTGACTGAACAGCAATTATCTAAGCAACTTTTGAATGGCACCAAGAGATTCTCCCAAAACCCTCTCCTTGCTGCCACCTTGTGGTTGATAGATTTAACAATTGGCTGTCCCTTAGTTTCAAGGACTAAAAAAGGGGGGGAAATCACTCAGGTGACAGTAACAATGGGAAGAAAAGGCACTGATTGAAGGGACTCAGAACATTGGCCAAGTCAATTGGAGGAAGACTATCACATGGTAGATTATAGTGAGTGAAGTTGCAATGGAAGCACCAATCAAAATTTAGAGTTTTGCATGTTAAAGCTGTATGGATAGCAGCACATCAACCTCTTTCCTGTGTATGCTATAGGAAAACAAGATGGCAGCATCATTTTCTGCAGTACTGGGAGCAGGGTAATTCCCTAGTAGGTACGGCTTAAATATGAAGTACTTTTACTGCAAGACTATGTTATGATTAGGTTTATACACTGCATTGTAAAATTTGTGTAGTCTAATTGGGTGTTCAACAAGCCAAGCCATAAACTGCTGTCTTCAAATGCAGTAGCTTAATAGTCATACAGCACATTAAACCAATATGCAAAAAACTATGTTGGTTTAATGTAATGGCCTGTATGTACATACTGCTTAAGTGCATAAATGCTGTCTTGAAATGTATTCGTCATTATTGTCCTTGTGGGGTTTGCGTCACAACCATGCTAAGGCTAAAATAAATAAAAGATATAATGTATTAATCAGTGAAAAAAATACACACACACCCTTACTGTGGTTTTCTCCAACTCCCAGCTAGCTTGGTTTAAAATTCTTATAAGTTGGAAATCAAAGGAGTTGTAATTAATACATTTGATGGTTGCCAGATAAGTGAATTGTTTTCTTTTTAAAGGTTCCGCCACATGAGTGAATACCTTTTCTTATATGGGAGACATTAAACAGAGACTTCGTTCCAAGTCAGTAGTTAGACTAGCTATGTCATCAAACGAAATTGCATCTTTCAACTGCCTAGTCCTATCCTAGTTTATTTCTTTTTAAAATCCTATCTGCCTATTCACCAGAAAAATATGGAATAACATTTTGAATTGTTTATAAAATGATGTATTTCATGAAAGAAATATGTCCTAACCTGGCTATTACCAATATTGCAGCTAATTGCCTGATATAATTAAAAGCTTTTAGAGGAGAGTCAGAAGAATGTCTCTAATTAACCTGCAATGACCAAGATCGTAATGATAATGGCACGGTAGCTCCAATGGCTTCGGTAACATTTCTATAAGTTTCTAGGATGTTCCTGCTTATGCACCTAGCAGAACTGATGACTCTTTCAAAGATTATTGGGTGAGTGAGTTCTGTTGATGGAGAAACAGTGGCAGCTTAAGGAATGTTTAAGTGAACATGATATAAGCAGAGTGAAAAGCTACCAAAACTTTTTCCCCCTAAACTTCTTTGGAACCACCATGACTTAAGAAATATTATAGAGAGCTCTTCCTTCTCTTTTGCTTGGCCTATGGAAGAAACTCCAGAGAGACTCTGCAGCTGCATGGATGATCCTAATTTAGAAAGTGATGTTAAATTAGTTTAATAGCTATAGTAATAGAAATGGCATACTTAAATGGGCTAATTACTGCTCTTCTCCACAAATACTTTATGCTGTCACTATACCATGCTAATAGTACAGAAGAGCTTAAGCAATTCCCATAAGAACTGCTTTCTTAAATGTATTTACAAAGAGGATGTTTGAATGTCATTTCTCTACAAATGGAAACCATGCCAACTCTACTCAAGACAAATGATAATGCAAATAACTATAAAACAGCTTTATAGAAAAATACAAACATACCATATCTGGGCTGCAAAAATCTAAATGACTACCTGGTGGTAGCAAACTTTCTGTGGATTTTATGGGTTTTGCTGTCATCTAGGTATTGGCTGGATTGTGCCACCAGACATGATGTGGCTAGGAAAATAACTCTTACAGATTTTCCAATATTCATTTCTCTCTGCTGAAGGATTCTAAGTAAGTAGTCTTTGCCATTACTTCCTAAATACCTCATTATTGGACACCTTGCATTTATGATCCATTTGCTTATCTATGAACCATGAGAAGATAATGATTTCTATCCAATTTAACTCTGTGGAATTTTGGCCCCACTAAAATTAATGAAGCAAACATATAATTTATTGTTAATATTTTACATCACTTTTCTTTTAGTCTAATTGACTAAAACTACATACAAGACAGAAAAAAATACAATATGAAATATAAAAACACAAACCAATAGCAAATAAATTCTAAAAGACTTTTAATAAAAAGCATGCTAAAATTACTTCAGAAAGCCCAGTTGATTAAAGATACATCATAATCTTTCCTAAAATGTAAAACAGTAGGGTAATCACATACTACATCTGGGAAGAGTGATACCAAAGAAAACTGTTTCCCACATGAACATTTTCCCAAAGGCATTTCTAGAGACCGATAGCTAGATCTTTTGCTAATTACAGCTTAAAAAATCAAATCCTTGAATTAAGTCAGGAAAGCAATTGTCAGCCACTGCAGAAATATGTACGCACTTATCTAGCCCTAAAGGAAGGGCAGAAATCTCTCTCTGGATCCTGACACTTGAGACTGGGAAGCTTCATAAATTGCATTTGATATTTAGTTATTGAATTAGGAGCCTGCATTTCTAAAAAGGCTAGCAATAAAAATAAAAGTGAAATTTGTAATCAAAACACCAATCAAAATACAATTAAAATTAGCTAACTTGGTTGTCTAAGAGTTTTCTTTCCACCAAAGTTTAATTTTAATTGTTTTGAAGGCAGATAAAGGGATATTAGAGAAAGAAAGCTAAGGTAATTGCTTGGGAACAACTTTCAAAGTTGGGGAACTTTCAAGAATGCTGTATCTCACATCTTTGTAACTTTTTACTGATGTTAGTAGAATCTTCTCAAGATCCTACCTCTTCCTAAAATTTGGGTAGATCTATAAAGAAAAAAAATATGAAGTTTTCTACAGTTGAATGTAACTATGATTATTACTTTTAACTACCAGGACTTGTTGGAAATTATGGTGGTACAGAAGTCTAAAAATAATGCACTTTAATGTAACAGGTCCTTGTAAAAAAAACTGATTTCAGTATTCTAAAATGTCTGAACATATAATATCCCATGGGAACATGTTATAGTAATCCACAAGTTATAGTAGTAGTAGTCCAAGTAGTTAAGCCATTTGTCAGCCCCACTAAATAGACTAGATCAGGGCTGTCAAACTCCCGGCCCATGGGTCAGATGCATCACATGCTGGCCATGCCCATGCCCGGTTTAGCAAAAGGGGGGAAGTCCTAATACATCACATGATGCTGCCCCAATGATATGTGTTTGATACCCCTGGATTAGACCAAGAAATTAACTCCACGGCAAGGCTAAAACTACTTTGAGACTACTATAACAGAAACTTTCAAGCCTAATTTTCTTGTACCTTCTCTTCCAACCTATCATTCAGCGAATTAAGGTGTCTGTCTGATCCACTACCAAATACTATAGATCTGTTGTGAAATTAAAATATGTTTCACTTCTTGTCATCCAGGCAATGGATTTTGCATATTTACATCCAGGAAAAAAAACAAAAAGAATTTTCAAAATCTGGAAACGGTATGAAGGTGGCAGTAAAATCAATAGATGCTTTAGAGATACCTCTTGGTTAATAGTATCATGCTTTGATTTTTAAAAGAAAACAAAAACAAGAAAGGACATTTATAACAGCCTGCAAACATTTATCTGGCAGTAAGTCATGCTGAACTAAATGGGACTTACCTTTAAGTACAAGCGTATAACAAATGTTATTCTGCATGCAACCGAGTGTTGTTTTTCTAGCTTTATCTTGTCCCTGATACTTAAACCTTGTAAAACAAACAACTTGCACAGAAAAACAAATGAGCAAGGCATAATTCTTTAGCAGGTGCACAAGTCTTAAGTTAGGCTTAATAGATTCTTACTCTAAGAACAAAACTCTGAATAAAATGATGCAATCTTTACAGTGACATTTTTATTATAATCCTAGGCTGTAAACCAGATGAAAACTGCTATTCTCTGTGCACTTGCTTGGAAGTAAGTCCTATTAAACATAGTAGCATTTACGTCACAAAGGACATAGGTAAGATTGGCATATGAATAAAGGCTCATAAAATGACATTCACTTATTATGATTAGCATTTAGCTTCTGAAAGGGAAATTACATATATATGAAAAAGTAATTTCTGTTGTTTCTTGCAAAGAAACTGCAAATGTGAACAGAAATATTGCAGCTGTTTTAGACTCTAATAACTGGAGAATTAGATGAGATCACGGCAGGTGATGCTCAGAACAAATAACTTTTATTCCACATTATTAAAATTTCTGTGAAATTTATCTGGAAGACACTTGCCACTTCATTGTGGGTAGTCTTATCATATCCTTGTGTCATAATGACTCTGAGTAATCATGTTATTTTACATCCTAAGAGAGAAAAGTTATCTTTCTTTAATAGTCCATTCCAATTTATTTTGTCTATGAAATAATGCAAGAGAGCCACTAAAATATGAATCTGTAATGAATTCAGTGCTTTATCCATATCAAAAAAATAAGCCCAGTAATAATTAAAAATGGAAAGGAGGATGCCTGTGCTATTTTTTCCTTATTTTCCAAAAAGAAAAAAGAGACAGACTTATACCTATCTGGAGCTTTGATCCCTGCTCAAGAAGAAGTTTGTTCCTTGACAGTCACTTTTCTTTTAAATAGTCCTTTATAAACTATAGTAGAACAGGCAAAACAAATATTTTACATTCTTCCTTGCCTCCTTATTTCTTCCCATTAAATTCAATTATATTTTCTTCCAGGAATTCATTCAGAACGAGGGGGAAAAAAAGTCAATTGACCACTGGTGGACTGTTGTGGTTTGCAGGGGCACCCTCAAAAGGAATCAAAACAGGATCCATCAAAGAGATGATGGAAGCTGTGACCTCATAATCCAAGGCCCATTCAGTTTGTATTTCTTTGGCCTATTGGTCATTGAACAGTCTAATGATCTTCATCCTTTTAAGCTTCTTGTGCTTCAGTTAAATCCCAAGGAAAAATTTGGGGAAGGGACCTCTTTTTAAGTAGTGGTGCTATTAGGTGAGAGTATTGCCCTTTGGAAATTTTTACAGAATTTCTATTTCTTGGGGAATTTAGGACAATCAGCCATTTATTTCACTACTTAAAGTTTGATGGAGAATGTTGAAAGGCTATTTGTGAGCAGCTCTGTTTAAAATCAGTCTGCCAACACACGTAACAAGCAAACATCAGAATAAAAATAACAAATGAAACGACAGGCAGAAGAAATTCTTAGCCTCTTTAAATAAAATTATTACTTAACACATGTAAACACAAATCTTTTGTCTCACCCTCCATCCAGATCCAAAACTTGTTTAAGAAAGATTTAGCTTTCTAAATCTTTCTGAGAAATCTTGCTATAAGGACCAAATTAATTTGCGATACACAAAAAATTTTGACGTTTCTACAGCCTTTGATGGCTTATATAGAACAATACTTGAGATAAAAATTTTCATCCAGTTTTGGTCACCACAATATTTATTTATTTATTTATTTATTTATTTATTTATTTATTTATTTATTTATTTTATTTGGTTATATGCCCCCCATCTCCGGAGGGACTCGGGACGGCATATAAAAGAAAAAAGATATAACATACATAGAAATATTTAAAAAATATTAATCCAATCCAAATAACCAATAAAATTTCCCACTAAAATATCCAATTAAAACCCCCAGTCTCCCTCAATCCAGGCCGGCCTGTGAAAACAGCCAGGTCTTTAGATCGCGGCGGAAAGAACGCAGGTCGGGAGCAAACCGTAACCCCAGGGGCAGTTGGCTCCACAGGGTGGGCACTCCCACAGAGAAGGCCCTACCCCGGGGAGCCACCAACTGACATTGGCCGATGGCACCCCGAGGAGGCCCTGCTAGTGGGAGCACACTGGGTGATTGGAACTCGATGATGGCAGGAGACACTCCTGCAAGTACTCCAGACCCAAACCATGTAGGGCTTTATAGGTTAACACCAGCACCTTGAATCTTACATGGAGGGCAACCGGCAACCAATGCAGATCGCGCAGGAAGGGTGTCATATGGGAGTATCGGGTTACTCCCATCACAACCTGCGTGGCCACATTTTGCACCAGTTGAAGCCTCCGTATAGTCCGCAAGGACAGCCATAAATAGAGAGCATTGCAGTAGTCAAGACGGGAAGCAACCAGTGCTTGGGTAACCATGCATAGGGCTTATCGGTCCAAATAGGGGCGTCACTGGCATACCAGGTGAACCTGGGCAAATGCCCCCCTGGCGATGGCTCCCACCTGCTCCTCCATACTAAGCCGTGCATCCAGGAGGACGCCCAAATTGCACGCCCCATCCACGGGGCGCAACACCTCTCCCCCCATGACCAAAGATGGAATCTCTTGGACAACCCGAGATGCTGGTAGGCACAGCCACTCAGTCTTGACTGGGTTGAGCTGGAGCCTGTTCTTCCCCATCCAGATCCATACCGCCTCCAGGCAACGGGACATCATGGGGAGGGCATCACTGAGGTGGTCTGGGGTGGAGATGAAGAGCTGGGTATCATCAGCATATTGATGATACCTCACCCCAAAACCACGGATGATCTCACCCAGTGGCTTCATATAGATGTTGAACAGGAGGGGAGAAAGAACTGCCCCTGAGGCACCCCACAAGTGAGGGGCCTTGGGGTCAATCTCTGCTCCCCTGCCAACACCAGTTGCATGCACCTTGAGAGGTAGGAGGAGAACCACCATAACACGGTGCCTCCCACTCCCAGCCCCTGAAGGTGCCGCAATAGGATACCATGGTCTATGGTATCAAAAGCCGCCGAGAAGTCTAATAGGACCAGGATAGAGGAGCATCCCCTATCCCGAGCCCTCCAGAGATCATCCATCAGCGTGACCAATGCTGTCTCTGTGCTGTGACCAGGCCTGAAGCCCAATTGATACGGATCTAGGTAATCAGCTTCCTCCAGGAAAGCCGGAAGCTGCTGGGCCACCATGCTCTCAACAACCTTTGCCACAAAGCCAAGGTTGGAGACAGGATGGAAGTTGTTCAAATTGGCTGGGTCCGAGGCAGACTTCTTGCGGAGGGGCCTCATCACCACCTCCTTCAAGGCGGTGGGGAAGGACCCCACCCACAATGAAGTGTTGGTGACTGCCTGGAGCCAGCCACAAGTACCCACCTGGGCAGCATAAACCAGCCAGGAGGGGCATGGGTCCAATAAACATGTAGTGACACTCAGCCTCCGCATAATTCTGTCCACCGAATCTAAGGTCACAGGGTCAAACTCATCTCAGATAACCTCAACAAGACTCGACGTCGCTTCCACATCCGACTCTAGCCAGTTGGTGTCCAAACTGGCCTGGATCCGAGCGATCTTATCCAGCAGATGCTGACCAAACTCCTTGGCCTGCCTCTGCAAAGCGTCCTCCCTCACCCCCTGATTAAGGAGGGAGCATGTGACCCTAAACAGGGCGGCCGAGCGATTATCTGCGGATGCGATGAGAGCAGAGAAGTAAGCCTTCTTCGCTGCTCCCATCACTGCCAGGTAAGTCCTTGAAAAGGATCTCAACTGGGATCGGTCAGATTCAGACCGGGTGGACCTCCAACAGCTCTCTAGGCCCCTCCTCCGACACTTCATTTCCCGGAGCTGCACAGAAAACCAGAGAGCTAACCGGGATCTGCGCCGGGTTAAGGGCTCAGCAAAGGATGTTGAGACTGGAATGAGTGCAGAGAAGAGCAACAAAGGTGATCAGGGTCCTGGATGCTAAACATATTAAGAATGATTCCAGGAATTAGGTATGTGTAGTTTAATGAAAAGGACGACTAATGGTGACATGATAGCAGTGTTCCAATATCTAAGGGGCTGTCACAAAGAAGAGGGGGTCAACCTATTTTCCAAAGTACCTAAAGGTAGGACACGAAGCAATTGATGGAAACTAATCAAGGAGAGAACCAACCTGGAACTAAGGAGAAATTTCCTAACAGAACAATTAATCAGTGAAATGACTTGCCTCCAAAAGTTGTGAGTGCCTCAACACTGGAGCTTTTAAAGAGGAGATTGAACAACCATAGAATCTGAAACGGTATAGGATTTCTTGCTTGAGCAGGTGTTTGGACTAAAAGACTTCCAAGTTCCCTTCCAATTTTGTTTACCCCATCCCATCCCATTCTCTGTATTATTTTCTTGTCAGCTTACATATAGAACAGTTGACAGAGAAATCTAGTGAGCAATAGTCAATTGATACATCAAAGTGGATTATTAACCCATGTGCATAATTGTTACTTTAAGAACACTTAATATTGCTAGAGATTTTTTTTATATTCTGCACACAGGCCCTCCTCTAAAGCTCTTGAAGAATAATAGCAGCAAAAGCAGGCCGAGCCCCACCTCAAGGCACTCTATTAAGGTTTGTCTGATTTTCAAAGGACCACTTTGAAGAAACACAAACCAATTGTGCTGCTTGATTTCACCTCTGGTGAGACTTCCCTATTAGAAAGAGGCTTCCAGTAACAAGAAGGTCTGGAAGGAGAAGACCTCTGGGTATTGAAAATAATCTCTTCAATTCAGGGCCTCAACACAAGGACTCACATCACCTCAAATAGACCCAATACTCAGGGCACAGCTGGAGTTGAAGTTTAGATCACTTGTTCTTTGATTTGATTTCTTTTATATTGACTGGTACCTTCTTACTATACTAAGCTGTTCTTGGCCTCAATGTTAGAGAGACCCCTTGTGTTTTTAAAGAGAATTAATTCTCAAGGACTTAGGGTAGGGAATGAAAACTTAATTCCCAATAAAAAAAATGACAGTCTTGGAAGCTTATTTCCATGCAAAGTTTCATGGTTGGATTAAGCCAAGTGCATGTGTGTGAGGGATGTATTAAAACAGGATGCCAGTACTCTAAAATGTCTTCTAGGACTTTTGAAAAAATTAAAGACTTTGTAAATCTCCAATCATGTGGCTGGGTAGAAGAAAAATATGACTGCGTGCTAGGAAAATTGCTAAGATAGCATTCTTTCTCCATTGTCTGATAATATGTAAGGTTAAATATACCAGCTTTATTGTTGCCCTTCTTTTGTGAAGTGAATGATACTTATTAATACACTGTTAATTATTGTTTCCACAGAGGGAAAAATATTACTAATATAGCTTGAAGTACATTTGTTAACACTTTAAAGAAAATACTGCCCTCTCTCTCTTGACATTTAATCATCAAACAAGCCATTAACTCTTGTTGATTAGTAAGTTAAGTCTTAGAAATTAAAATTCTATTAAAACATTTGTACAATTTCCTTCTTATTTTTCACTGGATGAACAATGAATCAAACAGCTTACCTTTTTTTAATACTTGCATATCCGTTGGCTGCTTTTATTATCTGTACACTTTGAATTTCTAATGGGCGTCTGATTTTACATACAGAAACTAAATCAGTTTTGCCAAAAAGGGGTGGGTATCATATATCCATCATTTTCATGTGATCGGAAGGCAGGGATAGGTGACTTTTGGAGTTAAGGAACTGCAGTTGGAATAAGCCAATACCAAGCAGCGACATTTCTGATGTGCTTCATGCATACACTTGGCTACTGAAGTTAATTTGAAAATCAATGGGGAACAATAAGCTAAAGTGAATTGCATGGGAATCTCAACTCTTAATTTTCTGCTATGACTCAAAAGTATGTTAGAAAAAATAAAGCAGTATTTGGTGTTGAGAGGATTTAAAATGTATGATTAAAACAACTTTTAAATTTGGTGCCTTTGACACATCTCTAGGGCTACAATTCTGTGTGTGCTTATGTAAAGGCAATGGGAATTACTTTCAAGTGCATGTTCATAGAACTACACTGTCAAAACCATTTGATTCATATGATATGAATCCACAATTACATTTTACTTTGTAAGGGTCAAGAAAAGGTTAACCTTGCAATTCTGAGTAAAGCAGAAGTCAGTTAAAAAAAAAAAAGATCCTCTGAAGTTGCTGAAATCTGAGGATGCCTGCTTGGACTTTGCTTTGGTCCTTTTCGCATTGGTGTAAGGTTAATTAGTTTGTCCTTATTTCTGAATCAAAATGGAAATTCTGCTTGGTGTACCATTTGTAAGTCAGACTAGAGGAAAGTCCCATTCCTACTTTCCTTCCATTTTTAAAAATCTATCATTTTGTATTAAAAGAATCTGCTATGCCTCAGTTATTTATTTCTTGTAATACACACGATATGTCAAAGGAGGTTTTATTTAGAGAGGCGATGTACTTGTTTATGCATTCTTTCATGTTTCCCTTCTAAATGAACTCTGCTGCTTGAAATCTCTCCCAGTAAATATGCCCTTATGGCAAAACCTTGAAAATAAATCCTGACATCAACAGGATCTTTTTTTTTTAATTTTAATTAAAAATTGTCTCTTTCATTAGACAGAGGAGGATGGTTGTTTCTAATAATGTATTCTTGGTCATAGTTTAAGTAAGAAGCTGATAGTCTGGTTTAGCCATGATTATATAATAAAATGTGTCTGCTAAGATATATCAGGGGTCTTCAAACTTGGCGAGTTTAAGACTTGTGGACCTCAACTCCCAGAATTCTTGAGCTAACATGACTGGAGGAAGAATTCTGGGAGTTGAAGTCCACATGTCTTAAAGCTGTCAAATTTGAAAACCCCTGTGATATATAAACCTCATTTTTCATGAATAGCACATTATTTCTTAATGTAGAATAGCACATTATTTCTTAATGTAGGATTTTGTGTCATGTGCCAGAATTATTTTGTGTCAAGGAACAAAATTATTATTATTTACTGATTTTCAGGTAGCAAAATGATTTGGACTACATTTGAATTGATCCTTTGTCTTTTTTTTTTAATTCAACCAATTCAGCTTTGTCTTGTGTTAGGGTTACTGTACCCTGAATATCCTTCTTCAAATAAAAGGAAAGTATGATAGCAGTGCTGCAATTTGGAAAAGAAAAACAAAACATGTGTGGGTATGTGCATTGCATCTTCCAGCCATTCCTAAAAGAAGCTGTATTATGTCCATGGGTTCCTATGGCCCTGGTCAAGTGGATTTTATTTGAAATAGTGTTGACAGGTAGAACATTCATGCTGTTCTGACCCAACCCTGTTACCAGCAAGAAAATCTCAAACAAACGCAGCAACTCAAACCTTCACAGCTTTAATCTACAAATAACTTCTTTGTAGATAAAAGATGTCCTGCAGCCAATTAGTCCAACCAGAAAAGCCTTGACAGAATTCTTCAGATGAGCTAGAGTCTCCACACACAATGCTGAGTCCGTAGAACATTTCTGCTTTCTGCAAAAACAAAAACCTTTTGAAACCAGGCTTATATTCCCTGGAGGGAGGGGCCATTACGTTGCATCCTTACTCCTGAGTAGCCTGTGCTGCTCCAGGTGTTCTCTTCTATGAATCATCCTGTGCTCAGGTGCACTTGGGGAACCTCCTCATCACTGCTGCCAGCCCCCACAATCCCTGAAGGCAGCAGTCCACTCCCTGATGGTCCTGGCCCCTCATCAGAGTCATTGCTCTTCTCAGTCATCTTCACCTGCTGCCGGCTAACCACAACACATGCCCACAAATATTCCTTCTCTTTCCAAATATTTAATCCTATTTTATTTATCATGATTATTTCTAATTGCTTGAAAAATTTAACGTTCTTGTAGAAAACAATATGGAAGGATCATACAGATACATGCTGCTATCTCAGTGTTCTCTCCTCTGAAGTTTCCATATTCAGGAAAGATCTAAGGTGGGGAGATGTAATCATAATAGAGTAATAAATTCTGACAAAAGAGGAATCCTGGTTGCCCTGGATTCACAATCCTATGGGTGGTTTTATCTAGGAATGGGTGAATAGGCTCCTTTTGGTTTCTCACATTTGCTAGTTGATTAAATAAGGCTTTCTTTTCTTTCTTTCTGTCTGTCTGTCTGTCTTTCTGTCTTTCTTTCTTTTCTTATATTTAAATATGTATATGTATGTATGTACAGTATAATATGACCTACCCAAAAATAAGTTTTTTTGTGTGTGCACCTAGTATAAGTCATACCCCAAAAATAAGCCCTAGTGAAGGGGGGTGGGCATAGCCTGCATATGAGGCAGCAAGTGCACATGGGCTGACAGTGTCTGGCAGCAGCTGCAGCCTGCACAACACAGGTGAGTTGAGTACCTGTGCAAGCAGCAGTTAGAAGCAGAGAGGGGGAGGTAGGCAATCCAGATGTGCTGTGCGGGCCATAGGAAAGCCAAGCAGGGGTGGGCTAAAGTGACAGGCAACCATGGGAGGCTCGCCTTCATGTGGCAACACCAGCAGCAGAGGCAGAGGCATAGGGGAGAGGCAAATAATCCGGACATGTCACACAGGCCATGGGAAAGCCAATCAGTGATGGGCTGGAGCAATAGGCAGCTGTGGGAGGCTCGTCTTTGGATTTCTTGGCTTGCCTGCAGCTGGTGCAGTGCATCAGGATTTCCTGCCTTCTGCTCCATGCATCAGGATCACCTGCCTTCTGCTCTGTGCCTTCCATTCTAAGCAGCCCCAAAGTGCGCTGACCAAGGGACAGCAGGCTATAGCTGCTGCTAGATACCATTGGTCCCCACACACTTGCCAGCTCTTGTGTGCACACTGGGGGATGGGTGTCCAGCCGGGCTGATCATCCTGAAATCACGTTTCCCTGAAAATAAGCCCTAGTGCTTATTTTGGGGCCCAAAAGAAAATAAGACCAGATCTTATTTTTGGGAAAACATGGGGTGTGTGTGTGTGTGTGTGTGTGTGTGTGTGTGTGTAAAAATTCAGTTTCTTAAACCTGAGAAATTCCTTTCAAAGCTTGCCCTAGAATTGTTAGGTGTTTTGCTATGTGTTTCTCTAGACTTTGGTTATTGCTTGCAATATTATTTAATGGTCAACACAGTTCTCCTAACATAGTAACTTTTGTGCATTACATTCATGAGTCTATACATTTTTGTAATAGAATATTAGATTCTTCATAATATGCTTAAAATATACTTTTTCACTGTAAACTTCAGAACATTTTGAATGATGTGAGTTTGAAACATAGTACACCACTTTGCAAATCAGGCACTGATTTGAAATGATCAATTAAATATATTTATATTCAAGTGCATGCTAAAAATTATTAATTTTTCCCTATCTCTAATTGTAAGCACATTTAGTTGATTGAGGTGATATCTCCTTCCCTCATCAGCATGGAGAATTTGGAAGGGCAAAAGGAGGCCCCATCACTTTACACAAATTCATATTCTGATCACGAAAGACAGCTTTTGTGATTTGTCCATTCCAATATCCACTAAGCTGATTTCTGGCCTTCTAACATGCAGAGTGAGCTATTCACCAATGTTTGCATTTCTCTGAATATTGCATTGCTGTTTGAAGCTGTCTAAAAGCTTTTAAAAGGAAGTTAATCTGTATATTTTGAGAGAGAGGCATATGTGTACAGATTTGCACTAAATCTAACCTTTGAATCAGATTTCTTTTTATACAGTACAATAAAGATAATACAGGGAAAGGATAGATTTCATCCATGGAAGAACATATGGTAACATTATAAGCTCTGAAAATATACTGATTCATCCATTTCTATACTTCTGTGACAGTTTAAAACTTTTTCATAAAAGCTTGCCTATTTGCTCATATTGTTCTAAAAATACACACAAGAGATTATAGGCATTACATATGCTGTTGACAATCAGATGATATTGGATGGTATCAAGGCAAGGCTGGTCCTGCATCTGTATTTTTTTTTAAAAAAGCTTTCTGATCAATGGTAACAAAACAAAACAAAAACAAAACAGGGATATTATTATCAAATGGATTGAAGAATTTCATTTATATGCTTGAGTTCTAGTGAATTTAATGAGTAAATGCTGACCATTTTTCCTTGATTGCAAGCAAAGAGAAAATGTCAGCAGGCATTTCAAAGGTTTGAATAATGGTTTCAGTGTGTCTAGCTGACAATTGACACATGTGTACTTTTGACTATTTTTGCAGAGAGTATTTAAAACTTGGTAGAAAATCGTTGCATGGAAAACAAACAACATTTAATGATTTACGATTTCTGTGTAGAAGGAAGAAAAAAGTGGTTATGAAGTCAGTAGTATAATAGTACTGTTGAGGTGTAAGTTTAAACCCCAGTTTGAATAGCCTATCACCCTGGAATGCACTTAATAGCTTTCAGAAAATCAAGACCCAGCCAACTTTCTGGATTGTGCCATTTCAGGAAAGAAAAATGTTTGTTATATTTGTCAGTTGTGTGTCTAATAGTAATATTTTTGGATAAATATTAGAGCCTAGTGTAAGTAGCAGGAACACAAGGGGAAAATGACCGCATTTTAAGGGACAGATGTATACAGCTGAATAATGTCTTGGAGATCAAGAAATCATATTTTATTAAAACCTAATAAGAGAATCTAGCTGAAGGAATAGCTTAAAGTGGATGTGATTCCTTAAAAAAGGAAATACAGTTGAAAAGATTTTTAGTAATGAAAAAGAAGAAAGTCAATTTATCTACATAGAAACATATTACAATCTGGCAAAAAAAGTGACATAAAGGAAGTAAGAAGCACAATACTCACAAAGAAACATTACACGATTGTAGCCTGAAATGAACAACTAAGGTAGAGCTATTCAACTCATATTTTGGTTTAGTTTTCTCTAAGGATAAGATGTTTTGTAACAGACAGCTGTGAAAAGGAGGAAGAAGAGTCAGGACTAAGATTGAAATTTAAAAAATAAAAAATTAAAAAAACCATCAGTGAATTTAATTTGATATACAATATTGTAAGTTTAAATAACAAGGGTCTGCTTAATTGTATTCTATTGTAAAAGTCACAATAGACAACTCCTGCTGTGTTTAAAATTCTCAAGACAAAGGAAACGAAATGAGAAGGGAGAAGAGATTTTTTTTAAAAGCTGATTTTCAGTTGCAAAGTTTACTAGGAAATAATTCAGTCAGTGATGAACTTTGATCTAAACACAAGGGAAGGTTGTATATTCATCACTTTCTTAGACTTTCACATCAATAACTGTAATGCTGAACAACCAACTTGGGAAATTTTGTATTTATTGTTAAACATCAATCAAATTTAACTGGAATTTTTACTTGTTATGCTTTTACGCCTGGTTTGTTGTATTTCAGACAGTGAATTTAATATTTAATATATGTCTCATAATGTAAAGCAAAAACGGGTTATCTCGTCTTCCTGCATTTCCTGCTGGGATAACCTCCAGAGTACTTCCACTATTTATTTTCCGGATATGACAATAAATGAATTACAATAAATTGTAATTAATTGCTTGAAGCATAAAGAGATGATGCTAATCACGCAAACTAAACCTAAATACAAATGATTTATAACTAATCAATAATTAGGTGATCTGCTTCATCCTTAATATGTAGGACTCCATAATGGCATCATTAGATGAAAAATTAGATAATAGCATAGTAGTTTTAATTATGAAGACATATTAGAACCACAAACTTTCACATTCACTTTGGTTTCTATTTAAGTCAATTCCATCCCCTGGCTACATAAAAATGAAAAAAATACATATGGATTATATTAATAGATACAGTGCATGTTGTAAGTAATGCTGTAAGCATGTTGTAATTTTTAGTAGTAAACCAGTGCGGGAGAAAAGACTGCAGATGAATGTTAACGATTAAACTTTGATTTAATTTGTGCCTAATAATGGTGTCATCTTGTATTTTTATTTTTATTATTTTTATTAGAAGTAGCCAAATACAATTACTTTTAGAATCCCACCAATTTTATACATTCAGAGCAACTGAATCTAAGTTTGTGGTAAATGGAAAAAGTCCAATGAATGGTGAAATGACTTCCAGGTAGTGTCTTGAGTGACAATGAGTATTTGCAGACACTTTGTCTTGTTGTTAGCTTAGAGCAGAACTGAAGCTGAATATGGCAAGAGATGTCACTTCCTCATATACTGGCAGTGTTCAATGGAGCAGAATGCCCACAACATGCCTAGTGAAACTTCAGTACAAATTCACTCTGTCATATGGCACTACTGAGAAGTCATTTTGCCAAGAAACAGCAGCTGTGAAACCCTACTCTAATTTCAAAACTCAAGTTATACAAGACATGTAAACTGCCGAAATATCCCTGCCCCTTTCTTGAACATATTTAACAATTACTTCTTTCAACTGGAGGCTGATGTATAGTGTCCTTTTGTTTGTGCCTCTGTCCTTTGGCATTTTTGCAGTTGGATGCCATAAAGCACAATTTTGTTTCCCTGGTCTTTAACATATATATGAAATGTCTGAGGATAACCATCAGATAACATACAATTCTTCTCCAATCTGAATTTCAAGTCCTGAACTTCTGTCTGGATCAGTGGTGGGTGAACCACTGATCACAGATCAGTGGCTTGGTGAACATGGCAGGGGAAGGATACTGTAAAATCTCCAGTCAGAGGTGGTATTTGCTAGTTCTCCGAACTACTCAAAATTTCCGCTATCAGTTCTCCAGAACTGGTCAGAACCTGCTGAATACCACCTCTCATCTGGATGTATAAATAGGGATATGAATCTCAATAACATGAACACTCCTTGAATGCCTGGCTCTCGGTTTGGGAACTAGAATATTTACTTTTTGTTTATGGGGTTGCAATCCTTTTAGGAAAAAAACATCATTCTAGACATTGTTATTTCATATGCTGTTTGGTGGTTTTTCCAGAATCATTTCTTTTAGATCCTGAAGAAATGTGAGATGTACAGTAATAGAATGGTTTAATGAAGATTCATCATAGTCAGCAGAGGGAACAGGATATTCCAGAGTTATCCCAAATTGAGCCAAGTTCACACAGAACAAAGATTTAATCCTGGTGGATCACTATAGTTATGTTCTTTGTTTTGTTTTGTTAACTTAGCCTAATCTTTAAGCAAAAAATTAATATATCCCAAAGGCTAATAGAGACTTTAAATTACTTGATTTTCATTGATGTGAAAGCTGTGTGTAACAAACAGTCCTGGCAATCTATGTGTTCCCAGAAGCCTAATATTCTTTGTTATGTATGCAGGTTTGAATGTCATTGGTTAAGTTTGAACTGTTCTTGTAAAATGTCAGAAATGATTGGTTTAAAAAGTGCAGGAAAACCCTGCACTCTGATTGGCTGGCAACTGTGGCTGCTGGCTATAAGTATCAGCTGCAGCCCAGCCAAATCGGGTCTGTTATGAGCTGTAGTCACTAATAAACTCTTCACTGAAGCACTCCGCGTCTGACTCTTCATGCAAATCTAACATTCTTGGTTAAAAATAATGCCTATACAAGAAATGTAATAAAGGATAGTTTCCTAGATCACTATTCGTAAAAAGAATCAATATCTCTAGGAAATTAGCATGCCAAGTATATTTACCTATTTTGGAAATTGTTATTTCTTGCCTGCCTTTGAGAATTGTTGTATGGATAACAATTTTTTTGCCTAGCAAGATGCTCTTTGGGAGGAAATCTTATTGTGTAAAAGCATTCCACTGCGTAGTGTTCAATATCTCATTGTAAACCATACTGTTGCAGGCTGGACTGAAATTTATCAATGCCTCTCTTGTTGGCTAAAATCATTAGAAGGCAATGCATTATTAAAAAGCTTCCCAGAGACATAAGCTTTATGCTGTTGTTGATAACAAATGTCACTAATGATGCCTTACAAAATAGTCAACATGGCAGAAAGTTGTAGTTTGATGCTGTGCAACCTATTTAAAAGCAAGGTCATAAACAAAGGTAAAATTAAATTATTGCAAGTTCCAAGCTAACAGGAAACAAAGAACTGCCCTGAATAACATAAGTGGAGAAGTTTCCGCTTTTGGAAATGCATTTCAGGGGGCTCAGTCTTTTGCCTGTCAATTTAAAAAGCGAGTTACTGGCAATTCTTAAACAAGATTGATTCATGAGTGTCCAAGTCTCATTGAAATGGGGGTGAAATTTGTGAAGATATTTAAATTTAGTAACTGGAGAAGTGGGGTTGTGCAGTGAGCCAGAACACAATTTGTGGTTGATTGGTACCAGAGTGCTGACTCCTGTGTGATTGGTTGCTATGGGTATAGAGGGGGAGTTTCCCTTTCCCCCCACTTTTTTCTTTTGTGTGCTCTATGTTCCTATTTGCCTGACTATCGAGTTTGCTGTGTATATAGTTGTAAAATATATTTATTTATATAAAACTACAAGTTTGCATCAGTGTCCCTGACTTCATTTGGACACCTGCTGCCCAAATTTCCTGACAAAATTTAACTTCCCTTCTCCCAACTTCTAAAACTGCTTTTAGATAACTGTGTTTTAGGGAAAGCCAGGTATGCCCATATAGTTTTTGAAAATAATAATTTAAACTCCACTGAAATAGAAAGGTAAATGGTGGTCTTATGATGGAACTGGAAAAACTGGGAAATTAAAGCTCATCTTAATTTTTTTTCCTCAAATTATTTTTTAAAAAATGACAATCATTAACAATTATTATTGTTGTTGTTGTTGTTGTTGTTTCCCAAGGATGAACTACATTCCCAACATCCCAAGGTGGATGTTATTGTGTAATTAATATTAAAGGTATGATTGCAGGATGTTCTAAGTAAAGCTGCCTTTTGCAATTCACTAATGGTGATTTTTTTTCAGTGCCGATGGTGTTCAAATGATGAGCCAAATGTTGTGGAGCTGCACCCATGATGCCTATTACTATTGCCATTATCTTTTCTTTTTTTGCCACAGTTTATTTGTTTTTGCAGATCTTTATATTTTGTTATTCCCTCCCCCATTTGTTTTCCTTCTATTCTATCCAGTCCAAACTGTACATACTGACAATGTTGAACAGCAATTCTGTTTCAGATGCAGTTTTTGTATACAGTCTCAGATCATCCATGTAAAGGAGGTGGCATAGATTGGCAGATGTTTTTGATGTTTGATATCCAGGGCTCAACTTGTTTAGTTTTGTTGACAAGAGGAATCAATGCAATGATAAACAATAGTGATGATAGCAAGTCTCCTTGAAAGATTTCATTTTTTATAGTAACCTCTTCCACTCTATCATCATATACCAGAAATTGCATCTTTCACTGTACCATTGATCTTTGCAAAAAGCTTTGGATGTTCCTACTGACTCCTGTTATTTTAACACACTTGATTATCCAGTCATGTGGCAGGGAGTCAAATGCCTTCTTGTAACAAATCTAATATATATTCAAGTTTGTTTTCATTCTCTTGCAGCTTTCCAAAATCATCTTCTCATTTAGGAGATAATTAGGAAAGAAATCGTCTTGCCAATTAAGAGCTGATCATTTTGTCCCTCTGCTGTTTTGGGCAGTTTCCTTATTATTATGTTGGTGGTTTGTGGAATAATCAGTCAAATAGTTACATTGGACTTGGCATTTTAATCCACCTACTGAGTCTTTCCCAAGGACCTGGGATAAGCATATGTTGCTGTTTGATGATGGTAAAGGTACCATTGCAGGATGTAAGCTCCTCCAAATAAAGCCAGGGCACTTTAGAAATTAAGGTTTATAGTTTAGCATGTTTATTTCTTTATTAATTTCTATAGCCCCCATTTGACTAAAAGCAGTTCTGGGCATTGCACAAATTATACAACATAGAATACAGAATAATAGAGTTGGAAGGCCTTCTAGTCCAAACCCCAGCTCAAGCAGAAGACCCTACTATTTCAGACAAATGGTTGTCCAGGCTCTTTTAGATAGCCTCCAGTGATGGAGTATCCACAAGTTCTGAAGACAAGCTCTTCCACTGGTTTATTTCTCTCACAGTTAGGAGGTTTCTCCCTAGATCTAGGTTGCTTTTCTCCTTGGTAGTTTCAAACTATTGTCTCATTGTCTTGCCTTTTGGTCCTTTGAAAATAGTTTGAACCCTTCATCTTTGTAAGAGCCCCTCAAATATTGAAACTGTTATGTATGTAGGTTTGAATGTTATTGGTTTATTTGAACTGTTCTTGTAAAATGTCAAATGGTATTGATTTAAATAGTGCGGGAAGAAACCCTGCACTCCCATTGGCTGGCAGCTACGGCTGCAGGCTATAAGAAGCAGCCGTAGCCAAACCAGAATGGGTCCATTCGAGCTGTAGTCACTAATAAACTCTTTCCTGGAACTCCTCGCGTCTGACTCTTCATGCAAACTTAACACTGGCGACGAAGGTGGGATTTCCCTGAAGAGAAGACGACGCGACGAACAAGCAACAGAGCAAGGTGGCTGCACTGAACACCCCCCCAGCACCGTTCGATCCGGCGACGGAAGACTGGGAATCATATGCAGATCGTTTCCACATGTATCTGGAAGGGAACGATCTCGCCGGCATCCCGAGAGCGGAAGAGGCGGTCTTTCTCACGCACTGCGGTCCGGCAGTCTTCAAAATGGCGAAGGCATTGGCGGGAGCAGCAGAGCTGAAGGTAATGGAATGGCCCGATTTAGAGAAACTTTTAAGAGCCCATTACGCCCCACAAGTATCGTGCCTCATTAAGAGACAATTTTACCGTCGGGATCAAGGGATAGCAAGAATGTTAATGACTTTGTGGCAAGTTTAAGGGACATTGGGGTGCTTGTGACTTTACCAACTTAGAAGAGGCCATGCATGATCGGTTTGTTTTAGGCCTAAAAGATAAGGTCTTACAAAGCAAACTTTTAATGAAACCTAAGATCACGTTTAAAGAGGCCATTGAAGAAGCTGTTTCAGCGGAAGCCACCAAGTCCTCAGCTGCGCCATGAAAAGATTAACAAGGCCTCAAGCCAGGCCTCAAGCCATTCTGATGGGGAAAAATCCACAACTGCTCATTGAACAAATAGACTCTGATTCTGATGGCAGTGAGGCAGAGGAGGATTTTTAAACTCAGAATGGAGAAGAAAAGAAAAGACTCTGGGAAAAACAGGCAAGGGTTCTATTGCAGAGGCTGTGGAGGGGCCACCCCGACTGAATGCAAGTTCTTTGACTCCATTTGCCTACGTTGTGAGATACGGGGTCACATAGCCAGAGTCTGCAAATCATCCAGAACTCCACCAGTTAGGAAGAAATTTCCTGATAGAGACTTTAAGCCCAACAATTTCCTTGAAAAATGGGGAAATTTAGAAGCAAATGGCAAGAATGAAACTCACCAAACAATCACTATTGGTCATTCTTCACCCTTAAAAAGCAGAGAAGTACATGTGAAGGTGTTTATTGAAGGAAGGCCTTGCCAAATGGAAGTGGACTCAGGCTCTTATTTATCTATGGTGTCATGGGACACTATCCACACACTCTTTCCCAAAATTCAGAAAAAGCATTTCCAGAAGCAAGCACTGACTCTCACAGACTACCAAGGGAACAAGATTCCAGTAGTTGGAGCGAGAGATTTCAGCGTGCAGTTTAAAGGCCACACCAAACGTTTGCCCCTGACCATCGTGGACAAGGATCGCCCAAGTTTGCTGGGACTTGAGTGGTTCAAGCCACTTGGCATCGAGGTGACTGGCATCCATCACGTGAGCAGTTCTGACTGGGAAGAGTCCTTGAAGTCTGAGTTTCCAGAGGTCTTCAGCGAAGGACTGGGCAAGTATATGGGGACCCCTATTGCTTTCAGCTTAGACCCCAAGGTGCCCCAATTCGTTTAAAGCCCAGGAGGGTCCCATTTGCTTTAAAGGAAAAAAATGATGCACAATTAGATAAGCTCATTGCTCAAGGGGTTTTAGAGCCTACTGACCACTCCAGATGGGAAACACCCATAGTCACACCAGTCAAGGCTGATGGGTCAGTGAGAATCTGTGGTGACTACAAGGGGACACTTAACCATGCGCTGCAGCAGAGCGCATATCCTGTACCAGTTGTGCATCATCTGCTCCATTCCCTTGGCAGGGGTACAGTATTTGCTAAACTGGACTTAGCTCAGGCATATCAACAATTAACAGTTGATGATGCCACTGCAGAGGCACAAACAATTGTGACTCATAGAGGTGCCTTCAAATGTAAAAGACTACAATTTGGAGTAAGCGTGGCACCTGGCATTTTTCAAAGCCTTATGGAAAGAATGTTGCAAGGACTGCCAGGGGTAGTGCCTTATTTTGATGATGTATTAATCTCTGCTGAAAATGACACTCAGCTTCAAGAAAGACTCAGAAAGTCCTTACCAGATTCAGAAAAGCGGGTTTAAAAGTCAAGGAAGACAAACGTACACTCAAAACAGACAGAGTTGAGTTCCTGGGGTATATGATTGACAAGCAGGGCATCCATCCTACTGATGCCAAGGTTAAAGCAATCAAGGAAGCCCCTAAACCTCGATGCAAGGCAGATTTGCAAGCCTTCCTTGGACTTATTAACTTTTACCACATGTTTCTACCTCACAAAGCATCTATTGCTGAGCCCTTACATCGCCTGCTTGATAAGAAAGCTGTTTGGATCTGGGGGGAAGGAACAGTCAGCATTTAACAGTATTAAGAGACTAATCATGTCTGATGCTGTGTTGATACAGTTCTCTGAGAATTTGCTTGTTGTTCTGACTTGTGATGCATCCCCTTTTGGAGTGGGGGTTGAGTCACAGGCTTCCCAATGGAAGGAAGCCCCAATTGCATTTTACTCTCACTTTGTCCAAAGCAGAGAGGAATTATAGCCAATTGGACAAGGAGGCTTTAGCAGTTGTTGCAGCTGTTAAGAAATTTCATGAATATCTGTATGGCAGGTCATTCACCATTGTTACAGATCACAAACCTTTATTAGGCATTGTGGCAGGAGACAAACCTACACCTAATATCCTGTCACCAAGAATGCTGAGGTGGACTGAATTTCTTGCAGCCTATTCATACAAACTGATTCACAGGCCTGGCAAGGACATTGGACATGCTGATGCACTGAGTCGTTGCCCACTACCTTGCCACAAGGAGGACTTTGAACTTGAAACTCACACCTTTTTCCTGGAAACCGTGGCTAAGCTTCCAGTCCATGCTGCTGAGATTGCCAGAGAAACTACCAAAGATGCTGTATTAGCACCTGTTATGGGCTGGATTAAGAAAGGTTGGCCTCTTCAAGATCTACCTCACCTTGCCCAACCTTTTAAGTCCAGGCAAACTGAATTATCTGTATTAAGAGGATGTATTTTGTGGGGTAACAGGGTGGTTATTCCTGCAAAACTGCAAAGGGAGGTTTTGGAAATGTTACATGAGGGTCATCCTGGGATTGTAAGGATGAAAAGTTTGGCCAGGAGTTATGTATGGTGGCCAGGTATTGACAAAATGGTTGAAAACTGGGTAGCATCTTGTCCCAATTGCCAGGTAGTCAGGCCTGCCCCACCTCGCCCCACACAGGAATGGGAATGTCCTAGGGGCCCATGGTCTAGAATCCACATTGATTTTGCAGGCCCTACAAGAGGGCACACTTTTCTAGTGCTAGTAGATGCATATTCTAAATGGCTAGAGGTAATTCCCATGACATCCACTACAACTGAGGCTGTCATCAAGCAGCTCAGAAAATTGTTTGTCACCCATGGGCTACCAGATGTCCTTGTTTCTGACAATGGCCCTCAATTCACATCTAACATTTTGAATCCTTTCTAGCTCAACAGGGCATCAGACATGCCCTCACTGCCCCTGGGCACCCTTTGGCCAATGGCGGGCTGAACGCATGGTACGCTTCACCAAAGAGAAGCTTCAGCAGCTGGGTCCTGGGGACATCACTGAGAAGCTTGAAAAACTTCTTAGTGTTCAACACATCACTAGCCCATCAAATAACTTGTCCCCAGCAGAGTTGTTGATGGGCAGAAACTTAGGTCTTCCCTTGACCGCCTTCATCCCACTTACGCTAGCACCACTGGATTCCACTTCCAAAGTTCGTTCTTTTAGTGTGGGAGATTCTGTCTATGCTAGGAACCTTATAGGTGAACCTTTGTGGATTCCTGCTGAAATAACTCACATCACGGGCCCTCGTTCTTACAGGGTACAAACAGAGGATGGCCTCCTCTGGAGCAGGCACATTGACCAACTTAGATCCAGGTTCCCTCAGGAACATCGACCCTGTCTCTCTCTGGTCCCTCACCTGATGTCTCTTCTAGGGGAAGGAGGGGAACAGGAGGAAAATCAGCAAACAGGAATCAACCCCATGTGTAGCGCCATTGCGACAGGAACCATCTGGAACCCTGTCACAAAGCCAAGATCCATCCTTAGAAGTGGAAGATTGCACATCACTACCTGACTTGGGTGCTGACATTGGAATGGAGATGGGTTGGGAGGAGAGACCAGATTCTAACAGTCTAACAGGGTCTTCTTCCTCAGGAAGTCTCAACAGGGAAATGTCAGTAGACACATTTCCCCTCTCACTGGGTGAGAACGTTAAAGCTTCTGAACCACGAAGGTCTCAACGACACGTAAGAGCCCCACCTATTTAAAGGAATACATTAGATAGGTTGGGGTTTGGTATGGACTGAACCTAGTGGGGAGGGGTGTTATGTATGTAGGTTTGAATGTTATTGGTTTATTTGAACTGTTCTTGTAAAATGTCAAATGGTATTGGTTTAAATAGTGCGGGAAGAAACCCTGCACTCCCATTGGCTGGCAGCTACGGCTGCAGGCTATAAGAAGCAGCCAAACCAGAATGGGTCCATTCGAGCTGTAGTCACTAATAAACTCTTTGCTGGAACTCCTCGCGTCTGACTCTTCATGCAAACTTAACAGAAACCCTGCTATCATGTTATCCCTAGTCCTTCTTTTAATTAGACTAGACATACTCATTCTTCATGTTTTAGCTTCCAGCCCCCTAATAATTCTTGTTGCTCTTAGTGCAATCTAGTTAGCAATTTAGTGAACACTGTCATAATTTTGGTTACCACATTTTAATTAATAAGAGACATGGTGAAGATATTATCCGTCTTTGTTTACTGTTGCCTGATTCATCTTTGGAATATAGTAATACTGCAATTCCTCTCTCCTGTCAAATGGCACATGCCACTTAAAAACAAAAAACTGACATCTCACCAATTCATTTTTCAGCAAAAGAGAGTAGTAGTTTTCTCCACCTTCAGAAAATTGCTAACCAGTGGGATGTCAATTTCTTTAATAAGCTTTTTTGTCTGAATCTGTCGGAATTATAGTCCTGATTTGTGTTATTATTTCATAATATTGTGTGTATTTCTAAGACAGAATGGTTCTACAATAGAGAATATAGTACTCAGGAAAAGTTGAGCTTTTATTTTGATAAGTAAATGTTGTTTTCAGGGAGAAGTTATTTCAAGACCTTGTGTATCATACTGTACATCACTATGAGGATTATTCCACTTCTACCATATGTGCCTTTCATAGCAATTTCCAGCTGCTGATTGTCTCCCACTCTTTCTTTTCCTATGGGGAAGCTGATTCCCTGCCATGATATCTGCTATCCAGCATGTGGTGTGAAAGCTAAAGCTGTGAAATTGACATGAAGGGTCAACAGCCCTTCCCAATAGGATTGACTAGTGAAATCAGAAAATTCAAAATATAGTAGGGTTCTATAGTTATGCTGAGATGAGACATTCTAAATCATCTGAATAATCAAGGGCTCTTTTCTCTTAGAGAAGATCTGTTGAGGCTTCTATGCAAGTAGTAGGTAGGGCAAAAAATAAACATAGCTTGCTATTCTCTTTCTGACATTTTTCTCTCTCTTCCTGATGCCCTTTGCTTTGTATTTCCACCTTTCCTTCCTGGGCTTCTTGAGAGAGATATCCTGGTGGAAGCATGAACTTATCTTAAATCTGTCCCAATCAGGAACCAGTCCATGTGGGGATACAGGAGAGAAATTCATTTAGTTCTCATCTGAATGTAAACTCATCTAAAGTTTAAATCTTTGAACTTAATACTTCAACATTTACACTTTCCTAATTTTTAAACCAAATTGAAAAATATAAACACATTTCTGACTTCCTAATAATGATAGCCAAGAGGAAAACAATCTGTTTCTATTGTTTCTGAGAACTGGGAAGATATTATGTTGACTACCAGTACAGCTATGGACAGCTTAAGACTGTCTCACTGGGATGCGGATAAGATGAAAGAAACATCACAATGACAGAAAAAAGAAATTGCCAGAGGGGTTTTTGCTTGTTTAGATGCATGGATGGATGGAGCCAGAGAGAAACCAACAGTGACCTATTTACCTATCTCTTTTTCCTGGTTATCTCCTGATTTTCAGGTATATTATCAGACCTAAGTTTGAAGGCAGTGAAGCTAACAGAATTCAGTTCTTTATTTGCTTACACTTAGTAAACAGAATCTCTCTAGACTAAAACTGTATCTTTTAACCTAATAGATATAGTCCGGGAGGTTATAGGACAGTGATGGCTAACCTTTTCCTCGTAATGTACTGAAAGTGCCCACGTGCCTGCATGCCTGCACCCATAATGCAATGTATGTGTGGCCCTCCTGAGCATGTGCATGTGACCCCCTGTGTGTGCACTGTGCATGTCTGCACATGCATGTGTGCCCTCCCATGCCCCCCCCTGCACAGAGGTGCACAGTGCACATGCAGGGGGTCACCCCCCTGCGACAATCAGCTGGCTGGCAGGGGACACGCTTGCATGAGCAGTGGGTCTGTTCCAGGCAACCTCTCGCATGCTGGCAGAAATGGCTCTGCAGGCACTTCTGGTACACGTGCCATAGGTTCGCCATCACGGTTCTAGGATTTGACTATTCAGAAACTTTTCTCTTCCCATCCTTCAGTTCAGGACTGCACAGTCTCTTATTTAGGGCCCCACTCTAGAATATGCTATATGCTCTGTGGGAAGCCATTGCTGCTCTTCCCTCTTGACATGATGATTAATTTAGGATGATACGATTAATGTATATTACAATAAACTCCATCTGCAATGAGTAGAAAGATGAATAAAAGGCTCTTTCCAATCCTTGGAAAGATGAAGGTTTAGTATGTGATTCAAATCACAAACACTTAGAAGAGTATAAAGTGTACCAAGAATATTATTGTAATTAATTGCATGCTTGCAAAAATAAGTCCTGAGTATATGCATCAAATAAATAGAAACAAAAAAGGTAATAACTATACTTCAGCGTAAAGATGCTTTTGCTATAAAAATGCTTACATTAATAAAGCAGTGATCTGTTTTTGTGATCTGTTATATTGGTTTTGAAAATTTGGTTTGGAAAGAAAAGGAAAAGAAAAAGAAGCTATAACAGAAAGAAAGAGAAAAAAAAGTCTTCAGCTCTTGGTAACAAAACATCAGTGAGCAAGAAACCAAGCTCAGAGAGCACCAAGGACTCCATAATAGAACCATGAGCTACAGATATTGGTATCTCTTTTTTGTCACATTTGCTGCTCTGATTTGAGCAAGCGGAGTTGTTGCTAGGTATAAATGGTGATGGGTCAGTCTCTTTTATTTCATCAGGAAATTATCCATTGTGTAAGGTAAATTGGTACAGAATAAGCCTATCTTGTTCCCTTAAATTGAAAGTATTTTTCTACCATTATTTCCCATTATTTAACTTTGTAGCTTAAATAATGGTAGAAATCACTTTTGCGGTTTGATTTTGAGTTAACAGTCAGCAGTTCTCAAAATATCCTTGAGCCTCAAGTTGCAATTAGATGCACCCATGAAGTTTGAATACTCCTTTCCCCACCCCTCCTCCTCTTCTTCCTCTTCCTCTTCAACCTTCAACTCAACTTTTTAAAATGAAAGAAGGCATTGCTTTTAATTGGAAGTTATGTATCCACACCCACATATACAGTACATACATACATGTGCACACATTTTAAAAGCAAAACAAAACTTGGTTATACAGAATTACAGCAACAAATAGTACAATTCAATCAATTCATTTCTCCTAATTAATAATGTTTTCTTTATCACAGGGGAGTGGAAATGTAGAATGAAATGAGATTATGATACTTTTTAAAATAGGATTTTAAAGAAGATTGAATAGAACTTGAAATGGGATCTTCATAAAATATTTTTTTTAAAAAAAAGTCTTATTTAAGAAACGGTATTTCTAGTTTTCCTGGAGATGCTAATTAATTTATTATAATTTCATTCTATCCTTCTGCTTAGACAACAAAGGGGATGCGGTGGCTTAGTAGTTAAAAATGTTGAGCTTGTCAGCTGGAAAGCTGACAGCCCAGATTTGAGACCTGAGCACCATGCAATGGAGTGAACTCCCATTCCTGCTTCAGCTGTTGCCCACTTAGCAGTTCGAAAGTATGCACATGAAGGTAGATTAATAGATACCACTTTGGTGGGAAGGTAACAGCATTCTGTGTGCCTTTAGCATATATAGCCATGCTGACCACATGGCTGTGCAAAATGTATTTGGACAATGCTGGCTCATTCAGCCAAGAAGTGGAGATGAGTAGCACACCCTAGAATCGGACATGACTGGACAGGAAAACCAGCCTACCTACCTACCTACCTACCTACCTACCTACCTACCTACCTCCTTCCTTCCTTCCTTCCTTCCTTCCTTCCTTCCTTCCTTCCTTCCTTCCTTCCTTCCTTCCTTCCTTCCTTCCTTCCTTCCTTCTTAGAGAATGGCAGCTGTCATTTCTCTGTCTACTCTATCCCACCCATTTAGAGAGTTGGGAAATTCTGTGAAGCAGTTTTGGGCAATATGTGCCATTTAGATATTGGATATAGCTCAGAAGTTTATTATCCTTTTATTTAATTTTGATAGAAAAACGTAAGGCTGACAGTGTTTTATATATACAATGGCTAGCACTAGAAACTTTTGCTTTCAGGGCCACACATGCACATACATATATATGACAGGCATTTCTGTCCTTGTCCTATGTTTCAGCATTTTAAAGATATGAGAGTTTCTAGGGTTATATTATAAGCACATGGATAAAAAGAGTATAAAAATCTATTGTAAGGGCAAAATAATGTCCAGCAGCTGATGGGTGTGTATAATGCACTTGAATTTTATATTTATAAAAAGTTAATTTTTATAACACCACTGATGAGACCTATTGATGCTGATTGATAGACAGAGGACAGGTATAGTATTTTGGTCTATTAGCGTATTGTTTTACCTTTAAGGCATATCCAGAGCACATTGAATTAATGCATTTATTGAAAGGTAGTTTTCCGCTGTATTTGCAGTTGTTTGGTTTAGGGAGAGCATAAGCAAACTTTCTTTATTCTTTTTTATTTCATCATTTCCTTTTTAGTAATCAAAGTAGCCATGACATGAATGGCATATTACAGATAATGCTTCAAATTATATATATATATATTTGCCAAAAAGGGTTCTTCCTGGGCTTCTGGTTTGGAAAACAAGTCAGTTAAGCAAGCCATTATTTTTTGGCTATCCCCTCACCTACTATTATTATTTTAATTCTATGCACCTTTGGAAGCATTGTTAGACCACTCTTCAGACTCAGATAAGGCTCAGGTGTCAATCAAATGAGTGTAATATAATTATTCTCCAATCCAACTGTTAGTTTGCTTTCTTTTGTTACCTTCTCAAACTTAACTTCAGAAACTATAAAGATTGTAATTGAATGATAATGCACACATTTTGCATTTATGGGCCTTGATTCAGTTTGTGTAATGTAAAAATAGGATTGGGAAAGCCTATTTGAAACCTTGCAAAACTACTGTAAAAGGCTACCAATAATATCCTAACTTTAGGACAGTTTCCCTGTAGGAAAATGTATTAATAAACATTACAAAGAGATTAAAATTTCATCTGCAAAAAATGACATAGGAAAACAACTACATTGGGAACTGAGCATTAGTAAATTGTCTATTTAAATATTGGTTAAGGCATAAAACCTGCACAGTTGATTTAGCATGTGCTTCAATCAATACATTCATTCTCTTAATAGGACGGCTCCTCTTTTTTATTAATTTTTATTTATTTATTTTATTTTATTTTGTCAAGCGAATATTAGTTAACAGGTATAAGTATAAACATGGTTATGAATACATGAAATGGATATGAATAAGAAAAAAAAGAAACAATAGGACAGGGACGGTAGGCATGTTGGTGCGCATATGCACGCCCCCTACAGACCTCTCAGGAAAAGGGTGAGGTCAATAGTAGGCAGTCTAAGGTTAAAGTTTTTGGGGTTTGGGGAAATCTGTTGCTGAAGTCGTATTTCCTGCAATCAAGTTTGGTGTGGTTTACCTTGAGTTTGTATCTGTTGTGTGCTCTTGTATTGTTGTGGTTGAAGCTGAAGTATTCATTGACAGGTAGGACATTGCAATATATAATTTTATGTACTATACTTAGATCGAACCGAAGGTGGCATAGTTCTAGGTTGTCTAGGTCTAAAATTTAAGGCATAAGGTATTCTGCTATGAGTAGAGGAGTGGAGAAGTCTTCTTGTGAAATATTTGAGGACTTTCTCAATTGTATTAATATCAGATACGTAATGCGGGTTCCAGATTGATAAGCTGTATTCAAGTATTGGTCTAGCAAATGTTTTCTACCCTCTAGTTAGTAGAGTGATATTACCAGAGAAAAAGCTATGCAGGATTAGGTTCTTGACGGAGTTGGGTCATCAACAAGGTCTTGACTATTCAGCTTGTATTTTATTTTCTGATTTTTTTTGACAGTATGTAAGACAGAGCATTTATTTGTTGAGATTTGAAGTTGCCATTTGTTTGACCATTCTGACACATAGTCGAGGTCTTTTTGAAGGGTAGCAGTGTTGTCGGTAGTGTTGAATAGTTTTATATCATCAGCGAAAAGAACGCAGTTGCTCTTAATATGATCACAGAGGTCATTTATGTAGAGTATGAAGAGAGTTGGTCTTAGAATGCTGCCTTGGGGGACACCACTGTTGACAGGTACAGAATTTGATAGGATGCTACCACTTTGGACCATTTGTTGTCTTTTTGACAGGAATGCTCCTATCCAGTTATGCAGGTGTCCAGAGATACCATAAGATTTTAGTTTTAGGGGTAGTTTGTCATGTACCACTGAATCAAAGGCTTTATAGAAGTCTATGTAAATTGCGTCTATTGCTTTGCCCTGATCGAGTTGTGTAGTCCATATGTTTTTGCAGTGTAAGAGTTTCAAATTACAGGATAGTTTTTTTTCTGAAACCAAATTGTTTGTTAGAGAGTAGGTTGTTTGTCTCTAAGTGGAGGATAATGGATTGGTTAATAATTGATTCCATAACTTTACAGGTAATGCAGCATAAAGAGATTGGTCTGTAATTTTCAACTAGGCTGGGTTCTCCTTTTTTTTTTTTGAAGATGGGGATGACCATAGGTTTGGCAAGGAGCTGGTCCTGAAAGATTTTTCAAAGATTATGCTTAGAGGTTCAGCTATGGCAGTGGATAGCTTTTTAAGAAGTAGGCACATATTCCATCGGCTCCAATAGATAGAGATGGTTTTAGATTTCATAGTGCTTTTTTAACATTCTCTTCTGTAAAACCGATATGTATTAGATCATTGTAGTTGTCTGTGGTTCGACTAGGAAATATTGGGCATGATCCATTGCTGTTTGCAAATACTGAGCCAAAGAATGATTTTCTTACATGGATTTTGAGAATTGTGAGAAACAAAACCATGCCATCTGTTTCTAAGGACAATATTCACAATAGAGCTATTTTATAAGCTGGCATTCCTGAGATAAGTTCTTTAGAAGGAAGTTGTGATATATGACAGCATTTGCACATTTATAGCCTAAAAATGGTTGAAGTAATTGAAAGCTGGAAGAAGCAAACAAATAAAAACACCTCATGGGTGAATCATTGCCCCATTCCCTTTCACTTTAGTTTGACAACAAACAATAACACTGCGTCCTTATTATTTTGGTTTTAGTTATGAGATCATTAATGCTCAAATGGATTCTTCTTGCTTTTTTTAAAAAAATAGTTGTTATAGAATAAGAGTAATCACTAAATTCAATGCTTCCTTTCACCTATGTAGTTAAGAGTCTTCTGTACATACAAACATACAATCTGTGCTCCTATCCACCCCTGCCATATCTAATATTAGAAGAACCTTCACAATATCTTCTGGACTTACCACATAGTGAGCCCAGTGCTATAGAGAATAAGGAAAGTGATCTTGATAGGTATGTGCAAAAACTGTTACTAGACAAAAGAGGCTGAATTTTTTTTTTAATCCAGAGAAACAAGTTTACATTTGGAAATGGTTCAGGTAGACATGTCATTGAGTGTTATGGGATCTTCTGCTTGAGAAGGGGGTTGAACTGGAAGACCTCCAAGATAACTGCCAACTATATTGTTCTGATTCACTGAAATTTTATAAGAAGAGAGAGGAAGTACAGCATAATCAGATTAGTATTATATTTTGCAAAAATTGAGATATTTTTGAAGTCATTAATAAACTTCTGGACTAATGAACTTTTGTACTGTGTTAAAGAACTACACTGAAATCACGAAACCTATGTATTATGCTATGTTATACTCTATAACATAGGATTATATATTACAGGTTATATGATCCTTCTATTCAGGACATAGCATCAGTGGTGGAATTCAATTTTTTTTACTACCAGTTCTGTGGGCGTGGCTTGGTGGGCATGGCTTGGAGGACGAGGCAGGGAAAGGATACTGTAAAATCTCCATTCCCACCCCACTCCTGGGGGAAGGTTACTGCTAAATCACATTCCCTCCCCACCCCAGTAATCTGCTTTCCAGCTCCGTTCTCCTGTGCAGGGCAACAAAAGAAGACTCAGCTGATTAGCTGGGACTCAGGAGGCATAGAATAGATGGGGGCAGGGTCAGTCAGAGTTGGTATTTGCCCGTTCTTTGAACTACTCAAAATTTCCGCTACCGGTTCTCCAGAACTGGTCAGAACCTGCTGAATACCACCTCTGCATAGTGTATAAGCGCTGCTTGACCAGGGCCCACAGTATTGTCAGCGATGCTACATATCCTCTCCAGGATCAGTTTTCTTCATGGTATCCAAAGAAGAACAACTAGATTCCGTAATAACTTTGTACCTTGTAACTCTCGACTGTTTTTCCACTATGTATTTAAAATAGACTGTGATTATATATACACACATACATGCATGCATACATACACACATACCTACCCATATACTGGCACATGTAAATATACACATACATACATATACACACACATATGACTGGGCATCAGAATTTTATTTTTTAATGTGTGCCAGTGTGTTCTCAGAAAGAAGTGACAATAAAGGTTATCTTATTATTTATTTAATTTATATTGCCGCCTATTCGCCCATGATGACTCGAGGCGGCTTACACAATGTAAAACCATATTTAAAACAAAAAATAAAAATAAAAAAACAATAAAAACTAACAAAAAGAATCAAATAAGTTAGTAAAGTACAATAGAACAAAATTTGGGAAAACAAAAAAACAAAAAACAAAAAAACAAAGACCAACTCCCACCCCCTGCCCTGACGACAGCAGATCACATTAGCCATTTGATGGGCTCCATTCCTCTCTGGGTTCCTCAGGCCCACTGGCAAAACCAGGTCTTCAGTGCCTTTCGGAAGAGTCCTCTAGGGGAATGATATTCCAGAGAGAGGGAGCCACCACGGAGAAGGCTCTTGTATGTATCTCCCTTATGTTACACCCTATTAATCTATGTTATATGAGTTTCGATACAGTTTAGTGTTGAGGTAGTTTCTCAATCTATAGCAGAATAGATGGGACAATCTCATCACAATCTATGTTTAAACTGTTAAACTTGAAGAGATTGCTTTGTAGCAAACTTCTGTACTAAATTTCAGATAGACAGATTTTTGCATGAAGGGAATGAGTGCTGATAAGAAGCAACTATGCTTCTTCCTGAATGCATTTATTGTGGTCGATAAGATGCTGCCCCAATTAACTTGTTTTTCCTATGGAAACAAAGACAAGATAATAAATAACAGCAATAATGCTACTGTTGAGTATAAAACAACTCTGAACGTCATGGATGGTATCATTAAATTTTTAAAATTAGCACTCAGAGTTGATGGCAATTTACCTTTACAGCTAAAAAAATGGAATTATTGAACTGCTTAGCATGAGAAAATATTGAAAATGAGTAACTTACTTTTATTTTCCTACTGGTAATAACATTATGAATAAAGGTCTTGCAATTAAATATATTGGTGGTGTTTTTTCACGCATGGATCTACAGAACAGCATGGGAGACAGTCACAGGAAATGAATCCTATTGAGCAATGGAAGCGTTCACAAAATGACACGGTTGTCTTTTAGTAATTGGTTAAATAATACAGTCTTTAAATGTGAATCTTCAGATTGAATCATCTCAACAGATTTTTTTTAAATCTTTGGGTATATTCAATTGCATGACTTTTATTCAAAATGCATTTTAAATAAAGGCAGGCTGTCAGCATAATCTTAGCTGAGATATTGGTTGTCATTTCCTCCTAACAATGAAAACAGATCAAAACAATTCTCTCTAAAAATTTAATGGAACAGATTTTATTTCTGCCTATTGTCTCTTCTCGTTTTAACATGAACCACAGGTTTATACTTTACTATTGCAAAGAAAATATGGATTTTTTCTCCTAAAGGAAAAAAAAATACATTTGTTCAAAAGCAGGATCTTCTAAATTTCTATAGGTCAGCTATTCTGTGTTTGCCATTCCCTCTCCTTGTATGTTTACTAAAGTAACTCTAGACACATTGCACATACACGTAATATTATAATATATTATAATTATAATACAATACAATATAATACAATACAATACAATACAATACAGTATAATAGTATATTGGAGGCTCATATAGCTTTGAGGTTGTATACTCCTGCTCCTCACATTTGTTTCTCATAGCTTCTTGATATAACCATGCAATATATTTCTCAAATATCTTGATAGATATCCCTAATAGAGTATATGATAGGATTTAGCTTTAGTTATTCACATATATATGTATATATATATATATATATATATATATATATATATATATATATGTTTATATAAGCATTGGCGGTTATTGTGTAGAGTACAGAATGCATTGGCAACTGTAACATATACATCATATGAAGAGAATTTTCAATTTTGATAATGAAGTATGGTGGCTCAGTGGCTTAAGGAAGCTGGAGATGGTCTTTGCTCTGGCGGTTCGAATCCTAGCAATGCATGATGGGATGAACTCCCATCACTTGACTCAGCCCACCTAGCAGTTCAAAAATATGTTATGTGCAAATTGATAAATAAGTATCACTTTGATGGGAAGATAAGTTGGTTGTCCATGCAGACAGTCAAAACCCTGCCAGCACTGGATCTTCCCAGATGCAATGTGCATTTGCAAGGTGACTTCTGTGGAGAGAGAAGACCCTGGATGATGCCGCGGGATGCTGTTCATCTTTCTTTCTGGTGCAGAGCTAGCTTGCTCTCTGTGGTGCACCTTGGACAGTACATATGCATGAACTGAATAGGCTAGAAATCTTAGGCACCCAAATTACAACTCTGTCAGCAAAAATGGAGCTTGTTAGGGCCATGTGAAGGCCTTTCGAGTTCCATTTTTGCTGGCAAGGGGTTGCAGAAGGCCATCACAGCTGAAAATTGAGCTTAGGAGCCCATTTTTGCTTGCAGAGCACTTGGGCCACCACAGGCAGCCCCAACACAAGTGACATCATGCTGACCAAGCCCACCCTGGTCCCCCAAGGTCAAATACAACCCTGATGAAATCAAGTTTGACACCCCTGAGCTATATGGAGCAGGAATTTTATTGAGATATATTCTGTAAATAGTAGGGTTCATGGAAGGCCTACAAGAAGCATCCTGATTTTGTTTAACACTGGTTGTTCCACTGTAAATTAGCTATTTTCCATCAGGGTCCTTAAACTGACATAATCTCCTAACTCTAGTGTATGTGACAGCACTCTGATATATTATACTGTGATAAAAAGTAAAAACATATACACATACACAAATATTGACACAATGTATATATTGTCTATATTGGCAATATATAGTATTTAGGAATTGGGTAGAAGATTCTCACAAAAGGTAAGCATAATAAAAAGTTATTCAAACAAATAACATAAAATACAGAGCATTATTTTTTTAACATTAAATATTAAAGTTACAGATAAATTACCAAGTTTTGTAATTTTGCAAGCCACTTAGAGTCACTTGATCATGAGATAGATGGCCTGTAAATTTAATAAACAAATAAAATCAACCAAAGTTGCTCAGATCAATTAAAAGCACAACAAACAATTTAAAGCAGAAAAGTCTAAAATAAAATAAAATGTTCTGTGCAGACTGCAGAATAGTGCTGCTTTGCTGCAAATGGTATGATTCTTGTGAAGATCTACATTATGTGAAAAATCATAAAGTAATTGTGAAAAAAAGTGATGCAGTTTGGAGTTGCCTAAGAGATGATTCAACATTGACATAAATCTCAATCTTCAAACCTGTTCAAGTAAATTAAAAAAAACTCTGCTTAGCAAAACAAACATAAATCAAGAATTGAGTTCAAATTCCTCAGTAGAATGCTTTTTAATCTCTTTCTGCAGTAACAAAGTTCCTCGAAGAGGATCTTCAGATCATGCATGAGTGCATACAAAACACATGTTTTAGACAGTTAAAGCAGCTGCATCTTTTCCCAGGTTTTTAAAGCTGCTTTGGAATCTACAGAGATAGTCAGTGCGGCTTTTGAAACATCTGCATGAACAAAAACAGAACAATTTTTCTGCTTTAATGTTTTAAAAACAATTATTTGCATCCTCTCCTGCCTATTCCAAAGAACATCTTCTAAACAGTTTGTATAGCCCTATGAACATATGTAGCCAATAATTCCTTGTGGCAATCATTACAATTGATTCTGAACTACTCTTATTTCAGATAATTTGGTAGGTGTCAGATCTCTGTCAACAACTCTGTGTATTTGCCAGAGTGTGTCTAACTGTGTATTCAAAGACAGAGTTGTTTAACTGGTGTGACAGAAATATATTACTGGAAAACACTGAATCTGCACAAGAATGTTATGGATGAAGGCCCTTTAAAAGGATGATGAAGGAGTAATATTTGCACTATGGAAAGTTGGAGAGGAATAATTCTCAATAGATATGAATGCAAAACAAAACATGAGGATTTTTGTCTCAAACAGCCTTAAAAGTAATTTGGATTCTTGAATAAAAAGCAAATGCTCCCTTAATAAAGGGACAAAACACTTCAGAGGTTTCAAGAGGGCGTCTGATAAACAGGCCTACCTGTTATACAGTTACATTTCAGACTACAAATAGTGATACAATTTTAGTGCCCATATTAAGCTAACATTGTAAAAAGAGAGTGTATAAGTGTATGTGCACGTGTGTGCACACACGCACACACACACATACAAACATGCATACATATATTCCTACTTTTTCTCTAGCAAAGTTGTTCTGTAGAGGGGGAACAAATAACAGAAATACAATCATCACCTTCATTCTGATGTGTTCCAATTCAGACTTTTGCAAGTTTCTCCTGTGGGAAACCAAATGTTTCTATTTATCCATCTGACACAAAACGTATGGAGGAAAGTAAAGAGTAAAATCTACAAGGATTCCTTCACCTTTACCTTTATCTCTAATTATGACCACAATTGGGCCTGGAATCTTGAGCAAGGCAGTCATTAAGAGAGAAGCCACATGATGTTTCACTCAATGGTCACAATCCTGGCTGTTCCAGTTGTGGTCATTAAATGATCACACATGCCATTAAGTGGATCACCAGAGAGAGGATCCAGACATCAATTCTCTCCCACCACATGAGGGAGAACAATTGTGAGATTGTTGACATTTGCTCCAACTTTTGCCAGATTTGAGGTCCATTGAGGTCACGTGGTAAGATGGGCACTGCAAACCTGGTACAACCTGCTGGAAGGATGACCCAGACCAGCTAGCCCTATTTCTTTACTCAGCTGAGATCCATCTGAGGATTTTCCCCTCAGAGAGGTTATGGAGGCAAATGCCACCATTGTAAAGAACTCCTAATGTTGACATTTGTTGCATATTTGACAGATTTGAGGTTTCTTACTCCAGCATGCTATAGGAAATTGTAAGATTGGCAATTGGAAAATTGCAAATAGTGATCACGTGGGTGTAAATGAAACCAGTTGCCAAGTGTGCAGAATGTCACATACCTGTGGGCAGGAGGTGGTATGACATTTTATGATGGCCAGAAGTGCTTTATCAATTGTGACTGCAACCAGTGGTTAAGTGTCTGGCTGTAACTCAAAGACTACTTGTAATATCACTGTGCTATGTGTACTGATTAATATGCATGACAGCATATTAGCAATTTTCCTTGGCAGAAGCCACGGATGTTAGAACATGTGATTTTTAATGTAATTGCGATACTTACAAATTTCATTGGTATAGGCCACAGAATTGTTACCCAGAGAATGAGCAGCCTGCACTGAAATAATTTTTTGTAGAAAAGAACACAGCTCTAAAGCAATAGCAATAGCACTTAGACTTATATTCCACTTTACAGTGCTTTACAGCCCTCTCTAAGCAGTTTACAGAGTCAACATATTGCTTCCCACAATCTGGCTCCTCATTTTACCGACCTTGGAAGGGTGGAAGGCTGAGTCAACCTTGAGCCTGGTGAGATTCGAACTGCCAAATTGCTAGTAATTGGTAGTCACCAGAAATAGCCTGCAGTACTGCATTCTAACCATTGCACCACCACAGCTCCTTACAAACATGAATAAATCAATTTCAATTTTGGATGAGATAATGGGAAATAGAAGCTCACCTCCAATATTTCTGAAGGACTGAAAAAAAAAAGAAATAAATTATTCCACATGTAGAGGAGAGTGCTCATGCAAATTTACCCACCTGAAAAGCTATAGTTCAAACAAAATTACCCTAGAAGGACATTGCTGACATTTAGGACAAAGAGATTTACAGATGACAATACCTTCATAAAAAGCCATCTGTGTTATGTTTGCATGAAGAGTCAGACGCGAAGAGCTTCAGTGAAGAGTTTATTAAGTGACTACAGCTCAAATGGACCCGACTTGGCTGGGCTACGGCTGCTTCTTATAGCCAGCAGCCGTAGTTGCCAGCCAATCAGAGTGCAGGGTTTTCCTGCACTATTTAAACCAATCCTATTTGACATTTTACAAGAACAATTCAAACTAAACCAATGACATTCAAACCTACATACATAACAATCTGCTTTTGTTGTGTGTATATTTGTATAGGTGTACATCAGAAAGCTGGCACAGGAGAAAATGCAGTGTATGGTTTCTAGGACAAACAGTTAATTTCAGGACTAACCTGAAAGCTCTTAAAGAGCAATTCCTCCAAAACATCTTAAAATTAAGGTTGCCAGTCAACTGAAGAAAGTTGATTATTGCACGACTCTTTTAAACTGAGCAATCACTTAAATTTGCATATCAATAAAACTATATTTTGAAGGGAAAATTGTGTTTCCCTTTTCTTTATTTTCTTCTCTGATATTGCATACAAATGTCAGAGATGAAAAAATAGGATCATCTGAAGCTGGAAAGTCTTGCTTGGATATAAGGTGTCTTCTGACTACTCAAACCAGAGTAGGATGAGTATGAGACAAAGTATTCAGTGAAGTATGATTAAAAATTAAAAAGACTGAAGAGTAAAAGAAAATTCACAGGTCAGTGGCACATGGAAAGGGGTGCCAGCTCTTGATCTGTGTTAATGCTAGAATCCTCTGATTAAGATGGGAGATTTGCTATCACTGATTTTACAAAAGAACAACATAGGTAAAACAAAAACCTGGAGACTGAAAAAAATAGTTTTATTTGCATATCATACTAAACTTTAACTATTCTTTCTAGTTCACACATAACACCATAATGACTGAATTCACACATCAAGCAAAGCACAGAACAAACCCACATAGTGGTTTAACAAGATCTGATTGCCTAGCTGTTCAATGGAATACAGTCATATTTGGATGCCAATTCTATAGAAAATACAGGAAGGTTTGTATTTGAGCGAATGCCTCAAAGCATACAGAAAAAAAAAGAGAGAAACTAATGTTATTCTAGGATTCCTGGAACTGACAATAGTCAATCTCATTAGTGGTCTTATATATGGAACATCAGTTGAACTGTTTAATAGAGAATGAAACCAGAGAAGCATTCAAAGAAAGAAGAATCTTAGGAAAGGAAGATTCATCATGAAATATGGATTGGAGGTGAGGTACCCTTTTTTCCTTATTTTCTTCAACTGATTTCAATTTATATGTTAATATTTCCATTAAAGAAAAGTAGGCTAATATGTTATATGTGTTTCCAGAGTTTTTCTATTACTAAGCCAGCATTCGGCAATAAAAATGTATGTCTTTGTATCCATACCAGAAAATATATTCACATTAGAAAATAATGACAAAAGCCCTAAATATGTTGTTTCTCTATTCTTTGTTACAAAGTAATGCTGTTTCCTGAAATTATATATCCCCAAATTTACTACCTTTTGGACATGACCATCGCATATGTAAAAAGGTGCTTCTAAGTTTTTATTGTTATTTATGAATTTTAACTAGTGTAAAATGCCAACCATGTAAAATATTTGTGTATGCATGAGTTCTCTGAAGCTACTGAGGAGAAGTCTAGGAACAGGTAGTTGTTGATGCTTTCTAGTTCTCTGAAGCTACTGAGGAGAAGTCTAGGAACAGGTTGTTGTTGATGCTTTCTAGTTCTCTGAAGCTAGTGAGGAGAAGTCTAGGAACAGGTTGTTGTTGATGCTTTCTAGTTCTCTGAAGCTAGTGAGGAGAAGTCTAGGAACAGGTTGTTGTTGATGCTTTCTAGTTCTCTGAAGCTAGTGAGGAGAAGTCTAGGAACAGGTTGTTGTTGATGCTTTCTAGTTCTCTGAAGCTAGTGAGGAGAAGTCTAGGAACAGGTTGTTGTTGATGCTTTCTAGTTCTCTGAAGCTACTGAGGAGAAGTCTAAGAACAGGTTGTTGTTGATGCTTTCTGCTTCCATTCACAGTTTGATATTTCTGACTCTAATTCTCATATCATTTTCAAAGATTTTGTAGTTCCAGTTTCTGATCATATTAATAAATGTATATAGTTTTGAGAAAGAATATCTTTTTATATCATCAAAATACATCTTAATCTTATCCTTATTTCACTATTATTATTTTTGGCTCGGTAAAAAACTTTCTTGTTTTTCAGAGGAAAAAAAGGCTCAATCTGTATGCATTGTAATGAATTAATGTAATGAATTATATTCTCAACTTTTGATAGAATTGAATTAATATAAATGCTATTTATACAGTGTAGAGCTTTCTGTTTCCAACCACCGTTCTTTTTCTTTCTATTAAAAACAGAAGATGAATTAATATAGAAGAAGAAACCCATGTAACTGTAACCATTCATCAATTTTTCGTACACCTTATAAAATTGTGGAAAGAAAATGAGTTGCCAAATTTTATAGAATCCTAATGTAAAATTTTCTGATCTACAGAAAAGCAAGATTTTTTTTTGTCAATTCAGATTTGGTAATATGAGCTGTATTCCAAAGGGCAAAGAGGTTGTATATATTTGGTTAGGGTTTTAAAATGGCTCCTCCAGTGCAATTCTCAGAATATATGTATAGTTATGCAAATAGTTGCTGTAGTCTGGCAAGATACTGTCTATTGATAAAAAAACAACAAAGGAAACTACTCAAAAGTAACTCCACATGTCTTTCTTGGTTCTTGACATAGGGGCAATTAAAAATGACTTCAGTCATTCAGTCTCAAATATGCTTTTTTTAAAAAGGCAACTGGACTATGGCTTTTTCCTTTTTCCTTGAGGAAGTAGAAGATGTTTCACTTTTCATCCAAGAAGCTTCATCAGTTTTGGCTGGATGGGAGGCAGAATGGAAGGATTAGTATTGACAGGATGTTGGGAGTATGTGAAAGGATTATATTTCTTTGCAGTCATCCAATTGTTAGCACTTTCTCTGAGAGCTACTGAAGCAACTTGGGGGTTTATCTGTGCCCTCAAAATCCAAGTGGCTTTAACAGCTGTTAGAGAGAGTGCTAACAACCAGATGACTGCAAAGAAACATAATCCTTCCATCCTTCCCAACATCCTGTTAGAACTAATCCTTCCATTCCCTCAACTGATGAAGTTTGAAAAAGCACCTTTGAGACAACCATGATCTAGATGACTGAGACACTCCATAGACAATTAGACCTATCTTCAGAAAATAAAATATGAATATTGAAAGTGAGATGCACAATTTTAATTTATAATATCTCTCCATTGTGTGAATGTTGACCAATTTTTTTTGACTGATGGAATTAGGAGGAGAGAGTTCTGTTGAAACCTGGCTCTATCATGGGGATCAAAGAATATGGTAGAACTACATGAAGTAAATGTGGTTGCGGGCTTGAGGGCTCTCCCTCCACCTTGTCAACTCCTTTTTAGTCTTAACTTTTTAATTTTGATTTTGACTTTTAAGCTATAACTTAAAACCTTGTTTTTAATTCTGTTTTAACTACACTTTTAGTCATGTACTGTAATTACATTGTTTTATTATGCTGCTGTAAACTGCCCAGAATCATTTATAGTAGGTAAACTGGGCACTGCCAAAATTGAATAAATAAATGAAAAATAAAAAAGTTATTTGATTTATATAAAGAAAAGTAAAATGAAGATCAGAAGAGGTAGAAGCACCTGTGAGATACTGTAGTTATGCAGTGGTTATTTGTAGTTTTTAGACTGCCATTTATGGATTTATTGATACGTTGCTGTTTTGTTTTAACTGTTCTTTGCCCAGATTTCATTTATATTTCCATATAAATTGTAAACAATACACATTAGCAAAAAGTAGAACTTCACAGTTTCATTCTGAGTGTATTATAACTCAGTTATCACCAATTACTATTGAATTAATGTTTTGCATTGTTTGTTCTTTGTTTTTAAGACTAATAATTTAAGAGACAACATTTTATCTTTTAGCTGCTTTCTATTTCTTTGTATGGTTTTAAAAATACATAATCAATGTATTCAGAGGTGGTATTCAGCAGGTTCTGAGCAGTTCTGGAGAACCAGTAGTGGAAATTTTGAGTAGTTCATAGAACCAGCAAATACCACCTCTGACTGAAGATTTTACAGTATCCTTCCCCTGCCATGCCCACCAAGCCACGCCCACAAATTTTTAGTAAAAAAATTTGAATCCCACCACTGAGTGTATTCTGGTTATTTTGATAACATTTTAATGTAGCAGTGATGGTCTCCTTGAAAAGTAGGACCACTTTGGTTACTTGTCCTCAAATCAAGGCAAAGTACATTGGGGAAGCAAGACAAATATGACACCTGCATTGTGATGTTAAATGATAACACATTTTTGGAGGGGGAGGTGTTGTCTGTTATTGATGTATATTAGTGACACTTCAGCTCTCTCAGCTCTAGCAGCAATCATATTTATAACTGGAACATGATACATTGATCTAATTTTGAAGGGTACTTCTTCACTGTCAAATGTTCATTGACTCTTTATATAGTATCCATTTGTATTTTCAGTCATATCAGAGGCACTGCTGCATTCTGACCTTCCTTTTTCCTTCCTTCTCTTTAATGAAAATCATAAATTGGTGCAGTGAGCAAGCAACTTTTCTGTGATGAGTCACAAGTGGTCATTATATTCAAGCTTCATAAAAGCAAGAAAAGGGAAAATGCATCCTGGGGAACAATCCGATGTTTTATTTTGCCTATCATCTACCTGAATATTTGGTAGGAAATTTAAAAAAATGTGGAAGGATAAAATAGTCCAACACTGATTTTCATTTTAATGGAATGGAACACTTAGGAACATTACTCCATTCTAGTTCTGGTTCTCTGCAACATTCTAGTGCCTACTGTTCAATGGTGGGATTCAAAAAATAATTACTACCAGTTCTGTGGATGTGGCTTGGTGGGCGTGGCAAGAGAAAGATACTGCAAAATCTCCATTCCCTCCTCACCCCACTGACCTGCTTTCCAGCTCTATTCTCCTGTGCAGGGCAAGCAAAGTAGACCCAACTGATCAGTTGGGACTGAGGAGGCAGAGAATAGTTGGGGATGGGTCCAATCAGAGGTGATCTTTGCCGATTCTCTGAACTACTCAAAATTTCCACTACTGGTTCTCCAGAACTGGTCCGAACCTGCTGAATACCACCTCTGCTACTGTTGCAAATAGTAGTGCTGAGGCAAAAGTACGCAAAACCTGTCACCACACAGCTTCCTCTGAAAATCAAACAGAACCCATCTCTTCCCCATAACACTTATATACAGAATGAATAATAGGTGAAGGTAAACTGAAGGTAAATGTAACAAGAATATAGAAAGTTACCTGATTTCTGATAACCTTGTTTATCTCATCTCTTCAATCCAATGTAACCTATGTTGGCTGGCAGAAATACTGAATCTAAGTACGTTTTCATGTTAAAATGTTGTGTTTATTTCCAATGGAAATTATATCATTGATTGATTGATTGCCATCAAGTGGTTGACTCTTAGCGATCACATAGATTTTCACTTTTTAAAATAACAATTAATTGAAGATGATTTAAACACAATAATAAAAAACAATACAAACTAAACACAGAAAGAAACGAAGAATAGGAAGTGCAAAAAAAGGGCCTTGGTGGCTCAGGCTGTTAATTGCCTGCACTTAAGTTCCAGCTGCCTACAACTGCTGTAGGCTCGAATCCCACCAGGCTCAAGGTTGACTCAGCCTTCCATCTTCTCGGGGTAGGTAAATTGAGGACCCAAGATTGTTGGGGGCAATTAGCTGACCTTGTAAAAATGCCGCTTAGTAATAAGCAGGCATATACAATGGAATGAAGGCTATTGCTGAGCACACTGGGTTGTATCCCAAAAATTGTAAGCCCTGAGTCTTCGGAGAAGGGCGGCATATAAATGTAATTTTAAAAAAAAGAAAAAAAAGAAAAAAAAGAAAAAAGAAAAAGGAGAAAAGAAGAAAAAGAGAAAAGAAATAAATGAATCCCAATCAACATCACAAGGAAACAAACTTAATAATTCTTCACCTACTATAATATTACATACAAGCATCTCTTCTTCCCATAACCCATTTCTTATCGCTATGCAAATTAATTACTAACATGTCAGTCCTGGTGTCAGCAAAAAGTTCATCAAAGATTCCTAGAATTTTAGGGAAATAACAAACTTTAAACTCCTTCCTTTTGTTTCTAATGATCTTACTCTTTAATTCATTCAGATGTTCTTGTAGGATTTGATCTCTCTTCCTTTTTCTTTTACCCATCTCAAATGTTTCTTCAAAGCTTTAGCAAACCTGTTTTGTAAATCCAGGTCATTATCTTGGCTTGCCATTTCTAATACTCCTTTTACTGTCAACTGTATCTTATAATCATACTTTTTATTTTCCTGTATTTAAATTTCTTTATAGTCTAATATTTCTGCATCAGATGAAGTTACCCTGTTGATCTTCCAGAGTATTCTCTATAACATCTGTAATTTCTTGTTTAACAGCTTTGGGACATAGTCTTTCTGTAGAAGAAGACATCATTGCTGACATTGTAGCTGTTAGTTTTTGTGCCAATTATTCAAAAATCCCCTGAAATAATAGTAATAATTTTAATGGATTTAATAGCAGTGCAATAAAATGAAGATGGATTCTATGTGTTTAACTATGACATTGAATGAGATAATTCTTATCATATAGGGAGTCTGAACCCACTTGATATTGAAAATGTTCTTGTCATTTAGTTTGGCTTTTTCCAATTTAGCAGCCTTCAGTCCAGATATTTTGGTTTATTCTGCCAAGAAGTTCCACCCACACTACAATTTTGGAAACCACAACTCAACAAACCTTGAAGGCAGTTGTATATTTATTAATAATAAATCCCTCCATTCTTATGCATCTTAGATTTATTTTGGTCTTCAGTATTGCCCTTAGCCACTGGTGTAAGTAGTCATTATTTGATTGAAGGAATGGTTTTTGCATCAATCTTTCAGTGGAAGTTCCAATTTCCAGATATATCTTGGCATTATTTCTATAAATGTATTAATGTATTAACTTTCTTTGCTATCTGTTTTTACCTACCTTTGTGATGCAACTGATCGAATTCAGATTTTATGCATTTTGAATTTGATTCCTCTGGTCAAATTACAAGATGACCCTTGTAATTGTGGTCTGGCTTGTTAAGTAGGCTAAAAGGAGTAAAGGCAAGTATAATTTCCCAAGCAGAGAAAAAAAGAATGAAGGAATAGCATCAGCATGAAGGTCAGACAGAAGGTCAGATTCCCAAAAGTGGTGATTTAAGGGAAGTTAAAGAGGTCATAGAAGCACCTGTCAATTTGCAAAATTCAACCTGACCCAACTATTATATACATACTTCCTCAATGTTAGGAATTTCCTGGAATCAGAGTGCAAACTTATGTCAGAAACCTACCCGGATAAATTCCCAAGCCCAAACAACTGAAATCAATAAGCTTACTAGGAGCTGCCTCATGCTGTTTCTTTCACTCCATTTGTTTTTCTTTTCTTTTTCTTTTAGCTCCTTCTAATGAAATTCTGAGCCAGCTCATTTGATGACTGTTTTCTCAGTGGAAGATTTATTTTTCTTCTGTTGCTGGAAGCACGATTCTTTTGCAACCAATTAAGGGCAGAAGCAATCTGATCTGATAGTGGTAAAAAATGGTAAATTAACCTTAGTCAATTGCCTCCTATCAATTGCAGCTTAGGAAAGGCTCTACCCTTTTCATCCAGGAATCCAATGGCTTATTATTTGCTTGAGCAATTGGGAACAGAGTTGAGAGATTGTGAGTGAGCACCTATTGCTGGCGAAGTTCTTACCCTGCAACATGAGACACAATTATGTATCCTATAAATGATATGTTGTTTATATTACAAGCCAGTGGTCAAAAGGAGGGGAAATGGAGGTGAAAGAATTCTCATTCTTTTTTTTCCCCTCAGAAACCATTGAAAGACAATCAGTGCTGTCTGATCCTGGATTGTTTAATTCTGTTCTGTTTTAACAAGGCTGCAGCCCTACTATCTTTCCCCCCGGAAATAAGCTTTATCTAACCTGCACCTGAATAAGCATATGTAAGACTGCTCTGTGCAAATAGCAATTCATCCAAACATTTTAGAAGAAAAAAATATTTCTATAGATGGTTTTGTATTGGCCTGAAAAGAAAAAAGAAAGAAAAGAAAAGAAAAGAAAAGAAAAGAAAAGAAAAGGAAAGAAAGAAAGAAAGAAAGAAAGAAAGAAAGAAAGAAAGAAAGGAGGCCAAAGAACCTGCTATTGTGTAATTTATGTAGTGAGGTAATTGTTTAGTTTTTTGTAAAGAGAATGCAATTTTGTACTTTTTTTTTCTCAACTGCAAATGAATCTAATGAGAATTACTGTGCTTATGAGTAGCATGCAGAGGAACAGCTTTTTAATGATTTTGTTATTGCATATTTCTGAGAAGGCATACAGAGAGATGTGTTTACAACTGAGTCTTGTTTTCTTCTGTAAGGGGGGAATGTTGTTACCAACACATATCAGTCAAGATTCTTTTTTTTGGAAGGGGGGAATTTCTATTTAAATTCTGGATATCTGAGCTGAACTATTCCTCCAAGACCTGTAATTATCACCTGTGCTCCTGAATGGGAAGATCACTTGACATCTGGAGGGAGTACAATAAAAAAATATATTCCTAAAAGTTTTGGAGTAATAAGTAAGCTTTTTAAATAAATAATTTAGTCCCCCCCCCCCTTTTTAAACAGTGTTACAGGCCCAAATGAATATTATTACAGGCACAGAGGCTCAGAGTTAAAAATCCACACATCTGAATGGCATCCAGATGGCTGAAACTTAGTTAAACCAACTCTAAGCTGCAGCAAAAGAATTTTTGCTGCTGCAGCTTATTGATAAATTTTGAGGAAAAGGGCAGACAGCTCAGCCAGAGATGTTGCAAGAAGTTGCAATAGGTTCAGTTCATGAAAATCAGCCTGATTTGTTTTAAGTGAGGTGTTCCAGATTCAGCCAAGTGCCTTGGAAAGTTTTTAAATTTCTTTAAATTTCTTGCTTTTACAATAGATCAACTGAAGAATGCCAGGCTAAATGGATAAGAATATATGCAAGGTTTTTTTTAATAAAAAATAGAAGATTAGGTCATTTTAACCCATAGGAGATGAAAGACTGGAGAGGTGGGTGGATTTTACCTTATGGATTAACAATAGAATGAGTCATTGTGGATTTTTCCTGGATGTCTTTTTATATTTAATGTAGCTTTTCCCTTGATATATAGACACTGACTTATTAGTATGCTTTAAATCAGTAGCGAAGAATATATGTAAGGACAAGTTTAGCAGCAGTCCAAAAATAGGCAGTGCTAGGATAAAGAAGTGGCTCAAGGTTAAGCAAATTTAAATTAAACACCAATTATATAAAATTAAATTCATTCAATACTGCTAAAAAGCTTATTTTCCACATATTTGGTCATTTGATAATTTGATCTTCTGTGAAATTATAATTTAATGGCGATCTTTAGTTTTGAACATTGTAAGATTAAGACTAAGCCTAAAACAGAATTGTGTACAAATGATGAACATGTAACTGCTAAAATATACAATGCTAAACAAGTATTGAAATTCGAAACAAACGAACAAGGGAAAGAATGTATGATAAAGTGGACTAAAAGAATTGGTTATAATATACAGATGGAACAATGGGAAAATATGTGGTTGAAAGGATTAAAGTTTATACAATGTTATAATCCTAAAGATTCTTTTATAAAATGATGTGGTATATGCCACAAGACAAATTATCTAGAATGTATAAAGGCACTTCAAATTTATGTTGGAATGTGAACAACATGAAGGGACATTTTACTATATTTGGTAGACATATAAAAGCTAGAAAACGTTGGATTCAAATATGCATACTGATTCAGAGAATTTTAAAACTCAGACCTGAGGTTTTCCTTTGGAGAGTTATGGATGAATGGTTAGAATAAAGATATGAAACTTCATTTTTCTTTATGATAAGTGCAGCAAGATTATTGACTTGATTATAGATAAGATTATGCACAAAATTTGAAAGATTTAACACTATCCACAATGGAAGAATTGGAGAAAAGATAATATTTATGTTTACTGTGAAGTGGAAGATCTTATGGACTTTTTGGGTAAAACGGAAAAAAATGTATTAGCATTTTTGGTTTAATTATTATACAGGATAAATTATACAAAGAATGGTGTTATGTTGTAATCATAATAGAAGAAGTAAATTTATAATTGTACTTATAAGTGCTGTAAGGAAGATTAGAAGCTTTTAAACCTGCTAGATGAAGAACTCGAAAGAAAATTTGGAACTTTGTTATTATATATGTTGACAGCAGGGAGAATCCTATACATGCAAAAATGGAAAGAAACTTCAATTTCCACAATGAAAGAATGGATGGAAAAAGTGATGGAGCTGGCTGAGATGGCAAAGCTGACTGATTTAATTAAAGAGAAGAACTTACCCAGTTTTGTTTCCATTTGGAAACTACTTCTGGACTTTTCATTTGAAATAGAAATAAAGTGAAACTTTGATCCGAAGTTTTGATGATTAGGTTAACTTTGTTGTTATAGAAATGGCTTGTATCTATTAGAAATGTAAAGCAACAAGTGGATAGAATGGGACAACTTGCAACAGTCAATTTGCTGCAGCCAACTCATCATGGGACAACTCGCTGTGGGAAAATTTAACAATTCTATTTAATTATTTAAAATAAAAAAAACTATTTTAATTTTTGCCATTCACATTTCATTCTGTCTCTCCTTTTGCATCCTTTCTTTAATGATTTTATTCCAACATGTCTTTGATAAGAAATTTGAGCCAATTTGAACAACTTTCGTCCTGTCTCCAACCTTCGTTTCTTGGCGAAGGTTGTTGAGAGCGTGGTGGTGCAGCAGCTTCCAATGTTCCTGGAGGAAACCAATTACCTGGATCTGTACCAATCGGGCTTCCGGCCGGGTACAGCACAGAGATGGCATTGGTCACACTGATGGATGATCTCTGGAGGGCTCGGGACAGGGTTTTTTTCCTCTGTCCTAGTCCTATTAGACCTCTCGGCAGCTTTCGATACCATCAACCATGATATCCTATTGTGGCAGCTCGGGGGGTTGGGAGTGGGGGGCACCGTTTTATGGTGGTTCTTCTCCTACCTCTCGGGCTGCTTGCAATCGGTGTTGGCAGGGGGGCAGAGTTTGGGCCCGAGGCCTCTCACTTGTGGGGTGCCCTAGGGCTCGCCCCTCTCACCCCTCCTGTTCAACATCTATATGAAGCCGCTGGGTGAGATCATCCGGGACTTCGGGATGAGGTGTCATCAGTATGCTGATGATACTCAACTTTACATCTCCATCCCGACCCATATCAGAAATGCCCTCCCCATGATGTCCCATTGCCTGGATGCGGTGTGGATCTGGATGGGGAGGAACAGGCTTCGACTCAACCTGGCCAAGACTGAGTGGCTGTACATACCGGCATCTCGGATTACTCAGGAACCACAGTTGGTCATGTGGGGAGAGGTGTTGCCCCCCTTGAATAGGGCACATAACCTGGGCATCCTCCTGGATACACAGCTCAGTCTGGAGGAGCAGGTGGGGGCTGTGTCCAGGGGGGCCTTTGCCCAGGTGTGTCTGGTTCACCAGTTGTGCCCTTACCTGAGCAGAAATGCCCTGCAGACAGTCACTCATGCACTCGTCACTTCCCGAATTGACTACTGCAATGCTCTCTACATGGGACTACCCTTGCGGACCACCCAGAGGTTGTAGCTGGTGCAGAATGTGGCCGTGCAGGTTGTGATGGGAGTGCCCCAATACTCCCATGTTACACCCCTCCTGCGCAACCTGCATTGGTTGCCGGTTGCCTTCCGGGTGAGATTCAAGGTCTTAGTAACAACATATAAAGTCCTACATGGCTTGGGTCCAGGGTACTTGTGGGAACGTCTCCTGCCAGCATCACACTCCAATCGCCCTGTACGGTCCCACAGACAGGGCCTCCTTGGGATACTGTCGGCTAGACACTGTCGGCTGGCGGTGGCCAGGGGTAGGGCCTTCTCTGTGGGGCACCCACCCTGTGGAATCAATTTCCCATGGACCTTCATTTGACTCCGGATCTCCGCTCCTTCCGCTGCGACTTAAAGACTTGGCTATTTCAGCAGGCCGGCCTGGACTGAACCAAGAAGGGGGTTCTGTTTTTTTTTAAAATAATAGTTTTAAATTGTTTTGTTCTTAAATTAGGCTTGTATTGTTTAAGCCTTTTTAAATTAATTTATTGTATTGTATTTTTTTTGTGAGCCCCTGAGTCCTTAGGGAGAAGGGCGGCATACAAGTCTAATGATGATGATGATGATGATGATGATGATGATGATGATGATATTATTGGAACTCTTGTCCTGCAGCAAGTTGTCCTGTGGTGAGTTGTCCCACAACGAGTTGGCTGCAGAAATTGGCTATGGCAAGTTGGCTGTGGTGAATTGTCATAAACTCACAAGTGGGGGTTATAACTATACTTCGTATTATACTGCACTGAAAATAGTCAGAAATCATTTTTTTTCCTTCCCTACCCTTTCATTCTTTCTCCCTTTTCCCCTTTATTTTTTAGTTTTGTCTGTATTTGTATTTTGTTATAATTAACTCATTTTTTTTAAAGGAAGAAAATTGGAAGTTACTCATTTATATCTTTTATCTTTCTTTTTCTATTTTTTTCCTTTATTGCATTATAACCTACATAAAATTTGGATGAAGAACCAAAAATGACCTCAAAGAAAAGCAAGGATAACACTCAAAATAAAATGTGAGATAGGTGCCCAAAGGGACTGAAACAGAGGTGGTATTCAGCAGGTTCTGACCAGTTCTGGAGAACCGGTAGCGGAATTTTTGAGTAGTTCGGAGAACCAGCAAATACTACCTTTGACTGGAGATTTTACAGTATCCTTCCCCTGCCATGCCCACCAAGCCACGCCCACAGAACCGGTAGTAAAAAATTTCGAATCCCACCACTGGACTGAAAGCACACTGAAATAAAGCAACTCTCACTTGTTTATGGAAGAGAAGCAAGATGGGTCTGCTTGACCTTTTGGGGGAGAACATTCCATAAGGTGAGGCTACTGCAGGAAAGGTTTCATGCCCTGAAAAAGCCTCCCAAAGGGTAACAGCTTACAAAGGAACCATTTTCGTTTCCCAAACCTTAGACAGTTGTTTACACGAAAGAGGCCAGGGCAGCTCAAGAAGCAATCACAATTTCAGGAGTTAAAAGGATCAGAATATTTATTCACCCACAGAAATGCCGTTGCTTAGATGACAGTGAGCCTAACACGTTCATCACCATTTTGGGGTTATTATCAACTTTGCAGAAAAACAAAAGGAGACTTAAATCAACAGGAAAGATGCTCAGTCTAAGCCTACCTGATTTCTTATTTTTGATTGGTAAGCAGCTGCCTATAAAGAGAAAGTGGTGCATGCATTTATCTTTGCTGAGAGGTGACAGTGAGTAAGAAAGAATGGGAATGGACCATTGTTAAAACATGTTCCAAAATGCAATATACTGCAAAGAATATTGCATTAACCCAAGAGATTTGATAGCATTTAGTTAAAAATCAATGCATATTACTTTGTTTCCTTTTAAAGTAGGCCGTTCTGGTCAAGAGGAATCATAATAATCATTAATTCTTGACTACAGCAGCCATCAGATCTGAAAACTTGCTGTATATTTGTCATCTCTTTTTATGTTCAGAACATTTATACTGACAGATGTGAAGAGCTGACTAGAATTCAAAAGCTTATCTTGATGCTTCTTACTGTTCCTCCTTCATACCCTCCTCCAAATAATCTCATCAACATTGAGTTTATCTTTTTTACCCTAAGCTAAATGTAGTGGCTAACATTTTTTCTAGATTACATTTTATTTTAGCTCTTTTTTTTAATGCTACCCTCCCTCCAGTCATCGGTGTAGGGACCAGGATGCCAAAAAATGAAAAGTTATGAGTGTTTATTGGGGCTAATTGTATGAAGATTGCTTTTATGTTTTATCCATCCTGGGGCTCTTATTAATGCATATTATTATGATTAGTTGCACAATCAGCCAGCTGTTTAGACTGGATTTGGCACTGTTAACCACCCATCAAATCTTTCCCAGGGACCTGGGATAGACAGATGTTGTTTGAGGTGTTAAAGGTATCATCACAGGATGTAAGCTGTTCTAAGTAAAGCTGACTTCTACAAATGACAGGTGGGGATTTTTTTCAATGTCGATGATGTTCAAGTAGTGTTTCAGATGTTGTGGTATTGCACCCAAGGCACCTATTTCTATTGGTACTATCCTTGCTTTATTTTGCCACATACTCTGTTTGTAGGTCTTCGTGTTTTGAGATTTTCTTCAGTTCTTTCTGTTCTGCTATCTCCAGGTGCTATAACATCTACTATCCAGATTTTTCTTTCTTTCTTATCAATAATTATTAAGTTTGGAATGTTAAGTGGCAAATTCTTGTATGTTTGAATTCTAAAATCTCAGAGCCCTTTAGCTTTTTTATTTTCTGTTACTTTGTTTGTTTTGTGGTGCCACCAGTTCATGCTTTCTGGCAAATGGTATTTCTTGCAGATATTCCAAAGCATCATTGTTGTTACTTTGTCATGCTGTTGTTTGTAATTTGCAGCAGCAAATGGATGGTCCACTGTTTCTTTAGCTTCTTTGCATGGATGGCATTTGCTGTTTGTTGCTGTCTTCTCAATTCTGGCTCTGTATGCATTTGTTCTTAATGCTTAATCTTGCCAGCCACAATTAACCCCTCATCTCTTTCTTCAACGTTCCTGCTTTTAGATGTTGCCAGGTCTTGCTGCTATCTGCTTTGTCCATTAGATCTTTTATATACTTGATCATTAATATTTGCCTTATTATGTCTCTTTTCTGTTCTTCATTTGGTCTCTCCAGTAGGTCGCTTTGGTCTCTCCAGTATTCAGCAAGCCTTCATAATGTACTATCTTCAGTGCATTTTCTTCAGTATCTTTCAGATATTCTTCCAATACCATTTTTCTTCTCAAACTGCCTAGTGTGCTTGCAATATTACATGCCCATTGGTAAGTAGAGTCTGTCTATGTCACTACATGAAGAAAGAGCATGATTCATGGTCATTATTTTCATGGTCTTTTTGGCCAGGGCTTTTAGTTTTGTTTGATCCCAGTCCACTATTCCAGCTATGTATCTGGTGATTAGAGTTGTCCAGGTATTAATTGCTTTGATGTTATTTCTTCTACTGAGTTTGGACTTTAAAATCTTCTTCACTGTCATGATGTTCTAACCTTCTTGACTTTGGTGTGCTTGATGTTGTCAACTTGAAGGATTTCCATGTATTTGTAGTGATCGTCTTCATCAAGACTTTGATGTTATTTCTATAGGACATTTTGATTCCTTCAGTTTCACTATTTTTCCCTGTTGATAGTAGGGATGGAACATTTGTTTAGTGCACACAGTGCAGTAATGGGATTCAAATTTTTTTTTACTACTGGTTCTGTGGGCATGGCTTAATGGGCATGGTGTGGCTTGGCGTGGCTTGGTGGACATGGCTTGGTGAGTGTGGCAGGGGGAGAATACTGTAAAATCTCTATTCCCACCCTACCCCAGGGGAAGGATACTGCAAAATCCCCATTCCCTCCCCACCCCACTAACCTGCTTTCCAGCTCTGTTCTCCTGTGCAGGGCAACAAAAGAAGACCCAGCCAATCAGCTGGGACTCAGAGGTAGAGAATAGATGGGGCAGAGCCAGTCAGAGGTGGCATTTGCCAGTTCTCCGAACTACTCAAAATTTCCATTACTGGTTCTCCAAACTACTCAAAATTTCCACTATTGGTTCTCTGAACTACTCAAAATTTCTGCTACCAGTTCTCCAGAACTGGTCAGAACCTGCTGAATACCACCTCTGACACAGCGTGGAGCAATTTATTTATTTATTTATTTATTTATTTATTTATTTATTTATTTATAATTGGACTTATATGCCGCCCCCTCTCCGCAAGGACTCGGGGTGGCTCACAATTAAAACACAGTACAACAATCAATAAATATTTAAAACAAAATTAGATCAATAAGCCCAATTGCTAAAACCCATTAAAATACTTAAAAAGAACCCCAGGAGGTCAGTCCAGCCCGGCCTGTTAAAACAGCCAGGTCTTCAGATCGTGGCGGAAGGAGCGGAGATCAGGAGCCAACCGGAGCTCCAGAGGGAGTTGGTTCCACAGGGCGGGGGCCGCACAGAATAGGCCCTTCCCCGGTGCACCGCTAGCCGACATTGTCTAGCCGATGGTACCCCGAGGAGTCCCCGTCTGTGCACACGCACAGGGCGATTGGTGTTTGATATTGGCAGAAGACGCGCCCGCAAGTACCCCGGACCCATATCGTAAAGGACTTTGAATGTTAACACCAACACCTTGAATCTCACCCGGAGGGCAACCGGCAACCAATGCAGCTCACGCAGGAGGGGTGTAACATGGGAGTATCGGGAAACTCCCATCACAACCTGCACAGCTGCATTCTGCACCAGCTGAAGCCTCTGGATGGTATGCAAGGGCAGTCCTAAATAGAGAACGTTGCAGTAGTCAAGTTGGGACGTCACAAGTGCATGAGTGATCATGCAAAGGGCATCTCGGTCCAGATACGGGCATAACTGGCGAACCAGTCGGACCTGGGCAAAAGCCCCCCTGGCCACGGCCCCCACCTACTCCTCCAAACTAAGCCATGAATCCAGGAGGACTCCCAGGTTCTGAGCCCTATCCACAGGGGGCAACACCTCTCCCCTTATGACCAAAGATGGAATCAACTGACTGGGCCGAGATGCCTGTACGCACAACCACTCAGTCTTAGCCGGGTTGAGCTGTAGTCCGTTCCTGCCCATCCAGGTCCATACCGCATCCAGACAATGGGTCATCACGGAGAGGGCATCACTGATTTGGCTTGGGGTGGAGATATATAACTGGGTATCATCAGCATACTGATGATACCTCACCCCAAAACCACAGATGATCTCACCCAGAGGCTTCATATAGATGAATGATTTTACCTTAGATAGTGTTTTTCCATATAGCATCAGATCATTTTTGTATTATTATTTTGAATGGTTTAACCAATTCTGAAACTATTCTGAACATCAGAACTACATTTTACTTTACCTTCATCATAATCCCTAATGCCTAATATTTTCAGTTCTTATGATATATATTAAAAATGGCTGACCTTTGTTTTCTTATGGAGTAATTTGTGCTCTCTGAGCTTGGTTATTTTCATTCAATAGTTTCCTGATTACGGTCTTGTTTACTACTTGTTGTTTATTTGGTGTTAATCCTGGTGTTGGCTCCTATTTAACTTGGTGTTGATTGCTTTGATACCTTTTTTAGCTTTTTATTGTCTCTGTTGAATGGCGTGTAAATGTGGTTTATTTCTATGTGCCTGTTTATGGCTGATTTCTCTGAATGCCAAACTTCCAGGAATTCCTTAATATTTTTGGATTTAGCTTGATCTGTGATGCCCACAGTTTCTCAATTGAAACTATGGTTAAGTCTGTCCATGTGCTGCAAAATTAAGGAGTTTAATTGTGTTTTCTGTCTATCAGTTGGTGTTCATGGATGTACTCTACTAGTCTTCTGTCTATTTGTTCTGCAAAATAGCTGTTACAGTTCTTACACAGTGTGTTGTATACACGACTTTTATTTTTTTCTTTTAGGGCTGCTAGGTCTTTTGGTTTATAAAAGCTGTTTTGAAGGGCTTTAATTGGTTTATGTGCTATGGTGACACCATGTGCTTGTAATTCTCTGTTGGTAGTTTCTGAGATTTTTTTTATGTATGACCATGTTATCCTTGTTATCTATACATTCATAACTGCAGTGCACAATTCAACTATTCCCATCTTCCTCCTTATCTCTGCCCTTTTGGTAGCCATGGAAACTAGCATTTGCCTCTGCCCCTAACTGACCTTCAGCATCTTCTTCCTCTTGCTTTTGATGAGGCAATCCCAGCCAAGACAGTTGCTAGCCTCAACACAAGGCTTTCCCACGTTCTCATGTGTCCTCCAAATTTTGAGCATGAGAGCATGAGGATGTTGCAGTAGCTGTAGCTTCAAAGACCAGCTGTAACATTCATTGTTGTAAATTCAAAGTTGCTGAATCAATAGTCATTAAAGGAGGACTATCTCTATGCAGTTCTTTTGCCATTGTTGCATGCTTTATGAAGACATACATTTTTGGTACAAAATATGGCAAACATTTTTTTAGGTGGACCTCACTGTATTTTTTGAATGAGACAGAAGAAAAGATTACTCCAGAGCTTGGAAAAAGTTAATTCTTCCCATTTTTTAAAAGGGTTTTGCATTTGCTAGGTACATTTGCATTTCTTTGATAGTTCTGCATTTGCATTTAAGTTTCTACTAAACCAGCAAAGGTACAGTATTTCTTCCATGCATGAGATGATGGGAGGAAATAGGTTTTCTTTTCACTTTTCAGTGAGCACAGTTAATTTTAAACACTGTACCAAGGCAATCAGGACTCTTGTCATAGATCTTGAAATACATCCATTGGGAGACTCAGCTTTATTCTTAGAACTTTTTCAGTATTCTTTTTCCTGTATTGTCTCCCACTGATATCCATATTTCTATCTTTCCCAAAAAAACCCCTCCCCCCCCAAAATCTGACAGGGGGGGTTGCCTTTAAAGAAATCTATATATGCAGCTGCATATTGTCCTTCTTTCCCACCCTGCGCACTTAGTCGATTAATCCATTAGGGTGATCAAATGGAAAGGAGAAAAGACTGCTTGCACCTTGCAGAGTTCTGTCAGCTTCCAAATCTAAGCCAAAGTGATGTGCCCCAGAGGAATATGAAAGAGTGAACCTGCTGAAATACTCTATTCCCATCAAAAGTCTTATCTTCTGTGTAATGCTCGCTGTATGATTCAAGGGTACCTCAAGTTCATCAAGTAAAAGAACAAGTTGCCTCTGTGCAGAAGGACCTCAGGCAAACAATGTGGAAATAGTCAGGAAGAATCTGATTGAGGTATTTAAAATCACTTCAAGGGCAAGTAATAAGCATTTATTCAGTGGCTGTTATGAATGCAAGATATGCCATACACTGTCTGTCTGTCTGTCTGTCTGTCTGTCTGTCTGTCTGCCTGCCTGCCTGCCTGCCTGCCTGCCTGCCTGCCTGCCTTGCTGCTGCTGCTGCTGCTGCTGCTGCTTCTCCTTCTCCTTCTCCTTCTCCTTCTCCTTCTCCTTCTCCTTCTCCTTCTCCTTCTCCTTCTCCTTCTCCTTCTCCTTCTTCTTCTTCTTCTTCTTCTTCTTCTATCTATCTCTCTCTCTCTCTCCATCCATCCATCCATCGATCTACACACACACACACACACACACACACACTACATATAACTGATTTGACGTTTAGAAGGTAAATAGAAAGCTTGAGGGTTATGCAGTTATGAAACTGGTGGAAATGCTTTTCCAAGTATTGCTATCTTTCTTTCTTCCTCATTGGGAAGAAACTGGGAACCTCCCAGATGTAATGGGATAACTCTTAGAATCCCATTAGTCATATAAACTGGGAATGCTAGTAATTGCAGAATTCTGGCTAGACACAATATCCTGGGCGGTGGAAGAAAGTTATTTATGGCTGCATTTGCTCACTAGATGAATTGGGAAAATAAACCTTGAGGCATAATGTGAGCCTTAATGAGGTCAATAATATTGTCAAGAAGGAACATAGTTTGCATTCAATTGATTGTCTTTGATGGTGATGGAAGTGAGGAAATAAGGATGACCATTGGCTTGATCCTCAGAGCCAAATTTCCTTGAAGTAGCATTTGCGGTTTATTATCTACAATCAAGATAATTGTCTGTCTATCTGTTGGTTCATTCATTCATTCATTCATTCATTCATTCATTCATTAAATTTTTTACTCTGCTGCAATCATAATCTCATCAGCTTACCCCAAAAAAATTACAAATAATAAAAAATAACTTCATATAAACCCCCAAACAGTTGCTGGCATCAACACTCAGACATCCTCCAGAAAAGCTCCATTTTCAGCAGTTTTCAAAAGGCAGATAATATTGAAACCCATCAAACCTCCCTCAGGAGCTATTCTAGTTTCTAACATGCTTATCTTTCAGAAGCCTGGCAACTGTGAATACGGATAATATGATGTATAAAGCAGAAAGGACAGAGCCACTTTTGAGCCTGTAGCAATTGTGCAAATACTTAATTTTAATGATTTTGATTCTAGTGCGATTGTGCATTTGTCCATCTGTCCTCTTACCTCAATATAGCTTTTCCATGAACAGATGAAGCATTAATGATTCACAGGAATCTTTCGGTGTTGCCAAGGGAAATATATATATATATATATGTAGGTCTAGGTGTATTCGGGTCTTGTCCCGTGTAAGATTGAGAATACCTTGGCAACGTTTCGACGAAATCTCATCCGTCATCTTCAGGCTGGTGTCTTCAGCTTCGTTCTCCTGGGAGAAGTGAATATATATATATATATATATATATATATATATATATATATATATTCGTAGATTTTCACAGGTAAAGGTATGTAGGTCTTGGTGTATTCGGGTCTTGTCCCATGTAAGATTGAGAATACCTTGGCAACGTTTCGACGAAATCTCATCTGTCATCTTCAGGCTGGTGTCTTCAGCTTCGTTCTCCTGGGAGAAGTGAATATATATATATATATATATATATATATATATATATATATGTTTTCGTGACGTCCTGGGTGTCACAACAATAGAACTCAGAAGGTCATCACACAGCCCATTACCCAGGTCGTTACAACACAAAAGGCTGAGAGACACACATCCAGCACCTCAGCCACACAGGGTCTCAGGAAAAAGCCATCCAATCTGCATACATCAACTCCACAAACCAATCAAGAAGTAACAACACAGCCAACTCTAGAGTTTAAAAGGGAAAAACAGCCACGATCACACACTTCTCCCAGGAGAACGAAGCTGAAGACACCAGCCTGAAGATGACGGATGAGATTTCGTTGAAATGTTGCCAAGGTATTCTCAATCTTACATGGGACAAGACCCGAATACACCAAGACCTACATATATATATATATATATATATATATATATATATATATATATATATATATATTCATAGATTTTCATGGGTAAAGGTATGTAGGTCTTGGCGTATTCGGGTCTTGTCCCGTGTAAGATTGAGAATACCTTGGCGACGTTTTGACGAGATCCCACTAGCCATCTTCAGGCTGGTGTCTTCGGCTTGTGCCAGCAAAGCGTGATCTGAGCTGCCTTCTCTCTATAAATACTGGAGGGGAGGTGTGGTGTGCTGGCTGTGCTGTAAGCGGGTTGGTTGGCTGGGTTTTGGGCTATGTTGTATATATATAACATTTCTGAAGTATATGTTTTTTCCCTCCCTGCTAAATATCAAAAGCATGCAAGTGTCAGCATTTAAACATTTTTGTATTTTCTTTACCATGATTTGCCAGCATAGCTCTATCCTTTTGTTTTGTCCCTGCATGTCTTATTAAATCTATGAAGTTAGGCTGCCTTCAGAACAATGGATTGCAATTTGTGCTGACTGGGGCTAAGGAAAAAAAGATTGTAGAAAGATCAGACTAATTATTACATACCATATTTATCTGAGAAGAGAGACCCAGTTTTGTATAGTAGTTAAAGGCCAGACTAGAAGCCAGGAGTCTGTGAATTCTAGTCTACTTTCAATTTAATCCTTTTCATAACACCTAACAAAACGTTCTTGCCCGCCAGTCTGCCTTCCATCTCCCTCCCTCCCTCCCTCCTAGTACAGATTCCCTCTCTGTCTCCATCTAGTTCTGAGATTTTCTTTTGGTTGTATTTCTAGAAGGAGAAAAGGCTATATATGTGCATATGTATAATTGTGTGTGGGCATAAGAGACAAATGATGAGCAGATGGGAAATCAGTTAATTTTCTAACTTGAGTATCTCATTCTATAGAAAGCTTTAATTGTTAACTATATTATTTTTGGGGTCCAACCTCGCCTCTTTCTTACAGTGTGGCTTCTGCAAGTTTATATTTCTATATATGCACACTAAAATATATGCATACTTGTATACAAATGCCTTGCAGCGGGATGGGTGGGTGGCAAACAGATTCAGTAAATAATAATAATAAATAATACCCTCACATTTATTGATAGAGAGAAAGAAGCGTCCTGGATTGGTTTGGCATTGACAATTCTAAATTAACCATAAAACAAACTCATGGGGTTTGTATGTATCTGATTTGCCTAACTTTTTATAGCGGGGGAATTGTCTCATGTTCACAACTGGGTTAAATGTTATAAAAATTGTAAATCAGTGTTAAGTGTGCATGAGCCATTATGTGCTCATGTCCATAGGTGTGCATGCAGACTCCTTGTGATCTGGTCTTCTTTCATATTGTAATGTGTTCAGGGTGGTTCTGATATAAAGCAGGATGCATACAAATCAATTTCACTTGTAAAATGCTGCTTTACAAAAATATGCTATTTTTCATAGTACAAGAAAGACTATCCATTACTTTCTCATTTACATTCCACATCTCTCTCTTTCTCTCCTGCATCTATTATTACTAAAGGATGTTTTAATCTTTTCAGTTTGGTCCTATTTTTCTTATTTATCTCTATCTGAACTTCCATTTCACTATTGTTCCAAAGCCCTCATTACTTGACATTTATTCATAGGTCTATTCTTATCTGTGCCAGCTTCAGTTATATCTTAACCCTGTGATGGCGAACCTATGGCACGTGTGCCACAGGTGGCACACAGAGCCATTTGTACTGGCATGCAAGCTGTAGGCAAACTTACCTCACTGCACATGCGTGCGCCTCAGCTGATTTTCAGCCTGTTTGAGGTCTTTTTGGCATCCCAGAGGCTTGATGAAAGCCTTTGTAGCCTGAAAAATAGGCCCGTTTTGTCACTTCCTTTATTTCCAGAAATACTGGAAGTGACAAAACGGGCCTATTTTTCGGGCTGTAGAGGCTTTCATCAAGCCTCTGGGAGGTCAAAAAAGGCATCAAATGGGCCAAAAAATCAGCTGGGAGGTGACATGCAAGTAAGGGGGGGAATTGGATGCACATGCAAGTAGGCGTGGGGGGGGCTCATTGCCTTCTGGGTGCTGGCATGCAATTTTTGGCACAGGAGCCCCAAAAGGTTAGCCACCACTGTATTAACTCTATCCAGATACTAATCTCATATCCTACCCCTTATTTCTCCCTGGGTCTCTTTCTTGCTGTGCCCTCTGATCAGCTAACTCAGTTCAATTCCAGTTGATTTTTGGAACTGCTATTGGAATTGGTTGACATCACACTACTGCCACATCTTGTATTGCTGGGTCTTGCTCATGCTGACCTTGAATCTTCTGATTTTGACTCTGCAGTGATAAGTCTTTCAGTATTGTTTCTTCTAGCTTTAACTCTCTTGGATATTTGGTGCATCTGATCCCCTCTGGCTTAACTTCTTTCTTGCACCTGGTGCTTCTCTCTCCCACTTACCTTTCTTTATCCCATACCAGGCTGTTGAACACTGATGCCTCTTTATCTCTGAGATAGCTCCTGGTGCAACTGCTACTATGTTTGGATATACAGTAAGTGCTAGCTGATTAGAATTGCACTATCATCAGCAAAGCCTTTTAGATACCCTTTGAAGCTCTTCTGTTAATCTTCAACTACCTTCCTTATTCCAAAAGTAGAGGGACTTCCTTCTCCCTTTCTTCTTCTTCTTCGGATTTGGTTCTCCCTAGAACCAGAATCCACCAGAGCTAGATTTCCTGCTGAGCTGTGAAACATTTTCTGCTTGGACTTTCATCAGCTGTACTTACAACTTATCCACAGCTGTTGTCTTTCCTTTTGCAAACTTTGGCTGTGTCTGCTGTAACTAATTGAATAACAGAGTTGGAAGGGACCTTTGAGTCCAACTTCCTGCTCAAACTAAATTCCTCTGGATTCTCTTCCTCAGTTGCTTTTTCCTCCCTCTTCTTTTCTTCTATGGCAGCAGTCCCCCAACCTTTTTGGCACCAGCTCTGTGGAAGACAATTTTTCTACAGTTTGTGGGGGGGGGGAGAGGAGGGAGCAAGAGCGGGGAGGAGAATCATGCAACTAGATCCCACATATGAGCAGTTTTACTCACCTGTTGCTCACCTCCAGCTGTGCGGCCTAGTTTCTAACAGGCCACAGAATGATACTGGTATGTGGCCCAAGGGTTGGATAACCCTGTTCTATGGAATTCTTCAACAAAGCACAATTCTACATAGCACAAACATCTGGATACAGATACGCTGCAGACCTTCCCTCCTTCCTTCCCTCCCTCCCTCCCTCTCTCTTTTGTTTTTCTGTCTTCTGGCATTTTGAAAATCAGTGTGTTTAAAACAGCTGCATTCCTTTTAAAGGGAATAGCTCCCTTTTTCTTCTGTTATTTTTTCTTGTGAGGGGCCCTTCTTAAGCTTTTAGAGAAATAGAAATGAGACAAAACTGAATGACATTTGGTTTCCTTCACAACCATCCTCTAACCTGATCATAGTTTAGAATCCTCAGAGAAACAGGGAAAGGTAACTGTATAAATTATAATTCTAAGCCTTTTGTCACATAAAATGCTTTACAGAAAAATTCTTTGTTATTCCTCATTCACACACATACCATATTATCTGACCCTGAAATGGCTATGAAGCTGGATTGTGACGCTTGCCAACTCTTTTTACTTTACAGCAAAGAATAAAATGGTGCTGCTATGCATGCTAAGTATAGTTTTGGCTAAACATATTATATAAATGGAGCCTGGGAAATAACAAAGGTATTTTACGATCTGGTGACATATACCTTGTCAATTGTTGTAGACAATTATTTGAGGTAAGCTTAGATTGTAGATCAAATATTATATTTTTTTGTATTTTTAAGTCACTCAGTATTCATTTTGCAAGGGTCTCACTATATCCTTGAGGTTCAACATGCCTGACCTGTGTCCAAAGAAGATTTGACAGAAGAAATAGGCAGATGACAAATAATTGTTCAAGTTTGAGATTTCAGTTTCTTTTGCAGATCGGACAATGATTATCAAACAATTGTAACCAATCTATAGAGATGATAGTTGGCACATCTGTAATGTCAAATATTACTCTCTATATTTTGTTCATCAAATTCTATTTAGGGAATCTTCCCCAAATAGAAGAGCCATATTGTTTGTTGGTATAGATTCAAGCAAGAGACAATTTGCCTATTCATATTTTTTTATATCTCGTAAGCCGCTGGACACATGTGCTGATAATGGCAGTGGAGGAAAAATTGGATTCTGATTGTCAAAGGGTAATGATGAATGTGAATTTACATAACAAAAGCATCAAACAAACTGCTTCTAGCAATTAGAGAACAGCTTGATGCAAGAGACTAAAATTTGAAAGACTGCACCCTTTCAAAATACACATGCTAATGTAGTATAGAGATGAGGAGAGCTTTCTTCACTAACAAGTGGACTCGCCTTTGAATAAGCACTAATGGCAAAAGAGAAATTCATTAGGTTGGAGAAGAGAGTGAATGCTATTTAGCTATCCATCCTCAATCACTTTTACCAAAGTTCAAAGAGAATGGATTAAAAATTGGGAGTGGGTGCAGCAATGTTAGGCAGTAATATTTATTTTCTTCCTTTTTATTCATTGCTGGTGCTATAATGTGAATATAAAGTTAGTTTTATATACCCTACTTAATACAACCCTACTATATAGGCTTTCATGGCTATAAATGAGGTGACATCAAAGTACAATAGGAAGGAAAAACATGATGACTTTGAACGTGCAATTTGGCTCAGTGATTTTGCTTAACTCTTCTCCAGCATGTTTGGGGATTGAAGAATCACCAGTAAAATCCTTTTTGAATGGGATGGATTCTTCAATTAAAGAAAAGGCTCCCCCCCCCTTCTTTTTCCAGAGCATGTATAGCGGAATTGGTTAGGAGACTTCTGGCAAATTATTTTTTCTTCCTCTTTAGTCTATTAGCCATGAGCTAATGCAGAAAAGTAGCTGTCAGCGGCTGGCAGATCCTGCAGGTACCCAACTGAGCAGAAGTGTTCGATGAGCTTGTTAAAATTTCAGACTGTTATTCTAAACGAGCATACACATACTGCACTCTTTAAACTGGCTTAATAGCCACTTGATAGAACCTTTGGCAACTATAGCTGAGTGAAGGGAATTAGGGACTTCTAAATGGTAATTCTCTACCCCCATACTTAGTTTAGAATTCCTTGGATTCTTTGGAGGCAGATCTGGCAATTAAAACTAGTATAAATCCAATATACCTTTATGATTCAAACACAACTTTTGTGCAGCTTAGTTCCCTCTATAGCTTTCGAACAGTCTGCAAATCAAAGCCAGACTCAGTATCTAGGGTAACCAAATACAATGGATGTCTATATTTTTCATTGGAAAAGAGGGAATTTTAGCTACTGATTTCTTAATTCCTCCACTACAGGAATGCCTTTCGTTGTTACAATTGTTAACATACAGGTACCTTATGTGCTCTATCATTGCTAGCCTGCCCTTTTGACAGTATACTATATAGAATATTTGGTTCCTAATCAACCTGGGTTCCATAAGTACCATTCAGATATAAATATCTATTTAAAAATCCACACTCTACTTGCAAAGGGAGCAGTCCTTGCATCTGTAAATTTGAAGCAAATTTGCTAGGTGTGAGCCAGGGAGATTTATTTTATTTTATTTTTTGGGAGGAAAGGAAGAATAAACTTTTTCATCTAAAGCTGAATGTTGTTTCTCTGAAGTTTTAACATGCAGGAGAATAACCAAACACTTAGCAGGCCGTTCACTGCAGATAATTGTCTTTCTTTTAAGCAGGCTTTAAATATTAAATGCACTCTGATATATTTAGGAGCTCTGCCTGCAGAGTCTCAAACAGTAATTGGATGCTGCTTAGAAAGTGAATTTGTAATGCTGGCTGTTCAATGTTTCACTGGCAACAATAATTTCCCAAATGGAAGATGGCAAAAATGTAGGCTGTGAAAAAGAAAGGAATGCAGGCAAGGTAGACATTTATATGCTTTGTTGAATTATCAATTTTTCATCATCTCTTTTGGGGGGAGGAGAAGGGAGGGACGTAAGTTTTTAAACGCACATGGAGCTAGTTCGTAATACATTGCTACAACCAACAACATTTTCCACCACAAGAAGTGGCATCATCAAGACTCTGGTTCCGCTCTGTGGAACCAACTACCCCTGGGGCTCCGCTTGGCCCCTGATCTCTGCACCTTCCACCATGATTTAAAAACCTGGTTGTTTGAACAGGCTGTGCTGTGCTGACTCCTCGGGGGGCTGGTTTTCTATTTTAAATTATTAATGGGTTTTTAGTTTAATTTGGCTTGTTTAATTTAATCCTATTTTAGTTAAGTAATTTATAGTGCTGCTTTTAGTTGTGAGCTTCCCCGAGTCCTTTTTGGAGAGGGGGTGGCATACAAGTCAAATAAATAAATTAAATAAAGACAGTGGGCATGTCTCTTGCTGAAGAATAAGGAACTTTGTCTGTAGAGATTAATTGATATGAAAGTGCAGTCTTTGAGCTGTTCCCAAGGCAAAAGTTCACTTGAGGTTTCTCAGGTTTTGGTGCATATATAATATGCACTGATGAGATTAGGCAAATAGGCATTCAATCTGTCCTTCAACTGTTACTTTCATCCTGACATCTGTGGGATACTTATCTTTAGTGCAGAATCTAGTGTTCAAGTAGTCCTTGACTTACAACAGTTCATTTAGTGACCATGAGAAGTTACAATGGCACTGAAAAAAGTGGCTTATGACTGTTTTTCACACTTATGACCGCTGCAGCATCCTCACAGTCATACGATCAAAATTCAGATGCTTGGCAACTGACTCATATTTATGACAGTTGCAGTGTCCCCAAGTCATGTCATCATGTTTTGGGTCCTTCTGACAAGCAAAAGCAATGGGAAAGCCAACTTTAGTTAACAAATGTGTTACTGATTTGACAACTGCAGCAATTCCCTTAATGACTGTGGCAAGAAAGATCGTAGAATGGGGCAAGAGACTTACTTAACTGTCTCACTTAGCAACATACATTTTGAACTGAACTGTGATCGTAAGTCGAGGACTACCTTATCAGTTGAGATTCTTCACAAAGTTTAAACTGAGAAACTGGTCAGTCCTTTGTGATTGCAACAAAATGATGATGTGAGAAGAAGAATGAAGCCAGCAGGATTGCTCGTTCTTCTTCTTTTCTTTGCAGAAAATGCCCAACACTGTTTTCGGTAGTATAGTGATCAATATTTTTTTTTGTAGTCTGATATTCCAAGTTCACAATGTGTACAAGTTATTTATTATGATGGTGATGACATTTTTAAGTGCACAATGATTGCTAGCTTTTCTGAGACAGACCTGCACATAGCCATTATGTGCATTAAAACATTATGATTACAGAGTGCTGAGTGGACTCTGTTATATTATGGACACATGCCAAAATATTTACCCTATGGGCAATATCTTAATGTTTCTGGGTGTTTGAACTATGGGGAAATGTAAGAGACTGGAAATGTTATAAAAAAGTTAACTATGTGTAATCCTTTATTTTTTTAGAACACATATAACACAATTCTGTTACATGCATGTTTTTTTTCAGAAGTTTCACCCATGTACAATTATTCTATCAAAAATAATTACAAATAGAAAGATTAGGAAAATTGTAGGATCAAGCTTAAGTGCCAGTCCCCCTCCCCTCCATTTATTTGTTCAACAATGAATCTCCCTTGAATTGGGGTTTGTTTGTGAGCTTACAGACAAATCCATGGAATTTTCATAACAAAACTATGAAAGACATTTGCTATTTTATTTATTTATTTATTTATTATTGGGACTTGTATGCCGCCCCATCTCCGAAGACTCGGGGCAGCTCACAACTAAAAACAGCAACAACAATAAATAGATTAAGAAAGAATTAAACTAAACAAGCCCCAAAGAGAATATAATTACAAAGAATACAAAAAATAAAACCACCCTACCCAAAGGGTCACAGCCCGGATTGGTCAAACAACCAGGTCTTCAAGTCATGGTGGAAGGTGCGGAGGTCAGGGGCCAGGCAGAGCTCCAAGGGAAGTTGGTTCCAGAGGTCGGGGGCCGTGACCGAATAGGCTCGTCGTTGGGGGACCGCCAACCGGCATTGGCCGGACGACGGGACCCCAAGGAGTCCTTGTCTATGTGCTCGCACAGGGCGGTTAGTATTCGATGTCGGCAGGAGTCGCTCCCTTAAATATTGAGGACCCATGTCATGAAGGACTTTGTATGTTAAAGTTAAAACCTTGAATCTCACCTGGAGTGCAACCGGCAGCCAATGCAAGCAGCGCAGCAGGGGTGTAACATGGGAGAACCGGGAAACTCCCATCACCACCCGCGTCACCGCATTCTGCACCAGCTGCAATCTCCGGATGGTATGCAAGGGCAGTCCTAAATAGAGAGCATTGCAGTAGTCGAGTCTGGAGGTAACAAGGGCATGAGTAACTGTGCGCAGGGCATCCCAGTCCAGAAAAGGGCGTAGTTGGCGAACTGGGTGGAGCTGGGCAAAGGCCCCCCTGGTAACGGCCCCCACCTGCTCCTCCAACTGAAGCCATACATCCAGGAGGACCCCCAGATTCCACGCCCTATCCACAGGGGGTAACACCACACCCCCTATGGTTAATGATGGACATTCCAGACTGGGCCAGGACGCCGGTATGCACAGCCACTCAGTCTTGGCCGGGTTGAGACGAAGCATGTTTCCGTTCATCCAGATCTGTATTGCATCCAAACACTGGGATGGGCATCACCGATCTGGTTCGGGATGGAGATGTACAGCTGGGTGTCATCTGCGTACTGGTGGAAACTCACCTCGAAACCATGGATGATCTCACCCAGCGGCTTCATATAGATGTTAAATAGCAGAGGGGAGAGAACCAACCCCTGAGGGACCCCACAGGAGAGCACCCTCGAGGTCGACCTCTGTCCCCCTGCCAGTACCGACTGCGATCGCCCTGAGAGGTAGGAGGTGAACCACTGAAGTACAGTGGCCCCCATACCCAACCCCCCAAGGTGTCACAGAAGGATACCATGGTCGATGGTATCAAAAGTCGCTGAGAGGTCTAATAGGACCAGGACAGAGGAAAAACCCCTGTCCGAGCCCTCCAGAGATCATCCATCAGCGCGACCAATGCTGTCTCCATGCTGAAACCAGGTCAGAAGCCCAATTGATATGGATCCAGGTAGTCCACTTCATTCAGGAAAAGTGGAAACTGCCGAGCCACCACACTCTCAACAACCTTCGCCAAAAAGCGAAGGTTGGAGACTGGATGAAAGTTGTCTAACACGGTTGGGTCCAGGGCAGGCTTCTTCAGGAGGGGTCTCACCACCGCCTCCTTCAAGGTGGAGGGAAAAACACCCTCCCTTAACGAAGTGTTGACAACTGCCCGGAGCCAACCGCAGGTGACCTCCCTGGCAGCATAAGCCAGCCAGGAAGGGCACAAGTCCAATAAACATGTGGTGGAACTCAGGCACCGCATAATCCCATCCACTTCATCCTCAGAAACAGGATCGAACTCATCCCAGAACACAGTGGCCAGACTGCCTGTACCCCATTCCTCAGACCACTGCAAATCAGAGGTCAACCCGCTCTGAATTCGAGCGATCTTATCCGACAGATATTGACCAAACTCCTCAGCCCTTCCCCGCAACGGGTCCGCCCCCTCCTCTGGACGAAGGAGAGAGCGGGTAACCCGAAACAGGGCAGCTGGGCGGTTATCTGCGGACGCTATGAGGGCGGAGAGATAAGACCTTCTCTCTGCTCTCATAGCTACCAGGTAAGTCCTAATATGGGCTCTTAGCTGGGCTCAATCGGCCTGGGAGCAGGTGGACCTCCACCTGCTCTCTAAGCCCCTCCAATGGCGTTTCATCTCCCGGAGCTCCTCCGAATACCAAGGAGCCATCCGGGATCCGCAATGTGTGAGGGGTCACATGGGGACAACCCTGTCGAGGGCATCTGACACGGCCTGTTGCCAAGCGGCCGCCAGATCCTCGACAGAGCTGTGGGCAAGGGAAGGGGGAAGGAGCCCCAACTCCGCCTCGAACCGCTCCGGGTCCATAAGGCGTCTGGGGCGGAACTATCTAAGCGGCACCTCATCCCAGCAGTGGGGGGCGGCCTGTTGGAAGACCAGCCGTAGGAGATAGTGATCAGACCATGGAACGTGCAGAGCCATAAAAGTGGCTTGCCCTCTGTCACTACGCCACTGCTCAGAGACAAAAACTAGGTCAAGAGTGTTCCCCCCCTCATGAGTAGGGCCCTGAATTAATTGGGTCAGGCCCATGGCTTCCATGGAAGCCATGAATTCCTGGGCCAATCCCGACGTACCCCCCCAGGGAGGGCAAGTTGAAGTCCCCCAGGACTATAAGGCCCGGGAACTCCACTGCCACCCCCAAGAGGACGTCAAGAAGCCCAGGCAGGGCTGCTGTCACACAGCTGGGAGAAAGGTATGCGAGCAGCAAGCCCACCTGACCATTAGGCCCCCACCTCAGGAGGAGGGTGTCACTTCTGCCTATCTCTGGAACAGTGACCTCCCTTGGAAGCAAGGTCTCCCTAATAACCACAGCCACCCCACCACCCCTTTATTTTATTTTATTTAGATTCCTAGTCTAGCATAGTGTTCTGGTGAATTGCTTTCTGGTGGAAATGGCTGGCTGGGGAATTCTGAAAGTTGAAGTCCACAAAGCTTAATGTGGTCAATGTTGAGAAGCACTGTAACAGACTTTAATCAAATACTAACCAGGTATTAGAGAGAGACTGGTAGAATTGGGGGAAGAGTCAAGTGGGGAATTAATCTGGAATCCATACATGGGCACATGTGTAAAGCCCAAACCCTCCTCAAATGCTATTAAACCCTATCCAGGCCAACTGTCATGCCCCTGTTAGAATCTGACTCCGAGGGAGAGGAGGAACAGCTGACAGGGAGTGTGGATCTGGAGGTTGTGGAGGAAACTGGGGAAGGGTACAGGCCGGCGGGGCATTCAGAGGAGGGCACACAGGGAGGAGTGGATAAGGGAGAAACATGAATGGCATTGTCTACGGGGGAGGAAAGGGCCTTGATCCCCTTCATGGGCTGCAGCTGTGAAGACTGTTTGAAATGACAAACTGCGCATGGGCCAGTGCTGGAAGCAAAGCATGAAAATATTTCTAGTCTGTCAGTTCTTATCTGAGTTCTGGCGTCCTTCACAGTGTGTGTATTTTGATATCTGTGGTTGTCTTCAAGCCCTTATCCTGCCTTGTCTCATTAATTCTTCAGTGTGGTTTGTGTTGTTTTTTTCTATTTATAATTTATATGTATTTTGAGATTGAACAGAAGTTATTCCTTTTCGCAACTGTTTGTAGGTTTTTCTCTCTCCAGCCAATGATAATTGGACCTTCAAAGCCAAGTTGAAAGAATTAAAGGGACTTCACCTGTTTTTGTGACTTTGTTGCTTTTGCATCCCACTCTGGGTCATCACACCAATCTAGGCAAGAACAGTTAGTCTCAACAGATTCCTGTGTATAGGCTTGAGCTATAAATCATCTAACTGAAGTTTTTACATGTGAACCTGGTTATTCGCCCATGCACTGGGTCTAATCTTGCTCCAATAAGCTAGGCATATCACAAGTTACAATTAGTTTCAGTTTGTTCTGATTTGGAAAATTGAGATAAAGAATAAATTCATCTGAAAGTTGTAGAGCTAATTTTATAATGAAAGTAGGGCATATGAATTAAGTATATTTTCTTCTGTGATAAGGCATCACTTGAAATTTATTATAAAATATAAATATGCATTTGACACAGAAAATATTAAAATTATTCAGTAGTATTATGTTAGAATTATTGCAAATTTCCCACATGCATTTAAGAAAGCCAAACCAATAATAATAAGGGGTGAAGATATTATTACTGGGTCAATTTTGTATTATAAAGTATAAAATTATGATTTTTAAAGAACATATGCTGATATTAATTTCTGCAAAATGCTTGCCTATTGTTTATATTAATCATTATGTAATGAAATAAAATAATTTAATGGTATACATTGGATTGCAGAAATGTTACATTGTTGTTATCTGCCTTAATTTCTTTTCTACGTGATAGAAAAAAAATAATGCAGAAAATTAAAATCAGTAGATACAATCAGTTCCACCCATCCAGCCTAAAATGGTTTGCCCTGAATTGCAAATATCCATTTCACTTATTTATTATAGATCAAGAAATAAAATAAAAGGTTTACAGATGAGTATCGGGAATGAAGGAAATGCTAAAAGAATTGGAATAGAATAGGAAAAGTATTTGTATTACCAAAGTGATGTAATTTTATTTCAAACATTTTCACAAATGTGGAATAAATACTTGTTCCTTGTTTATTAAATGCTACTTTTTCTTTTATAACCAAATTAAAGTAATCCTAATTCCATTATTTTGTAGATAGTCTAATTAAAAACTTCCACTTCAGTAAGCCAGTATATATAGCTGCCTGTAAGATGGTATCCCTTTTTAGTGTCACAGTTCATACCATTTCTAAGCAGAAAATAATACAGGTAAATCTTATACAACATTTGCTAGCTGACACTAGAATGGTATATATGTACGGCCACTGTTTTTCAATTATTCAAATGTCTATGGAAATTCTCAGACTACACAACTCGATCAGGGCAAAACAATAGACGCAATCTACATAGACTTCTGTAAAGTCTTTGATTCAGTGGTACACGACAAACTACTATTAAAACTAAAATCTTATGGTATCTCTGGACACCTGCATAACTGGATAGGAGCATTCCTGTTAAACAGACAACAAATGGTCAAAATTGGAAATGTCCTATCAAATTCTGTACCTGTCAACAGTGGTGTCCCCTCAAGGCAGTGTTCTAGGATCAACTCTCTTCATACTCTACATACATGACCTCTGTGATCATATTAAGAGCAATTGCGTTCTCTTCGCTGATGATGTAAAGCTATTCAACACCACAGATAATTCTGCTACCCTTCAAAAAGACCTTGACTATGTATCAGAATGGTCAAACAAACGGCAACTTCAAATCTCAACAAATAAATGCTCTGTCTTGCATATTGGCAAAAAAATCAGAAAATAAAATACAAGCTGAATAGTCAAGACCTTGTTGATGATCCAAACTCCATCAATGACCTTGGAATACTCATCTCCAATGATCTAAGTGCTAGAGCCCACTGTAACTACATACCCAAAAAGGCATTAAGAGTTGTTAACCTAATCCTACGTAGCTTTTTCTCTAGTAATATCACACTACTAACTAGAGCATACATAACATTTGCTAGAACAATACTTGAATACAGCCCACCAGTCTGGAACCCACATCATGTATCTGATATTAACACAGTTGAGAAAGTCCAGAAATATTTCACAAGAAGAGTTCTCCACTCCTCTACTTGTAGCAGAATACCTTATGCCACCAGACTTGAAATTCTAGACCTAGAAAACCTAGAACTACGCTGCCTTTGGTCCTATCTAAGTATAATATATAAAATCATACATTGCAATGTCCTTCCGGTCAATGAATACTTCAGCTTCAACCATAACAATACAAGAGCACACAGTAGATACAAACTCAAGGTTAACCACACCAAACTTGATTGCAGGAAATACGACTTCAGCAACAGAGTGGCCAATGTCTGAAATACTCTACCTGACTCTGTGGTTTCTTCCCCAAACCCCAAAAACTAACCTTAGACTGTCTACTATTGACTTTTCCTAAGAGGTCTGTAGGGGGTGTGCATAAGTACACCAAAGTGCCTACCGTCCCTTCCTATTATATCTTTTATTTTCTTATATGTATCCACGTATTATAACTATGTTTATACTTATACCTATTATCTTGTAAGCAATTGACTAATCAAATAAATAAATAAATAAACTATAGAAGGAGAGCTATGTTAGTTTATGGTAGTCCCAAATCAGAAAGATAACTTCGGATGCACACCTTTTATCAAGAACAGATACAATTTAGTGAGCTAGATCTCCCTTCACCAGATGCAATGGTGTGATTAAACATATGTGGGATTTAAAATAGATGTTGTCAAGTACCGGGAAATCAGAAGATTCAGGCAGCTCAAATGAATATAATGATTTGTTGCAAGTTTAAGCACTCTACAAAAATCTGACCAACCAGGAGGTAGAGCTGACATCATGGTGATATGGTGCACTTCCATGGAGCTCTGTGGAGGTTCACCAAATTCTACCTGCTAGTGGGTTTTCTGGGACCTAAATCACCCTGGAGGGGTGATGAAAATAGAGAGGACACTGTAGATCACAAGGAGACCAGAAACAACATTATTTGAAAATACCAGTCTGGTTTTCCACAATGGAAGCATTGATACATCCTAATGTTATCAATATGGAAAAATTATAAAATATAAAGATATTTTGAATGAAAAAGAGGAATTAAAAACTAAGCAAGAACTGAGTAGTCAAGAGATGGATATAGCATGGTGGCCACAAGTGCAGATACAATCTTGATATGAGAAAGATGCTAAAATGTATGGTTTTAATAAAGAATTAACAGAATTGGACCAGATATTAACTGGGATGGATGAAAAATTAATAAAAGAAAATATATCGCTATTTACTAAGCATTAAATTGGAAAGCAAGCAAGTAAAGGAGACAATGATAGCTTGGGCTAAAACTTTGGATATACAATAGAATTGGATAAATGGCAGAAATTATGGGATAGAAATGTTTAATTAACTACGTCAACTGCATATAAAGGAAATTTGTTTAAAATGTTTTATAGATGGCATTTTTCACCAACAAGACTGGAAATATGTTTAAAGACAGGTCTGCTAAATGTTGGAAGTGTAACCAGACACCTGGTTCATATTATCATATGTGGTGGACATGCCCAAAAGCAAAAAAAAATATTGGACAAAAATACATACTTGGTTGGAAAAAAATGATAAAGCAGCAAATAGATTTGAAACCAGAAATATTTTTGTTGGGCATCCTACTGGAAAAATATGACAAAAGGAATATATATTTGATCTTACATGTATTAACTGCAGCCAGAATTGTATTTACACAACAATGGAAAAGCGAAGAGATCCTGTCAGAGGAGGGAAAAAAATTAGAATGTGCAGAAATGGACAAATTAACGCTTACAATTAAGGAAAAAGAAGGAGCTGAATATTTCTTGACATGGGACTTACTTTACCAAGGGTTAGATGATAAAAACAGAAGTTAGAAATATGGGGATACAAAAAAGACTAATGTTATAAAGGAAATTTATTAAAATAGACAAGTAAAATAATATTATTATGGAATTAATATTGTGATGAATATTATTATAAACATTTTGCTTATGATTTCCTAAATATAATTGTACCCAGCAACACACTGCTGGATTGAAATTTAATTTTTACATGTTATATAGATAAAACAAATAAAAAAATTTGGAAAAAAAAGAATCTGATCAACCAGCAATCAAGGGAAATACTCAGGAGATAAGAAAGGCATTTAAAGTGGGCTGGACTTAGATCTCTTGTGGGCACACAGGGACTCATGACTAATGGTGCACTTGACCCCTCCTTGGGCTCAGCCTGGTTAGCTCCTTGTAGGTCGGGATGGAGGAAGGAAGGGAAGATGGAAGACAGGGTGATTGTGCAGATGAGGCTATATGTGGGACATATTATTGATACCTTATAAATTAGCAATCTGTTGTGGTTTTCTGAAATCTTCAGAGATAGCCTGAAATGTTTTGATGTAGGACAGTTCAACAGTCCTTTACACAATTAATCTGGCAGGTTTTCTTTTCCAAGATGGCTCTTTTGAGACCTGTAATGAAGTATCTTGGAAGACTGAAATGCTCTGATATTACAAATGTTTCTTGTCAAGAGAGCAAAATTATTCAACAATCCCCAATGCTATCCATTGTTACAATTCCTGGAATCTTTAGCAATGAAAACCATGATCCTGAAGGCTGGACAAAAGAGACTATTCTACTTCTTTAGAATCATGAGGTTAGAGAAACCTGCTGCAATTTGCATATTGCTTTGATTATTTCCTTATTTAGTTCTTTAGCCTCCTCCACCCCTTTTGAGCTGGGAGTCTTTTCTATTTTTACTGCTTTCCTGTCATTTAAATTTGTAAATTGAGAGAAATTACATTTCCAACTTGCCTTTGAGCGTTGGAAAAAAATTGCTGTATGTAGTATTCTGTTTTTATTGTGGGTAAACACATTCTGGAATGGATGGATGAAACCTTTGTTACAACTTGCAGTCACAAAAGATGCTTTCTGTATCTTATTTATTTATTTAGACTTGATCATCTAGATCTTAGATGATCTGGAACCACATTGTAAGGCCAATGAATTCTGGTTTGTTTATTTTAGCACATTTTGAAATAATCTGATGGAGGAGTGGCAGAATCTGGGGGCATAGTTAAAATAGGAATCAGCCTAGAATCCCTAAATAGCCATACACAGACTAAGTCCAACCTTTCTTGAATTCTGTGGACCCTTATCTAACTCCAAACAGGTGCTAACCATTAATTAAGAAGACTTGTGTGTAGGCTACTTAGCAATGAATCAGTTCATTTGGACCCTCATGTATAGACCTTTTGTGCCTGACATAATCTCTTCTAAGATTATTCCCTTCTCTTCTAAGATTATTGTTTTAATAAATTACTCTCTGATATTTTCTGTCTCAAACTATCAAGCAAAATGTCACACTTTTAAATTTCAATTCAAATGCGATACTTGTTATCCTTTTATTTGAAATCATGAACTCAGAGTTGCTATATGATCAGGTTATGGCTGCTGATATCTTGCAAAAACAGCTTGAAATCAGCACATACTTCCATAGAATTTAAAAAGAATAAGATTGCTCACAGTCAAATTTACTTCAGTGTGGCTTCAGGACAGGATTTGGAATTTGGAAAACTTTTGTTTCCTGCCTAGATGTTTTCTGTGACTTGGACATGGGAAATAATGTCTTTCTTAATTCCAGTGAAATGGCATTCAATTGTTTTGTTGTAACCAGTTTAGTCATATCTGACTCTTGTGACTGTGACTGGATTAAAGACTTTCTGGTGGACCAGCCACAAACAGTGTGGGCTGGGTCTTTCATATCCTCCTCCCTGAAGCTTAGCACTGGCTCTCCTCAGGGCTGTGTGCTCAGTCCCTACCTGTACTCATTGTACACATACAATTGTGTATCATCTGACCCATCCAGTGTGATTATCAAGTTTGCAGATGGTATCATTGTATTGGGTCTTTTTACAGGTGGGGATGAATCAGCACACAGGGAGAGGTTCAAAAGTTATCCACATGGTGCTTAGAGAACAACTTGCACCTAAACATCAACAAAACAAAGGAGATGGTGCTAGACTTCCAGAAGAAGAGAGAGGAATCTACCCCATTTTACACTGAGGGGGACTTGGTGGAGAGGGTCACCTCTTTCAAATTCCTGGGAGTCCATTTTAGCGAAGATCTCACCTGGAAAAATAATATTATCCAGGTGGCCAGGAAGGCCCAACAGAGACTCCATTTCCTCAGTCTTGCAAAAAAACATGGCGGAACAACAACTGATGACCTCCTTTTACTGGTCCATGATAGAAAGCGTCCTCACGCATTATGGTATGGTATGCTGGCTTGACAGCCATGGATAGAAAGACATTACAAAGGATGATGAGCACAGCACAAAACATCATGGGCTGTTCCTTGACACCACTGGATGAAATTGCCAGGACTTGCTGCCTTAGTAGAATGAGGAAAATCCTCAGGGACGATTCACATCTTGGTCAGAACTTCTTTACTCTCCTACCATTGGGCAGGAGATATAGAAGCATAGCCAGTTGTATGAAAGGCTGAAGAACAGCTTTTATCCATGGGCTGTCAGACTCCTGAACGCAACATAACATCATAACTATGTAGTATGATAGACTCGCAGGGCCGGCGCAATGTGCAACATGCTCACATTGATGCAATATAATGTTATGCACATATATGTATAGAGGATTGTGTGTTTGTTAGTATGATTTACTGGGTTAGGGATTTTTTTCACTCTTAGTTATTGAGATGTATTTATGTTGGGGGGGTGCACTAAGGGAGGTTCAGCCAATCTCATTGTACACATGTTGTGCATTGACAATAAATGTTTGAAATCTTGAAATCTCTTGATGACTCTCAAGTTTCTCCATGCTATCTTGTCAGCACAGCTTTATTTAATTGTTGGGTGTTCAAATTTGTATTTGATTTGATGTTATCAAGCCAGCAAGTTCTTTGCTTGCCCCTTCTCCTTGATCCACTAACCATTTCTAGCACTTCTCCAATGAATTTGCATGCATGAAATGGCCAAAGTAAATCAGACTTAGTCTTATGATTTTAACTTCTAGTGATGTGTCCAGTTTTATACGATTTAACAGCTCTCTGTTAGTTACTCTGGCTGTCCATGCTATATGCAATAATTTATGCCAGCACCACAGTTCAAAGGCGTCAATGCTTCTTTGATCAGCCATTCTTAGTGTCCAACTCTCGTATCCATACATCATTGTAGAGAAGACTATTGCTTCCAATACATTCAATATACAATGGCATTTAGTACCATTATGATATTGTTCTTTTGGGATAAATCCTTCTTTCTGGAGGATAATTTCAAGAAGATGGTGTTGAAGAATTACTACTTTGTTCATAAGATCATGAGATGAAACATTTTGTATGCCATCTTTATTAAGGAGACATGATTTATAGCAGCAAGGAAAGGAAGGAAAAACAGGAAGAATATAACATTTTATAAAAAACATAAAAGGAAGAAAAGTTCTTTCCTTTTCCTTTTCCTTCCCTGTTTTGTGAAATGTATTTAAACCTGACACTCCATTTTCATTTCATTTTCAAGGCTGATTCAGAGGACTCAAATAAGCAGGATGGCAAATATAGCTCTGTCCTTAAATGCTTGGGAATCACAAAGAGATTCGCAAAGGGTCTTCTGAGAAGCTGCTCCATTCTAGAATCTACCTTATTCTCCTTGCTACAACTGGCCCTTTAAATTCTTTGATTAATCCTGGAAACTTTGTTTACATATATCTGTAGATCCGGATGGTGTATATGTTGATTTGCAAGTTTCGATTAGCTTAAGTCCTTCTCTATGTTCTCTGGATTCAGAATCAATACAATAAAAGCTTTTAAAAACCTTTAAAATGTTTAGTTGGACAGCGGCATATGGCATGCAAACATCCTGGTAATTTCAAAATATGTGGGGAAAGTATTATTTTTGAAAAGAAACCTGCAGTCAGCCTGGGAATTTATTTTTGATCTATAGCACTGCAATGCTCTGCATATTGAAGATTAAATTAACCATTAAATTAACACAGGCAGAAGCAATATCATTTTTATTTAAGAAGATTACATGAAAATTTTTTCTCTCTATAAAGAAAGTTTCCTTTGTGCCAATATTGCAGTTGTAGATCAGCCAAATTGTTCTATAATTCAGAGGCCTTCCCTGCTGCTTGTTAAATAATTCTTCAAATTCCATGTTAAACGAAGATCTGCCAAAAAGTGGGAGGAGGGAGAAAGAAACCCAAAGGGGAAAAAAACCTTAGATTTTTGTCTGATGCAAATCAGACCCATTTTATAACAGTCACGTTCATTGTTTTTCTCTTCCTGCAGAATTTATCATATGAAGCTGAGCACAGAATATTCATATGTTTCTTATGTCTTCATGTCATTTTGGAACAACCAATTATCATATTCCATCTGTCTTAGAACATATTTCTCTGACTTGTACCTGGATTTGGGCACTGGTCCTAGATATTATAATTTTCTCAGATCATAACCAAAATTTACTTGTGCAAAACATCTTAATATACTTGGAACAGAAGGAATAAGGAACAAGATGTTGAAAGCTATCAGCTCTTTTTTCAATCCATTCCTTTTCTTATTCTCTGTTCTAATAATATTTTTTATTGAGGTTTACAGTTCTAAAGATAAAAAATTAATACAAACTAAGAAAAATATAAAAAGAGAAAAGGTAATACACAAAAAGATATATAAATAGGTAAAGGAATGACATCATTCAGTCCTAATCAGCAAAAGTTCATTAAGAACTACTAGGAATAACAACATACATGTTAAACTTAATCAAATAAATCAGTTTTATCTTCTTTTACTTTACTTTGAACATAATAATTTGTCAATTTCTCTAGCCATATAGCAAACAAACCCTCCTTTCTTTGTCTTGTCTTGCCTTGCCTTATCAAATCTTTAAAGTCTCATCATTCACTTCTGGTAAAACAACAACAAAAAATGTTCTTTAAGATAGCGGTCCCAAACCTTTTTGGTATCAGGGACTCAAAAATGTTTTTATGGATTGTGGGAGGGATGATTTTGTGCACCAATTATCCTGTGCATGCACAGATGAAGCTTTGCTCACTTTCATGGAACAGTTCCTAACAGGCCATGGACTAGCACCAGCCCATGGCCTGGAGATTGGGGAAGCCTGCTTTACATGTGTATGTGTATGTAAATATAAACAGCCTGTTTTGTCCAGTAAAATATGTTCCTCTTCTATAACTTTTTTAAAATCCATTTTTATAACAGCAATTTTAAGACTAATTTCTGAGTGTATTGACCCCAAATATCTCTGAATTCTTCTAAAGTCAGATATTTTTTGCTTCATTCTGTATTAATGGTTCCCTTCTCCTTTAATTATCTTTCTGGTTCTCTCTAGTGTCCAACCTTCTTATCACATTTTCTTTCTAGTCAACAACACTTTCCCATGGGAAGATATCTCACTAGTAGTTTCAAAATCTTCACAGATTTCTAAAATAAATTTTAAGCAACCCACAGGAAGAATACTTGTAATTAATTTTGAAATATTATCTAAGGTCCCTTTGGTCCCTTAATCCATTTATAACTTTCCAAAATCAATGTTCTAATGACACTTTTGCTGTTTATTTTTAAAAAAACTTTGTAAGCTTCTTAAACTTACATGAAACTTCTTTTTTCAAGTATAGGAAGAATTTTACCTGGTGTAATAAAACTTTCCTTTCCAAAGGTTCTCAATGTCCAAAAAGCTGTTAACAAGCAATTTCCAGAAGTGATTAAGAAAATATGCAAACCGTGGCTTGGGAAAGCTGGCAATTCCTCAGCTTACAGTGCTCTAAAATCTACCAGAGCCAGCAGTCTTATGGTTTCCTCATGGATAGCCACTGCATGGAGTTCTTGTGGACAATCTTGGTTTTTTTCCTTATTCTGGAGAAGAATTCCAAGGTGTTGTTCCATTCACCAGCTCCTCATTCCACTTCTTATGGCTCGCTCGTAGCTAGTGGAGTTGGCAGCAGAGTCAGACAGTGAAAAGATTGGAGAGGAACATGGGCCAGTCCTGGAGGCTGAGGAAGGCTCAGACGAGGGCTCTGAGTCATAGGCAGAGATGGGGCCAGGGCAGTCTGGCAGTTATCAACTGCCTTTGGAGTCAGACAGCAGTGAGGTGGGGGAGCAGCTGGAGCTGATTCCCAGCCTGCGCATGCGCAGAACTGCCAAAAGAACAATTACAAACTAAGGGTCGATGTGGGAATAAAGCCAAGATGGATGATGAATGGCCCCTTCCACAGGGATTAAAAGAGGAGCAAAAGGGAAGGGGGCTTTTGCAGGAAACAAGTCGTTTGTTGCAGCAGTGTGAAGATCTGTCTGTACATCTCAGAGACTCTGTGCCGAGTCCTTCCTTGTCAGCACTGAGTTTAAAAATATTTATTTGACAGCTCTCCAAGCTAGATAAGGTCTGTATTCCTAATTACACCCTTGAAAGACTGTTTGCCAGGCCTTTGGCTGAATATGAATGCAAGAAATTAATCTTTGCTTAACAAAAGGGGTTTTGCCGGGACAAAGAGTATGTTTAGTCCTTTTTGGGGAAGTTTTGGTCAGAACACCACTGTGGTCATCACCTCTGCTCATGCAGAGCTGTCTCCAATTTGCTATTGCTGCCCCCAATATCCTCTCTTCCTCGTCTGCACCTGGGGGTGCTGTTTTAATCAGAGAGAGAGAGAGAGAAAGAGAATGAGAGAAGCTAAGGGGTTTTCTGTATTTCAGCCATAAAGCTGTTGGGCCTTGTTTATAAAACTAGAAATGAAACCAGTTGAAGAAATCCCTTTATGCATTTCAACCTCTTTCTCCACTTTGGCTGTGCTGATGGTTCATATTCTCAGTATTCTCTCCAGAAAAAAATTGTCATGCCTTTGATTAATGGATTTCCTCCTTTCCTCCCGCTGATGCTGTGAAAAGAAGCACCAATTACTTTCTGTCAGTGGGTAGTTGAGGACAAAGAGGTTCACCAATAGCCATTTTGTATGAGTTTTTCTCTATTAACTTCCAGTTATACTTGACATCTTCCCATTTGCTGCATCTAGTGGTCCATGTAACAACCACAAAAACAACAACAGTAAACCATTTTATCATTCTTTCTATACATTTGGCTTGAATGGGAAACTGGCACAAGTCATGTCAATTTCACCCAAGAGCCAAATTGCTCTAGAAAGCACTGACAGGAGGAGTAGGAGCATTCCTATCAAAGTGCACAGTAGCCAGCTGAAAGAGAAGCATTTGTTTATAATGAAGTGAAGTTCAGCAGGCAAAAATACAGTACTGCTTCTCCTAGTACAAGTTGTAAAGCACTGCTTCCAATGAGCACAGGCTGGCTTCCTGCCAGCATGGGGATATGTAGAAGATGATAAAATGTGTTCCTGACCTTGACAAACGATTAGTGGCCAGTGCTTGTACTTGGGCAATCAGTTCAAACTTCATATTTTCCACTTGCCAAACCGCTAGACACTCAAATCAAACATCAAGAAATTAAGAACTACTTAAAATATCTCTGTACTGCAACTGCAGAAAACCTATTTGTATTCCCTGTTGTGCCGTTTGGTTTCTTGAACCTCCATTACTCTCGTCTGACTTCCATTGAGGAGTATATTTTATGCTTGTAGATTGTAGCCATGATTTTGTAACTTGATTATGCACAACAGAAAATTAACCGCAACAGGTTTAGACCTTCTTTTTCTGACATACGTATGATGATGGAGCTGAGCAATGAGACTGCATTAGAAAGGACTTTTCTTTGGAATAAAATAAAAGAGGTCATGGAATGTATGTTTTCTCTCTGTTAAGATATATTCTAGTGATAAAGATTCATTCTTTGCTAATTATGTCTCTTTTCATTCTCAGTTCATCTTTTTGTCCTCTTCTTAGCTATTAAAATTTTGCAGCATCAGCTTCTTTTTTCCTCATTCATCTGTGATCGCTTGTTTATTAATGGTATGCATTCATTCATTCATTCACTCATTCAATCTATATGGCCACCCATCTCAAATATATAACTTTGAATGGCTATGAATAAAAAATAAGATTAAAACATTAAAACAAAATAATAAATAACATACAACAGCCAAGATTAAAAACCAACCAATAATAATTAACACAATCATATTTATAGAAATAAATTGTAATGTGAGGGCTTAAAATAGGGTAGAAAAGCAATTTCCTTGACCATAGAGTCATTTATGAGAAATGGGTGACTATGTAAATCCAATACAATCAGATCCAATCCACTAAACCAAAACCAAACCAAAACCATGCTGTAAATCTAAGCACATGCATACAAAAGCTTATATTTAATATTTAAGAAAATAAGGATAAAAATCCACTCCTCAAATCTGTTTCCTTTCCCCAACATCTGAGGTTTACAAGCATCTCCAATGTTTAGTGTGATCATTACCTATCAAAAGATTCAATCCGCCTTAAATAAGCACTTGTCCTTTTTTAAAAAAAAAAAGCTAAAGCAGTATAGATAAGTTCAAATAACTCTGCAAGCTATATTTTTGTTTATTCATCATATGTATACCTGCACAGTCCTGATCTAGCAAAATACAGTACATAAAAAGATGGTGATTTACAGTACAACATGAAACATCACAAGTTTTTTTCAATAACTAAGAGATCTGTAAAACAATATAACCAATAAACAACATAAATAAAAACTACATTGTGAGTCTGCACGGTTCATCTGATGCAAAATATAAGATCATATTATTTTTCAGGATTTATAAGCGACCCTGACCTTAAAAGACAGTGGGCAATGGACAACACAGAAAACAAAGCATAATGCCAAAATAATAGAAATCTCTAAACCAATGTAGAAATAAACATGTCTTTGTTGTTGTTGTTGTTGGTCATGAAGTTGTGTCCCACCCATCGCGACCCCATGGACAATGTTCCTCCAGGCCTTCCTGTCCTCTACCATCCCCTAGAGTCCATTTAAGCTATCTCGACTGCTTCAGTGACTCCATTCAGCCACCTCATTCTCTGTCGTCCCCTTCTTCTTTTGCCCTCAATTGTTCCCAGCATTAGGCTCTTCTCCAGAGAGTCCTTCCTTCTCATTAGGTGGCCAAAGAATCTGAGTTTCATCTTCAGGATCTGGCCTTCTAAAGAGCAGTCAGGGTTGATCTTTAGGATTGACCGGTTTGATCACCTTGCAGTCCAAGGGACTCGCAAGAGTCTTCTCCAGCACCATATCTTTAAAATGGGCTAAAATCCAAAGTAACAAAGATAGTCATCAGATCAACTGTAGCTGAAACTCTTAAGAGGAATATTGGGTTTAGTAGGTTACACAAAGCTAAAAAGTTGTCAAATTTGTAAGTCCACCCAATTCTGATAATAATTTGGGCAGTGTACACTATTAAAAATAGTCTGGAACAATGAGAAACAGAAACATACAACAAATACCCTGGATAGATACATCTACCCAGAAGTAGACTCCATAGGAATGAATGAAATATTAGATCCTTCTATGAAGAATGTTACATATCAACATTACATCATGATTATAGGTCTTCTGGATGATTCTTATATCATCCAGCCAATAACCATTTGTCTGTTCTCCTTCATTTCTTTCCGTGTCCAAATACCTGATTGTGGGTTTTCCCCCCTTCCAAAACCATGCTGCATTTGTGGCATAATTAACAGCACTTCCTTGATCTTGAAGGCAATCTTTGAGCAATACTTTCCATGCCTCTCTTCTACTTCTGCAAGTCTTCACCATTTATTTTCCTACGTTCCTGGAATTAATTCATTCAAGTACTCAATCAACCATACTTTTCTTCCTCCTCAATCAACCTCTTCACAGATGAGCTGAGAAACACTCAACTGGATTCCAAAGACTTATGCTTAAAATCTATCCACTCATTCAATCACATTACTTCCTGATACCAGCTGAGTTCTGACAATTTTACTTACATATTGTATAACTCATGATCCATTGGGTCATCCTTTTAGTGATGTTTCTTTATGTAAGCAGGGAAACACAATATCTACAAGTGGATTGCTATTGTTCCAGTTTTAAAATTAAAAAGAAAACATGATTTTATTAAAGAAGGATTCACAGCAAGGCAAATATAAATGCTTTTTGTTTAACAAAGGGCACTTTTGATTATCACCTGTCAAGCCTTTCTCTGCTACCATCTTCAAAGGCTTGGAGAAAACCTTTTGCCAGGGAGTAAAAAAACTTCCAAAACATCCCTGCTAATTAGAGGTGATACACCGTGTTCTTCTCTGCTGTCAATGATGATAAAAATGAGACCCGGAAAGTAATCTATAAACATTTTTATTTATAAAATAAGAAAACCTAACGGAGCTACATGTTTGCAACCTAATCTCCACCAAGGCATATAGAAAAGAACAAAGAAAAAGTACAACAGAAGTGACAGGAAGTGATGTATAAACTCTGTACACATGCGCGCAGTGGATCCAAACATCACAAGACTTTCTTATTTTATTACTATGGAGACAAGATAACACAGTGCTGGCTAGCAGACACCTGCTTGCTAGAATATGAGCTTAGGAGCTTGAACAGACAAACCAAAAAAACCGCAGTGACAGATATGCCATTCTTTAAGAATACTCTAACATTTTGCTTTTCTTCAGCTTAAAATAACATACAGTTGATCACACTGGAATGTTGATATGATAAATCAGCACATTCTCTATGGTTTGTCCCTGTACTTCATGTATAGTGAGAGCAAAGCATGACTGTATTGTGAACTGTTGTCTACTGAAGAGAGACATTTTTACCTCCCAATAAATTGAGTGCGTTTTTTGGAATCATGACAGTACCAGTTTTGAATGCACCAATGTTTATCTTTATTCAAGGAGATTTTTGAGGAGTTCTTCACCAATCATTTACATTCCACTGCAAAATCTTGGAAGATTCAAGTTCCTCATTTAAATGATGAGAGATCCTATCTTTAATTTCAGTTTATGTGGTTTGCAATAACCACGTAATTGAATCAAAGAATTCTGTTGGAAAATGAATAGGTTTGATTACTTCACTGACAGTGCTGAAGGAATAATACTATTTCATCATGACAGGGAAGCTTCTAGTGCATGTGGAAATCATTTTTTCTCATCATTTCATTGAGGGGAATCAAGATAGAGTTCTGAGACTAGTTCTACAGAATAGTCAGATGTTAGGTAGCTGAAATCTCTCCATTCTTCCATTCTTCTGGCAGAATAGTATCTTCAGATCATTCTTTTTCATCATTTTGATTTTTCTGAATTCCAACATTCAATAAGAACTCAGAATAGCATTTTTCCTCAGTCAATCACATGTTCTTCTTCAACTGAAACTTGAGAAAGCTTCTCTATAAGTATGCTTTTTTGATGCATGATTTCTCCATATTAGCATAATTCCCTCTTTTCACAGCTAGTAGAAGCTGATGGAAATCACACAGCAAATGGTTAACATTCCCTCAAAGGCTCATTCTTGCCATGTATATAACAAAGAGTCTGGTCTATGACTTCAAAGCTCTCCTTTCTAAACATAGGCTTTCAACCCAGACAATAAACCTCACACATTGAAGCACTTCTAGAGTATTGGAATTTATTTCACTGTTACAAAGAACATTTTCATTTACTTTGAGAAGTATCCTGCTTTACCACCAGGCATCAATGTTGTTGCAATACCAGACCACTGCAATATTTATTTATTTATTTATTTATTTATTTATTTGGTCTTATTTGGTTTATTTGGTTTATTTATTTGATTTGTCAATCGCTTACAAGATAATAGGTATAAGGATAAACATAGTTATGAATACATGAAATGAACACATATAAGAAAAAAAAGAGGACAGGAATGGTGGGCACGTTGGTGCACCTATGCACACCCCCTACAGACCTCTTAGAAAAGGGGTGAGGTCAATAGTAGACAGTCTAAGGTTAAAGTTTTTGGGGTTTGGAGAAGAAACCACAGAGTCAGGTAGAGTATTCCAGACATTGACCACTCTGTTGCTGAAGTCGTATTTCCTGCAATCAAGTTTGGTGCGGTTAACCTTGAGTTTGTATCTATTGTGTGCTCTCGTATTGTTATGGTTGAAGCTGAAGTATTCATTGACTGGTAGGACATTGCAATGTATGATTTTATATACTATACTTAGATCGGACCAAAGACGGTGTAGTTCTAGGTTTTCTAGGTCTTTAATTTCAAGTCTGGTGGCATAAGGTATTCTGCAACGAGTAGAGGAGTGTAGAACTCTTCTTGTGAAATATATCTGGACTTTCTTGACTGTGTTAATATCAGATACGTGATGTGGGTTCCAGACTGATGAGCTGTATTCGAGTTTTGGTCTAGCAAATGTTTTATATGCCCTAGTTAGTAGCGTGATAAAAAGAGAAAAAGCTACGTAGGATTAAGTTAACAATTCTTAATGCCTTTTTGGGTATGTAGTTACAGTGGGCTCTAGCACTTAGATCATTGGAGATGAGTATTCCAAGGTCCTTGATGGAGTTTGGATCATCAACAAGGTCTTGACTATTCAGCTTGTATTTTATTTTCTGATTTTTTTGCCAATATGTAAAACAGAGCATTTATTTGTTGAGATTTGAAGTTGCCATTTGTTTGACCATTCTGATACATAGTCGAGGTCTTTTTGAAGGGTAGCAGTATTGTCAGGGGTGTTGAATAGCTTTACATCATCAGCGAAGAGAATGCAGTTGTTCTTAATTTGATCACAGAGGTCATTTATGTAGAGTATGAAGAGAGTTGATCCTAGAATGCTGTCTTGGGGGACACCACTGTTGACAGTACAGAATTTGATAGGACGCTCCCAATTTTGACCATTTGTTGTCTTTTTGACAGGAATGCTCCTATCCAGTTATGCAGGTGTCCAGAGATACCATAAGATTTTAGTTTTAGGGGTAGTTTGTCGTGTACCACTGAATTGAAGGTTTTACAGAAGTCTATGTAGATTGTGTCTATTGCTTTGCCCTGATCAAGTTGAGTAGTCCATATGTTTTTGCAGTGTAAGAGTTGCAGATTACAGAATAGCTTTTTTCTGAAACCAAATTATTGATTAGAGAGTAGGTTGTTTGTCTCTAACCCTAACCCTAAGGATAATGGATTGGTTAATAATTGATTCCATGACTTTACAGGTGACGCAGCATAAAGAGATTGGTCTGTAATTTTCAACTAGACTGGGGTCTCTCTTTTTGAAGATGGGGATGACTGTGGCTTGTGACCATAGGTTTGGAAAGGAGCTGGTCCTGAAAGATTTTACAAAGATTATGCTTAAAGGTTCGGCTATGGCAGTGGATAGCGTTTTTAAGAAGTAGGCACATATTCTATCCGGTGCAGTAGGTAGAGATAGTTTTAGATTGCGTAGTGCTTTTTCAACATTGTCTTCTGTAAAATCGATATGTATTAGATCATTGTAGTTGTCTGTGGTTTAACTAGGAAATACTGGGCATGATCCATTGCTGTTTACAAATACTGAGCCAAATAATGTGTTAAAGAGGTTGGCTTTAATGGTGTCGTCATTGCAGTCTTTACCATTAGGTCCTTTCAGGGGTGGGATGGATCTTGAGTCTTTTAGTTTGTTGTTTACAAAATTGTAGAAAGTGCGGGTGGAATTGGTGCATAGAAGGTTTTCCTCTTGTTTAATGTGATAATTGGTGCATAAATTTTTGTATCGGCTTTTGAAGTTGGCAATGTGACTAGATTTGTTTTTCTGCCAAAGTGATCTTTTTTTGGATTGAAGCTTCCTTATTGTTATGCGTAATCTGTTGAAATTGGTACATATAGTTTGATGACTCTTTTGACTTCAAGTAAAAATATATTGTAATGGTCTTCAACAGTATTGCACCCAGTGAATAGAGATTGCCATTCAAGGGATGAGAGATCGTTGTCTATAAGACCATAGTTGCCTTTTTTGAAGTTATAATTGGGGATCACGTTGTTGTGATGATTTTTGTGCGGATGTATGTTGAGGCAAAAGTCAATCATGTTGTGGTCACTGTTGGTAAAGGGTTCTTTAATTTGTCTTCCATAAATTGAGTTCCAACTATTGCAGAAGATGAGATCGAGGCAGTTGTTAAGTCTAGTACTATTGGTTACTAGTTGTTCCAGTCCTAGATTTGTTAGAGCATTGTAGAAGGTTGAATGTATGTGTTCAGTATTACATTCGTTTAGGGTCCAGTTAATATGAGATAGATTGAAGTCACCAAGAAAGATAAACGTGTGTGGGCAGGACGTTGCCCATGTTAGTAGTGAATTTAGCTTGTTTATATGTTTGATGTAATAATCAGGGGCTCTGTAACATAGTAAGAATCAAAATGTGATATTTAAGGACAGCTCACAGACGATGGTCTCAGGAAGAGCAAGCTCCTGGGTAACTTGGATGTTTTTTAGATGTAAGGACTTTTTATAGAAGATAGCAACACCACCTCCTCTATGGATTTCACGATCTGATCAGTAAACATGATAGTCTCTTACTGTGGTAATGGAGTCAGGGAGAGATGCATTGAGCCATGTTTCACAGACAAATATGGTGTCAAATTTAGCCGTATTTAGTAAGAGGAGAAATTCAGGTATTTTATTCACAAGCTGTGATTTGCCATAATTGTGATGATTATGGCTTACAGCTCATGAAAACCCCAAATCCACAGTCTCAGAAAATTAGAATATTACATGCAATCAATAAAACAAGGATTGTACATAGAACAATATTGGACCTCTGAAAAGTATAAGCATGCATATGAACTCAGTATTGGTTTGGGCCCCTTTTGCAGCAATTACTGCGTCAATGCGGCGTGGCATGGAAGCTATCAGCCTGTGGCACTGCTGAGGTATTATGGAACACCAGGATGCTTCAATAGCGGCCTTCAGCTCTTCTGCATTGTTCAGTCTCATCTCTCTCATCTTTCTCTTGGCAATGCCCCATAGATTCTCTATGGGGTTCAGGTCAGGCGAGTTCACTGGCCAATCAAGCACAGCAATCCCATTGTCATTGAACCATGTTTTGGTGCTTTTGTCAGTGTGGGCAGGTGCCAAGTCCTGCTGGAAAATGAAGTCAACATCCCCATAAAGCTCATCTACGGAAGGAAGCATGAAGTGCTCCAAAATCTCCTGGTAGATGGCTGCATTGACCCTGGACTTAATGAAGCACAGTGGACCAATACCAGCAGATGACTTGGCTCCCCAAATCAACAAGACTGTGGAAACTTCACACTGGACTTCAAGCATCTTGCAGTGTGTGCCTCTCCATTCTTCCTCCATACTCTGGGTCCTTGGTTTCCAAATGAGATGCAAAAGTTTCTCTCATCAGAAAAGAGGACTTTGGACCACTGAGCAACAGACCACTTCTGTTTTTCTTTAGCCCAGGTAAGACGCTTCTGACAACATTTGAAGCCCATGTCCAGGATCCGTCTGTGTGTGGTGGCTCTTGATGCACTGACTCCAGCCTCAGTCCACTCCTTGTGAAAGTCCCCAACACTTTTGAATGGCCTTTTCCTTACAATCCTCAACAGGCTGCGGTCATCCCTGCTGCTTGTGCACCTTTTTCTTCCACACTTTTCCCTTCCACATAACTTTCTATTAATGTGCTTTGATACAGCACTTTGGGAACATCCAACTTCTTTTGCAATTACCTTTTGAGGCTTTCTCTCCTTATGGAGGGTGTCAATGATGGTTTTCTGCACAACTGTCAGGTCAGCAGTCTTTCCCATGATTGTGATTCCTACTGAACCAGACTGAGAGACCATTTAAAGGCTCAGGAACCCTTTGCAGGTGTTATGGCTTAATTAGCTGATTAGAGTGGGACACTTTGAGTCTAGAATATTGAACCTTTTCACAATATTCTAATTTTCTGAGATTGTGGATTTGGGGTTTTCATGAGCTGTAAGCCATAATCATCACAATTATGGCAAATCACAGCTTGTGAATAAAATACCTGAATTTCTCCTCTTACTAAATACGGCTAAATTTGACACCATATTTGTCTGTGAAACATGGCTCAATGCATCTCTCCCTGACTCCATTACCACAGTAAGAGACTATCATGTTTACTGATCAGATCGTGAAATCCATAGAGGAGGTGGTGTTGCTATCTTCTATAAAAAGTCCTTACATCTAAAAAACATCCAAGTTACCCAGGAGCTTGCTCTTCCTGAGACCATCGTCTGTGAGCTGTCCTTAAATATCACATTTTGATTCTTACTATGTTACAGAGCCCCTGATTATTACATCAAACATATAAACAAGCTAAATTCACTACTAACATGGGCAACGTCCTGCCCACACACGTTTATCTTTCTTGGTGACTTCAATCTATCTCATATTAACTGGACCCTAAACGAATGTAATACTGAACACATACATTCAACCTTCTACAATGCTCTAACAAATCTAGGACTGGAACAACTAGTAACCAATAGTACTAGACTTAACAACTGCCTCGATCTCATCTTCTGCAATAGTTGGAACTCAATTTATGGAAGACAAATTAAAGAACCCTTTACCAACAGTGACCACAACATGATTGACTTTTGCCTCAACATACATCCGCACAAAAATCATCACAACAACGTGATCCCCAATTATAACTTCAAAAAAGGCAACTATGGTCTTATAGACAACGATCTCTCATCCCTTGAATGGCAATCTCTATTCACTGGGTGCAATACTGTTGAAGACCATTACAATATATTTTTACTTGAAGTCAAAAGAGTCATCAAACTATATGTACCAATTTCAACAGATTACGCATAACAATAAGGAAGCTTCAATCCAAAAAAAGATCACTTTGGCAGAAAAACAAATCTAGTCACATTGCCAACTTCAAAAGCCGATACAAAAATTTATGCACCAATTATCACATTAAACAAGAGGAAAACCTTCTATGCACCAATTCCACCCGCACTTTCTACAATTTTGTAAACAACAAACTAAAAGACTCAAGATCCATCCCACCCCTGAAAGGACCTAATGGTAAAGACTGCAATGACGACACCATTAAAGCCAACCTCTTTAACACATTATTTGGCTCAGTATTTGTAAACAGCAATGGATCATGCCCAGTATTTCCTAGTTAAACCACAGACAACTACAATGATCTAATACATATCGATTTTACAGAAGACAATGTTGAAAAAGCACTACGCAATCTAAAACTATCTCTACCTACTGCACCGGATAGAATATGTGCCTACTTCTTAAAAACGCTATCCACTGCCATAGCCGAACCTTTAAGCATAATCTTTGTAAAATCTTTCAGGACCAGCTCCTTTCCAAACCTATGGTCACAAGCCACAGTCATCCCCATCTTCAAAAAGAGAGACCCCAGTCTAGTTGAAAATTACAGACCAATCTCTTTATGCTGCGTCACCTGTAAAGTCATGGAATCAATTATTAACCAATCCATTATCCTTAGGGTTAGGGTTAGAGACAAACAACCTACTCTCTAATCAATAATTTGGTTTCAGAAAAAAGCTATTCTGTAATCTGCAACTCTTACACTGCAAAAACATATGGACTACTCAACTTGATCAGGGCAAAGCAATAGACACAATCTACATAGACTTCTGTAAAACCTTCAATTCAGTGGTACACGACAAACTACCCCTAAAACTAAAATCTTATGGTATCTCTGGACACCTGCATAACTGGATAGGAGCATTCCTGTCAAAAAGACAACAAATGGTCAAAATTGGGAGCGTCCTATCAAATTCTGTACTGTCAACAGTGGTGTCCCCCAAGACAGCATTCTAGGATCAACTCTCTTCATACTCTACATAAATGACCTCTGTGATCAAATTAAGAACAACTGCATTCTCTTCGCTGATGATGTAAAGCTATTCAACACCCCTGACAATACTGCTACCCTTCAAAAAGACCTCGACTATGTATCAGAATGGTCAAACAAATGGCAACTTCAAATCTCAACAAATAAATGCTCTGTCTTGCATATTGGCAAAAAAATCAGAAAATAAAATACAAGCTGAATAGTCAAGACCTTGTTGATGATCCAAACTCCATCAAGGACCTTGGAATACTCATCTCCAATGATCTAAGTGCTAGAGCCCACTGTAACTACATACCCAAAAAGGCATTAAGAGTTGTTAACCTAATCCTACGTAGCTTTTTCTCTAGTAATATCACACTACTAACTAGAGCATACATAACATTTGCTAGAACAATACTTGAATACAGCCCACCAGTCTGGAACCCACATCATGTATCTGATATTAACACAGTTGAGAAAGTCCAGAAATATTTCACAAGAAGAGTTCTCCACTCCTCTACTTGTAGCAGAATACCTTATGCCACCAGACTTGAAATTCTAGACCTAGAAAACCTAGAACTACGCTGCCTTTGGTCCTATCTAAGTATAATATATAAAATCATACATTGCAATGTCCTTCCGGTCAATGAATACTTCAGCTTCAACCATAACAATACAAGAGCACACAGTAGATACAAACTCAAGGTTAACCACACCAAACTTGATTGCAGGAAATACGACTTCAGCAACAGAGTGGCCAATGTCTGAAATACTCTACCTGACTCTGTGGTTTCTTCCCCAAACCCCAAAAACTAACCTTAGACTGTCTACTATTGACTTTTCCTAAGAGGTCTGTAGGGGGTGTGCATAAGTACACCAAAGTGCCTACCGTCCCTTCCTATTATATCTTTTATTTTCTTATATGTATCCACGTATTATAACTATGTTTATACTTATACCTATTATCTTGTAAGCAATTGACTAATCAAATAAATAAATAAATAAACTATAGAAGGAGAGCTATGTTAGTTTATGGTAGTCCCAAATCAGAAAGATAACTTCGGATGCACACCTTTTATCAAGAACAGATACAATTTAGTGAGCTAGATCTCCCTTCACCAGATGCAATGGTGTGATTAAACATATGTGGGATTTAAAATAGATGTTGTCAAGTACCGGGAAATCAGAAGATTCAGGCAGCTCAAATGAATATAATGATTTGTTGCAAGTTTAAGCACTCTACAAAAATCTGACCAACCAGGAGGTAGAGCTGACATCATGGTGATATGGTGCACTTCCATGGAGCTCTGTGGAGGTTCACCAAATTCTACCTGCTAGTGGGTTTTCTGGGACCTAAATCACCCTGGAGGGGTGATGAAAATAGAGAGGACACTGTAGATCACAAGGAGACCAGAAACAACATTATTTGAAAATACCAGTCTGGTTTTCCACAATGGAAGCATTGATACATCCTAATGTTATCAATATGGAAAAATTATAAAATATAAAGATATTTTGAATGAAAAAGAGGAATTAAAAACTAAGCAAGAACTGAGTAGTCAAGAGATGGATATAGCATGGTGGCCACAAGTGCAGATACAATCTTGATATGAGAAAGATGCTAAAATGTATGGTTTTAATAAAGAATTAACAGAATTGGACCAGATATTAACTGGGATGGATGAAAAATTAATAAAAGAAAATATATCGCTATTTACTAAGCATTAAATTGGAAAGCAAGCAAGTAAAGGAGACAATGATAGCTTGGGCTAAAACTTTGGATATACAATAGAATTGGATAAATGGCAGAAATTATGGGATAGAAATGTTTAATTAACTACGTCAACTGCATATAAAGGAAATTTGTTTAAAATGTTTTATAGATGGCATTTTTCACCAACAAGACTGGAAATATGTTTAAAGACAGGTCTGCTAAATGTTGGAAGTGTAACCAGACACCTGGTTCATATTATCATATGTGGTGGACATGCCCAAAAGCAAAAAAAATATTGGACAAAAATACATACTTGGTTGGAAAAAATGATAAAGCAGCAAATAGATTTGAAACCAGAAATATTTTTGTTGGGCATCCTACTGGAAAAATATGACAAAAGGAATATATATTTGATCTTACATGTATTAACTGCAGCCAGAATTGTATTTACACAACAATGGAAAAGCGAAGAGATCCTGTCAGAGGAGGGAAAAAAATTAGAATGTGCAGAAATGGACAAATTAACGCTTACAATTAAGGAAAAAGAAGGAGCTGAATATTTCTTGACATGGGACTTACTTTACCAAGGGTTAGATGATAAAAACAGAAGTTAGAAATATGGGGATACAAAAAAGACTAATGTTATAAAGGAAATTTATTAAAATAGACAAGTAAAATAATATTATTATGGAATTAATATTGTGATGAATATTATTATAAACATTTTGCTTATGATTTCCTAAATATAATTGTACCCAGCAACACACTGCTGGATTGAAATTTAATTTTTACATGTTATATAGATAAAACAAATAAAAAAATTTGGAAAAAAAAGAATCTGATCAACCAGCAATCAAGGGAAATACTCAGGAGATAAGAAAGGCATTTAAAGTGGGCTGGACTTAGATCTCTTGTGGGCACACAGGGACTCATGACTAATGGTGCACTTGACCCCTCCTTGGGCTCAGCCTGGTTAGCTCCTTGTAGGTCGGGATGGAGGAAGGAAGGGAAGATGGAAGACAGGGTGATTGTGCAGATGAGGCTATATGTGGGACATATTATTGATACCTTATAAATTAGCAATCTGTTGTGGTTTTCTGAAATCTTCAGAGATAGCCTGAAATGTTTTGATGTAGGACAGTTCAACAGTCCTTTACACAATTAATCTGGCAGGTTTTCTTTTCCAAGATGGCTCTTTTGAGACCTGTAATGAAGTATCTTGGAAGACTGAAATGCTCTGATATTACAAATGTTTCTTGTCAAGAGAGCAAAATTATTCAACAATCCCCAATGCTATCCATTGTTACAATTCCTGGAATCTTTAGCAATGAAAACCATGATCCTGAAGGCTGGACAAAAGAGACTATTCTACTTCTTTAGAATCATGAGGTTAGAGAAACCTGCTGCAATTTGCATATTGCTTTGATTATTTCCTTATTTAGTTCTTTAGCCTCCTCCACCCCTTTTGAGCTGGGAGTCTTTTCTATTTTTACTGCTTTCCTGTCATTTAAATTTGTAAATTGAGAGAAATTACATTTCCAACTTGCCTTTGAGCGTTGGAAAAAAATTGCTGTATGTAGTATTCTGTTTTTATTGTGGGTAAACACATTCTGGAATGGATGGATGAAACCTTTGTTACAACTTGCAGTCACAAAAGATGCTTTCTGTATCTTATTTATTTATTTAGACTTGATCATCTAGATCTTAGATGATCTGGAACCACATTGTAAGGCCAATGAATTCTGGTTTGTTTATTTTAGCACATTTTGAAATAATCTGATGGAGGAGTGGCAGAATCTGGGGGCATAGTTAAAATAGGAATCAGCCTAGAATCCCTAAATAGCCATACACAGACTAAGTCCAACCTTTCTTGAATTCTGTGGACCCTTATCTAACTCCAAACAGGTGCTAACCATTAATTAAGAAGACTTGTGTGTAGGCTACTTAGCAATGAATCAGTTCATTTGGACCCTCATGTATAGACCTTTTGTGCCTGACATAATCTCTTCTAAGATTATTCCCTTCTCTTCTAAGATTATTGTTTTAATAAATTACTCTCTGATATTTTCTGTCTCAAACTATCAAGCAAAATGTCACACTTTTAAATTTCAATTCAAATGCGATACTTGTTATCCTTTTATTTGAAATCATGAACTCAGAGTTGCTATATGATCAGGTTATGGCTGCTGATATCTTGCAAAAACAGCTTGAAATCAGCACATACTTCCATAGAATTTAAAAAGAATAAGATTGCTCACAGTCAAATTTACTTCAGTGTGGCTTCAGGACAGGATTTGGAATTTGGAAAACTTTTGTTTCCTGCCTAGATGTTTTCTGTGACTTGGACATGGGAAATAATGTCTTTCTTAATTCCAGTGAAATGGCATTCAATTGTTTTGTTGTAACCAGTTTAGTCATATCTGACTCTTGTGACTGTGACTGGATTAAAGACTTTCTGGTGGACCAGCCACAAACAGTGTGGGCTGGGTCTTTCATATCCTCCTCCCTGAAGCTTAGCACTGGCTCTCCTCAGGGCTGTGTGCTCAGTCCCTACCTGTACTCATTGTACACATACAATTGTGTATCATCTGACCCATCCAGTGTGATTATCAAGTTTGCAGATGGTATCATTGTATTGGGTCTTTTTACAGGTGGGGATGAATCAGCACACAGGGAGAGGTTCAAAAGTTATCCACATGGTGCTTAGAGAACAACTTGCACCTAAACATCAACAAAACAAAGGAGATGGTGCTAGACTTCCAGAAGAAGAGAGAGGAATCTACCCCATTTTACACTGAGGGGGACTTGGTGGAGAGGGTCACCTCTTTCAAATTCCTGGGAGTCCATTTTAGCGAAGATCTCACCTGGAAAAATAATATTATCCAGGTGGCCAGGAAGGCCCAACAGAGACTCCATTTCCTCAGTCTTGCAAAAAAACATGGCGGAACAACAACTGATGACCTCCTTTTACTGGTCCATGATAGAAAGCGTCCTCACGCATTATGGTATGGTATGCTGGCTTGACAGCCATGGATAGAAAGACATTACAAAGGATGATGAGCACAGCACAAAACATCATGGGCTGTTCCTTGACACCACTGGATGAAATTGCCAGGACTTGCTGCCTTAGTAGAATGAGGAAAATCCTCAGGGACGATTCACATCTTGGTCAGAACTTCTTTACTCTCCTACCATTGGGCAGGAGATATAGAAGCATAGCCAGTTGTATGAAAGGCTGAAGAACAGCTTTTATCCATGGGCTGTCAGACTCCTGAACGCAACATAACATCATAACTATGTAGTATGATAGACTCGCAGGGCCGGCGCAATGTGCAACATGCTCACATTGATGCAATATAATGTTATGCACATATATGTATAGAGGATTGTGTGTTTGTTAGTATGATTTACTGGGTTAGGGATTTTCTTTCACTCTTAGTTATTGAGATGTATTTATGTTGGGGGGGTGCACTAAGGGAGGTTCAGCCAATCTCATTGTACACATGTTGTGCATTGACAATAAATGTTTGAAATCTTGAAATCTCTTGATGACTCTCAAGTTTCTCCATGCTATCTTGTCAGCACAGCTTTATTTAATTGTTGGGTGTTCAAATTTGTATTTGATTTGATGTTATCAAGCCAGCAAGTTCTTTGCTTGCCCCTTCTCCTTGATCCACTAACCATTTCTAGCACTTCTCCAATGAATTTGCATGCATGAAATGGCCAAAGTAAATCAGACTTAGTCTTATGATTTTAACTTCTAGTGATGTGTCCAGTTTTATACGATTTAACAGCTCTCTGTTAGTTACTCTGGCTGTCCATGCTATATGCAATAATTTATGCCAGCACCACAGTTCAAAGGCGTCAATGCTTCTTTGATCAGCCATTCTTAGTGTCCAACTCTCGTATCCATACATCATTGTAGAGAAGACTATTGCTTCCAATACATTCAATATACAATGGCATTTAGTACCATTATGATATTGTTCTTTTGGGATAAATCCTTCTTTCTGGAGGATAATTTCAAGAAGATGGTGTTGAAGAATTACTACTTTGTTCATAAGATCATGAGATGAAACATTTTGTATGCCATCTTTATTAAGGAGACATGATTTATAGCAGCAAGGAAAGGAAGGAAAAACAGGAAGAATATAACATTTTATAAAAAACATAAAAGGAAGAAAAGTTCTTTCCTTTTCCTTTTCCTTCCCTGTTTTGTGAAATGTATTTAAACCTGACACTCCATTTTCATTTCATTTTCAAGGCTGATTCAGAGGACTCAAATAAGCAGGATGGCAAATATAGCTCTGTCCTTAAATGCTTGGGAATCACAAAGAGATTCGCAAAGGGTCTTCTGAGAAGCTGCTCCATTCTAGAATCTACCTTATTCTCCTTGCTACAACTGGCCCTTTAAATTCTTTGATTAATCCTGGAAACTTTGTTTACATATATCTGTAGATCCGGATGGTGTATATGTTGATTTGCAAGTTTCGATTAGCTTAAGTCCTTCTCTATGTTCTCTGGATTCAGAATCAATACAATAAAAGCTTTTAAAAACCTTTAAAATGTTTAGTTGGACAGCGGCATATGGCATGCAAACATCCTGGTAATTTCAAAATATGTGGGGAAAGTATTATTTTTGAAAAGAAACCTGCAGTCAGCCTGGGAATTTATTTTTGATCTATAGCACTGCAATGCTCTGCATATTGAAGATTAAATTAACCATTAAATTAACACAGGCAGAAGCAATATCATTTTTATTTAAGAAGATTACATGAAAATTTTTTCTCTCTATAAAGAAAGTTTCCTTTGTGCCAATATTGCAGTTGTAGATCAGCCAAATTGTTCTATAATTCAGAGGCCTTCCCTGCTGCTTGTTAAATAATTCTTCAAATTCCATGTTAAACGAAGATCTGCCAAAAAGTGGGAGGAGGGAGAAAGAAACCCAAAGGGGAAAAAAACCTTAGATTTTTGTCTGATGCAAATCAGACCCATTTTATAACAGTCACGTTCATTGTTTTTCTCTTCCTGCAGAATTTATCATATGAAGCTGAGCACAGAATATTCATATGTTTCTTATGTCTTCATGTCATTTTGGAACAACCAATTATCATATTCCATCTGTCTTAGAACATATTTCTCTGACTTGTACCTGGATTTGGGCACTGGTCCTAGATATTATAATTTTCTCAGATCATAACCAAAATTTACTTGTGCAAAACATCTTAATATACTTGGAACAGAAGGAATAAGGAACAAGATGTTGAAAGCTATCAGCTCTTTTTTCAATCCATTCCTTTTCTTATTCTCTGTTCTAATAATATTTTTTATTGAGGTTTACAGTTCTAAAGATAAAAAATTAATACAAACTAAGAAAAATATAAAAAGAGAAAAGGTAATACACAAAAAGATATATAAATAGGTAAAGGAATGACATCATTCAGTCCTAATCAGCAAAAGTTCATTAAGAACTACTAGGAATAACAACATACATGTTAAACTTAATCAAATAAATCAGTTTTATCTTCTTTTACTTTACTTTGAACATAATAATTTGTCAATTTCTCTAGCCATATAGCAAACAAACCCTCCTTTCTTTGTCTTGTCTTGCCTTGCCTTATCAAATCTTTAAAGTCTCATCATTCACTTCTGGTAAAACAACAACAAAAAATGTTCTTTAAGATAGCGGTCCCAAACCTTTTTGGTATCAGGGACTCAAAAATGTTTTTATGGATTGTGGGAGGGATGATTTTGTGCACCAATTATCCTGTGCATGCACAGATGAAGCTTTGCTCACTTTCATGGAACAGTTCCTAACAGGCCATGGACTAGCACCAGCCCATGGCCTGGAGATTGGGGAAGCCTGCTTTACATGTGTATGTGTATGTAAATATAAACAGCCTGTTTTGTCCAGTAAAATATGTTCCTCTTCTATAACTTTTTTAAAATCCATTTTTATAACAGCAATTTTAAGACTAATTTCTGAGTGTATTGACCCCAAATATCTCTGAATTCTTCTAAAGTCAGATATTTTTTGCTTCATTCTGTATTAATGGTTCCCTTCTCCTTTAATTATCTTTCTGGTTCTCTCTAGTGTCCAACCTTCTTATCACATTTTCTTTCTAGTCAACAACACTTTCCCATGGGAAGATATCTCACTAGTAGTTTCAAAATCTTCACAGATTTCTAAAATAAATTTTAAGCAACCCACAGGAAGAATACTTGTAATTAATTTTGAAATATTATCTAAGGTCCCTTTGGTCCCTTAATCCATTTATAACTTTCCAAAATCAATGTTCTAATGACACTTTTGCTGTTTATTTTTAAAAAAACTTTGTAAGCTTCTTAAACTTACATGAAACTTCTTTTTTCAAGTATAGGAAGAATTTTACCTGGTGTAATAAAACTTTCCTTTCCAAAGGTTCTCAATGTCCAAAAAGCTGTTAACAAGCAATTTCCAGAAGTGATTAAGAAAATATGCAAACCGTGGCTTGGGAAAGCTGGCAATTCCTCAGCTTACAGTGCTCTAAAATCTACCAGAGCCAGCAGTCTTATGGTTTCCTCATGGATAGCCACTGCATGGAGTTCTTGTGGACAATCTTGGTTTTTTTCCTTATTCTGGAGAAGAATTCCAAGGTGTTGTTCCATTCACCAGCTCCTCATTCCACTTCTTATGGCTCGCTCGTAGCTAGTGGAGTTGGCAGCAGAGTCAGACAGTGAAAAGATTGGAGAGGAACATGGGCCAGTCCTGGAGGCTGAGGAAGGCTCAGACGAGGGCTCTGAGTCATAGGCAGAGATGGGGCCAGGGCAGTCTGGCAGTTATCAACTGCCTTTGGAGTCAGACAGCAGTGAGGTGGGGGAGCAGCTGGAGCTGATTCCCAGCCTGCGCATGCGCAGAACTGCCAAAAGAACAATTACAAACTAAGGGTCGATGTGGGAATAAAGCCAAGATGGATGATGAATGGCCCCTTCCACAGGGATTAAAAGAGGAGCAAAAGGGAAGGGGGCTTTTGCAGGAAACAAGTCGTTTGTTGCAGCAGTGTGAAGATCTGTCTGTACATCTCAGAGACTCTGTGCCGAGTCCTTCCTTGTCAGCACTGAGTTTAAAAATATTTATTTGACAGCTCTCCAAGCTAGATAAGGTCTGTATTCCTAATTACACCCTTGAAAGACTGTTTGCCAGGCCTTTGGCTGAATATGAATGCAAGAAATTAATCTTTGCTTAACAAAAGGGGTTTTGCCGGGACAAAGAGTATGTTTAGTCCTTTTTGGGGAAGTTTTGGTCAGAACACCACTGTGGTCATCACCTCTGCTCATGCAGAGCTGTCTCCAATTTGCTATTGCTGCCCCCAATATCCTCTCTTCCTCGTCTGCACCTGGGGGTGCTGTTTTAATCAGAGAGAGAGAGAGAGAAAGAGAATGAGAGAAGCTAAGGGGTTTTCTGTATTTCAGCCATAAAGCTGTTGGGCCTTGTTTATAAAACTAGAAATGAAACCAGTTGAAGAAATCCCTTTATGCATTTCAACCTCTTTCTCCACTTTGGCTGTGCTGATGGTTCATATTCTCAGTATTCTCTCCAGAAAAAAATTGTCATGCCTTTGATTAATGGATTTCCTCCTTTCCTCCCGCTGATGCTGTGAAAAGAAGCACCAATTACTTTCTGTCAGTGGGTAGTTGAGGACAAAGAGGTTCACCAATAGCCATTTTGTATGAGTTTTTCTCTATTAACTTCCAGTTATACTTGACATCTTCCCATTTGCTGCATCTAGTGGTCCATGTAACAACCACAAAAACAACAACAGTAAACCATTTTATCATTCTTTCTATACATTTGGCTTGAATGGGAAACTGGCACAAGTCATGTCAATTTCACCCAAGAGCCAAATTGCTCTAGAAAGCACTGACAGGAGGAGTAGGAGCATTCCTATCAAAGTGCACAGTAGCCAGCTGAAAGAGAAGCATTTGTTTATAATGAAGTGAAGTTCAGCAGGCAAAAATACAGTACTGCTTCTCCTAGTACAAGTTGTAAAGCACTGCTTCCAATGAGCACAGGCTGGCTTCCTGCCAGCATGGGGATATGTAGAAGATGATAAAATGTGTTCCTGACCTTGACAAACGATTAGTGGCCAGTGCTTGTACTTGGGCAATCAGTTCAAACTTCATATTTTCCACTTGCCAAACCGCTAGACACTCAAATCAAACATCAAGAAATTAAGAACTACTTAAAATATCTCTGTACTGCAACTGCAGAAAACCTATTTGTATTCCCTGTTGTGCCGTTTGGTTTCTTGAACCTCCATTACTCTCGTCTGACTTCCATTGAGGAGTATATTTTATGCTTGTAGATTGTAGCCATGATTTTGTAACTTGATTATGCACAACAGAAAATTAACCGCAACAGGTTTAGACCTTCTTTTTCTGACATACGTATGATGATGGAGCTGAGCAATGAGACTGCATTAGAAAGGACTTTTCTTTGGAATAAAATAAAAGAGGTCATGGAATGTATGTTTTCTCTCTGTTAAGATATATTCTAGTGATAAAGATTCATTCTTTGCTAATTATGTCTCTTTTCATTCTCAGTTCATCTTTTTGTCCTCTTCTTAGCTATTAAAATTTTGCAGCATCAGCTTCTTTTTTCCTCATTCATCTGTGATCGCTTGTTTATTAATGGTATGCATTCATTCATTCATTCACTCATTCAATCTATATGGCCACCCATCTCAAATATATAACTTTGAATGGCTATGAATAAAAAATAAGATTAAAACATTAAAACAAAATAATAAATAACATACAACAGCCAAGATTAAAAACCAACCAATAATAATTAACACAATCATATTTATAGAAATAAATTGTAATGTGAGGGCTTAAAATAGGGTAGAAAAGCAATTTCCTTGACCATAGAGTCATTTATGAGAAATGGGTGACTATGTAAATCCAATACAATCAGATCCAATCCACTAAACCAAAACCAAACCAAAACCATGCTGTAAATCTAAGCACATGCATACAAAAGCTTATATTTAATATTTAAGAAAATAAGGATAAAAATCCACTCCTCAAATCTGTTTCCTTTCCCCAACATCTGAGGTTTACAAGCATCTCCAATGTTTAGTGTGATCATTACCTATCAAAAGATTCAATCCGCCTTAAATAAGCACTTGTCCTTTTTTAAAAAAAAAAAGCTAAAGCAGTATAGATAAGTTCAAATAACTCTGCAAGCTATATTTTTGTTTATTCATCATATGTATACCTGCACAGTCCTGATCTAGCAAAATACAGTACATAAAAAGATGGTGATTTACAGTACAACATGAAACATCACAAGTTTTTTTCAATAACTAAGAGATCTGTAAAACAATATAACCAATAAACAACATAAATAAAAACTACATTGTGAGTCTGCACGGTTCATCTGATGCAAAATATAAGATCATATTATTTTTCAGGATTTATAAGCGACCCTGACCTTAAAAGACAGTGGGCAATGGACAACACAGAAAACAAAGCATAATGCCAAAATAATAGAAATCTCTAAACCAATGTAGAAATAAACATGTCTTTGTTGTTGTTGTTGTTGGTCATGAAGTTGTGTCCCACCCATCGCGACCCCATGGACAATGTTCCTCCAGGCCTTCCTGTCCTCTACCATCCCCTAGAGTCCATTTAAGCTATCTCGACTGCTTCAGTGACTCCATTCAGCCACCTCATTCTCTGTCGTCCCCTTCTTCTTTTGCCCTCAATTGTTCCCAGCATTAGGCTCTTCTCCAGAGAGTCCTTCCTTCTCATTAGGTGGCCAAAGAATCTGAGTTTCATCTTCAGGATCTGGCCTTCTAAAGAGCAGTCAGGGTTGATCTTTAGGATTGACCGGTTTGATCACCTTGCAGTCCAAGGGACTCGCAAGAGTCTTCTCCAGCACCATATCTTTAAAATGGGCTAAAATCCAAAGTAACAAAGATAGTCATCAGATCAACTGTAGCTGAAACTCTTAAGAGGAATATTGGGTTTAGTAGGTTACACAAAGCTAAAAAGTTGTCAAATTTGTAAGTCCACCCAATTCTGATAATAATTTGGGCAGTGTACACTATTAAAAATAGTCTGGAACAATGAGAAACAGAAACATACAACAAATACCCTGGATAGATACATCTACCCAGAAGTAGACTCCATAGGAATGAATGAAATATTAGATCCTTCTATGAAGAATGTTACATATCAACATTACATCATGATTATAGGTCTTCTGGATGATTCTTATATCATCCAGCCAATAACCATTTGTCTGTTCTCCTTCATTTCTTTCCGTGTCCAAATACCTGATTGTGGGTTTTCCCCCCTTCCAAAACCATGCTGCATTTGTGGCATAATTAACAGCACTTCCTTGATCTTGAAGGCAATCTTTGAGCAATACTTTCCATGCCTCTCTTCTACTTCTGCAAGTCTTCACCATTTATTTTCCTACGTTCCTGGAATTAATTCATTCAAGTACTCAATCAACCATACTTTTCTTCCTCCTCAATCAACCTCTTCACAGATGAGCTGAGAAACACTCAACTGGATTCCAAAGACTTATGCTTAAAATCTATCCACTCATTCAATCACATTACTTCCTGATACCAGCTGAGTTCTGACAATTTTACTTACATATTGTATAACTCATGATCCATTGGGTCATCCTTTTAGTGATGTTTCTTTATGTAAGCAGGGAAACACAATATCTACAAGTGGATTGCTATTGTTCCAGTTTTAAAATTAAAAAGAAAACATGATTTTATTAAAGAAGGATTCACAGCAAGGCAAATATAAATGCTTTTTGTTTAACAAAGGGCACTTTTGATTATCACCTGTCAAGCCTTTCTCTGCTACCATCTTCAAAGGCTTGGAGAAAACCTTTTGCCAGGGAGTAAAAAAACTTCCAAAACATCCCTGCTAATTAGAGGTGATACACCGTGTTCTTCTCTGCTGTCAATGATGATAAAAATGAGACCCGGAAAGTAATCTATAAACATTTTTATTTATAAAATAAGAAAACCTAACGGAGCTACATGTTTGCAACCTAATCTCCACCAAGGCATATAGAAAAGAACAAAGAAAAAGTACAACAGAAGTGACAGGAAGTGATGTATAAACTCTGTACACATGCGCAGTGGATCCAAACATCACAAGACTTTCTTATTTTATTACTATGGAGACAAGATAACACAGTGCTGGCTAGCAGACACCTGCTTGCTAGAATATGAGCTTAGGAGCTTGAACAGACAAACCAAAAAAACCGCAGTGACAGATATGCCATTCTTTAAGAATACTCTAACATTTTGCTTTTCTTCAGCTTAAAATAACATACAGTTGATCACACTGGAATGTTGATATGATAAATCAGCACATTCTCTATGGTTTGTCCCTGTACTTCATGTATAGTGAGAGCAAAGCATGACTGTATTGTGAACTGTTGTCTACTGAAGAGAGACATTTTTACCTCCCAATAAATTGAGTGCGTTTTTTGGAATCATGACAGTACCAGTTTTGAATGCACCAATGTTTATCTTTATTCAAGGAGATTTTTGAGGAGTTCTTCACCAATCATTTACATTCCACTGCAAAATCTTGGAAGATTCAAGTTCCTCATTTAAATGATGAGAGATCCTATCTTTAATTTCAGTTTATGTGGTTTGCAATAACCACGTAATTGAATCAAAGAATTCTGTTGGAAAATGAATAGGTTTGATTACTTCACTGACAGTGCTGAAGGAATAATACTATTTCATCATGACAGGGAAGCTTCTAGTGCATGTGGAAATCATTTTTTCTCATCATTTCATTGAGGGGAATCAAGATAGAGTTCTGAGACTAGTTCTACAGAATAGTCAGATGTTAGGTAGCTGAAATCTCTCCATTCTTCCATTCTTCTGGCAGAATAGTATCTTCAGATCATTCTTTTTCATCATTTTGATTTTTCTGAATTCCAACATTCAATAAGAACTCAGAATAGCATTTTTCCTCAGTCAATCACATGTTCTTCTTCAACTGAAACTTGAGAAAGCTTCTCTATAAGTATGCTTTTTTGATGCATGATTTCTCCATATTAGCATAATTCCCTCTTTTCACAGCTAGTAGAAGCTGATGGAAATCACACAGCAAATGGTTAACATTCCCTCAAAGGCTCATTCTTGCCATGTATATAACAAAGAGTCTGGTCTATGACTTCAAAGCTCTCCTTTCTAAACATAGGCTTTCAACCCAGACAATAAACCTCACACATTGAAGCACTTCTAGAGTATTGGAATTTATTTCACTGTTACAAAGAACATTTTCATTTACTTTGAGAAGTATCCTGCTTTACCACCAGGCATCAATGTTGTTGCAATACCAGACCACTGCAATATTTATTTATTTATTTATTTATTTATTTATTTGGTCTTATTTGGTTTATTTGGTTTATTTATTTGATTTGTCAATCGCTTACAAGATAATAGGTATAAGGATAAACATAGTTATGAATACATGAAATGAACACATATAAGAAAAAAAAGAGGACAGGAATGGTGGGCACGTTGGTGCACCTATGCACACCCCCTACAGACCTCTTAGAAAAGGGGTGAGGTCAATAGTAGACAGTCTAAGGTTAAAGTTTTTGGGGTTTGGAGAAGAAACCACAGAGTCAGGTAGAGTATTCCAGACATTGACCACTCTGTTGCTGAAGTCGTATTTCCTGCAATCAAGTTTGGTGCGGTTAACCTTGAGTTTGTATCTATTGTGTGCTCTCGTATTGTTATGGTTGAAGCTGAAGTATTCATTGACTGGTAGGACATTGCAATGTATGATTTTATATACTATACTTAGATCGGACCAAAGACGGTGTAGTTCTAGGTTTTCTAGGTCTTTAATTTCAAGTCTGGTGGCATAAGGTATTCTGCAACGAGTAGAGGAGTGTAGAACTCTTCTTGTGAAATATATCTGGACTTTCTTGACTGTGTTAATATCAGATACGTGATGTGGGTTCCAGACTGATGAGCTGTATTCGAGTTTTGGTCTAGCAAATGTTTTATATGCCCTAGTTAGTAGCGTGATAAAAAGAGAAAAAGCTACGTAGGATTAAGTTAACAATTCTTAATGCCTTTTTGGGTATGTAGTTACAGTGGGCTCTAGCACTTAGATCATTGGAGATGAGTATTCCAAGGTCCTTGATGGAGTTTGGATCATCAACAAGGTCTTGACTATTCAGCTTGTATTTTATTTTCTGATTTTTTTGCCAATATGTAAAACAGAGCATTTATTTGTTGAGATTTGAAGTTGCCATTTGTTTGACCATTCTGATACATAGTCGAGGTCTTTTTGAAGGGTAGCAGTATTGTCAGGGGTGTTGAATAGCTTTACATCATCAGCGAAGAGAATGCAGTTGTTCTTAATTTGATCACAGAGGTCATTTATGTAGAGTATGAAGAGAGTTGATCCTAGAATGCTGTCTTGGGGGACACCACTGTTGACAGTACAGAATTTGATAGGACGCTCCCAATTTTGACCATTTGTTGTCTTTTTGACAGGAATGCTCCTATCCAGTTATGCAGGTGTCCAGAGATACCATAAGATTTTAGTTTTAGGGGTAGTTTGTCGTGTACCACTGAATTGAAGGTTTTACAGAAGTCTATGTAGATTGTGTCTATTGCTTTGCCCTGATCAAGTTGAGTAGTCCATATGTTTTTGCAGTGTAAGAGTTGCAGATTACAGAATAGCTTTTTTCTGAAACCAAATTATTGATTAGAGAGTAGGTTGTTTGTCTCTAACCCTAACCCTAAGGATAATGGATTGGTTAATAATTGATTCCATGACTTTACAGGTGACGCAGCATAAAGAGATTGGTCTGTAATTTTCAACTAGACTGGGGTCTCTCTTTTTGAAGATGGGGATGACTGTGGCTTGTGACCATAGGTTTGGAAAGGAGCTGGTCCTGAAAGATTTTACAAAGATTATGCTTAAAGGTTCGGCTATGGCAGTGGATAGCGTTTTTAAGAAGTAGGCACATATTCTATCCGGGTGCAGTAGGTAGAGATAGTTTTAGATTGCGTAGTGCTTTTTCAACATTGTCTTCTGTAAAATCGATATGTATTAGATCATTGTAGTTGTCTGTGGTTTAACTAGGAAATACTGGGCATGATCCATTGCTGTTTACAAATACTGAGCCAAATAATGTGTTAAAGAGGTTGGCTTTAATGGTGTCGTCATTGCAGTCTTTACCATTAGGTCCTTTCAGGGGTGGGATGGATCTTGAGTCTTTTAGTTTGTTGTTTACAAAATTGTAGAAAGCGCGGGTGGAATTGGTGCATAGAAGGTTTTCCTCTTGTTTAATGTGATAATTGGTGCATAAATTTTTGTATCGGCTTTTGAAGTTGGCAATGTGACCAGATTTGTTTTTCCGCCAAAGTTATCTTTTTTTTGGATTGAAGCTTCCTTATTGTTATGCGTAATCTGTTGAAATTGGTACATATAGTTTGATGACTCTTTTGACTTCAAGTAAAAATATATTGTAATGGTCTTCAACAGTATTGCACCCAGTGAATAGAGATTGCCATTCAAGGGATGAGAGATCGTTGTCTATAAGACCATAGTTGCCTTTTTTGAAGTTATAATTGGGGATCACGTTGTTGTGATGATTTTTGTGCGGATGTATGTTGAGGCAAAAGTCAATCATGTTGTGGTCACTGTTGGTAAAGGGTTCTTTAATTTGTCTTCCATAAATTGAGTTCCAACTATTGCAGAAGATGAGATCGAGGCAGTTGTTAAGTCTAGTACTATTGGTTACTAGTTGTTCCAGTCCTAGATTTGTTAGAGCATTGTAGAAGGTTGAATGTATGTGTTCAGTATTACATTCGTTTAGGGTCCAGTTAATATGAGATAGATTGAAGTCACCAAGAAAGATAAACGTGTGTGGGCAGGACGTTGCCCATGTTAGTAGTGAATTTAGCTTGTTTATATGTTTGATGTAATAATCAGGGGCTCTGTAACATAGTAAGAATCAAAATGTGATATTTAAGGACAGCTCACAGACGATGGTCTCAGGAAGAGCAAGCTCCTGGGTAACTTGGATGTTTTTTAGATGTAAGGACTTTTTATAGAAGATAGCAACACCACCTCCTCTATGGATTTCACGATCTGATCAGTAAACATGATAGTCTCTTACTGTGGTAATGGAGTCAGGGAGAGATGCATTGAGCCATGTTTCACAGACAAATATGGTGTCAAATTTAGCCGTATTTAGTAAGAGGAGAAATTCAGGTATTTTATTCACAAGCTGTGATTTGCCATAATTGTGATGATTATGGCTTACAGCTCATGAAAACCCCAAATCCACAATCTCAGAAAATTAGAATATTGTGAAAAGGTTCAATATTCTAGACTCAAAGTGTCCCACTCTAATCAGCTAATTAAGCCATAACACCTGCAAAGGGTTCCTGAGCCTTTAAATGGTCTCTCAGTCTGGTTCAGTAGGAATCACAATCATGGGAAAGACTGCTGACCTGACAGTTGTGCAGAAAACCATCATTGACACCCTCCATAAGGAGAGAAAGCCTCAAAAGGTAATTGCAAAAGAAGTTGGATGTTCCCAAAGTGCTGTATCAAAGCACATTAATAGAAAGTTATGTGGAAGGGAAAAGTGTGGAAGAAAAAGGTGCACAAGCAGCAGGGATGACCGCAGCCTGTTGAGGATTGTAAGGAAAAGGCCATTCAAAAGTGTTGGGGACTTTCACAAGGAGTGGACTGAGGCTGGAGTCAGTGCATCAAGAGCCACCACACACAGACGGATCCTGGACATGGGCTTCAAATGTTGTCAGAAGCGTCTTACCTGGGCTAAAGAAAAACAGAAGTGGTCTGTTGCTCAGTGGTCCAAAGTCCTCTTTTCTGATGAGAGAAACTTTTGCATCTCATTTGGAAACCAAGGACCCAGAGTATGGAGGAAGAATGGAGAGGCACACACTGCAAGATGCTTGAAGTCCAGTGTGAAGTTTCCACAGTCTTGTTGATTTGGGGAGCCAAGTCATCTGCTGGTATTGGTCCACTGTGCTTCATTAAGTCCAGGGTCAATGCAGCCATCTACCAGGAGATTTTGGAGCACTTCATGCTTCCTTCCGTAGATGAGCTTTATGGGGATGTTGACTTCATTTTCCAGCAGGACTTGGCACCTGCCCACACTGACAAAAGCACCAAAACATGGTTCAATGACAATGGGATTGCTGTGCTTGATTGGCCAGTGAACTCGCCTGACCTGAACCCCATAGAGAATCTATGGGGCATTGCCAAGAGAAAGATGAGAGAGATGAGACTGAACAATGCAGAAGAGCTGAAGGCCGCTATTGAAGCATCCTGGTGTTCCATAATACCTCAGCAGTGCCACAGGCTGATAGCTTCCATGCCACGCCGCATTGACGCAGTAATTGCTGCAAAAGGGGCCCAAACCAATACTGAGTTCATATGCATGCTTATACTTTTCAGAGGTCCAATATTGTTCTATGTACAATCCTTGTTTTATTGATTGCATGTAATATTCTAATTTTCTGAGACTGTGGATTTGGGGTTTTCATGAGCTGTAAGCCATAATCATCACAATTATGGCAAATCATGGTTTGAACTATCTTGCTTTGCATGTAATGAGTCTATCTCATATATTAGTTTCACCTTTTAAGTTGCATTACTGAAATAAATGAACTTTTGCACGATATTCTAATTTTTCGAGTTTCACCTGTATTCTTCAAGTGTTTTTTTTTAATTTATCACTTTTTCTTGGAAATATGGTAGAGCTTGTTGATGATCTCTTATTGATCATGATATTAGATCATTAATAGTTCTTTCAATTTGGAGGAAATCTTCAGACATTGCATTCTTGAACTGGTTCCACAGTTGCTGTGGATAGTTGATTTCAGTGTTTGTTAGCGAGACAATGAAACCTATCTTTCATTGCTCTGGGACTCTTGTTTTTTTGGCATCTTTCACAGTTTGATGTCAATGATCATCAACTTGCAACAATCTTTCTCTTTCCTTCAGATATCTTTGAATGATGGAAGACTGTGTCCATTATATTTCTGAAATGACTTGAAAGATATTGACCTCTTTAATGCTATGAAGAAGCAGGATCAAATAGCAGAAGTCACCACTTCATGGAGAAACAGTGTACATTCATCCCCAGAACTTCAAAAATTTCAGAGAACTCCTCTAGTCTTTTCCAAATGGGTGTTTGAATTTGTTTTTTAAATCAGATCCAGGATCCTTACTTACATTGCTCAAATGCAACAAAAAGTGGCCTATCGACAGGCTGCATAGGTATTTTTGATTGGCCAAATTGGAGAGCAATATGGACAACAATAGCTTGATTGACCTAGCGAGGACATGCCTGCTGAAATAGATCATAGCAATCTATATGTCAGAATAGTCACTGGGCATCACAGTGCTAATGTGGATGTGTTCTATACTGACTTGAATAATGGTAAGGTATAAATTGAATTTTGTGCTCAGGCAAAGACTGAATTAATTTTAAGGGAAGCAGAAAGATTAATGCTACATCATATGTATGGGTCTCCATATTCCTTCACTTGAGACTGCATGGTGTTACAAGTATAATTTCAGTGTAGACTGGGAGATTCCTATTTGAATCTTTTACCCATTGAAATCTGTCTGAAGAGAAAAAAAAGAGATTTTCCAGTAGTATGTCTAGGATCTTATAATTCTCCTGTCAGGGTAATACAAGCCCAGTATCTTCATAAGTATCAGAGTTATTTTTTCTTTTAAATATTGTTGATCTCTCCTCCCCTTATCTCCTACCAATATACTTCATGTGCATATTTGTGTATACTCTCCTAAACATGGACACTATAGGACTCACTTGTTTTTGTGTGCTAAAGCATTTTTTATTGTTACTAATGTATGTCAAGCTAGAAAATACTTTCAACCATCATTTCACCTTTTCTAACAAGATGAGGCCATGTCTGAGGTGAAGGTGATCAGCAATCAATAATAAGAAAGTTGGGACTCTGAAGAACATGTGAGAACAAAAGCCTTCTGAAGAATAATGGCTGGCTGTAGAATAGAAGAATAGGGTTTGAAACTGGCCAGCTCATTATGAGCAGAAAGAATATCTGCTATGAATATGAGGTCAAGACTGGCATTGTCACAAAGAGCTTCAATTTCTGGAAACAGATCAGCAACAGCCAAAATATCACGAAGGTTTATTGCTTGCCCTTTTCTTATTGTATTTCTCTGCCTGAATGTCTCAAATGCAAGCAACAAGCATGCAATAGAGGGTGAAATTATCTGGCATGTATTTATATTGTATATAAGTAGACATTTAATGCAGTCCACAGATACTAAAATTTTAGCTTAGCAAAGCATAGATCTAGGAAACACAATTTATTTTCTTTCTAATTACAGCCTTTGGCTGAAATCCTAAACATATGGTTATCAAGGAAATAATGAAGCAGTACTAACAACTTAAAGTGCTATTTTTAGGGATCAGTATGCAGCAGAGGTATCCTACCATCAATGGGGAATTCCAGAAGTGAAGTTTTAGCATAATCAAAAGTGCTGAATTCAAGATTTCTCTACTGGTTTAAGCCACAGCCAGGGAGGATGGTCTTCTTCTTTGCTCTTCCTTGATGATTATTTTTTAAATCTCTACTAAAGAGGCTAATATTGTGTTATCAGATCTTTTCTGGTGAAGTTGATCACACCCATTTTGAAGCTCAGAGTATCTCAGCATCCTTAAGCTTGAAACATTATGAGGGACAGTGATGGGATTGCAGACATAAAGAGTTAGTATACACCCCAATACCACCATTATAGGTGTTATTGCTGGAGAAAATTTGAAGCAGTATAGTAACCATTGTTTAGGACAATGGAGACCATTGGAGACCAGCACCAGAGGTCCTAAATGCAAGGAATAGTCATAAATTTACTTTTCATCACTATTTTTCATCATGAACAATTGCTAAATAAGGTAATTCCTAATGAGAACTATTTGAAAAAGAAAGAAAGAAAGAAAGAAAGAAAGAAAGAAAGAAAGAACCATTAACCATCAGCATTATTAATTTTAGATTTTGCCAAGTGAATCATTCATTCATTCATTCATTCATTTATTTATTTATTTATTTATTTATTTATTGGACTAGTATGCCGCCCCATCTCCAAAGACTCGGGGTGGCTCACAACTAAAACATATATTGACAATAAATAGCTAAAAAGAATTAAATGAAAACAAGCCCAATAATACCAAATTTAAAAAGAATTAAAACCATCCCATCCCCCCCCGAGAGGCAGTCACAGCCCAGTTTGGTCGAATAACCAGGTCTTCAAGTCATGGCGGAAGGTGCGGAGGTCAGGGGCCAAACGGAGCCCCAGAGGCAGCTGGTTCCACAGGACGGGGACCGCCACAGAGTAGGCTCATCCCCGGGGGACCACCAGCCGACATTGGCTTGCCGACGGGACCCTGAGAAGCCCCTGCCTGTGTGCTTGCACAGGGCGGTTGGCACTCGATATCAGCAGGAGTTGCTCCCTTAAATATTTTTTGTTTGTTTGTTTTTAATTACATTTATATGCTGCCCTTCTCAGAAGACTCAGGGCGGCTTACAATTTTTGGGATACAACCCAGTGTGCTTAGCAATAGCCTTCATTCCATTGTATATGCCTGCTTATTACTAAGCGGCATTTTTACAAGGTCAGCTAATTGCCCCCAACAATCTTGGGTCCTCAATTTACCTACCCCGAGAGGATGGAAGGCTGAGTCAACCTTGAGCCTGGTGGGATTCGAGCCTACAGCAGTTGTAGGCAGCTGGAACTTAACTGCAGGCAATTAACAGCCTGAGCCACCAAGGACCATTGTGGACCCATGTCGTGTAGGACTTTGAATGTTAAAACCAAGACCTTGAATCTCACCCGGAGTGCAACCGGCAGCCAATGCAGGTCGCGCAGGAGGGGGTAATATGGGAGAATCGGGAAACTCCCATCACCACCCGCGCAGCCGCATTCTGCACCAGCTGCAGTCTCCAGATGGTATGCAAGGGCAGTCCTAGATAGAGACCATTGCAGTAGTCGAGTCGAGAGGTGACAAGGGCATGAGTGACTGTGCACAGGGCATCTCAGTCCAGAAATGGGCGAAGCTGGTGAACCAGCCGGACCTGGGCAAAGGCCCCCCTGGTGATGGCCCCCACCTGTTCCTCCAACCGGAGCCGTGCATCCAGGAGGACCCCCAGATTCTGCGCCCTATCCACAGGGGGCAACACCTCTCCCCCTATGGTCAACAGTGGACATTCCTGACTGGACCGAGATGCTGGTATGCACAACCACTCAGTCTTGGCCGGGTTGAGCCGAAGCATGCTTCCGTCCATCCAGATCTGTACCGCACCCGGACAACGGGTCATCACGGAGAGGGCATCACTGATCTGGTTTGGGGTGGAGATGTATAACTGGGTATCATCAGCATACTGGTGATACCTCACCCCAAAACCATGAATGATCTTGCCCAGCGATTTCATGTAGATATTAAACAAGAGAGGGGAGGGGACCAACCCCTGGGGGACCCCACAAGTGAGCACCCTTGGGGCCAACCTCTGTCCCCCTGCCAACACCGATTGCGACCACCCTGAGAGGTAGGAGGAGAACCACTGAAAAACAGTGCCCCCCACTCCCAACCCCTCGAGGCGTCGCAAAAGGATACCATGGTCGATGATATCGAAAGCCGCTGAGAGGTCTAATAGGACCAAGACAGAGGAAAAACCCCTGTCCCAAGCCCTCCAGAGATCATCCATCAGTGCGACCAATGCCGTCTCTGTGCTGAAACCGGGCCGGAAGCCCGATTGGTATGGATCCAGGTAGTCCGCTTCATCCAGGAAAAGTGGAAACTGCTGAGCCACCACACTCTCAACAACCTTTACCAGAAAACGAAGGTTGGGGCCTCACCACCGCCTCCTTCAAGGAGGAGGGAAAGACAACCTCCCCTAAAGAAGCATTGACCACTGCCCAGAGCCAACCACAGGTGACCTACCTGGAGGCATAGGCCAACCAGGAGGGACACAGGTCCAACAAACATGTGGTGGAACTCAGACACCGCATAATCCTGCCCACTTCATCCTCGGAAACAGGATCGAACTCAGCCCAGATCACATCGGCCAGACTGTTTGCACCCCGATCCTCAGACCATTGCAAATTAGAGCACAACCCACCCCAAATCCGTGTGATGTTATCCGACAGATATTGACCAAATTCCTCAGCCCTTCCTCGCAACGGGTCCACCGCCTCCCCTGGACGTAGGAGAGAGTGAGTGGCCCTGAACAGGGCAGCTGGGCAGTTATCTGCGGATGCTATGAGGGCGGAGAGATAAGACCTTATCGCTGCCCTCATAGCTACCAGATAAGTCCTAATATGCGCTCTTAGCTGGGCTCGATTGGATTGGGAGCGGGTGGACCTCCACCTGCTCTCTAAACCCCTCTGGCAGCATTTCATCCCCTGGAGCTTCTCAGTATACCAGGGAGCCAACCAGGATCCACAGCGTGTGAGGGGACGCATGGGGACAACCCTATCGAGGGCATCCATAGCAGCCTGCTGCCAAGCAGCTGCCAGGTCCTCGGCAGACTTGTGGGCAAGGGAAGTGGGAAAAGACCCTAGTTCCACCTGGAACCTCTCAGGGTCCATCAGGCATCTGGGGAGAACCATCTAAGTGGCTCCTCATCCCAGCAGTGGGGGGCAGCCTGTTGGAAGACCAGCCGCAGGAGATAGTGATCAGACCATGGAACGGGCAGTGTCATAAGACTGACCTGCCCTCTATCACTGCGCTACTGTTCTGAGACAAAAACTAGGTCGAGAGTGTTTCCCCCCTCATGAATCAACTTGAATCAACTGGGTCAGGCCCATGGCCCCCATGGAGGCCATGAATTCCTGGGCCAAACCCGACGCCCCCCCCCAGGGAAGGCAGATTGAAGTCACCCAGGACCATAAGCCCTGGGAACTCCACCGCCACCCCCAAGAGGACGTCGAGAAACCCAGGCAGGGCTGCTGCCACACAGCTGGGGGAAAGGTATGTCAGCAGCAAGCCCACCCGACCACCAGGCCCCCACCTCAGGAGAAGGTTTTCACTCCCGCCTATCTTTGGAACAGTGACCTCCCTTGGAATCAAGGTCTCCCGAATAACCACAGCCACTCCACCACCCCTCCCCTGAGCCTGTGACCGGTGCAAAACCTGAAAACCTGGGGGGCATAGATCGACCAGAGGGATTCCTCCCTCCAGCCTCAACCAGGTCTCGGTGATGCAAGCCAGGTCTGCAGCTTCCTCCTCAATCACCTCATAGAGGAGGGAAGACTTATTAGCCACAGACCTGGCATTAAAATACACCAGTCTGAGCCCAGGGGTCCCCATTCCTGTGTCCCCAAGGGAGGAGGCCATAGGGTCGGAGCGTGCCACCGCTCGAAGGTAGCGGGAGTGCACTCCCAACACATGATATGGCCCTATGCCTCGTTGTCTCCTGCCAATCCCAACCACCCTGGGGATCACAGTCCTCACCCTGCACTCTGGGGCCCTGCTGGCCCCCAACCCCTGCCCCCCCATGAGCTGGGCTGCAACACACACACCTGGAATCATTTCCCACCCTCCTCCCTAACCTTCTTAAAAATTTATTTAAAAATTTAACTAAAGGGGCCCTAGTGATCCTCTTTTTTATTCTGTTAGAGCCCCAACCCTGACCCATCCCCCTGCCATGCCATCTCTCCAGGTTCCATAACCCATCCTCGAGGTAGGCCAGTGATAATGTAGCAGGCCACACCCAGGAGGGAGGGAACCCCCTCAGGACCTGCAACTCTGCTACCGTATAGGTTCGAATAGTACGGATGTGAGCATATCAAAGGAACAGGCATAGGGGTCTATCGATGGAAATGGCAGTGTCCAGAATATAAAACTTGGTTGAGTCCCAGGTGCTTTTCATTGGGAAGTCCAGATCCAAAAACCAGGCTACCCTCTCACAGCAGTCCTGCAGCTGGTGTTTGAGGCCTTTATCCGGGCTAAGCCACGCTCTCTCACCGTGGGCATCCCCAAAGCACTCCAATTGGACCGATGGCTGAAAGATGTTGAATGGCTACCAAAGGAAAAAGTGTGCCCCTCTTGCTGTTCTCTCACCACAGCGAGAGGCACAACAAAGTCCAGTAGCCGTAGACCAAGTTCAAGGGTGTGCAACCAGCACTGGGATTCTGAACCCAGGCCACTAGGGTGTCCAAACCCACCCTTCTGCAGCCTATGGTACGGCATAGATGGTTCCATCCCAGTAGCTAGAGTGCCTTGAGATCGGCATAGATGGAACAGATGCCAAAGGTGGAGCAGGTAACATAAGTGAGGCAAGATGATAAAAAGTAGTAGTCGATGGGAGAGTCCAGAGTCCAGCCACAGAAAGCCGCAGGAGAAGGGCAGTAGGGCAATAAACGGGTGGCGTTCCGGCAGGAACCGACCCAGGGAAGGACTGGGGCCAACGGCGGCCCCAGGACCACCACCACTGACCATCCTTGGGTACCGTATAGTCTCCTGCCACCCCTCCATCCTCTCCGATGTCAGGGCCACCGTCGCCACCACCATCGCCCCCACCGCCATAGTTGGAACCGGCATAGTCCCCATCGGCCTTGGGATGGGGCCAAAGCCACCACCCATAACAGCTGGCTGAGGGCTAGCTGCAATTCTCGCCACTCTTGAAGCTGCCGCTCTCGAGGCCGCTCTCAAAGCCGTTGCTCTTGGAGCAGCTGCTGTGTCGCATCGGCCTTCCGACCGACTCGGAAACCGGGGGCTAGCCACAGCCATCATCGCCATTGCTCCTGATACTCCCGGCATCCCCGAAGCTACCTCTCCCGAATCAGCTACGGCATCACATCGGGGCTCCAGCTGACTCGGAGGCCCAGGGAAGGGACGTTGTTGGGCTTGCCACCACACCTGGAGCTGCTGCTGAGTCATGCAGGCACCTCCGCAGACTCAAAGGCCCAGGGAGAGATGTCGCTGAGTTCGTCGCTTCCGAACTCGTCCCGAGCCCAGCGAATCCTGGGCCAAAAGGTCTCACTCGCCTCCCCAGGCAATCCAGTGCCTATGACAAGTACTGGGGGGTTGCAAGCCCCCCTCCAAACACCCTCTCGGACCGCTCAAACCCTTTGCCGTTCCAGAGCTCAGCAGGAAATGGCCATGTCAGTTAGGCATGCGCAGAAGAAACTGATACAGAAATTAGATACAGAAAGCACTATTTTTAGAGGAAAATACACTTTTTTTAACAAAGGAAGAAGCAAATAAGTAAGAATGGAAAGAATATTTTGCCCAATGAAACAATGCCTAAGTTTCATTTTCTGTTGGGCAGATGGAGGGTCCTAAAGAGTACAAGATCATTCCATTGTGGGGTTCTTTGGAGAAAACGCAGCAGTAGCAACTTATGGGAGTGACTTGTAACCTTTTCTGTTTTCTCCATTGTCTTTGTGGGAAGGGGACAAGGGAGGTTAGAAATGATAATCATGTAACCTCAGCTCACCATGACAGCTGCAACTTCAAAACCAGTTGTAAATCCCACTTGGTCAGCAGTATTCATAATTTTCATAATAGGTTGAGGCCGGTACTTCACAGCCAGTACATCACTTGTTGTCAGCCAGTTTCCTTACAACAGTTGTTACAATGATACCCTAAAAATCTGGGTCTCAGTTTGTTTGTTTGTTTGTTTATTTATTTATTTATTTATTTATTTGTTTATTTATTTATTTATTTATTTAGACTTGTATGCCTCCCTCTCTCCCTAGGGGCTCAGGGCGGCTCACAATATAAAATCACAATACAATAAATTAATTAAAAATAATTAAATCACAAGCCCAATAAACCTAAAACCCATAAAATTTAATTAAAATTCCCTTGAAAAAACCCACCCCACCTCATTTCACTCCAGGCCGGCCTGCTGAAACAGCCAAGTCTTCAGGTCACGGCGGAAGGAGCGGAGGTCTGGGGCCAGATGGAGCCCCAAGGGGAGCTGATTCCACAGGGTGGGTGCTCCCACAGAGAAGGCCCTACCCCTGGGTGCCACCAGCTGACATTGTCTGGCCGATGGCACCCCAAGGAGGCCCTGCCTGTGGGAGTGCACAGGGCGATCAGAATGTGATGCTGGCAGGAGATGTTCCCACAAGTACCCCAGACCCAAGCCATGGAGGACTTTGCATGTTAACATCAAAACCTTGTATCTCACCCGGAGGGCAACCGGCAGCCAATGCAGGTCATGCAGGAGGGGTGTAATATGGGAGTATCGGGTTACTCCCATCACAACCTGCACGGCCACATTCTGCACCAGCTGTAACCTCCGAGTGGTCCGCAAGAGCAGTCCCATGTAGAGAGCATTGCAGTAGTCAATTCAGGAAGTGACAAGTGCATGAGTGACTGTCCGTAGAGGAACTCGGTCCAGATAAGGGTGCAACTGGTGCACCAGGTGAACCTGAGCGAATGCCCCCCTGGTCACAGCTCCCACCTGCTCCTCCAAACTGAGCTGTGTATCCAGGAGGACACCCAAGTTGTGAGCCCTATCCACAGGGGCAACACTTCTCCCACTATGACCAAAGATGGAATATCCTGGATACTCCGCGATGCCAGTATGTACAGCTACTCAGTCTTGGCCAGGTTGAGTCGAAGCCTGTTCCTCCCCATCCAGATCCGTACCGCATCCAGACAATGGAACATCATGGAGAGGACATCACTGATGTGGTTCGGGGTGGAGATGAAGAGCTCGGTATCATCCGCATATTGATGATACCTCACCCCAAAACCACGGATGATCTCACACAGCGTCTTCATATAGATGTTGAATAGGAGGGGTGAGAGGACCAAGCCCTGAGACACCCCACAAGTGAGGGGCCTTGGCCTCGACCTCTGCCCTCCCACCAACACCTATTGCGAGCGACCTGAGAGGTAGGAGAACCACTGTAAAATGGTACCTCCCACCCCCAACCCCCCGAGATGCCGCAATAGGATATCATGGTCGATGGTATCAAAAGCCGCCAAGAGATCTAATAGAACTAGGACAGAGGAAAATCCCCTGTCCTGAGCCCTCCAGAGATCATCCACCAGCGCGACCAATGCCGTCTCCGTGCTGTACCCGGGCCGGAAGCCCGATTGGTATGGATCTGTTGAGAAGAGAACGTTTGCACTTGGATATTTTTCAGAGCAGCAGCAGTTAATTTCTCAGGTTCAACTTTGTTTTTAAGTCATGTGTGTCTTTATGCATTTAAATGAAGTAACCATGATTTTGAAATGAGGTCTGCAATGGCTTAAAGTATTTAAAACCTTAAAAGAATTTACTTTGCCTATAGCTCGAGAAGCAATAAATCCTTTGGCAGTGATATCCTCCTTCCATATAGCAATGAGAGTGGTGTTATTCATGTCAGGCAAATAATTCTACCCCAAAAGTGGTGATGTATCTTGTAGAAGGATACAGTTCCCCATTGTTTCTCAAATAACTCAGTGTTATTTCATTAGGGATAGAAAGGAAAGCGTTAATATAACAGGAGTAAAAGAGCTAGTCTGAACTGCCAAGAATAATTCTGTTGCTGAGTACTAATGATGATTTCTCATAAACATGTAAGTACAGATGAGCTTTGCTTAACACTTACATGTTCAGCAACTGTTCTAACTTACTCTGTCATATAATTGTGATCTGGACAGTCAGTTACAGGCTAGTAATTATGTTACAGCATTTTGCAGTCAAAGGATCCCCATCTGTAACCTTCACTGCCAGCTTCCCTTAAGCAAAGCCAGGAGGGTGGCAGTTGGCAGAAGGTCACAAATGGTGACCCTTGATGTCATGTTTAACAATGCCAACCAGAACTCTGGAGCTGCTGTTGCTAAGTGATTTGGTCATATGATATAATGCTTTATGACTGCATGTCTTAGCAATGGAAATTCTGGTCCCAATAGCCATCATTAACTAAGGATTACCTTATATATTGGAATAGTATGCCAACTCCTCTTGGCCTTTTGGGTAAGATCATCTGTATGTGTGGATAAACTGTACTAGGATTTAAATAGCTATCTTTAGCATTTATTTGAAGAGCTGAGGAGGAATATCTGTATTTCCAGCTTGGTAAGATTTACAATTGTTAAATCTCATTGTAATTGTACTTCCAGAGGAGGATAGGCCCCCTTTTCAAAGGTTCCCTCTACTCCCCAAATTCCACTAAACAGGGAAGTTCACCCAGCAGTCTAGAACAGGAGCAAGAATCTGAATAAAGGAACAAATTCAACTGAGACCAGCTTGAAATTGTTTACAGGTTACAATATAACTAAATGTAGACTTTAGTAATGAAAACATACTTGACCTTTGCTACCTAAACTTATCAAAAACTTAAATATGTGTTGATTCTTTCAGGGTGATTCTCTGGGAGTCCCCAGCAAAGTTTGGCCTTTATTATATGGCAACTTCTTTTAATTTATTTTTTATCAGTTTATAGTATAAAATACAAAATACAAAAGCAAATAGTAGGACACAAAGAAGAGAGGAAGGAGAAGAGAGAAGTGTGGAAGAGAGGGGAAAAAGAAAAAAAAGGGATTGACTTCCAATTCCCTCTGTTGCAGTAGAATAAGGCATTAACATCAAACCTCAACTCTTTACTTATCCATAATAGTATAAACTAGCCATTTCTATGACAAATCAGTTTGATCAATAAAACCCAAAATCAAAGTTTCATTTTTTTTCCACCTCAAGCATAAAGCCCAGAAGTGGTTTCCAAGTAGAAACAGAAGTACTTATATTCTTTTCTTTCACCAAAACAGTCAATTTAGCCATTTCTGGTAACTCTATCAACTTTTATAGCCATTCATCCATGGTGGGAATCGAAATGTCCTTCTATTTTTCTGCATACAGTAGTCTTGCAGCCATCAACATATATAAGATCAGAGTTTCAATTATTTTCCCGAGCTCTTTTTCCATTAGTCTTTTTCCCAAAAAAGTTTCTGGTTTTTATCTTTATCTTCACATTAAGAATTTTCTGTATTAGAATATGAATCCTACTCCAATATTTCTTTGCTTTATCACATGTCCACCATAAATGATAAAACATTTTCAACATTCATTTGAAATACTTTTATATATTATTATATGGCAACTTCTTGAGACCAAGTAAGCTCACCTGAAAGGGATTTTCTAGTAACCTAGGAATAACTTCCTAGAAGGTAAATTCAACCTGACAATCAGTACCTGGAATAACCTAATCAGATATATTCCATCTTGCTTTTGCAGGACCTCCTACCATAATTATAGGAAAATTAGCCTGGAATGTGAGGGCAATGCAGCATGGACTTTGTAATACTTGCAATATGGGTTTGGTAGTATTGTTGCACTGGCTAATTAATATGGATATTTCTTGTATTTTAATTTGCTTTATTTCCCTTTCTCTTTCTCTTTTAAATGTATTTTTAATAATTGGCCCTATGTTTAATCAAGCAAAAATGTAAAAGCTTTATTATAGAAACTAGAACTGGCAGACTGTTTGATACATTGAAAATAAAGACTTTTGTTTTTAGCTGTTCCCAAGCCTCAGTGAACAAAGCAAGCATTCAAACCCAGCACTGGGAAAGTGCTTTGAATGTATCTTTACCAATATACATTTTGATGTTTTTCCTTTGTAAATGTTCCTTTTACTTTTATTCGGATTACAATGCTTTCAATTCTTATGCTTACATATTATTGGATGTCTAATTGTTCCTGATGTAACTGGACATATGATTTTTCCTAATCCAGTCAACTTTTACTGTGAAGTTTTTTTTTGTTGTGCAAATTATAAAAGTAAACGTAAGTCTTTGTTTCTCTCTCTTGCATAAAAATGAAATACCTTTTAATTGAAACATTTCAAATAAATTGTAAATTAAATAGTCTTCCTGTCTCAGGTGCTGATTGAAGTCTAGTGTGCTGAGACAGAAACTAGCCAGATTTGGCTAACAAATGTTTATTCAGATAGATTTTGGCCTAGCCATAGCTAACTGTATCTTTAATGGAATGTACTAGGCCAGATGCATCACGCACAGGCCATGGCTACCTCAGCTCTGCAAATGGGAAAAATGTTACAAAATGTCATGTGACAACATCATGATGCTGAGAGTTTGACATCCGTAAACTAGGCAATAAGAGGGAGACTGAATCTAGCATATCCCCCCATCTTGGTTTGTTTGGTTACATAGTTCTTGTACTCTGCTACCCTTTCAGTCATCTGATCCTTCAGATACTTTTGATGTTTCAGATGCTGCCAAGATTCAGTTCCCAGCAGCCTCAGCCAGCACGGCCAATAGTGAAAAAGTTGAGGGATTAGAAAGGAACAAACCCATTTATGAACTATTCTGTGCATGGAACTGATGTCTTGGGATGATTCATGCCCATGTATATGAAACATATGTTTGGTCCAGATATAGAAAAAAACCTGAGTGTTTTTGTTCCAGAGTGTTTCTGAAATGCAAATGCGCTGTGCACAAATTGAGAAATGGGGAATGAGAGAGAGGAGTGGGAAAATGTCAAGGACATTATGGCAGCTGAGGAAATTAGAGAGGCAGGGAAGATAAGCTGCTGGGAGGATCTGTTATAGGGAGATGCATGAGCTTTGTCCTTTGGGCTCCATAAAACTGGTCCTTGCAGAGGTCATTGTGGCCAAACCTCTGAAAAATAAACAAAAATGTTTGGAGTTTTGCTTCTGTTGAATTGCAACCCACCTGGAATTTTTTTAGCAGAATACAGTATGTTTGTTTTAGGTATGAAACAAAAACAGAACTTACAGAGTTGGAAGGGACCTTAGAGGTCTTCTAGTCCAATCCCCTGCTCAAGGAAGAAACTATACCATTCCAGACAAGTGGCCAGTCTCTTCTTAAAAGTCTCCAATGATGGAGCACCCACAACTTCTGAAGGCAAGCTGTTCCACTGGTTAATTATTTTCACTGTTAGGAAATTTCTCCTTAGTTCTAGGTTGCTTCTCTCCTTGATTAGTTTCCACCCATTGTTTCTTGTTTTGTCTTCTGGTACTTTATACACAAAACAGAAAACATATTCTCCATCTTGTGTATATCCCCACAAGAAATACACTTCACAGCATTTGTTCCATCTTATATGTGTAAAGACAAACACTTTTATATGCTAGGTTTACATGAAGCCATGGGTTGTTGGACAAAACATGGTAGCTTGAATCAACACAAAGTATAAACTGCAGAAGATGAAGAAAAGCAATCAAATGACATCCTGGCATAATACGATATGTGAAACCAATCTTATTCATCCCATCATTTTAATCACTCTCAATATTAAATAAGAATGAATTTCATTATTTTATTATTGTATTTTGCAATTGAATCTTGGATGAAGAACAATGCAAAAGTATTTCAAAATACCAAATAATAACTAACAGTCCATGTTTACTTCTCTCTGGTATATCTAAACTAGCAGTTTTGAAGAACATAATCCCCTTACATTTAATTTCAAGCTTCTGAAATGGAAAATTCACTACACTGCAAAAACTATTGAAAGTTATCTCCTACGCCTCAGTACTTTTCTTGTCCTCACCAATGACCAAATGAACCTCTTTTACAGCTCTTACATAATTTTTGTTACATAAGCAAAAGAACATTTTCCTCCTTAGTCACTGTTTTTGGTGTGTGACAGTCACTTTATAAAGGAAGATGTTTCCAGCATGTAACAGTGATGGGGGAGGTTTCCCATTTAATTGATTCCAGCAATAAGACATGGATGCTGTCATGAAACAATTATGCAAGTTGAGGCTGGCTTCTCTGCTTTTATGTTTTATTACAGTTTGTAGAAGGCATATTCTCATGAGTTCTTGAAACAGACCTGAATGTTTACTCTGATGTAATTCTCAATAAATTCAATAGGTGTATATGTGTTTGAGTCAATATGGACTCCTGGCAACTACCTGGACCAGTCCCTGCAGTTTTCTTGGCAAGATTTTCAGAAGTGATTTGCCATTGCCTCCTTCCCAGAAATGTGTGTGTGTGTGTGTGTGTGAGAGGGAGGAGAGGGAGGGAGGGAGGGAGAAAGAGAGAGAGAGAGTTTAAAAATCACCCAGGTAGCTTCATGCCTAAGACAAACCTAGAACCCTTGGCTGCCTAATTTCTGCTTAACCTTTGGACCAATGTGGGTCTCTGTTGAAAAAATAATGTTTATATTTATAAGTCAATCCTATGATAGACTTATTGTTTAGAGGATCTTGTTAATCTGTCTATATATTTAAATTGTACAAAGATGCTGAGCCCAGTTTGTTCTTCAAACCAAATCTTTTATTGTACAAGCAGCTTAATTCAAATAAACATACAGAAAGACTTTTACCAGTTTCTTGTGCCTTCTTTAAGTTTCTTTTCTCTCAGGTCTTACTTGGTTTCTGTCTACCTATGTAATTAGGATTTTCTCAGTCCTTTAGATTAAGAATAAACCCTAAAGAAACTTAGACCTCTTTAGAGAACTTAAACTGTTTCAAGGCTTTTCCCTCTCTCTGTCTCCTTTCTCTTCTGGCAAGAGGTTCCTTCACCTCACGCTTCTGAGACACTCAAGCTGAGCTTAGAATAATATCAGCAAGAGCAGACAAGGAGAACAATGGACCCCAGTAGAAAGTTTCTCTTCAGAAACTTCTCCTCAGATAGATCTGTCTATCCCCACAGAGAACTGTTTAGGCCTCTGACCTCTGTTTAGGCCTCTAACCTCTGTTTAGGCCTCTGACCTCTGTTTAGGCCTCTGACATCCCCTTTAGGCCTCTAACCCATGTTTAGGCCTCTGACATCCCTGAGGTAAATGCCAGTTAGGCTGCCCCTTTTATACCAAGGGGCGTGGCTTGTGATGCCACTCCAGGGCATCTGGTGTTACCCTGTGATTGGTGGATTTGGTTTGCCTCCAAATCCCCACAAGTTTGTAAACTGCATAGCAAAACCAGAAAGTTCCACTTTCTGACAGTCTCTCAGTAGAACTTACTAGTAGCTAAATATAAATAGAATTGCAACCTTATCTGAATATCTCAAAGAGACTTTGGGGTGATCTGTACTTCCTTACTTGCCTCATAAGGGACTGAAAGGTTATCATTTTGGAATCAGGTAATGTTCAGTTTGTACCTACCCATGCTCTGCATCAAAAGTAGTTATTTTCCCTATTGTTGAGTCAAACAGGGCATTCCGATCTGTTGCCTGAGTTTCATTTCCTCTTATAAAAATGGCTCTCTTCCAACTGACTGGTGTTTGCTCTGATGGACCTGCCCCTTACTTTCCCTTTATTTATTTATTTATTTATTTATTTATTTATTAATTCGACTTATATGCCGCCCCCTCTCCCAAAGGACTCGGGGCGGCTCACAGATTAAAAGAAAATACAACAATAAATTACCTAAAAACCGTATTAAACAAACTAAGCCGAATTAACATTAAAACCCCCAAAGATTAAAATCAAGAAAATCCAAGGAAAATCCTTTCTACCTTCAATAGCCATTTTGGGCTGGGCTGTCTGCCAGCCACAAAAGGTTGAATTTTTTTTCTTTTTTCTTTCTTTTTAAACAGATGCAATAGTGAAATGTTAAAATGTGGGCAATGCCTTTGTTTTTCTTTCAAACTGCGTAGATTGACAAGTATTCTATAAGTTTTCTCTTTTAACATGAAGGATGAGAAACAATAGAATTCTTATTTTTCTTCCTTCAAAGAAACGTCACCAGAATTTTGTAAAAAAAAAAACCCATATCCACAGAAGATAAAGCCAGTTTGCTACATTGGTCATGGCTTCTGGCTAGAAATTAGGAGGCCAGAATATTGAGAATAGGGACAAAGCAAGCCATGTGACCTTAGTCCTCTCTCTCTCTTTTAGCTCTAAGAGCAGGGAATGTCAAACCATTTCTGAAAAGCCTTGCTAGGAAAACTGCAGGAACTACTCAAAAAACTAACTTGAAGGTGCATGTGAGAACACCCAGATACACACACATACAGAGAGAAGAGAAAACAATCGAGGTTTGTTTTCTTGGCATGCACATGAAGAACAAAGATGCAGAAGAGTCCACTAATCATGTATTAAGGTAAAGGTAGAGGTTCCCTTTGCACATACGTGCTTGTCGTTTCCGGCTCTAGCGGGCGGTGTTCATCTTTGTTACAAAGCCAAAGAGCCAGCGCTGTCCCAAGACGTCTCGGTGGTCATGTGGCCTTCATGACTAAATGCCAAAGGCGCATGGAACACTTGTTACCTTCCCACCAAAGTGGTCCCTATTTTTCTTCTTGCATTTTTACATGCTTTTGAACTGGTAGGTTGGCAGCAGTTGGGACAAGTAATGGGAGCTCACTCTGCTACGTGGTGCTAGGGATTCGAACTGCTGAACTGCCGACCTTTCTGATTGACAAGCTCAGCGTCTTAGCCATTGAGCCACTGCGTCCCTTTTAATCATGCATTACTGTATTATAATTATAATTTATACATTAATTATAGTATATAATTGAGGTGTATTATCCTCAACCCAGCTAAAAACTCGGGCATCGCTGTGGTCAAGTAGACAAGAGGATTGAAATCTGAAAAATAATTTCTTAAACTGAATTTTTTTCTAGCCTGTTTACACGTGGGAAAAAGCAGCTGAAGGCTGAAATATAGAACAGACCTCGGATGAAATCATGAAAATATTTTTTTTACTGGTTTAAAGTTCTTTCCGATATTTTTATGAGAACTGTCACTATTGCTGCTAGACTAGTTCCATTTTTGACTATTGATTTTCATTCTACTGGCTCATTTAATTCTTAAACTTTGTTCTATCTTTGGTTAGACTTTGCTAGGACTTGCTTTCCATGGCTTAATTTAAAGGTTTCATAGGACTGGGAAGAGCTTAAAAAGGAAGGTTCACTTTAGTTGCATTTGCAAGGTTCCCATTCAAAGTGACCAGATGAAGACAATCTCCAGTCCCTAAATTATAAAAAGGGATACTTTGAGGCAATTATCCCTAAATGTTAACTTTGCCCTAAATTAAAAAAAAATTTTTTTAACAAGTTTTACAAAAAGAAAAACACAAGGCAGGAAAAACAAAAAATACATACAAAATTACAAAACAGAAAATAAAGAAACAATGTTTATCACATATTAATCAAATGTTAAACAGTCTAACTAGGAAAAAACAAAATGATAAATGATTCTCTAACTTTATAAAATATCATAACATCTACTCCATCAAGGGAACAAGGATATATTTAATAAATAAAATAACCTTCTCAAAAATTAATATGTCACACATCTCTAGAATCTAATATTTAATCTCAGAATATTACTACTACTTTTACAACTTCTCAAAACAATATTTTGAATAGCATTCCAGGGCTGATTCAACTATAACTGTTCAAAAGTAATCAAATTACAAAAATTCAGGACATAATTTAACATAACATTAATATCTTTAACACTAAAAGCATTTCCCATAAATCCATTTATTACATTAATATTTTTAAAAAATCTCACTGGTTAATTGGACCAAATTATATGAGTCAATGACCCTTCACATTCTTTTTTACAATAGTAGCAGGAAAAAAATCAGCCATTTATCCTTTCAAATACATTATTTGGAGTATCTGTAAACTTAAAATAACATGTCTTTGAATATTAGTAATTTGGGTTGGTAGTTATGTTGTTGGTTTGAGCTGTGAGCTTGGCAATTTGGTTGCAAATAACACCAGCACCAATTTACACCACACAGATGGTATTTAAAACTGAGGACTATGACTCAGCAACTACAGCCAGCCAATCACATAACCTGAAATAATCTCTAGAATGATGAAAACTAAGACTCATAAAGTTATTTAAAGGCCAGTGCTCCCTCAGACAACACAATCCAAAGTGCACTGAAGATGTCTGCTCAAATGGGGACATAACATTGCAACCAATCGCCAAACTTGGAGGTCAAACCAACAACTTAAAGTAACATATTTTGTTGAACCAGTTTTAACTATAAGTGAGAGTTATAGTAGTATATTGATGTATATCATTCGGATGGGAAGCCCTCTAGCCTGTCAATTTCTCACTTTCATCAGTAGAATAGTTTCTAATATTTCTTGGCGTGACAAAGGCATTTCTTAAAATATCAGTATTAACCTGTGAATATTAATTTGCCTCTGGTGTTTAGTAATACCTTGTTGATCAGTCTTGCCTTCCAATTTGTATGACACATCTTTTAAAAAATTAAAACAAACCTGTTTCTTAAAAGATTCAGAATCCATAATTATCTGACCATCTTCTGTTACTATTTCAAAAATTGTATTCTGGCACTTTTGCTTCAGGCAATGTGCCAGCAATTTACTTGCCTTTTCACCTGATTCTCCAATACTTTAACTTCAATTTCTTCAAAGAAAATTAAACCTGCATAGAAATCAGCTGACTTTACCTTATCTAGCATACATGCATTATTAGTTTATTCTGTAAGACTTTTTGCATAGACCAAAAAAAACAACAACCCCACACCACCTTTTGTTAGCCATGAAACTCATCTGCTGATAACAAAGATGTCTATGTTTATTTTGCCTAGCTTCATAAGCAATGATACAGCTCCTTATTTTGACCTTGTTAGAGCATTAAACACGTAGCTTGATAAAAATGTCCAAGAAACACAGACTGGCTCTATCTTGTGCTTCCTGTGCAAAGTGCCTAGTAGAGTGTATCAACTTTGTATATAATTAGTAGTTCAATTTTAATTCAATTTACTTGTGTGAGCAATCTGCTGCCTAGAGGCTTCAGACGGTATTTTATTAATGTGGCTGAAAAGCAGTAATACGTTACCCACTATTTTGGGGTGGGAACCAAGAGAACTGTGTGTATGTTTAAACAATGAAAGGTCTGTTTCTAAATTCCTCTCGAATTCCCAAAGATCCCAGCAGTTTCCACATACATAATACAATATGGCCCACAATTGGCCTTAATACTCCCTGCATCCTAATGTTGTACAGCCATTAGCCACCAAAAGTCTGTCTATTTTGACTAGTGTAGGCTATTCAAGCTCAATATTCCTAAGAGGTCTGAAAGGGTGTGTGCATAAACACACCTGTGTGCCTACCACCCGTGTCCTTCTGTTTCCATTTATTCATACTCATTTATTATGTATATACTTATACCTGTTTATACTTATATGTTTATATGTTATGTTCATACTTATACTTTTTTCTCATACATGCTTGACAAAATAAATAAATAAATATGCTTTTTTGAACTGATACAAAAGTGCTGTTGAACTTACTTGAAATAAAAAGATGAAAGGTAACTGGAAAGAAAGATGAAAGCTAAGTCAATGTATCTCTGCAGAAAGGCAGCTAACAAGACCTAGGAAAGATACCTCAAGTCCAGTCAACAGCAAAATGAATATGCTTTGAAAATGATTTAGAAGTGCTTTAGAATGTATAGAACTGTACGTGTAGGATACATTTAAGCAAGTTTCCACTTACTAAAGAAGCCATATTTTCAGGGTAATTTTTTAAAGTATCTGTTATGTATGCAGGTTTAAAGTCATTGGTTTAGTTTGAACTGTTCTTGTAAAATGTAAGAAATGATTGGTTTAAAAAGTGCGGGAAAACCCTGCACTCTGATTGGCTGGCAACTGCGGCTGCTGGCTATAAGTAGCAGCCGCAGCCCAGCCAAAGTGGGTTCGTTCTGAGCTGTAGTCACTAATAAACAAAGAGCTTGAAGCACTCCGTGTCTGTCTTTTCATGCAAACTTAACAGTATCCATATATGACATAGTATAAAGGTGTGAGACTAGGACTAGGGAAATCCAGATTTTCATCCATCTTCAGCCTTGAAACTCATTGGGTGACTTGTAATCAGTCAGTCCAACTTTTTCCAGAATTCTGTGGCAAAAAATATATACCTTCTCCCAAAGGAAACGTAGGATTTAGATCTAACAAATAAATTGAAATAGCAAAATATTCCCTCCCTCTCTTATGGTAGTATAAAACTTGGAATGTTATGGAGAAAGTAGAAAAGTCATCTAGAATGACTAATAAACAAAAGTATTTAGCTGAACTGTAGACATCTCTAGAATAAAATTTAATGATAGTCATAAATGCAACTGCCATTAGAAGGAGCTTAAATAAAGTCTTGAAAGAGAGCTGGCAATGGTCATAGATAATCTTCATCATCTGAGGGTGTATATCTTACTATATCAATTCTTGAGGAAGATGAATAGAAGAGTCTTTTATACACATGTGCTGTTTGTGATTTTTGAATAGATATCTGTACTTTAAGAATGCTGGACTAACAGGATAATATGTTATTATATCCATAATCTGCAAAATTTCTTCAGGGTTGTACATACGGTACAAAAAATGTAATATTGTTCCACAAGTTAAAATCAGGTAAAGGAGGATGATACTTCTATTTGAGGAAGTGTCAGCTCAGATTGCTGTCTATTGCCTGTATACTTTCTGATGCATGCACATAGATGTGTGCATATCCTTCTAATGAAAAGACACCTAAATACACTTTGTGACTGCTGCTGAAATGCTACATGAAATGCATATTTACAGGCCTCTGTTACACATTGGATTAAAAAAAATGCTCTGAAGTGTGAATGCAACACTTTTTATGACTCATTAAAATAGACATTTCTTTTTTCAGGTTATATGGTTTCAGCAGAAGACATAGCTGCTTTAATAGGTCATAGACAGGTGCTGTATTCATGTTCCTGAATTTTTCACAATATTTTACTATTTCATTACATTTTATTTAGTATATAATCACCAAAGTCTCTTGGTAATTAATAATTTTGGTGACCATATTTTCTTGGGAAAAAAAACAAAGGATAACTCTGAACAAGGAGCGAATCTGAAATAGATTCATAAAGAAAAAAAATTGGTTATGTTTCTGACTTTGCATAACAAAGGAGAATTCTAGGGCAAAACCAAGAAAAACTACAAAAGGAAATCTAAACTCAAACAGTATATGTAAATTTGTTATAAAGGGCAATTAAGTTTCCATATTTTTCACATGAATGTGAAAGACCCTGCATTAAGTGGTATCATTTGTATGATAAAAATTACAGGAGCAAAATAAAGAACAAAAGTGAGTTTTTGAAAAAGAAATAAATCTAAAGAATTGTTTTCTGAAAGAAAGGACTATAATAAAGGATGTATGATGACTGTATTTATAATAAAACAAAGTTAAAAATAAACTTTAAACAGCTATTTAACCAAGAAAAACAATAGAAATCAAATTATTCCAATGGATCAACAATCAACAGACTTTCCAACAGATGAATTTTAAAGCCTCCTGAACTTATAAAGTATTAGTGCCATCAACTCTGTAAGAATTAAGGCATCAACAAAAAGTATTTGAACTGAACGTGCCCTACAAACCTCCTTAGATGGTCTCAGTAAACTTGTAAATTCATATAGGAAGAGACATTCCCTTGAAAAGCTTATATCTTTTCTAAGAGCCATGGTGGTACAGTGGCTCAAATGGACCAAACACTTCAGCTGCCTCTGGAACAAGGATTCCTTTCCAAGACAGGTCAAGAGGTAGAGAAAGAGGGAGTGAAGGTGAAAACCCAGAAAAATTCTTTTATTTACTCCTGTATTTCCTGTTGTGTTCAAGCTGGTACATATTTTGAATCAAATCCAAATGCTTCCCAGTTCTAAGATTAAAAGCTTCTGGAAAACCAAAGCATTCACCCATAGAACAGCCATAGTCTCCAGATTAGCAGTTCCTTTTTCCTATCATGCCCTGAATGAGTTGGTTTTGTAATTTTGTGTGATCTTTGACTGGATCTTTGTTAATATTTTTATTAATCAGACCTATGACTGATTAATGTTTGAGGATCTTTTAAACTCTGTCTATATATTTAAATTGTAAAAAGATGCTGAGCCCAGTCTGTTTTCAAAAGCAATATTTATTATAACAAGCAGCTTGAAACAAATAAACTCACAGAAAGAATATTACCAATGTCTTTTGTTCTTTCTTAGTTCTCAGGATTATATTTAGACAGTCTCTAGCTTAGGAATGTCCTCTTCCATACAGCTTGAGGCTTCTTCTTGACATTGCCTGCCTATGCAGCGCAGATATCTTACTGACAGAGCAGGTATAGCAGAACAGAAACCTGCCTCTGAGAAACACAGACCTCTTGAGGAACTGCAGACCTCGCTTTTGACCTTTCCCTCTCTCCTGAGGCGTCTCTCTCTGGGGTGAGATCTCTTTCAGCTTCTTCCTGAATTTAGACCTCTGTCTCTCCCCACAGAGAATTGTAGACCTCTGACCTCTGTTTAGGCCTCTAACCTTTGTTTAGGCCTCTGACATCCCTTTAGGCCTCTGTTTAGGCCTCACCTCTCTTTAGGCCTCTGTTTAGTCCTTTGACCTCCCCTGAGGTAAAATGCCAGTTGGGCTGCCCCTTTTATACTGAAGGGGCGTGGCTTGTGATGCCAGTACAGGGTATGTGGAGTCACCCTGTCATTGGTGGATTTGATCTTCCTTCAAATCCAGACAAACTGTAAACTGCATAGCAACACCAGAAAGATCTATTTTCTGACAATCTTTTACAGTGCAATGGGTCACATATCTTGACTGAGAGGCAAGTCCCAATGAATTCAGTAGAACTTTCTTCCTTGGGCTAAATTTCTTCTATGGAGAACTACTACTATACCCATCCTTCAAAACAAATCAAAAAGCCCTTTGCTATATCACCTGCTCTAGGATTTTCTTCATTGTAGTTTTTCCCTCCTGTATTATGTGAGCTTGGTATATTCAACCACTCTTAGTATGTATTTTAACCTTCTTTCAAAGAAGGTTACCTGTTGCTTCTGGGAATGATGTGCTGCTCTCTAATTGGCTTTCTTCCACATAAATGTACCAAATAGGCAGGGACCCTTGCTTTTTATGCACTCTGATTATTTTGTTGTTGAAATGTGACCTCAATTTTAGTTTTGAAGTGTGCCCCAAAAGCACCGGAAAATAAAAGGTGTGTGTTGCTAAAACAAAAATGAACACTTCAGATCCACCTTAGGGGAAAATACTCTGTTTGGGATTTGTTGTTCTTCTCCCTCCCCCACCCCCTAAATTTCTGGATGGTGCTTCCAAGCATATCCAATGAACTAGCTTTCTGCAATCTTCATTTGCTGGACCATAAACCTCCTTTGGCTGCGCTAACCAAGGGCATGTGAGTTACTGGAAAGAAAACTAGCAGTGGGATATTTGAAATTTATTGAGTCCATAATAGCTGGTGTTGCAATAATTCTATCCTGGATTCAGATGAAGTGTTACTGCTAAACGCTACCCACATCTGATCAATGTAGTAGGAGGTAGCTTTTGCAGGCCAAAAGACTGCATTCAGCTGGAATGAATTAAAGAGAATGAAATAAGTGTAAAAGAAGAATTGGTTCTAATAACTGTTACGTAATTGCAGTATGCACACTTCTGTACCAAAATTAATATGCAGGCTAATACATATTTTACCAAATTAGGATTGGAATATTGTTCAATTCATAACTATAGAATGAAATGGAAAGACATAGCTATAGTGAGAAGGAAGTTAGTGCAAAAAGTTGGATCTTAGCTATGCAGTAAATGCTGAATATTTTAGTTTTAATTTCTGGTATTTCCATTTGAAAGAAGGAACTTATGATAGATAATGAAAAAAGAACTAACGGAGAGCTGGAAAACTGCTGCAGTTCAGAATAGAAAATATGTGAGCCACCAAAACTAATTTTGATTGCTGCCGCATAAAATATGTTTAATTAATAAATAGATATGAAGATGGACAAATAATCAGTTCTGCTATATAACCACATTCTACAAGAGATGTTAATTTATTAATAAACAAAAGGTTGCCCCAACATTCTGGTGCCACTAGATGATCCAAATGGTGTTCCCAGCCTTGTAACTCTAAAAAAATAAAATAAACTGGATAACTGAATCTTCCCTTCTTTTTAATAATCCTAGAGTTGAAAGGGTTGGAAGATAAGAATTTATGTGGAAAATCTTGCTGGATAGTAAGAACTGAAGGAGAGTTGAATGTTCAACTGTGTGCTCAGCTGAACATGTTTCCAACTTTCTTGATTTGTCAGGACCCATTTTTTTTACCACGTTTTGCAGAATGTCAGGATCAAAATACAAGACCGCCAGCAGGTTTCTCCCTACAGACTAAATTCAATTTTCAGCTGGGAAGACTGAATCAGAGAGTTTCTGTCAGTGGCCATTACATCTGACAGTTGCCTATAAGGCGGGGTCTCCAACCCTCAGTCCATGGATCACTATCAGTCCATGGCATGCCAGAAAATGGTCTATGTAAACAAGTGAAGCCCCATTCATGGGATGCAGGCAGGACACAAAACTATGCTCCCCTCCAGTCTGCAGAAAAACCTCCTCCAAAGAACCAGTGCCCAAAAGGTTGGAGGCCACTGCTATAAGGGACAGAGGGAGAGACAGCCCAATTGGCGTATCTCAGAGCCATTGCATACTTTCCTCTCAGAGAAATCTTACTCTGCTCTTACTCTGCTCTTCTAGCAGCTGATCTGGAAAAAAACTAACTTTTAACTCTCAATATTCTTTTACTCCTTCTCCTTCTCATCCTCATCCACCAAATCAGGGTAGCCTTTGGCTAGAGAGGACTAGACACTGGACAAAGATTAGGGACACTACTGCCTCCTTCCAAACAATCCTAAATGCAAATATTTACATTGGCCAGAGGTGGCACTATCCATCAATGTGATTGAAAGGATCCATAAGCCCTTGAGCTGACATTGGCCCCCAACAAGTCTTTTTTTATACCTATTAAGTTGTGTGTTGGTTATTCCAGCAGAGGCATCTTTTGATTCCTTGAACTATTAAATATTAAGCACTGTTGATGATGGAGCTAGGGCTAGTCATGTTTAAAATATATACAAGGGGAGAACCAAAGTATTGTAATTCACAGTAATGTACAAAGATTATTTCTGCTTCATTTCTTCCAGCATGTCCCTCACAAATAAACTTCTACGGAATGATGCAGCAGTGGCTAGTGGAAACCCATGTGAACTGAGGCTGTTCCAGGATACATTTTAATTTATAATATTTTATGTTCTACGGGGAATTTTTTTAGAAGGTTCTTCTTTTCTCCTTATGGCTCCCCCTCCAATGTCCCTAAGGACAATTAGGGAAGCCCTGCTTTTTGCCAGTTAACTTGTCTAGCGAGTGATGGTAAGAGGTAGGGTCTTCTCAGTACTAACCCTTCAGTTATAATTCTCTCCTCTGGAGGAACTATGGTTGACCACTAGGAGGTCTTATTTTAAATATTAGTTGAAGACATATTGATTCAATCAGTTTTTAAGACCAGACTGTCTTTTAGAATGTCTTTTAAATGAAGTAATGTAAGTGTTATACTTCTATTGTTGTCACAGCATATTGTAGTATCTAGCTATTCTTGATTGACAAACGCTAAGAGTATTGTTAGTAGAAAGCTGTGTAGATATGGAGATGTAATGATCAGGAACTATGCTTGAATTGAGGGAATTTTTACTTTATTCCCACTGTTCTATGGTTTTATTTTATAAGCAGTTGTATTATTGTGGCTTTATCTATTTATTTTTATGCGGAAATTCTTTTTTATTGTTTGTTTTATGCTGCTGAACTCCTTCATGACAAAGAACTCCACAATCAATCAATAATCTAACCTTTTTACACTTGCATATTTAGGTGGTTAGAGGTGCCTTCTTATAATAGGAGATACTAGTGGAAGCAGTTCAGCATACTAATATGAAGGATCGCTAATAGCTGGAGATTTGCAACTCCAGTATGCACTATGATGCAGACCAAAACTTAGTACTCCTTTGATGTATTTACTTCCAGAAGGTTCCAGCACAGTTTTTACTTGGAAGTCTCAAAGGCATCAAAAAATGTCATTGGAGAAAAAAAAATGTTGACAGAAATGTCTTTCTCTCAAGAAATTATGTCCTCATTACGATTGGATACCTCTTCCCCACCAAATTGTTTCTTCAGGGTGCAGAATTGAGGAGGAATTACCTCATGTCAACTTCCACCTTTATTCTGCCATTGCTAATTTCATAACAGACTTAAAGTTGCCACAACCAAAGGTTAGTCCCTTTGGGACTATCTGTATTAACTACCCACAGAGTTGTTTTCAGTGGCTTTGAAATGTTCTAAACTTTTTGATAAAGCTATACAGATAATGAACATTCTTGAAATTATTCTTCCTCTCCCCACCCCTGTTTTTGATTGCCTTTTACCACATGTTAATTAACTGTTTTTTTTAACATTTGCTGATTTTAATAAATAAACATCAAACAGAAGTTGTTGCTCTGATCTTGGTAAATGAACTGACAGAGAGGGTGCAAAATCACCCACAGTCATTTTCCAAAAGTAACTGTTCAGCTGGAATATTGCAAACTATTTTTCATTGAGCTGCCATTAAAGAAACTGCATACTTGATACTCTGAGTGATAGAAGGATATAATACTGATTCTATGTGCCCCTACTGATCACTGAAATATTTCTAGATATAATGCTGGTGTTGTGAAAGCCCTTCAAGGATTGGGACTTCTGTAATTACTCCAACCAGAATTGAAATTTTAGATCTGGTAAGGAAAACCTGCTAATAGTCCCATGTTTTTGGCAAAAGAGGGGAATTCATGCTAGGCACTGTTGCTTTTCTGGGAATGACATGCCCTTAGGGATCACACTAGTCCCTCTCTACTGGTATCCAGTAATTATTGAAATCTGAATTATTTTGGAGGGCATATTCCTGTTTTGTTGTTTTGTATAATTTATTATTTATTGATTATTTTTATTACTTTTAATTTTCTTCCCTGTTATGTAAGTCTTTTTTCCAGTTGATGGTTTAATGGCTCTTGTTTGTGTAACTTAGAAGCAGCCAGGAGTTTTATTGCAGCATGCTCTACATTCAATAAAATAAAATAAAATAAAACAAAGCAAAACAAAATGTATTTTCTCACTAATATAATGACTGCACTAACAGCACTGCATAGGCTAATGCAGTGGTTTCCAAACCTTACAATTCTGCAGCCTCTGAAGTGATAAATTATTGAGTGACCCTACATGAACAAAATTAATGACTTCATTAAAATTAGCAATACCATAATCAAATATCCAAGTTTGACTGCCATACCTAAGATAGCCTTTTAAAGTTTCTAAGTTTCTTGCAACTGTCTTGTGGGGGTTCCCAGCCTTAGTTTGAAACCCCCAGTTATGGATAAACATATGTGAGATTAACATGAATCAAAAATAGGAAGTTTCATATCCTTTATATACCTCAGTGTCTCTACTTTTCCCTCCTGCTGTGGCATTCAATTAAGAAGTAATAAGACAGCCACTTCAAACCAATATTTTGGGTTGATAAAGAAATGTCTGTATTTATTCATTCTTATTTAAGTTTTCAGATGACATGTCTGTTAAGGAGGACAGATCCTGTGTCTATGGGCAACAATTAATTTGCAGAGTTTGTTTAAGGAAAGAATGGGCCATGTAACAGTAATGATTCCTACTTTGAAACCAATGCCAGAGATGTGAAAAAAGAATCAATGTGTCAGGAAATAAGAATTATTTAGGTTTCCATGGAAACTGCTCTTAATACCTTATAAATAAGTGTGCTTAAAGAAGGCTTTATAGAATGTGCAAGTAACCTACAGGGCATGATAAGAAAGTTTGCATAATTATTTTCATGCCCAAAACACTCATTCTGGGATTTGGCGTTCCCACTGTGCTAAAGGCACTCATGATAAGATAAATGTATGAAATTGTAACCCTCACCCCTACATTTTTTTTCTGTTTAAAAATGGTATTTTGAAACAAGTTTGAAGGTTTGCTTAGGCACTGCACTGGGGGCAGAATACTGGTATAATAAAGAAAATATATGATTCCATTATCATGGTCTTGTGAAAGGAAGCTCAGTAACTGGGAATGCACATGGTCAATTTAAACTGCAACATTTCAATTAAGGCTCCCCACCACTGCCAGAAATCTGACAAGTTGATGAGCCAGCCTTGAAAAACCTTTTTCATTGTGCATGATAGTCTAAGAAGAATTATTTATTTTACCTTGAGTAACAGCTGAACATGTCAAGCAGGACCTTTCCATTAGATTGCTGCCTGAAGGCCAAGCTAAATATTATAGAATAGCATTTACCCTACTTACAAAGGGTGGAGAAATTAACCCCTTGCAGATTTTGCCCAGCCTGTACTCCAAGCATTCCTGACATTAGTTTCCAGTTGTAATAGAGAATCTGACCTTTATATGAAAAACACTCAATGGAGATGAGCAATCTACTGTTTTAAATCATTTTCTGGTTCTGATATAGGAAATAAATATACCTTGAGGTGATCAAGGAAGGATCTTCACTTACCCCTGACTTTTCCACAGTGATTATACCTAACATCTGTAGGCATATGTATATGTACAGTATTTAAAACACATAGTTATACTTTACAAGCTGGAAAAAGCAGTTGATTCTTCTATTCGACTTTCTTTTCATGAGATGTAAGGGACTAGATTTTAATAACTATTTTATTTATTTATTTGTTTATTTATTTATTTATTATTTATTTATTTATTTTGTCAATCGCTTACAAGATAAGTATAAGGATAAACATAGTTATGAATACATGAAATGAATACATATAAGAAAAATAAAAGAAACAATAGGACAGGGATGGTAGGAACATTGGTGCACTTATGCACGCCCCCTACAGACCTCTTAGGAAAGGAGTGAGGTCGATAGTAGACTGTCTAATGTTAAAGGTTTTGGAGCTTGGGGAAGAAACCACAGAGTCAGGTAGAGTATTCCAGACATTGACCACTCTGTTGCTGAAGTTGTATTTCCTGCAATCAAGTTTGGTGCGGTTAACCTTGAGTTTGTATCTACTGTGTGCTCTTGTATTGTTATGGTTTAAGCTGAAGTATTCATTGACTGGTAGGACATTGCAATGTGTGATTTTATATACTATACTTAGATCGGACCAAAGACGGCGTAGTTCTAGGTTTTCTAGGTCTAGAATTTCAAGTCTGGTGGCATAAGGTATTCTGCAACTAGTAGAGGAGTGTAGAACTCTTCTTGTGAAATATTTCTGGACTTTCTCAACTGTGTTAATATCAGACATGTGATGTGGGTTCCAGACTGATGAGCTGTATTCAAGTATTGGTCTAGCAAATGTTTTGTATGCCCTAGTTAGTAGTGTGATATTACCAGAGAAAAAGCTATGTAGGATTAGGTTAACAACTCTTAATGCCTTTTTGGCTATGTAGTTACAGTGGGCTCTAGCACTTAGATCATTGGAGATGAGTATTCCAAGGTCCTTGACAGAGTTTGGATCATCAACAAGGTCTTGACTATTCAGCTTGTATTTTATTTTCTGGGTTTTTTGCCAATATGTAAGACAGAGCATTTATTTGTTGAGATTTGAAATTGCCATTTGTTTGACCATTCTGATCATAGTCGAGGTCTTTCTGAAGGGTAGCAGTATTGTCTGTGGTGTTGAATAGCTTTACATAATCAGCGAAGAGCATGCAGTTGCTCTTAATATGATCACAGAGGTCATTTATGTAGAGTATGAAGAGAGTGATTCTTTGAGTTACATGTGACAACTATTTAGTTATGAAGACTAGGATAAATAAGGAAATGTGTGGATAAATAAGCTGGAAACTTTAGATGAGTCAAAGCAAGTAAAAAGATGTATAAGCCTAAAAATTAAGTTCAAGGGGCTGTGGAACTAACATCACACATTGAACTAATTTGGTATAAATTCCATTATACTTAGGATATTAGAACTAGGAAAGCGTATACCTACCCCCATTTTTTGGGTTGCGTGAAATAGTCTGAACTGCAGCTGAGAAACATCATGGTTTCAGCATTGCCTTTATTACTGGTTCCAAGAGATCCTTATAAGCTTTCTTAATAAAGGATTGGTGGCTGCAATCCACTGCTTTGTTTAAAAGTATTCCTACCTTCAAACAAAAAAGAGAGGAAAATATAGTAAATTGATGTTTTGCACAATCAGAGTGATATGGTGCCCCTGTCCATTATACATTGTCTGCCTTTTTTTTTCTTTTAAGAAAAATAGTGAAATTTCTCTCAATGTTGACTTTAATCTTCGTTAGGCATTCTTAAAGTTATACATATAAGCAGCAAACCCTTGGTTTTGACATGGTATAACAATGCTCCTTTAAGTATCAGATAAATTGCTCATTGTGATAGATCTAAATGGATGGAATTCAGTTTTTATTTTTCAAAAGAGCCTCACTTCTCTTCCCATGCATAATCCCATTTATGCAAAGGCATAGTTGGGATTGAAAATGAGAATGTGGTTTCAAAATTCCACAAAAGTTAAGGGAGTGAAGCCTCTCTATAATTTCTGATTCTAAATCATTAAGTAACATATAGTGGTTCTTGGTTAGGCAAAACAACATCCAATGTTCCCCCAAAAGCTAGTTCTTATCTATTCCCTGCATTTTGTAAAATGAAGACCTGTCTATGAACATTCAAACAAGAGACTCATAATAAATTTCTCGTACTGTCCTCTCTGCAATGGGCATCATGCTGAAATTAAAGATTTATTCAGGAAGATAGTAAATACAGAGATTAGCCATACTAGGTGACTGCATTGGTTTTATCTGGACTTCATTGTATCTGCTTGTTGCCTTTCCTGGTTTTTCATATATTTCCCTCTTTTATCATATATTTTCCTGTTTTTTTTCATATATTAATTTATTTCCCTGGTTTTTCATGTACAGTATTTTCTTATATTTCCCCAGTTATTCTTATATTCATATATTTCTCTGGTTTTTCATATATTTCCCTTTCCCAATACAGCCATCATAGCATCAAGAGATCTAGGTTTCATAGACACTTTTTTCCATTAAAACCTTCATATGCAAGATTGCACCATTGCATTGTTATCTCTTGTGCTTAAAATAGAGACAACATTTAAGAGACATCTTCCCAGGATGTGGGTAGGAAATTCCAGAGCATCTTCCCTTCTGTTTTCCCAGAGGCTAGATAAAGGAAGAAAGTTTCAGCAAAAGGTCTGAGAATTTCTCAGAAGAACAGATCAGAATGACTCAGGATTGAATGGTGGCATCCAGTCATAATTATCTTTTACTGGAAGCTGTTGTAAATGGAAAAAAGCTCCAGAGATATATTTATTTATTTATTTATTTATTTATTTATTTATTTATTTATTTATTTATTTATTCTTTATTCCCCAATTCCAGTTTGGGAAAAAAAAATATTTTTTTCCTCCAGGCACCAGCAGATTAGAGAATAGCAAAGTAATAGACCAGGATGGAGTCAGATTCAATGTATTTTATGTCTGAAATAAAAGTGATTCTCAAAAGTAACCATAATTTGAATAAGGCTAAGCTTGAGCACATAGAGCAATATACTCAATTTTCTTGCTACAAACGAAAAACTTGAAAGATCCAAAAGCTTTCAAAGAGGACTGGAGGCTGATACATCATTTGCTGGTCTCAATTTTTGAGTTTTCTTGCTAATTTGATTAGTTTCCATCTAATTCTCTTATTTGGTTGGAGGTAAGTAGGGCTAACCTGTCAAATATCTTCTCTCACATGACAAGTCTGCTGCAGAATAAGTCCTGCAAGACACTTTCTTTTCTCAATGCCTCCCTTCAACCAAATAATGTAAAGAAAAATGTGCCAAGTGTTGTAAGGATAACAGTAATGCTGGGGATACTTAGATTAGATACCATTTAAATATAAAGGTTTTTGAAACCTTTATATCATGACAATGATTTTCAGACCAAGCTTAGTTTTATCAATAGCCTTTCAGAGCTGAATAATTAATTGCTCACATTCTATAAAATGTATATTAAACTGTAATGCCATAATCATGGCTACTGTTCTTTCACTGTCCCTTGACTACCCCTGTTTGTGGTCTTTCTTGAGGCATTACAATAAACTCTTGTTGAATTTTTTAGTATTTGAAGTTCCAATAAAAGTTCAAAATTTGGTTGGCAAAATTGAACATTACAGCATTTATTAGAAGAGTTGGGGCCCAACTTGTTTTAAACATATGAAGACCTCTAGCCAGTGGTGGGATTCAAATAATTTAACAACTAGTTCTCTGCCCTATTGATTTCTTCCAACAACCAGTTCGCCAAATTGCTCAGATAGTTAACAACTGGTTCTCCCGAAGTGGTGCGAACTGGCTGAATCCCACCTCTGCCTCTAGCCTTTTCTACTGAAAAATGAGGCAAATGTTTCAGTAACCAGGTCTGTTGTTCCTGGTGCTTCCTCAGAAAGTGTGATTTTTAACAGAGGGACTGTAAAATTCTATCTTAGTTTTCTCTGACTAGATGCCTCCTTGCTGTATCAAGGAAGATGCATTTCCTACAATCCCCATATTTATAGGAACCATGGGAGCTCTAATCCAATATCTGAAGGGCGCTGAGTCAGAGAGCACTCTTCTATTTCACATGGCATTTTGAACAAAAGGTATTGACATTTTATTTTAATAAAAATTTAAATATAGCTTTCCCATATCAATTTTGGTCATGAAATGTGCACATCATAAAAAGAGAGCAATGTAGCTGATTAATAATCTGTGTCATTGGTAATCTTACCTATAATCAAATTAAAACACAGAAAGAAATAAGTGATATAGTGTCCAAGTATGTACTGCAGGATGATTGATTTTCTATTTATGGATCATATATTGGAAAAAGAATAATATATTTAAAGATTACTTCAACCCTTGTGTTATCAGGAATATATATTCTCATGTACATGCTCTATTAATATGCTACAAAATTCTTTGTCAAAATAGAAATGTTCAGTTGTATAATAATTTAAACTCCAGGCAAGTCTTTGCAGATAGTATGGTAAGTCTCTGAGAGGTTCAGGATACAATCTGAGTGACAATATAACATGGCTAAAAGTCTTGGCTCAGTCATCCCCAGTGGCGCTAGTATAACCACATTGGGTCAAAACAGAATGAAAAAATAAAAGAAAGTCAGGAAGTAAACCCCTGCTTACTTACCCCATTTCATAAAATTGGATTTATGTATGGTAGCTTAAAAAAAGAAAGGAAGAACATTCACTGTTCCTCTAATTCCTATGTCTTCTGATTCCACCTCTTTTTTTGGCTTTTTTTTTAAAGAGGGCAGGTTCTTCCAGCTAAAGGACTGGTGTTTTTCTGGTGTCATGATATACAGTGATACTCATGGAAGTCTCTGATGCCTACTTAACTGCTTAATTACCCCCCTGCATCACTGTAAAAGATAACAGTAATGGGATTTTATTCTTTATTGTTCACCTACTTTCTGCCACCTTCCTCAAATGAAAGAACAGGATGATGCTTCAAGTGTTCCTGTTTTTCATACATTGTCAAATTCTTGTTCTACCCATGTCCTCACGCTGGCCTTTACCTCAAAGCAATTAGCTGAAGGAAGACTGGTGACATTTTTTTGTGCAGAATTTTATTAGGAAACCGAAACTCTAATTCATGTCTGATTTAATTATGGTTACTATGCTGAAAATATGAAAGCCTGCAATAACCAACTTTGGGAAGTTTGGTTTTTGCCATTGTGTGGATGAGCTAATGAAACCCCCCACTAACATTCTATTTTGTGATTTCTCTTTGTTTGCATCCAATATTCAATCATTGCAAGTTATACATATGCAATGGCTTGGTCGCAATGATTCGTAGCAGGGTACATTTATATTGAAAAATAATGATTAGGTTTATTTGGACTTTATTTTTTCTTTATACAACCCTTTAATACCTTTATTTGAAGTGAAGTTGGAGTGATTGAACAGAGCTGAGCATTTACTGGTTGGATGCCCTTCCTGATGCCTATGCCGAATTCGCAGCAGATATTTTCTCTTTGCACCCTGATAAAGAAACATCTACTGTTGTCGAATATTGAACTCTTAACCTTCTGAGTGGGAGGTGGGCCTCTTCACCTCCAGGTCACTGTACTGCTCTGTTTAGGACTATTTGGATAAAGAAAATAAATTTTATTTATTTTATTTTATTTGACTTGTATGCTGCCCCTCTCCGAAAGGACTCGGGGTGGCTCACAGATAAAACATAGAACAATAAATAATTTAAAAAGAGATTAAACCTAAACAAGCCAAACCAAATAGTTAAAATCCAGTTAAAAAATCCCCCCCCCCAAGGAGGTCAGTCTGGGTCTGTTTTTTTAAGAAGCATAAGTGAATTCTATTATTTATTTATTTATTTATTTATTTATTTATTTATTTATTTATTTATTTATTTATTAGTGAGTATAGACTGATACCAAATGTTAATTTGGTATAAATTCATGTTTATTGACACTGAGATCCAGAATTTTCTAAGTGTCTAGGAAAGCCCAATCCTGCCTCTCTTCTCACATTTTGACTACATTCCTGATCTCCTTCCTATTCCTACTCCTTCCTATACTTGGGAAGTGGTGTGGAGAAGAGGAGGAAAAGAGTAAAATGTCATATAAATTAATTATCTTGTACTTGCCCATCGATTTTGGTTGCAGAGGGGGTTCTTAACAAAGAAGGACATTTTATGGCAGCATCTCTGTGGGCAAATATTGAAATAATGTGCAGTAATGTTTGGAACATCTGTGATTTCCTTATATTTCCTGTGCTGTATGAAGAAGCTCCCAATTTCAAGACAATTTTGCAATTCAAAACCATCTCAAGAAGATCTTCAGTTGAGTCTTTCTGTCTAGGAAGCCTGTGAGTTTCTGTAGTCCCTACAAGCAGAAAACTAGATGAATTAGAAGTTTAACTCAGTAAAAGCAGCTTAACATGTTCAATTTTGGAATCCCATTAAGATAATTACTCTCTTGAGATTTCCTGAACCAAGCTTTCCAGGAACCTACAGAGGTTTTGTTGACTGAGAGAAAATTAACACAAGAAGTGCAATTGGCTATGTGTCATGTGTGCTATTTTCCCTGTTTTATTTCTTCTTTGAATTTATTAATGTTGCTCTTTGCTCAGGTAACTGCTGCAAGCACAACTTGGTTTAATTTCTGCCATAAATTTGCCAGCCTAACAGGTTCTGTTTTCCTATATGTTTTACTGCTGTTGTTCATCTTCCATTATTGCTCCCAAATTAGAATTAATCTCAAATAAAAGGCAACAAGGAAAGAGCAATTAGTATCAAAAGTTCCAAAGAAACACAAGAATGCAATGGTATGCTTCTTAAAGACTGATACACTGATAACTTTTGATGTGCCACAAGTACATTTATTCTTTTCTTTGCATCCTCTTATTCTACTCTGTAAAATGCTGGCCTCTTAAGATTGTAATTGTTAGGGAACAGAAAAAAATACTGTCATTCTGAGATTTGCCACTAAATCACATGGAAGTGTACTATCCATGGCCTAGTATAATATAGTGTGGGCTTATCGTAGGGTTTTTAAAATATGTACCACATTGGCCAGCTATAACTGCTTTTAGGGTATTAACATAAATAAAGGTAACAATAACAACAAGCTTTCAAAAGATAAATAATTCTATATCATCAAGTAAACACATTTACAAATAATTTGGGAGCTCATAATAAACATACTATGATGCCCTGAGATAGAAGTGACCAGTTTCTCTGATCTGAAGGACATACGGTGATAGGACAGGGATGTTCCATGGATTCGTGACTAAAATTCACAGCAATTTATTTTTCTCCCAGTTTAGGGTATATGGAAGGAAAATCAATTGCTACTAGGAACTGTTTTCCTCAGATCCATCAGCTGGATGATGAGGTATAGGGGAAAATTGCTTAAATCAATCAATGGATTTTTGTCCTTGTCATAACATGTTCTACACAGCTCACCACTAACATAGAGATAGGAGGAAAAATTATTGCAAGAGTAGTTCAGCATGTATTCTGAACTACTATAATTTCAGCAAGGAAATTCCACATAGATTGTGGGATATTTTAAAATAGCAATCTTTTTTTAAGAGTACAGATATGGCATTTTATAGAACTATGGAATAAAGGATTTATTTTATTTTATTTATTTTTTATTTTTATTCATATTTATATCCCGCCCTTCTCTGAAGACTCAGGGCGGCTTACAATTTTTGGGATACAACCCAATGCGCTCAGCAATAGCCTTCCTTCCATTGTCTATGCCTGCTTATTACTAAGCGGCATTTTTACAAAGTCAGCTTATTGCCCCCAACAATCTTGGGTCCTCAGTTTACCTACCCCGAGAGGATGGAAGGCTGAGTCAACCTTGAGCCTGGTGGGATTCGAGCCTGCAATAGTTACAGGCAGCTGGAACTAAGTGCTAGGCTATTATCAGCCTGTACCACCAAGGCAGTTTAGGTCATCCAACCTAAACCCTTCTTGTCAGGCACACACACACTCACAAACAACAACAATAATAACAACAACAGCAGAATGTCTCCAAGGAATGGTCCAAGAGTTTTCTTTATTGATGAACACTTGTACAGGAATCTTGCCAGATTGTCTGCCTTCCTTTGGGTAAGGACAGATATATTCCTAATATCTTGATTTCAAATACTTTCTACTCCTTATGGAGTCTAAGTTGGAATGTCTTTTAACTCCCCTACCAGAACCTCTTTCACTTCAGTCTGTGGTTCCACCACACTTCCTCACTCCAGGAATCCACTGCTAAGTTATCCTCAACAGATAGCTATCCATCTGCAGCTTCATTGGAGTCTCCCAAAGAAAGAGAATCCATCACATCTTGAGGTGTGTAGTTTATGGTTGAATGATCAGCATTTCCTGATGTCCAGTTAAAATCTACTTCTTTGTAATTTTAACCCATTGTTTCTAGTCTTGTTCTGTATTCTGTAACATATGACAGCACTAAAGGTACTTGAAGATGTCCATCATGTCTTCTTGTAATACCTAATGAGTCTTCCCCTCCTTCCCCCCCGGCTATTAATATTGGCTAGTCTCCTTTGGACATCTTCCAATTTGTCAATATCATTCCCAAATTGCAAGTCCAGGTTAGGCCGTGTGTAGTCTCCAATGTAACTGATTTGCTCCTAGCGGTATTCATGATAGCCAGGTACATTCTAGTTCTCTTTTGATTTCTCTTAGGTTGGCTTTCCTTTCTTATGCCTTTGTTCTATTTAGATCCACTTGAACATAATTCCCCTTTGCAGAGAAAACAATAACCAGGAAGAATCTCCGGACCTCTGTTTTATCCATATTTCCTGTTGCTATCATTTTGAAGCCATGGGCTCTACTTCCTTCTTATACCTCTTCCTTTTGACATAAGACATAAAAGCAATTATTAGCTTGTTGCTTTTAATTTTCCTTGTGAGCTACAGTTTATTTTGCATGTTAGCATTTCTGACATTCTTTTGGCAGATATTAACTACTTGCTGGAACATGACAATGAAAGTAAAATACACAACCAGCAGCCAAAATAAAAACCAATCGAACTACAGTTGACATAGCTACCACACAGATTCCAATTATTAATCTGAGCTTTGAGCCTAGAAACAAAGCTTAGGAACAGAGCCATATCTTCAAGACCTTACAAAAGGTCATTAAGTTAGAACTAATCTGCTTTCCAGGAGGATGTACAACAAAGCATGTTTATTTATTTTATTTATTTTATTTTTTAATTTAATTTATTTTATTTTGTCAACTGATTATAAGATAACAGGTATAAGTATAAACATAGTTATGAATACATGAAATGGATACATATAAGAAAGAAAAAAAGAAAAGAAAAAAAGAAACAATAGGACAGGGACAGTAGGCACATTGGTGCACTTATGCACACCCCCTACAGACCTCTTAGGAAGGGGTGAGATCAATAGTAGACAGTCTAAGGTTAAAGTTTTTGGGGTTTGGGGAAGAAACCACAGAGTCAGGTAAGAGTATTCCAGACATTGACCACTCAGTTGCTGAAGTCGTATTTCCTGAAATCTAGTTTGGTGCGGTTTACCTTGAGTTTGTATCTATTGTGTGCTCTTGTATTGTTATGGTTGAAGCTGAAGTATTCATTGACAGGTAGGACATGGCAATATATAATTTATAATAATAAATATAATAATAAAATATAATAATAAATAAATAATAATATATAATGTTATATACTATACTTAGATCGGACTGAAGGCGGCGTAGTTCTAGGTTGTCTAGGTCTAGTATTTCAAGTCTGGTGGCATAAGGTATTCTGCAACGAGTAGAGGACTGGAGAACTCTTCTTGTGAAATATTTCTGGACTTTCTCAACTGTATTAATATAGATACATAATGCGTGTTCCAGACTGATGAGCTGTGTTCAAGTATTGGTCTAGCAAATGTTTTGTATGCTCTAGTTAGTAGTGTGATATTACTGGAGAAAAAGCTATGCAGGATTAGGTTAACAACTCTTAATGCCTTTTTGGCTATGTAGTTACAGTGGGCTCTAGCATTTAGATCATTAGAGATGAGTACTCCAAGGTCCTTGACAAAGTTTGGATCATCAACAAGGTCTTGACTATTCAGCTTGTATTTTATTTTCTGATTTTTTTTGCCGGTATGTAAGACAGAGCATTTATTTGTTGAGATTTGAAGTTGCCATTAGTTTGACCATTCTGATACATAGTCGAGGTCTTTTTGAAGGGTAGCAGAATTATCTGTGGTGTTGAATAGCTTTACATCATCAGCGAAGAGGACATAGTTGCTCTTAATATGATCACAGAGGTCATTTATGTAGAGTATGAAGAGAGTTGGTCCTAGAACACTGCCTTGCACTGCACTGTTGACAGGTACAGAATTTGATAGGATGCTAGGTTTGACCATTTGTTGTCAGTTTGACAGGAAAGCTTCTATCCAGTTATGCAGGTGTCCAGAGATACCATAAGATTTTAGTTTTAGGAGTAGTTTGTCATGTATCACTGAATCAAAGGCTTTACAGAAGTCTATGTAAATTGCGTCTATTGCTTTGCCCTGATCAAGTTGTGTAGTCCATACGTTTTTGCAATGTAAGAGTTGCAGATTACAGGATATTTTTTTTCTGAAACCAAATTGTTTGTTAGAGAGTAGGTTGTTTGTCTCTAAGTGGAGGATAATGGATTGGTTAATAATTGATTCCATGACTTTACAGGTGACGCAGCATAAAGAGATTGGTCTGTAATTTTCAACTAGGCTGGGGTCTCCCTTTTTGAAGATGGGGATGACCGTGGCTAGTGACCATAGGTTTGGCAAGGAGCTGGTCCTGAAAGATTTTACAAAGATTATCCTTAGAGGTTTGGCTATGGCAGTGTTTAGCTTTTTTAAGAAATAGGCACAAGAATACATATTAATGTACAAGAATACAATATTAATGTACAAGAATAGAAAAAGTTCTCTTCCTTTCTATAATTAATGGGACCCATGGAATATTTTTTGCTAGATCTCATAGGACAGGAAACAATAAAGGAGTTTGTCCCTCAAATAACAATGTCCAAGGCCATCATGTTATCCTAATATTTTGAATAACCTGATAGTCAATAGCATATCCATGTAATATTATTTATTTATTAAACAAATTTATATAGTTGCCTACCTCACAAAAAAGCAAGTCTAGGCAGGTTACAACAACAATTGTTTCTTCTTCCATTGTTATCCCCATGCCCTCAACTGGATCATGATACTTAAATACCTGGATCTCTACACATCAGTATATTTGTCTCACAAATAATGCCACCTCCAAGTTAGCTCCCACCAGATTTTAAGGCCCACTTAATCACATCTGTCAACCTGCACTAAAATTTCTAATTCTTCTTGTTTCTGGGCTTTTATATAGAAACATTGGAAATCTTGAATCATGCTCTAATTTTTATATAGTTATGTGCCACAAGAACTCATGATGATTTGCGTAAAAAGCAATAATGACAAAACAATGCCTTGCCATAAGCCAACCTAGTTCTTCCAATCTTTTTATCCTCATTATTGTATCCTTTTAGACCATGAATGTAATTTTCTGCTCCATTCCCAATATTTGATGCAGCTTGCCCTGGTTTTCTTTTCCTTCCCTCATAGGATTTAGTCAACATCCTTCAGTTCTGGTTAACAAAGCTCCTTCTAAACATGCTGTTAGAGGACAATTTCTTCCTGACCCAGACACCACCAATTTTTCACATTTGTCACATAGGTTTCCATTCCTTCCCCCACCCTAAAAACTGAGCTGAAAGTTTTGAAGTGGATATGGGACAGCTGGACAGTGAGAAGTTGCATGTTAGAAAGGAGAGAAGCAGTTGGTCTGACTTCCTGGTAATAATTGCAGAAGACAAAAGACAGAAGAGACAAAGATAACAGAAGACAAAAAGTTAAAAAGCCCAAATGAGATACTAGTAGTAAATGCTTGAATGCTCGAAAGATTTCCATAAGAGAAAGCAGAAGAAATTGTGAGATCAGGCAGGGAGAAATATCTATGTGTAGGCAAGACAGGAGCAGAGAAGCTGTAACAGCAATCCAACAGACTGCAAGCACCAGATGTCCCAGCAAGCTAATATGGAAAAGAAACAAAGAAGAAGGAAGCATCTTTAAAAAAAATCTCTACTCTTGTTATGGGACTACAAGATTGGTGACAGCTGTCACAGTCTAGCCTAGAGAAGCACACAGATGTTCAAGAAAGAAGCCATAAAGCAACTTCATGAAGGCTGGGACCAGAAGAGAGACCCAGCAAGAAAATCCCACCCTTATTAAATGAGTACGGGAGTAGGTGCTGACAGCTACCAGACACGAGAAGCAGAGGAAAAGAATTCCCACAGAGACTTCCAGAGGAAAATGCATGAAGGCTAAGCAAAAGGAACACCACTGCTTCAAAGGAGTATCCTGTGGTCCTAAATAACCAAATAATTTGGATGATTTACTACTCTGGGCATAATAACCAAGTGACTCATATAAAAAAAGGTGTAGCATTCATCACACCAACATATCTACCATCTTGACTTTTTTTTAACCATACCCTGTGGTCATCCCTAGATGTTTGGGTAGAGAAAGATGTTGATAAACACAGAGAAGGATCTAAGATGAAAATCTAAAGCCTAACTATTGAAACTAAGGTATGCAAGAACAACATTTCTAGAAATATTAGAAGAAAAGTTTTAGACATATTTTTCCTGAATAAGAAATCACATTCTTCTTTATGTACACACCACATTTATTTTGTATGTGCTTTTATAATAAAATACTCTTTCCCTAATAAGAGTCAAATATGTCCTGCCTGCCTTGTCATCATCCCTAGAGAGAAAAACCCTGTGATACACATCTTCCCAGCTCTTGTGACGTGCAAAATATATCTATCCAGCAACAGCCTACTGCAAAAATTTGTCCCATGACTGATGAATCCAGACCAATTTAGTTGGAAATTTCTGTATAATCTTTCACTCTATTCCATTCTTCTCCTGTTTCTTTCTAGGTTATATGGTTTAGTACAAAAGAAGTAGGAACATATCACCTATTGGTCTTGCTCCCTATTGCTCCAATCCAGAGTTTAGTAGCCCCTTGCAATGTTTTTGTTGCTGCATTTGGCTGTGCCATTTATTCTCATGTAGTCAGTAACAATGGGTATTTGTTAATTTAAGAAGGAAATAAGGTATCTAATAGTACATGTATTGATGTGGCTAGAATATTATATGCACAATATTGGAAAAATGAAATACCTTCAGAAACAGAAATAATAAGAAAAATTATGACGTGCAGAATCAGATAGGTTAACTTTAGAAATAAAAGACAAAGGAGTCTAAATATTATAAAACATGGAATAAAGTTTGTTAAGTTTGCATGAAGAGTCAGACGCGAGGAGTTCCAGCAAAGAGTTTATTAAGTGACTACAGCTCGAATGGACCAGTCCTGGCTTGGCTACGGCTGCCTCTTATAGCCTGCAGCCGTGGTTGCCAGCCAATGGGAGTGCAGGGTTTCTTCCCGCACTATTTAAACCAATACCATTTGACATTTTACAAGAACAGTTCAAATAAACCAATAACATTCAAACCTACATACATAATAAATTTTATCAATGGTTATATAGTAGAACACAAGTTCAAAATAGTAGTTATGATTAGATTATTTAGTAATTAATATTTTAAATAAGGAGATTATAAATGATGAAGTAGAATGTATAAATGTATAACAAGGATAAGTTGGATGTATTGTGTTGTATTCTCATAATTAAAATTAAAAATATTTTTTTAAAAAAGAAGAAGGCAGTGCACCTCTTTCGACAGACTATAAAGCTGATAAACTACTACTTTGGTTCCTGTCAGGCTCCAGCCCAAAAAAACAACACAAGTGAAAATCAATTAAATCTAATTGCCACCTTCTAGCCTAATAAACTCTGACTGTTCTTTAGAAGGCTTCTTCTTTGAAGATGAAACTCAAAATACTTTGGCCACCTAATGAGAAAGAAGGACTCTCTGTAGAAAAGCCTAATGCTGGGAACAATTGAGGGCAAAAGAAGAAGGAAATGGCAGAGAATGAGGTGGCTGGATGGAATCACTGAAGCAGTTGGTGTGAGCTTAAATGGACTCCGGGGGATGATAGAGGACAGGAAGGCCTGGAAGAAAGTTGTCCATGGGGTCGCAATGGGTCGGACACAACTTCATGGCTAATAACAACAACCTAATAAATACATCTTGAAAGATTCCAGGATGTGGATGCCCAAGCTCCTTCTTTATCTAGTTTGGACTATGAAGTCTCTCAATTTGGTTTTTCCTCTGGAATGTACTGCCTCCTTCCTGGGAAACTGCAAATGTTGCTATGATTCCCCCTTCTTCCATTGCTATGTTCTTCCATCTGTAGGTTCAGCAACCTGAATTTCTTCTGTCTTCTGAGAAGCTTCTTGTTATTTATTATACCTCTACCCAGGCTTCCTATGTCAATCCAAGAATTCACCATCTTCTTTGATAAGCTGAATGGAGGTCAAATTTTTATCTGATTTCAGTACCTTCTCTTCTTGGAAGGCAAGAAACCTACACTTGATGATTTCATTCTTCAGAGTTCATATCACCAAGAGCCTTGGTGGTGCAGGCTGTTAAATGCCTAGCACTTAATTCCAGCTGCCTGCAATTACTGCAGGCTCGAATCCCACCAAGCTGAAGGTTGACTCAGCCTTCCATCCTCTCGGGGTAGGTAAATTGAGGACCCATGATTGTTGGGGGCAATAAGCTGACTTTGTAAAAATGCCGCTTAGTAATAAGCAGGCATATACAATGGAATGAAGGCTATTGCTGAGAGCATTGGGTTGCGCTCCAAAAATTGTAAGCCGCCCTGAGTCTCCGGAGAAGGGCGGCATATAAATATGAATTTATCTTATATAACTCATAATTTATACTTTATTGTAGTATCATTAGGAGAATAACTTAAATCCTCCATTACATGCACATATATAAAATATATGTTACTAGATGATCCCTGTTCCATTGGGTCATCATTTCAGAGATATTGCCTTACCTAAACTGATAAACAGAATGAAAATAAGCAGACCAAAAAATGACAACAGGAGTGAATTCCACCTTCCTGCTTGCTTTCCCATTGATTTGGCTTGTGATTTCCTATTGATTTGACTTGGAAGATGACAGGGAGCATCAGAAATCATTATCATGTGACTGTGGATGATGTAGTGGCAAGGTGATGCAACAGTGACCACAACTTTGTCAATACAACAGGTCTGAAGATCCTTGAAAATTCAAGCCCAAGGAAGTAATGGGTAGTAGATTTTGGATGCATTATTTCATTTGAAGTAATTGAAGTAATTAAAACATTGTTGTCCTATGATACACTGTTTTGCCCAACTGAAAGTCACTAACAGACAAACATAAAAGTGAAATTTCATGGTATATAGAGTGCGAATGAAGACAAATACAGTATATGTATCCCAGGATGATGTTGTGGGATCCAATCTGGGTCAGACACTGGAACAAGTCTTCTGAGTTTTTGGACTTGTGCTGGATCTCATCCTCAGGAAATGTCACACCCCTGTCAGAGTCTGAATCCGAGGAGGAAGACAGATGACAGGGAGTGGGAGTGTAGCTCCGTTGGCTGTGGAGGAAACTGGGGAAAGGCAAAGTCTGGCTGGGCAGAGAATGGGAAGGTAGAACAAGGGAAAGGGAGTTCAGAGGAAGACCCAGGCCCATCCCCTCTTCATCCTAGGGCATGCAGGGAGGAATGGAGAAGAGAGCAATGTGGGTTGTGTGGCTTATGGAGGAGGAAAAGGTCCTGATTTCCTTCATTAGCCACAGCTGGGAACAGAGTTTAAAAGAAATGCATGGTGAGTGTGGCAGCTGCTGGGAGCAAACGTGAATTTATCTTGTGTTGACTTTGCTTATCTGTGTTCCTAGTATTTTCCCAATCATGTTGAGTAATTGACGTGCCTTCAAGTCTGGAATTCTTGTTCCTGCCCTGTTGGACTAATTACCTCATTTTGCCTTGATTGAACTTATAGTTACAATTTTGTTGATCACATTTTGGACTTTTCTGTGCAGCCAAAGGCTGTTCCTGGGAGAGTTTTTCTCCAGCCAGAAGGTAACCAGGACATTGGGGACAAAGTTGGAGTTAATAAAGGGACTGTCAGCTTTTGAAGCCATATTAGCACCAGACTTGGAGTTGAAGTTTTCTGGAATGCTGACAGGGACTCCTACTGATTATCTGACTGTGTTGCTTTTGTGCCACGCCCTGGATCATCACAGGGAACTTCTCTCTAGCAGAGTGTGTGCTTTGGGCTATTGCCTATGTAGATTGCCTATCTATATGGATTATCTCAGTGTAGAAAGACCATTTCAAAGAGGAAATTTCATATTGTAAAGAGGGGGCTGCCAGTAGAGTTAGATTGGAAAAATCTACCATTGAAAACCTTGATTTATGTATACAATTCTCTATCACTGAAGTCTAGCAGTACCTACTGCCAACTGGCACAAGATTGTGGGGTAGAAAGTGAGTTAATAATGCATTGGTAAACACATGTTAGGCATATCATAATATCCATAAATGTTTAATATGCATTTCATATTCTCTTCACAACATATCATCAATGATGAATAGATGTCAATGAGTTCCTTGGTGAAATATTTATTAAGTGCTGCAGTCATTGTTATAACCCACTCTAGATCCATTAGTAAAAATGAATGGGAATATCAAGGTCAGCCATTTGTAATGAAAGGTGTGCCCCTGGAATTAAATGGCTCCGAGTTTGAGGTCTGGCTATGTGTTTATAGCGTGTGTCAGTTTGCTTAGTTTGGGGGTTGGAGGGGGGTGTAGCAGCTGGTGTTGCAGCCATGGTCTGGTTTCTGGATGGTGGTTGCCTTTCATCTGTGGCGTGGGCTTGGGTTTGAGTCTGGTGAAGGAGATTGGTGGTGGCATCATGTGTTATTTTGGGTCCGGTGTTGGTTTTTGTGGCTGGGACTCGTTTGTCGATTAGGACTAGTTTCCAGATGTCTGGTAGGCGGGAAGTATCATCCCGTTTATTCATGTTATGGGGGTGTTTCTCTATTTCGATGGCTTCTCTAATTATTCTCTTGTTGAAGTGTTCAGTATTGGAGATAAGTTTGGATCCCTCAAAATCAGTTTCATGTCCTGTGGCTTTAAGGTGCTGGAAAAGGGAGGAAGTTTTTTCTTCTTTTCTGACTGCGTTCTTGTGTTCTCGATGCATTTATTCTCCTGTTGGTTTGTCCAATGTATGTGGCTGGGCAAATTTTGCATGGTATTTTATAAACTCCTAGCTGGATCTTGTCTTTGGGGTTTCTTAAGATGTTGGCTATTTTTTGGTCAGTGCCAAAGGCTGTCCTGATATTGTGTTTGTGGACTGGAGAATAAATGCACGCATCGCAGAACACAAGAAACCAGACCATGGCTGCAACACCAGCTGCTACACCCCCCTCCAACCCCCAAACTAAGCAAACTGACACACGCTATAAACACATAGCCAGACCTCAAACTCGGAGCCAAACCAAGGCCCAGAATGTCACATCACAGCCTTCCACCCAGGATACTACATCACAGAACTCAGGAGATCACAACACAATACATCAGGAGGTTGCAACACAGACAATGACCCAGGAGATTACAGCACCACACCCAGGACGTCACAACAATAGAACTCAGAAGGTCATCACACAGCCCATTACCCAGGTCGTTACAACACAAAAGGCTGAGAGACACACAGCCAGCACCTCAGCCACACAGGGTCTCAGGAAAAAGCCATCCAATCTGCATACATCAACTCCACAAACCAATCAAGAAGTAACAACACAGCCAATTCTAGAGTTTAAAAGGGAAAAACAGCCACGATCACACACTTCTCCCAGGAGAACAAGGCTGAAGACACCAGCCTGAAGATGACGGATGAGATTTCGTCGAAACGTTGCCAAGGTATTCTTAATCTTACACGGGACAAGACCCGAATACACCAAGACCTACATATATATATATATATATATATATATATATATATATATATATATCAGAATTCACACTCATATGGAAGTCAATGCAAGGACAGGGTATCTCTGTCTATGTTTCTCTCTCCCTCTCTCTCCCCCTCTCTCTCCCTCTCTCTCTCTCTCTTTAACCTATCTCTCTACCATCTCTCTCTATATATATATCCATGTCATCACTCTTTCATCTCTCTCTGTGTCTCTTTATCTCTGTTTCTCATCTCTCTCTGTCTACTATATATATTCTCTCCCTACCTCTTTCTTTGTATCATCTATATCTTTATATCATCTACTATATCTGCCTGCCTGCTGCCTGCCTGCCTGCCTATCATCTCCTGTCCTTGCATTGCTTTCCATGTGAGCGTGAATTCTGATGAGATGTTTGAGGGGAGGAGATTACTTTGCTTGTAGATAAATGATGGGTGTCTGTGACAATGAAACTTGATAAGCACTATGCTTGGGGTGAGTCTTAGTATCATTTTCATGATTCTCTTTGACAATTACTACAGGAAAATATTGATTTATGAAAATGAGTTATCCTACTTTCTCATCTGCATAAGTCCCAAGTTAGCAATCAGACAATCAATAATTAAAAAGAGGCAAATGAATATAATTTAATAGGAGGATCAGCAAAAAGGAAGGGGATCATATCCCAAGCTGAAAGCAGTCAGGACAAAGACACATGGAAGCAATAAGACTGTGTGTGCCCACTAAATTATGCTGGAAGGATGCTGACTTAATTATTAACTATGATTGGATTTAGTTATCTTTCTAATGATTGGCATATTTGAATTATTGAATTCTCATCACTAGGTTCACATATAACATTAAGTCATAATCCTTGGTTTACAAAGCACAATAATATGTTCAAATATAACCAGGAAAAAAATCATGTTTTTGGTATCACATGTGAATATAGCATCTTGTAATATAGCATCCTGTAACAGAGTATACAAGACCAGTAGCTGTTGAGAACTGATAAAAATAGAACTGGCAACATATGACTGATATATTTCAATGAAGCACAAGTGCAGCTTCCCTTGCATAGCATTTAGGAGTACCAAAGTGTCCATAGACATCTCCCTTGGCACCTGATAGGCATCCTATCTCACTTGACTTTGCACATTTTCTACATAATTATTATAACTTCTATATAATTATTATAAGTTCAAAAGTTGGAACATTACAAATCAAATTGCCAGCATCTACCATTGTCCTTAGTCTGAAGAATGTCTCTGTCGTCACCACCACCAGTTCTAATTATTAATGAGAAGGAGATGAAAAAGTGTTTGCACATAGCAGAAAATCAGCTTTTGCAAGACCTGGCTCTGAAAATGAGAGAAACCTGACTTTTTTTTTTTAGCAAGAAATCTTATAGCATGGTAGGTTCCTCTGAAAGCTTGATAGGGGACAATAATTTATTTGGATACTAATGCAGTGAACCTCTCACTCTTGCCCAGATCTAAATATTTGTGGATTGCAATTAACCTTATATTACCCAAATGTCTTCACTGTACAATATTCTTATTCTCAGGAAACTGAATTACCTAAGTGTCAGAGTTCCTGAAATTGCTTGCCCTTCATAATTGAGGAATATGTTCTTAAAAGTGTGCAGCACGTTTATTATACTCATGAATGTGTCATTAATCAGGTCTTCCTTTGAAGATCTAAAGATATAGATGGTCTCATTGCTTGAGGATTCTTGAGGATTCTTAAAGGGCCTTGGTGGTTCAGGCTGTTAAATGCCTGCACTTAAGATCCAGCTTGCTACAATTACTGTAGGTTCGAATCCCATGGTTGACTCAGCCTTCCATCGTCTCGGGGTAGGTAAATTGAGGACCCAAGATTGTTGGGGGCAATAAGCTGACTTTGTAAAAATGCCGCTTAGTAATAAGCAGGCATATACAATGGAATGAAGGCTATTGCTGAGCACACTGGGTTGTATCCCAAAAAATTGTAAGCCGCCCTGAGTCTTCGGAGAAGGGCGGCATATAAATGTAATTTTTTTAAAAATACAGTAAATAGGACCTATTTCCTTAGCGAGTTCAAGTTGAGCTAAGCCAAAGCATTTTCAGAAGAGAATTGCCCATTTCCCTATTACCTTCCAATTCTCCATAACTTGGATTTGAGTGGATCTCTCTCTCTATCCCCCGCTCCCTCCCTCCCTCCCTCTCATCATAAAATGCACATTTTTCCTTAAAAAAATGTTATGAAATGGTATATATTTCAAGAAGGACATAGTTTACAAAAAAAAAACCTAAATAGCTTATCACTGCACCTATCAGCATATGAGCTTCTCAAGTGCACTAGAAAAAAATAGCAGAAAAATAATTACAAAGTAATGCCAAATTTCATCGCAGAAGAGCTTCCTGTTTAACTGGAAGAAATGGGAACTTTATCTCACAATGACTTGTAGTGCAAATGGCAAAGCATTCTGACTGGATATTTTTTTTCAGTAATTGTTTTGAAAGTTCTCCCATTCATCTGTTAGAACAGCTGTTTTTACATTTGAATCTCATATTTTGATTCTAAATTTAATTGTGACTGTTTAACTGTCTTCCTCATACAAGTTTTACTTTGAATACTTTAGGTTTATTTTCTAACTGATGCATCAAGTCTTAGAAAGACAGTTATATTTATTTGCAATTGAAATTCAGAAACCACAGGAAAATGGAACTTAACAATCACCTAAACCCTTGGTTCAAATACTTCTTATAAGAATAAGCTTCACACACTTTCTGAGGAAGAGATTTTCTTTGAATTTATATTTTCAACTGAGTTTTGTAGCAGGAACTGAAGAATGTAAAAAGAACAATGGAGGTAAAATAGATGCACTTGAAAGGACAAACAGTATTAGTGAGGGAAGAGAGAGGGAGTAAAAACAAAATATTTAATGATTGTGCTTAAAGGAACATGGGTATGGAAGAAAGAGAAAAAATTCCTTCCTTCCTTCCTTCCTTCCTTTCTCCCTTCCTTCTGAATAAACTTTTGTACCTGAAGTTGCATTCTGTTTATTACTAGAAACTTGCTTTCCTGTGTACGATAGCAGTAAGCAATGTACAAAGCTATGTAATTGATTTGCTTTTAGTTTAATATGTTGTGGGAACCTATCTAATCTGGGTTTAGTCAGTAAATCACCATTTTTTAAAATTACATTTATACGCCGCCCTTTTCTGAAGACTCAGGGCGGCTTACAATTTTTGGGATACAACCCAATGTACTTAGTAATAGCCTTCATTCCATTGTATATGCCTGCTTATTACTAAGCGGCATTTTTACAAAGTCAGCTATGATTAGTTATTATTATTATTATTAGTTATTACCCCCAACAATCTTGGGTCCTCAATTTACCTACCCCAAGAGGATGGAAGGCTGAGTCAACCTTGAGCCTGGTGGGATTCGAGCCTGCAGTAATTGCAGGCAGCTGGAACTTAAGTGCTAGGCATTTAACAGCCTGCACCACCAAGGTCCTTAATGTATCAAGCATGATATATTAAGTATGTAATTACATCCTTCTATGTATGCTTTTTTTATCCAAAATGATTCAAACACAACTATAATATTACTTATGGTCACAGAGATTCCTTACATAACCTTTTTTGGTGGGACAATAAATTGCTCATGTTTTTTAAAAAAATATCAGAGAAGCTTTGCTACATTAAATGGAAAGTTTGAAATTTTTGTTTGCTAAATTACATAGGATGGATGATATTAATGTGTTCCAGAACTTAATTGTAGAGTTACCTTTGGCTGTTATGGGCCTTTAAAAATTCAAATAGACTAAAGGTAAAAAATAAACATACTGTTTAGCTAAGAGCTTTGTAATTAGTGATAATAACATCAGTTCTGTCAACAGTTTGGAGGATGTTGGCCCTTAAATCTTAAGGATAATAACTCTTGAGAATTTGATTATTTTTACACACTTTACTGAAATCCAATTTCTGTTTTTTTATGTGACTAAAATGGAATAGGAGGTGTTTTGAACTGCACAATTGGAAAAAATTTCTGCAGCAATTGAATTAAATGGTTTATTAATCTTTGTTACTGTTGCAGAAGATTCTTGTTAATTTGGAAATGCTGTATTGAATTTTGCTCAACTTTTACACGGTCCTTGACTATGATACCATGTCTGGAAAAAGTATTAAACCTCTTGGAGTATGCCTTACTTCTGGGAGAAATTGGTTGCTTCCAATTCACTCATAGAAATTATATCTTCAGATGAATTGTAATTAGGAGTTTATTTTGTTATATGAGGTTAATACTGTGTTGAAATTAAAATAAGGACATTGGAAAGCAGTAAAGTTTCCATGGTCATATAAAATAATTGTACCACTGAAAAAGATTTTTAGAGTAATTTAAAAACAAAGATTGAATTTTTTTGTATAGATTATTTTTATTTATTTTTATTTTATTTATTTTGTCAAGCGATTATAAGATAACAGGTATAAGTATAACATAGTTATGAATACATGAAATGGATACATATAAGAAAAATAAAAGAAACAATAGAAAACATAAAAGAATAGATACATAGATAGACAGATAGACACAGACACCCTCACCCACACAACACTTTGCATATATGTAACAAGTACATAGAAAAGAAATGTTTGTGAATTTGACCATATCTATGGTATGAATGAAGATTGTAATTCTCCATTTTTCCTGAGCAGCTTCTAATCCATAACAGTTTCTTGGCAGAACAAATATATTTCTCTCCAAACTAAGAATAGGTTTGAATTTGGCCAAACAGTAATATTTCTTGGCTTGATATAAAGCAAATGAACCAGAAATACTTTAAGATTTCTTCAGGTATGGGTAATTGGAACATAAATGTATCTATAGATATGATACATGGATCAAATTTTTCCAACCTTGGACCGAGCAAATATACTCTTCCTGTAAGTAGATATGGTATTTTAAGAACATCATGAAGCCTTGTAACCAACTGTAATAATTTAAATGGAAGGGAACAGACATTACTAGAGTTGGATAACCATATAACACAGTAATCACATTATTTCAAGCAATAATATTTTTCTTAATTTCAAGTTTTTTTTAATTATTTGGAAGCAATGGTCATATCAATATGAATATTTAAGACTTTATTTCAAAGCATTACAAGAAGATAATAGCATGACATGAGGCAGCAAAGAATGCTGAAATAGGCAGCTATTTAAATCAAATAGATAAAGAAATAAAGAATACTGAAAAACTTAAAATAAACCACAACAGAAGTCAAACATAAGAGAAAAATATCCAGGAATATAAGAAGAAGGGAGGAAGGGAAGGGAGGAAGGAAGGAAGCCAATCAGGGAATCTCAGAAATGATGATAATGAATCAAAGTCAGCATGTAACACTCTACCGATCATTTATGCATCCTGGTTCTATTCCATAGTGATAACGAACTTTGATAGGCTCTGAATCCTAATTAAGTGCACCTGTTGTGCAGTGGTCTTATCTACTGGATTGTACTAAAGACAAGGAGGACAAGTGTACTTTGCCATTCTGTCAAGAGTGAGATCATCAAGGTTCATGATGATGATGATAATGATGACGATGATGACGATATGCATTCAGTCATTCCTGAGTCTTGGTGACTCTATGGACCAGGTCTTTCCACATCTTCTGACCTTGCTCTACTTCTTAAAGTACATGCATATAATAAAACAAGTATATATTTCTATTTAGATCCTCCTCACCAATCTTCTATGGTAACATCAGTATATTATTATTACCATATTATTATGCTAATAATTATTATATTATTATTAGCATATTTCAAAGACCAGAATGGATCAGTGATTTGGAGGGGGGAGCACCCACATGTGCTCAGGAGGATAAGCTGGATGGTAGAGATTATCCTGTTGGTATCTAGAAGCACCATCATATTGACAATTATTTTGTATGTGACAGTTTTTTGAAAAGAAGAACAACCCTGAGCAATTATTTCTTGAGAATGATACTGTCTCAAAATTCCAAAGTAATCACTTATCTCTGCAGAAGGCTGACCATTCATTTCATTGTTACAACTGTATACAATGTGTAAGGATTTTCAGAATGCAAAAGCAACCAAAACATATTTCTTTTAACACAGGCACCTGACAGCTGAAGCTTGAGTTTTACTTCCTCTCAATGTTAGTTTTTGTTCATATCTGATAACGGTGATGCTTTCATGTCTGCCTGTGCTTAATGAAAGTACCTATCTCTCAGATCTTCTACTGTTGTGAATTCACAAGGTTCTTTTGCTTTAAATGCAGCTTAGCTGACAAGCTTTGTCACCCAGATCTTGCTCCGTGAAGTCAGTGGAGGTGGGAAAACATCTTATTTTCCTTTTCTGTGTCAGACAGAGATTCAAATTAGATTTTTCCCCCAGCTGCCATATGGTGATAAATGTATGAAATTTTTGAAGAATTCAACAGACTTCTCCTTTTGCCAGGAAATCTGTGGCACTTTCCCAATCTCAGTTCCACTTTATTTTATTTTATCTTATATTACGTATTTATAAAACATTATACCACCCATTTACCTGTAGGTTTACTTTATTGTCTTCCAACAGTGGTCCCATGTCAGTCACTAGAACAATTAAGTGGGATCATCCATGGAAAACAAAATGAATTTTGCTTCATTTTGCTTCTTGAGATTTTCCTAATGAAGGTACATCTCCTTTCCTACCTTCCCAAGACACCTTTTTCTCTTGGAAAGGACTTTGATATTTATGTCTGAAATAGAAGCTTCTTGTAATAGCAGATTGTTCTAGAGTCAATTTTATATGAAAAAATGGAAATATTTAAGCACTCTAGTTATACCGTCATGGCAAAAATGAGCAATCCATGATCTCTGTACCACATGTGAAAATGTAGACCTTTTCTTCCCTCTTTGGATAAACCTCAGAGCGCCATATAAAAATATTTAAAAGCTTTAAAAAGTGTAAAGAAATTCTCACTAAAATAATGTAAAAACTGAAAATGTTGAACCCTCACCCTTAAATGACATTTATGATCTTACTCCCTTACCATTCTATCCCTAACACCAAGATACTGTAGGTAGGCATCAAAAGCTATTCTTTTGCTGTAATTGGTGTATAATGGGACAGCCCATCTTCTTCTCTGATGCATGCCTAGAATCACTTAACCCTCTTATCTACAGCTCTCTACCTTTGCCATTTGTTGTGTCATGCTCTCTTTCTTTATGCTGAAAGTTAAGCCTGTAAAGATTGCTTAATTTTCTATGAAAGATCATACTTCCATGCATTGCCATTAGTATGAGAGCTGCTGATTATCGAATATGTCTCAGCAGGTGCTAACCTACAAGCAGAAACTTTGGGCTCCTGCAAGTAATACTGTGCCAATTTATCTCTTTTACTTGTGCAGGCAAAACATTTTTTCCTCACTTCTTTCACATAAAGGAAAACTTCCAAATTATTTCATTGGAAGGTAAGAAATGTGTTGCTGATCTTAATAAGTACACACAATGACTGAGAGAAGCTTCTGTTTCTTTTATGATTTTTCAAATGTGTCCTACATTCAGGCACTAGGTTTTTAAAATGTAGGCTTTCAATTTGGTGACTTGTGTGTGTGACAAATTCTGTGTCACCCCAGGTGTGAAGGGGGTTATTGTAAAAGTGGAATATTGCTCTGGCTTGAAAATGGAAGAAAATCAATGTTAGATTAGATACATATCACCTACCTTTGCAATGTGTAATTTCAGTAGAAAGCACATATTTCCTAACTCTTTTATGGGTCTCTTTATAGGTTCAGTCTTCATTGTTTGCTGGGGACAAAAGAGAAAGAGAAAGTGAGGGTTAACATGCACAGTGTCAGACCTGCCCCAAAACAATCATTTAGGAATGCAGACTCTCAACTCCAATTGATTGAAGTGAACTTTTGCTAAAGATATTGATTACAAGAAGGTGAGGTGGAATCTGAAGTTCCCACTCACCAATACAAAGAGCCAAATCCCCATCCCTCCTCCCTATGTCCAGTCTGTTGCCACCCAATCCAGGATAGCTGAGACGTTATGGGATACTCTGGGTTGTTTAGGCTGCTGGAATTTTACACCCAGGGCAAGTGGCCTTGTAGATGCCCATCATAACCAGTGTGAACAACTCTGGTCTTCTTTACATATCATCTCCCCCTCCCCTTTGCCGACCATCAGATACACAGGTGTGGATTACCCCAAATGCCTCCTTCGCTTCCTTTCCCTTTGATGGCAGGATGACAGCAAGGCACCAGGGCAATGAAGGAGATCCTGACACAGTGTGTGAAAATCTGAGTAAGGTGTCTATGCTTGAAAAATCATAAGATTTTTCTTAAAATGTTTGATTATTCAAATTATTTCCTTCCCCTCAGTTGATAGCTATTGTTTCACTGGCTGAATTAATTCAACATGGTGGCAAATATAGTTAGATTTTATTTTTAGCCCAATGCATTGTATGTAGGCAGCTCATAAGATTATTTCAAGACTCTGGACAATTGGGTTACTTAAGTAAACTACAGTTAAATTAAGCATAAATGACCAAGTCATTCAGTATAGCCTCTAACCCGATGCAGATCCCGGTTGGCTCCCTGGTTTTCCATGGAGCCCCAGGAAATGAAGCATCGGAAAAGAGGCCTAGTGAGCTGTTGGAGGTCCAGTCGATCCGAATCCGGCCGATCGCAGTTAAGAACCTATATTAGGTTTTATCTTGCTGTGATGAAGGTGGCGAAGTGTGCTCACTTCTCTGCTCTCATCGCGTCTGCAGATAATCGCCCGGCCGCCCTGTTCAGGGTCACCTGCTCCCTCCTTAATCAGAGGAGGGAAGGACCCTCTGCAGGGATGTGCCGAAGAGTTTAGTCAACATCTGATGGACAAGAACGCTCGGATCTGGGCCGGCTTAGACTCTGACTGGTCAGAGTCCAATGGGAGTGATGTGGCGGGTCTTGGGGATGTCATCTGAGAGGAGTTTGATCCTGTGATGCCAAATGAGATGGACAGGATCATGGGGAGGCTGAGTGCTGCCATGTGTTTATTGGACCCGTGTCCCTCCTGGCTGGTTTATGCCACCCGGGAGGTTACGTGAGGCTGGCTCCAGGCAGTAATTAATGCTTCTTTGAGTGAGGGATTCTTCCCCCCCTGCCTTGAAGGAGGCAGTGGTGAAGCCCCTCCTCAAGAAGCCTGCCTTGGACCCAGCTAATTTAAACAACTTTCATCCAGTCTCCAACCTTTGCTTTGTTGCGAAGATTGTTGAGAGCATGGTACCCCAACAGCTCCCAGTGTTTCTGGAGGAAACCGACTATCTAGACCCTCACCAATCAGGCTTCAGGCCTGGGTACAGCATGGAGACGGCATTGGCACACTGGTGGATGATCTCTGGAGGGCACAGGAGAGGGGTTATTCCTCTGTCCTAGTCTGTTAGATCTCTTGGCGGCTTTTGATACCATCGACCATGGTATCCTACTGCGACATCTCAGGGGTTGGGAGTGGGGGGCACCGTTTTGCGGTGGTTCTCCTACCTCTCGGGCTGGACTTAGATGGTGTTGGCAGGGGGGCAGAGATTGACCCCGAGGCCCCTCCTTTGTGGGGTGCCTCAGGGGTCAGTTCTCTCACCCTTCCTGTTCAACATCTATATGAAGCCTCTGGGTAAGTTTTGGGGTGAGGTATCATCAATATGTTGATGATACCCAGCTTTTTATCTCCACCCCTAACCAGCCCAGTGATGCCCTCGACGTGATGTCCCGGTGCCTGGAGGTAGTGCAGGCCTGGATGGGGAGGAACAGGCTCTGACTCAACCCGGCCAAGACCAAGTGGCTGTATGTACTGGCATCTCGTTCCAGCAAGGATATTCCATCTTTATGGGGGGAGAGGTGTTGCCCCCCATAGATAGGGCCCACAACTTGGGTGTCCTCCTGGATGCACGGCTCAGTTTGGAGGAGCAGGTGGGGGCTGTGGCTAGGGGGATATTTGCCCAGGTTCCCTTGGTGCACCAGTTGCGCCCCTATCTGGATCAAGATGACCTACATATGGTCACTCATGCACTCATTACTTCCCAGCTGGACTACTGCAATGCTCTTTACATGGGATTGCCCTTGAGGACTACCCGGAGGCTTCAACTTGTCCAGAATGCGGCGCCGCAGGTTGTGATGGGAGTGTCCCAATTCTCCCATGTTACACCCCTCCTGCGCGAGCTGCATTGGTTACTGGTTGCCCTCTGGGTGAGATTCAAGGTGTTGGTATTAACCTACAAAGCCCTTCATGGCTTAGGACTGGGGTACTTACGGGAGACCCTGATGCCAGCAACAGCTTCCCAACGTCCCGTGCGCTCTCACAGATGGGGCCTCCTTGGGGTACCATCAGCCAGACAATGCCGGCTGGTGACCCCCAGGGGTAGGGCCTTTTCTGTGGGAGCACCCACCCTATGGGACCAACTGCCCTCTGAGCTTCGGACGGCCCCTGACCTCTGCTCCTTCCGTCGTGGCTTGAAGACATGGTTATTCCAACTTGTCAACCTGGACTTAGGGGGTGGGGGAATGGGAGTTTTAATGATTTGTCTCATGATTTTAAATTTGATTGGGTTTCTAGTTAGGTTTTAACTGTGTGATATTTGTATAGTACTGTTTTTATATGGTTGTACACCGCCTCGAGTCCTTCGGGAGATGGGGCGGCCTAGAAATCCAAATAATAATAATAATAATAATAATAATAATAGTAGTAGTAGTAGTAGTAGTAGTAGCAGCTGTGTTTTCTATTTTTACCATAACGGGATACAAACCAGGTCACGAGGTCAAAATTTATCCTTAGTTCTTTCAACCTAATATATGCCTGTGGACATTGAACATGCAAGAATTCTAGTTTCCAAGGCACATGTGGTTCTTGAAAGGGTGAAGCTTTGAAAGGAAAACAAATATTCCCTTTGGCTCTTGCTGCTGCCCCTGTCCAAAATATATTAGGAGACATAAATTAACAAGAAATACAGAAATGTTGCAGTATTCTGTCTGGAGTGATCTTCTTTTCCTCCTCCTCCTCCTCCTCCTCTCCCTCTTCCAGGGTTGGAGATTTGATAGGCTATTATTATTACTACTATTATTAAGATGAAAATAAGTGAGTGCTTCTTCCTGATTATCCTTTAGAAAAAAAACCTGGAGTTGACATTTGTTGGCTTATGTTTTGAAATCTACTCTTCCAAACGTGAAGTGAAAATTATAACTAACTCTAACCACATAAACTAAACTTCCAATTTTTAGACACATTTTTCAATTTTTGATCTTTTACTTTATTGCTAGGTACAATCATGATCTTCACCTAGCACCATTTTTCTGCCAATCTCTCTGTCTAAGGAGGTCAGCAAAAGTCTCCTTGTTAAACATCTGAAGGAACAGATGAATTGTACTATGGAAACCTGACAAAGACTCTCTTTTGTGACATCCTGTTCTGCTGTGCATTGTCTCAGGAATAGTTCAGGGCAAGAATTGTGTTTCTTACTTGTTCTAAAAAATTATATGCACGAGCTAAAGATGAGAAGATATGTTTTCTACATAGGCATTCACGCTAGCAAAAAATGACTTTGAAGTTCAAATGTAGGGATTTCTTTTTCTTTTTTCCTATTAATTAAGATAAACAATACATGTTTGAGGCCCGGGTACTTCTTCCAAAGAATTATTTAAGTCTTGTTTTCTAATCCATTTTATCTTTGAAAACATTTATTTGAATATTGAATAGGTTTGAGAAACTGGTGTTTCTGTGTGCATGAATGTGTGTGAGATGAAAAAAAATGCTTGAAAGTGCATATTCATTTTTCATAAATGGAAATTTTCTGACCATTTTGATGTCCTTGCCAAATAATAAATTGATCAAATTGTTAATACTGATTTTTAAAATAAAACAGAATATTCTTTCTAGCTATGAAATTAGAAACCACCTTTCTCTAAGGAACTGAAGTCCAACTATTATAGGACTGAAAGTAAATGAGCTTTTGCATAATAATGGGATTGTTTTTGCAACGTTCATTTTATTTCCATTCCAATTTATGCACTTCAGTCATTACAGAGCTCTATATATTCTCTGGTGTCCTTCCTACAACCTTCTGAAGAAAATTTCAAGTGCTAATTTTGTTATAACACTTTCTGATAAAAGATGTGGCCTAAGGAATGACTGCCACTTCTTTCATGTGCTTCTCATGAATGACATAACGAATGAGTAACATTGTGCTCATTGTATTTATAAGTACTGATGGAAGTGGTATCTCTGATGATACCCTAAGATCCAATAGAGAGAATCCACAGTATCTGGTTGGCATCTGACCAATTTTTGTTCCACCACATAAAGTTATCTTTTTTAAACACTAAAAGGCTTTGGGCAAGATTCTTGGCACATATAACCAATGGTATTTTGATCTTCCCCTTTTCAAACATCCTAAGAAGTATTTCTTGCTTACAAAAACAATTATATTGTGAGAAGTAAATAGTTTGCCATGTGTCACAATGTGATGGGGTTCTTTGAACTGAAAGTGTATTGGTTGCAAGTTGGCAACTGTCATAGAAAAACAAAAGGAGGCTTTTGTGTCTCTTACTGTATACAGTGACATTATTTACAGCAAATGTTTACATTATTTACAACACAGTTCTAGTGTTGTCCTGATGTTATGTCCTAAGCCTTCCAGGGCCTATCCGTCTTCTTCACACTTTCTCTTCATTTCCCTCCTCCAGGGATGGGCTTCAAAAATTTTAGCAGTGGGTTCTCTGCCTGGTTGCATGGCCATGGTGGGTGTGGCCTAGTTGGTTTCCTGCACCACGGTGATGGAGGGCATTTTTGCCCTCCCTGAGCTCCAGAGGCTTTCCTCAAATCTCCGGGAGGGCAAAATGGGCCCATTTCTGACCTTCCCAAACTTAAAGGAGGCCCGTTTTTCACCCTCTCCGAACCTCTGTGTATGCCCTTCACTTACCTGCATCCAAAATATGCCATGTGGGGATTCCTGGGAGGGGCAGGGTGGGGTGGGTGGGGCAGGGTGGTACCAGTCAGGAGTGAGGCTTGGGGGTTCTCCAAACTGCAGAGAATCTTAGCTAGTGGCTCTTCTGAACCCCTGAGAACCCCCAGCAGCCCACCCCTGCCCTCCTCCATTTCTGGGCTTGTCAGAAGAGAGAGAGAGTGAAAACAAAGGAATAGGCTGGAATTTACTCCATGTAGCTTGACCTTCTCTCTTCTCTTCTGCTGAAGAATTACTGTTTCTCTGTTGGGTTAAGAATCTTTCAGGATCTTCTGCTCAGACCTTCTCTAGAGACCAGAGTTTCTCCCTCAAGAGCAGTTCTACTTATCCTCTTGGATCTTGAGTGAAGCCATTGCCCCCTTCCTGGTTTTGAGTGGAGCTGTTGTCCCTCTGGTTCTTCACTTCCCTTCTTCCAGACCTTCCTTCTTTCTTCTCAGCCAGGATGTTACAACTGCTCTGCACATTTGACTTCTCTCTCCTGACTTTTTACTCAAGCCACTCTATGCATAGACTTTTTCTTCTTGTTCCTTTCTCCTTCTCTTCTACTCCTGTCTTCTCCTCTTCTCTGTCTGCAGGCTTTAGATTAGATCAGCAGCATATCTCCCAGCAGGGATCTCCATTTCCCAGCTCCTATATAGCAGGATGGATCAATGGAGCTACTATCCTGCCATCTCAACACTACAGCGTCGACTAGCAGCCAGTCAGTTCATCAGCCTTTGTGATAGTGCAATTGGCCTTCAGGACCAAAAGTTACTTTCCTTTTTGGCTTGTATTTATTGACTTCAGTAGCTGGTTTATGCCTGCAGAACAGCAGCCATGCCAGACTGCAAAACCCATATACCACATTGGGTAAAAGTACAAAGCCCTACTACTACAATGTTCCAAGTTGCAAGGTTCCTATGGGTTTTTACTTCTTAGCAAATTTCTTTCTAAAAGCCCCTTTAAAATCCACAAGGTATGCTTAATATAGCTTTGTAAAGACTGACTTTAGTATTATTCCATAAAGTCAATTTAGCTAATGTTAAAATATACACAAACAAAGGCCATGGCTACCACACAAACAAGGAAATCTGTACACTTGAAAGAAGCATTGGCTGTAGATTTTTTTTTTCAGATTCAGAAGTCCTTCAGCCTCACTCAGACAAGATTATAACGGGCAAACAGTAGAAGCTTAAGGGCTTCTGACATCTAAGCTTCATCCTCTTAGAAGCAGACAAGATGTTTTTTGGAGATTAACATTTCCCATTCTCTCTAAGCTTTGTGTTGAAAGGTTGTGATGAAAGACCAAAATCTTGGAGGGAAAACTTCCAAAAGAGTTCTGTTGCTACCTGCTGCTATTTCATCATTTTCTAATCTTTTGGTGGTGCATCAGCTGGGCTGATCCACCAAGATCCTTCAAATATCCACTGTTCCCAAGGCCAATAGGTTGTCCAATAAATCTAGTTTCACTTCCAATAAGACTCCAGGTCATTTCCCGATTCCAGCTTTTCCTCTTTGTGTAAGTACAGGTAGTCCTCATCATACGAACACAATTGAGCAATTTCCATTGCTAAGCAAGACTGTTGTTAACTGAACTTTGTCCCATTTTACAACCTTTCTTGCCACCATTGTTGAGTGAATCTCTGCAGTTGTTAAGTTAGTAACACAGTTACCAAGTTAATCTGGCTTTTCCATTGACTTTGCTTGTCATACAGTCACTAAAAGTGATCACATGACCTCAGGACACTGCAACTGTCATAAATGCATGCCATTTGCCACACGTCCAAATTTTGATCACAGGACCATGGGGGTGCTGCAGCAGACTCTAAAAGACCTCTAAAAGATCTAAAAGCAGACATTAAGTATGAAAATTGTCCATGTTACTTTTTTCGGCACTATTGTAACTTTGAACCATCATTAAATGAATGATTATAAGTCAAGGGCTATCTGTAAGCCTGAGCAGCACATGACCAGTGGCTTTCACAATGTGCCGTGATTTCACTCAACTACTCAATGGTACTTGCCTTGGCACCTTCAACTTCACCATGAGCATGAACTGAAACAGCTTGAGACAATTGGCATTTCACTCCAGTAGATATACCAATATGTTCATGAAGTTGCAATCAGTTATAGAATCTTTCAGGATCAAAATTATAAAAACAGATAAACATTCTTGCTTGCACATTTTCTAGCTTCTCTCTTCATTCTCTATATCTATCTCAGCAAACAACCATAAATAGGCCTCCAGCATTGTAATACCCAATCCCCATTAAAAGAATCTGTATCTAACATAAACAGCAACATACCATAAATGCCATTTGGAAAAAAAATATTGTTTTCTATGACAACATTTTTACTTGTCATTATTTTCAACCTATGTTTGCTATATTTTATAATCTTTCCTTCTCTAAAGCTGAAAAAAACAAAATATTGTCTTCCAAATATAACTTAATTTGTTTCCAATCTTGCCAGCTGTATTAGCAGAACCAAAGGATATTTCATTATGGCAGCATGGTCACTCTTTTTAATATTTTTAATAAATATTATTTCTTAATATGTACCAACAGTATCACCACGGCCCACATAGACAATGAAACTGCAGCCTTTTTCTTTCAAATAAAAGTGAATTAATCCCTGTTTAGAAGAACAGATTGCATTTAATAGTAACTCTGTCTAGTCAGTCTTAGCTGGCAACTATTCAATTTCTGGAGGTGAAGAAAACATATGGCAAATGGCTGTGAGGTCATTATGGTGAATTTGGATCTATTATCATACCTTCTTTGCAGTCAGCAGTATGTAAAAATGGAATATTATTATTTGCAAATGAAAGATCAAATGATTACTCAAGATTTATTGGAGCAATAAAGAAAACATAAAGTGGTCGCGGTGATATAGAATCATATTGGTTATAAAAGTTACTGTATGTGTACTTTTGTGTGCAGAGCATACTGTGATGTTGACTCACTAATTTGTGGCAAACCTTACATTGTATGACGCAACAAGGATCTGAAAATTAATGTATTATGACCACAGTGTCTATGTTTGACATGGAAAATTAACAATTGCAAGTTATATATCAATGACAAAAAAAAACTAGAGAAAGTAGATGAATCTTTGTGAGTTTTGGTGAATGTCTATTAAAGATGGAAACATTTTAAGATATGCAAATGCTGATGGAAAGGTCATGAACAATATGTGGTTTGTTACGAGGAATGAATCATTGACAAATCTCAATGTATCATGGAAACAAGAATTGGGTATGTCAGAAGAAATATAAAAAAAGTCAAACAAAAATAATAGAGCACTTAAGAGGTATGTAATTAAGGTGTGTAATTAAACAATAAGAGGTCAAGAAAGAATGGCTTCTGAATGGATATGAATTAAATACAAAAGTGAGCGACCATTGCTAAATAAATATGCACATGGAGATGATTTTGTTGGGAGAGAATTAAGACATAATGCAATTACTTCAAGGATTTATAAATGACGTAATTGAGGAGAAGGTTAAAGAACAGAAGATAGTATATGAAGAGGATTGGTTGAAGCAAAAATTCTTTGCAAGGAGTGGAAAGTATGGAGCAATATAACATGAATATTATTGGTGTAAATTTGATTTCCTTTTCTCTTTAATTTCTCTGACTTATTTGTAATTTCCTACTTGCACATTGTTTAACACTGCTAATCTTGAAAAGGAATAGTATGATGGATAGGTATGAGTACATTTATATACTTTTTTTTCACCAACTTTAGCTGTTCCATTTTATTCATTATTTCCTTTAATAATGAATAAAAATTAAAAGAGGTCACATCTTCATAATTTCAACCTCATGTTGTGACATAACTATTCCAAAATCTCAACTATAATAATGTATGGTTTTATAGTGTGGACTAGAAATCTCTAAATTCTTCTTACTGCTGTTTTCAAAAACCATATTAAAGCCATTATGCTGATCTTTGACATCTCCATTTGATAGCAATCAGATGTGCATGATTACATATTCATGTTCCTTGGAACAACTATTCTTAGATCTTTTCAATTTTTTTTCAGATGAGCTTAGAGAATTAACTAGAGGTTATATATACTATGAATTTTGACACATCTCCTTTTTCCAACAGTATTCTCTTATAATTTTTCTCTTATAATTTTTAACTTTTCTGATGTCTTAAGTGATTCTACTTATTAATTCTTGTTTTTCTTTATATCATACTTCAATATATTCTTTGGGTTTCTGATTGGCCAATACTAGAAACAAGTAAGAAATATTTTGTGAATGTTCCTTGTTTTTCTTTTGTAAGGGTAGTCCTCGAGCTACAACAGCTTGTTTAGCAGCTATTCAAAGTTACAACGGCACAGGACAAAGTGACTTATGACCAGTGGTGGGATTCAATTTTTTTTTACTACTGGTTCTGTGGGTGTGGCTTGGTGGGCGTGGCAGGGGAAGGATACTGTAAAATCTCCAGTCAGAGGTGGCATTTGCCAGTTCTCCGAACTACTCAACATTTCCGCTACCGGTTCTCCAGAACTGGTCAGAACCTGCTGAATACCACCTCTGCTTATGACCATTTTTCAGATTTATAATTGTTCCAGCATGCCCAGGGTCACATGATTTACATTTGGATGCTTGACAGTTGGTTCATATTTATGACAATTGTCATGTCCTGGGGTCATGTGATCCCCTTTTGTGACTTTCTGATAAGCAACATCAATGTGGAAGCCAGATTCATTTAACAGCCATGTTGCTAACTTAACAATTGCAGTGATTTACTTAACAAATGTGGCAAGAAAATGGGAGAAAACTCACTTAACAAATTTCTCACTTAGCAACATACATTTGGGGCTCAATTGTGGATGTAAGCTGAGGACTACTTGTTATTTCTCCATCAGGATTGTTTCCAAAATACACTGCTTTTCCTTCAAATCCCTTCTTTTCAGGAAGGATTATAAGATCATACACATGTTAAGATTATGATAATTGTTAAGTTCCATCTCTTATACAGTAGTAGAAACCTGGCATGTTACAGTACAATACAGTACATGTCTGCACTCAAATCAAATTGTAATTTGTACAAACCTGATTAGTTACATTGCTGTAGCTGCATTTCTGAGTCCCAAGGGGAATTTCTGCATCCATTACTTAATCTGCTGCAAATGACTGAAAATAAGGAACATTCAGAAAGCTATTTGAGTAACAATCAGAAATTAGATCATTAAACCCCATTTGTTCACAGTACTCCTTTAGCAAGTTGCAGTATTTAAGTTCTCAGTCTGTCTTGGTGGTTATAATTTGCCATATGCAAAGCATACCTTAAGGAGGAGCCCTGCACATTTTAGCTCTGCCAGTGCTAAAAACGTTCATCTCAGTGGGAGCACCGTACTAGGTCACAGTGATTTGTCATTCTGCCCACCTTCCTGAGCACTGACAGAACAGATGGAAAAGTTGGTGGGCTAATTAATCTGTTTTGTCTGACTTGGAGTTTTGGTGGAAAGGAAAAGGAAATCCATCATTTCCAATGAACAGCTCCACTCTCATTTGCAATATGGTACATTAATGTAAATCGTGTCCCAATGCAAATACATTTATATAAAGAACAATGAAGAGACAAGGGGAATATAAATATTTATATACAGAGAGTACTATCATATTGTCTGTCAGCTAAAGTTACTGTTTCCAAGAAGACTTGTTCTTACAATTTAACTTACCACTGCTAGCTAGGATAGGTGCATTTAATCTCCATTTAACAATTTCCATAATAGCCCAAATTGAGTGTAATAAGCTTTGTAATGTTGACTTCTTTGGAAATATAAATTTCTTGTCCAGTTGAAATAAACAGTTTCTACTTTATCCTCTAAACATGAGTCACCAGTTTGGCTTTTCTTGAACTTGGTTTGCTTTCCTTTTACTTCACCTGTGGGTTCCTTTGCAAAGTTATGGTTTAAGATTCTAATCTTTGCAGATTAGGAGGTAGGTGAACCTAACATAATGACACAAAGAGTTGTGTGTTGATAAATGTTTAATAACTCTGTCAACCTCATTGCTGCCGATAGGTCACTAGTGGGGTGCTGGGGCTCAGCTCTGTTCTCAACTGGCTTATAAAATTCCCAGAAGTTTAAAATGGGGCCTTTCAACTGTAATGAGCCACTTCCAGCATCCCACTGGAGTGGAAGTTGGCAAGAATCTTAGGCTTTGTGTATGGTGAAGATGAGGATTATGATGGCCACGGCTTTAGGGCTTAATGTACCAGTCTTTCAAAGTTTATAGAACAGTACAATACTACAACAGATATGTTCAAAGCATTTGTCCAGTCATAATTATAGAGATGTTTCATTTTTGCATTTCTGTTTTATATATGCATTTATATATTTTTTTGAATGGTTGAATGGTTGTTCCTCTTCCAGATGTTTGGGTTTTTAATTGTGTTTGAGGCCAGATTTTATGGTATGTCACCTGGAGTCTGTTATAGAGTTTAATGGTTATTGGTTATCCAGAGTCACCTGGTGAGATGGACAACATACATGTCTAGTAAATAAATAGAGTTGGGCAGCTCTTATTAATTTAATAAAACAAAGAAATATAGACTATTATACCATGAACTGGATTTCATTAGAAAAACCATCAGGTGTTGAAGCAGTACAGCAGTACAGTTATATCATTAAGAAATCCCTAAAAGACAAAGAAGTAATATATTGTTCCTTTTTTAAATAAGCAAACACGAAACTAGTGGAAACCAATTATGTATTTATAGATTATAAATTATGCATTTATATCTGAAGATTTTAGGGCAGAATTGTAGGAAATGGGGTGAAGATATTAACCTCCTTGTTTCTTTGGTAGGCATCACCCAAAAATAACATCTGGCTTTTGTGAAACAATTAGGCAATCACCAGAACTCAATCCCATTTGGTAACATGGTCTCCTGTTTTGCTATTAGATTTGAAAGCTGATGCTGTTTCCTGGATCGAATGTAGCATGGTTTAAATACTAGCTATTAGGGAAGAACAACTATCATCAGCTAGTTCTATTTGTGAGTTTCCACAACTCATTTGTCCACCTACGACATGACAGAGAATGTCAAAACAGATTTGATCACTAGGAAACCTTTTCTGTTAAATAATCTTTCTCCACCCATTAATGGTCACTCAAATGCATTTATTTCCAAAGTTGCTTTTTAAATATAAAAATCATTAAATGGTTTTCCTTTATAAAGCATGAACAATCAACAGCAGAATATAAATCAGAGTCCGAAAACCCATTTTCCATGTGGCTCAATAAAACTTCCCATTGCTCAGATGTTAAGCCTTTGATTGGGCAAACAGAACAATTTGCTTTTGGCAGCATAAATAATGATCTTAAGCATTGTCACTGATGGACATACCTTAGCACTGTAATTCCAAGGAAAGACTGTTTCTTGTTATTATTAGAAGCAGGAAAACTGGGCTTCTGTTTCCAGGTGTGTGAAAGGATTCACGTCCGAATCATTGCCTGTTTGTCCCACCCACCCATATTTCCCAATCGCCGTTGTACACTGCACACAATGTAATCAACATTGCCCACCAATTTAATGAATGACAGCATAAGACTGCAATTCTACATACAAGGGTGGGGGGAACCAGACTTTTGAGCAGACAGCTGTGCTTAGCTATACTTTTGTTTGTGCCTTGAATAGACAATATTGGAGCAATCTTCCTCAACCTAGCATCCATAATTTCTTCTTGCTATGAATTAATATATTCTGAAAGTTTTTACTTGGGTCAGGAGAGCACACAAGAGCTGTGAGATGGGGAAATTTAATTACTGAATAGCATCATTTCATAGCCTTCCAGCTAATGCACAGATATTCTTATGAAGCCTGAATTCTTTCAAATGAATATCAGCTGTGTGTATTTAAAAATAAATAAATAAGCATCACTAATTAGCACCACAACAAATATAGTCTATTTTACCATGAGTTTGAAATCAATGCAATGGCTTTTGTAGATATAACTCTATGATAAGTTGCAAGAAATTCACACAAAATTAGATAAACATTAACTGGAATAAGCACATATGTTCCTTATGCTAGCCACTTATGAAAGTGGAAAGCTGTTGTGTGTAGAATTTCTAGCTGGTTGACATATATACAGTTCACATAAAAGGCTAGAGGGCAAGGGAAAGCAACAATGGTAAAGTAATCATCAACATGCTGTTATCCATAAAATTTCAGCATGCCACCTGAACAGAAAAATGATGAAAGACAGATGAAAATATTAATATATTTCCTGTTTCTCTGCTTTGGAGACCTTGTACTAAACCTCACTTTTTCATAGGTTTCTAAATCAGCTCCTTTCCTATTTTGAAATGTTTTCCATGTTGAATTTATCTAAATGTAAGAAGGAATAAAGTGCAAGCTGAAAGGTATGACGATTAGGTAGATGCATAATGACTTCAAAATCAGTCAGAGAATGCTTATCAACTGTTCAGAATCACACTGGAATTCTTGTATCAAGTGCCACAAGGTTCAGTCCTGGACTCTCTGTTCTCCAGCATTTTTATTAATGATTTGGATGAAGGAGTGGATATTATGTTTTAGATATTAGAAAATAGAAGGGAACAATTAATACCCTACTTGATTGAAATGCAATTCAAAACAGCCTTGATCTTTTAGAGAAATAGCCAGAAAATAACATAATGAATTTTAAGAAATACAAAATGATATTTTGAGGACATAGAAAACAAATGCACAGGTAAAGAACAGATGCTAGTATTTGTGAAGAGGGAGAAATCCTGTAAGAGTAGTTGAATATGAGAGAGCAATGTGATTTGTTTTCCCCCAAAAAAGCCAAATGCAATTCTGGTTATCAAATTTGGATTCAGAAAAATAAAACAGGTTTGGGGAAGGAGAATTAGGACAATCCCATAACCAGAAGCTAAATCCAATGTAGAAAGATTAAAGAAATTATAAATGTTTAGTGTTCAGAAGAGAAGAAAGAGGATGTAATAACATTTTTTCCCAGGTCCCTGACAGAATATCACATGATGGAAATAATTACTTTGTTTCATAATTCAGGACAGAATAAAGGATTTATATTAGAAGATAACGATTTGTTTCTTATCATTACAGAATTTCAAGTATGAAATAGTGGGTTTAAGTTGTCAGAAAGTAGATCATAATAAAGTATTAGGGGAAATCATATTTCTACGGTAAGAGCAGTTCAACAACAGATCCAACTACCCAAAGTGATAATGGTAGCCGTCTTCTCCTCTGAACATGTGTACTAATGTTCAGGCAGAGGCTATGTAGCCAATCATCAGAGATTATTTAATTGGATTCTTGCACTGAATAATTTAAATTCAATAGCTTAAATTGTAATTCATACATATATATGCATAAAGTACATGAAATGTCAACCTTCATAGGACAATAGATAATCTTGAGACTATCACATCAGAAGCTGCAAATGTTATTGTACTTGGGAATGTTCAGAAATCATATGTCAAATGAATAAGTGCTTAGAAGAAAAATGGCAACTAATCTGAACATTTAATGCAATAAATTGTCTATTGGGTCTGATTTATGGTATGCTATGTGTGTGTATCTGTGTGTATCCTTCCTTCCTTCCTTCCTTCCTTCCTTCCTTCCTTCCTTCCTTCCTTCCTTCCTTCCTTCCTTTCTTTCTGTAGTTGTAAATGAAATTCTATAGCAACAGTAAAATCTAACGAACAGATCACCATGTAGCAGATTGCATCTAAAATAGGCCAAGTGATGGACTAGACATCTTATCTAGCCCTTTAAAAAACCATCATGTCTGCACTATTTGCACTAGTCCAGATAAAGCAACTAAATTAACATTCAGGTATATGATTATTATTTTAACACATTCATAATAATTTTTCATTTGTATAATGATGCCAATTACTACAAAGGATGTAGTTTGTACCATTGTGCAATGACTCAAATAGCTGCCAAATTATTCACAAGAATCATTACATTTAGCACTTCAGCCAGAATAACAGAATTGGAAAGGACCTTGGAGATCCTCTAGTCCAACCCCTTGCTCAGGCAGGAAACCCTATGCCATTTCAGACAAAAGGTTGTCCAATGTCTTCTTAAAAACTTCCAGTGTTGGAGCATTCACAACTTCTGGAGGCAAGTTGTTCCGCTGACTTACTTCCACTCTGTCAGAGGAAAGTTCTTAGTTCTAGGTTGTTTCTCTCCTTGGTTAAATCATATTGCAGGCAATGTGCAAGATCAGAGAAAAGAGCTATGTAACTTGTTTTTTCTCCACTGAATAATATTTGAAAACATCCTGCCTTTGATCTTGGGGAAAGGAACCTTTCTCCACTAATCTGGTTGATTTATTGGTTAATTTGGTTGTGATCCAATGTCAATTTGTCTGAACTGTCCAATCAGATTCCATGATTCCATGAGTTAAATGAAGTAGATTTGAGTCCAAAATTAAATCACTGTCAAGTCCAAATTGAAGCTTCCCAAAGCCTTATCATAAAGCAGTTCAGAGACATGGATTTTATTTTTGGGGAACAGGAGTACTCTTGTGCCAGATAGATTATGCTGCTTCCTAGTCATATCATAATATGCCAGCGGTGCTTCATTTAATCTGGATTAAGCTTCACATACTGAGTACCATATCAAGAACAATTGGCTTTAAACTGGGAAATCCTCTGGAATATTTTGGTTGTTTCAAGTGATATATTTAGAGAATTTCCATGAGAAGTATTTTCAGGTTCTGGAATAGCCATACATTTATAGATAAGCTGTGAACAAGCTTCTGTGATAATTTGGACATCAATTTTATGTAATAGGTATGTTGTATATGGTTTTGTTCCTGAACAGTGGCTCCTTTTTTGTCCTCTTCTAGTCCATCTTGACTTCATCATGGGACCTACCTAGAAATCTGCCCTAACATGCCCAATGGGGGAGGGGAAAAAAGCAGATCTGACTCATTGGCAGACTTTTGAATTACTTTTGTGAACTGAGCTAGAAGCATCAATACTCCACAGGGGGAACAAGCTACATGCTGTGCATCAAACTGGCAAAGTGCGATTATTTTGTTTCTTCATCAGTCATTAATAAAATCTTTTAAGCCATTGTTCAAGCAAATCCTCCTGTTGAAACTGTTGGAGAATATAGGCATTGTTTTTAAATTTAAGGATCTAAAGATTAATTGCTCTAGTGACCGGACAAATTAGATGGTAATACTCAACTCTCCCTGAAGGTTCATGCCTGGATGAAGCAAGGCATTTTTAGTTTTGAAATATTGAGCACGATGCCACATAAGAGCACTGGAGATTATATAAAGCAGGAGAAATAGAAGAATCTTTTTATTAAATGTTCTTCCCCTAAACACATTCCCATATGAAAGTATGAAGCATCACACTTTTTATTACAAAGTATCAAGCATTGCAAAGTATGCTTCAGAGCTGATTCTAAATTGTTGTCTACTGAAAAAGAATAGAAGATTAATATATTTCTAGCTTTTGTAGCTGTGTGGTGGGAGAAAGTCAAAGATCTGTCTTATTTTATTGGACCATCAGGAATGCAAACTTTGTGGTGACATGTGCTGATTCTGCCTCCACAGTCCTTACATATGTTAGTGTTATGGTCTCAGTTGGATATCTCCACTTGGGCCTCCTGAGTGATATATACACCCCCAAAGTTGGATTCCGTTCCCAGAGACTTCTAAAATATTGTCATATTTGAATAATTATAATTCAAACTTGTCATTGTAGAATACAATCTTACAAACTTTGTTTATTTCCAAATCAATGTAAAAAAAAATACAAAAATACAAAAAAATAGAAAGGGGCACACAAGTATGGCAGAATATCAGCAAACAGCCCAAATCTGCAAGGATGAAGTCAGGAAATCTAAGGCTCAGTATGAAATAAGACTTGCAACAAATGTCAATAACAATAACCGCAATAACAACAACAACAGAAAAATGGAGAACATTATAAAAACAACAGAAATAAAGGGAGAATATAAGGAAAAACAGCTGAATGACAGATTAAATAAACGGAAAACCAAAGCTTTGCATGGACAGCACTTGAAAAACATTGAAGGAAAATGTCAAGAAATAGCTTCCTGCAATAACACCAGCAGAACTGCAAAAAACAGTGCTACTCAGAACATCGTACATCTTAAGAAGATACTTGGTTGATAGCTAGGATGCTGACAGCAACCCGTATCAACCATTAGCACCAGTCAATGGTATCTGTGATGCATTTTTGAATGTTCAGTTGACTGAGTTTCATGTTTAATGAATAAAGTATAAATAAATAAATAAAACCCTGAAAAATATTCATCAACATCATCCCACCAACAGCAAAGTATTGCTTTAGTATATAAAGACAGAAATAGGGAATCTGCATTTTATAAATAGTAAAAAAAAATCGTTAACTGTAAAAAGATCCAGGTCTGGAAAGACTGAAAGGTCTTACTGTAGAAATTCTTACATCCATAATTTTACCATCTGAGTTCTCTTCTCCTTTGATTGCTATTTACAGCAGGATTTTTGAAAGGAAAAGTGTATTGCAGAATTGCCGAGTTACCTTTTATTGGCTACATTTTCTTCCATTTTTGCTTTGCTCTTTTTCCATAAAACTGTAGCTCCATCTCTAATCATTTGAATGATCATTTGGGAAAGGGAGACTCAATACAGAAAGAAACCCTGCTGTATGGAGCAACAAAGCTTTTTCCAGGAGAGGCTCTTAAGATGCCAAGATAAATGCATGTCTTTCAGTGCCCTGTTCGCCTAATAGGAATCTAAGTGCTGCTCCTCCATTTTGTAGATTGTCCTTGATTATAAATAAATTTCAGATTGGCATCATTTTATTTTAATAAAAGCATTCTAGTCTATCCAATCAGGTGAATGGTTTCTGGATTTTTTTAGATAGAATACATTTTTAATCAACGTTCCCCCCACCCAAAAAAGAGAGAAGTTATTACAAGATAAAGTATTCAGGTTATTTTGGATGCTACCAATATGATTCTCCCACACACACTCACACTTGTTAGAATAAGTGCCTACTGTCATTTAAGTTTTTGATCATTTGGTGCATAACACCAGGCAAGTATAGCACTACAATTAATAGTAGCAACAGCAATAGCAATAGTAAAGTTTTCCAAAATACTTTGATGATAAACCTGCAGGTGGAATCCTGCCTTTCTCTTTTCTAAATGTTGCCTCTCTCCTACTTGGGTTTCCATTCTTTCCTTTCTTCATCTTGCAAAGCCCATGGATTTCTGTGCTTATGGCAGATGTGAGATAGATCTCTTATACATGTACCAAGAAGCAGCCTATTCTGAGAATATCTCCACCCTCTTTGGCAATCACAGAAAAATTGCTGACAAAAACAATCACAAGCATTCATCTAGATGATTAAAGGTTCCCCTCCTCTCATATGCATTAAATGTTATCAAGGTTACATTCTATTTCCCATGAAAAATTGCATTTTTAGCAGAACTTGTTTTAGTCCACCATAGCAATGGATTGTCACTGAGATGGAGCCTGTGTCTGGACAAGCTCTTTAGAGCTCTTTAGGTAACAATGAACATAACTGCATACATAACAATAACTATAAACTTAAAGTTGCTATTAGTAGATATTTATTTCTTCCATTTCTATTCCATCCCAGTCCAAACAATTCTCAGTGGGTTACTTAATGAGGAAACAATAAAACATCTACCATAAAGCATCTATTGTAAGTCTTAAAACAGAGTAAACCAAATAAAATAAACCATAAGGCCAGGTAAAGCAAGATGGAAAGAAAAATAAACATCAAGATAAAAGGCTAAAATTCCCTAGATAATTATTGAAGTTTTATTTTCAACTTTCTCCAGAAGGCCATCAAGAAGATGATGAAAAAGGAAGTAAATCAAGGAGGAAACAGTGGAGGAACTACTGCTGCCATTGCAATGTGGTATCCACAACTGAGTGTGTATGTAGTAACCAAAGTTTAATTTCATTTAATTTAACTGAAATTATTCAGTGTAGGTGCCAACCCACTCCAGGTAATGCTGGGCAGCTTGCAATGTAAAAAGAAATATAAAATATAAATCAGAAACAAAATAAAGAACATTTAAAAGAACAAGAATAAGTTGATAGTCCAACAGTAACACACAAAACGCATCCCACAAAAGCTCCATTAATACTAGGCCAAGGTCTGAGAGAACAGACATATCTTTAAGAGATGACCAATGCATAATAAAGCAGTTTAAACAGCCAAGAATTTTTTTCAATAACTTTCAGCTACCCAAAAGTGTTTATGTTGTGTATCCACCAGCTTCAGCTTTGTAAGAAGTTGGATAGCTAATGTAATTTATTTGTTAGATTTATATTCTGCCTTTCTTTCAACAATAACAGTGCCTTTAGATGGGTTGGGCTGAGAGATAATAAATGGTCAAAGGAACTTGCATAGTCAAGAATACACTTGAACACAAAATCTTAATCTCTATATCACATTAGGTCTAATAGCATCTCAATTGAGCAATACAAATTTCAGTTTGTCTCATAATAGAGTATGCAGCCTTCTTGGCTGTCCAGTTTCTATCTATACTGAAAATTGTAACTAAGAATCACCCTTGGTATTAGTTTTGAACTCTCACATACTAAGATTTTTGCTGTTTTTCTCTCAGGAACATTAAATTGTCATTTTATCCTTTAATCTATTTTGAAGGCTATACTCAGATCTCACATTCTCTTTCATGAACATGTTCTTAGGAGTTTTCGTAGAGAGAACTTTAGATTATGTCTTCTGAAGTGAGTACCTGAATAAACTAAATGTGAAATCCAAAGGTTATCATCAATTAGATAAGCTTTTAGTGTTCAAATACATGTATAAAACAGACAGTTTAGAGCTTCAATTTTTAAAATACAGTAATACAGTGAACAAAAAAGAACATCTTTTCTAAGAGTTGCATGAATGAGGATTGGAAAAAGAGCTGATGCATTTCCCAACTTTAAAAAAAAAGGGGGGGGGGAACAGCCCCAGGAAAATGCAGTCTAATCAGCTTAACACCAATATTTGGGAAGATACTGGAAAAGATAATCAAAAAACAGATCTGCAAACATCTAGAAAGAATTAAAATTATAACTAAAAGCCAGCATGGGCTTGTTAAAAACAGATCATGCCAAACCAATCTTATTTCATTCTTTGACAAAGTAACTAAATTAGTAGACCAGTGAAATGTTGTGGACATATTATACTTAGACTTCAGCAAGGCATTCAACAATGTAAATCACAAACTACTTCTTGGTAAACAAAAAAAAAAGTGGGATAGACAACATCACCAGATGAATTTGTAACTGGCTGACAAACCATACTCAACAACTTGTCCTTAATGGTACTACATCTATATGGAAGGAAATAAGCAGTGGGGTACCACAAGGTTCCATGTTAAGCATGGTACTATTCAAAATCTTCATTAAAGACTTAAATGAATTCATCAAATTTGCAGATGACACTAAGCTGGCAGCAATAGCCAACACCCCAAAACCAAAATGATCTTGACAGACTTGAACAATGGGCCCTATCTAATAAAATGAAATTTAACGTGCAGAAAAGCAAGGTTTTACACTTAGGTAGGAAATACCAAAGATACAAATACAGAATAGGTGAAATATGGCTCAAAACAGTAACTGTGATAGGGACCTTTGAGTCCTAGTCGATGATCACTTAAATATCAGCCAGCAGTGTGTGGTAACAGCCAAAAAAGCTATTACAATCCTTGGTTGTACAAACAGAACCATGGAATCAAAATCACATGAATTATTAGTACCACTTTATAAAGCCTTAGTAAGGCCATACCTGGAATACTGCATCGAGTTTTGGTCACCACTTTATAAAAAAGATGTTGAGACTTTGGAAAAAGTGCAAAGAAGAGCAACTGTGATGGCCTAGGGTGGGATACAAAAGCAACAAAGTCACAAAAACAGGTGAAGTCCCTTTAATTCCTTTAACTTGACTTTAAAGGTCCAATTATCATTGACTAGAGAAAAAACTCCCCCACAAAAGGAAGAACCATTCAAACTCAAATACATATATAAATTATAAATAGAAAAAAACAACAACACAAACCACACTGAGGAATTAATGAGACAAGGCAGGATAAAGGCTTGAAGACCTCCACAGTTATTGAAATACACACACTGGGAAGGACGCCAGAACTCAAATAAGAACTGACAAACTAGAAATATTTTCACACTTTGCTTCCAGCACTAGCCTATGCGCAGTTTGTCCTTTTAAACAGTCCTCACAGCTGCAGCCCATGAAGGGGATCAAGGCCCTTTCCTCCCCCATAGATCATGCCATTCATGTTTCTCCCTTATCTGCTCCTCCCTGTGTGCCCTAGGACGAAGAGGGGATGGGCCTGGGTCTTCCTCTGAATGCTCAGCTGGCCTGTGTCCTTCCCCAGTTTCCTCCAAAACCTCCGGTGCCATACTCCCACTCCCTGTGGACTATTCCTCCTCTCCCTTGGAGTCAGATTCTAACAGGGGCATGACAGCAACTAAGATGATTAAAGGCCTGGAAACTATAACATATGAAGAATGATTGCAGAATTTGGTTTTGGCTAGTCTAGAGAAAAGAAGGAATAGAAGGCATATGATAGCAGTATTCCAATATTTGAGAGGTTGCCACAAAGAGGATGGGGTCAACTTATTTTCAAAGCACCAGAGGGCAGGAATAAGAAACAATGGATGGAAACTAATCAAGGAGAGAAGCAACCTGGAATTAAGAAGAAACAGTGTGAACAATTAAATAAGTGCACAATCGTGCCTACCATCCCTGTCCTATTGTGCCCAATTATTAGTTCATATTTCATGTATTTAAACTTATGTTTATTCTTATTTCTATTATATTGTAAGCATTTAACTAAATCAACCAACCAACCAACCAACCAACCAACCAACCAACCAACCAACCAACCAGTGGAACAGCTTGTCTTTATAAGTTATGGGTGCTTCATCACTGGAAGGGTTTAAGAGACTGGACAGTCACTTGTGTGAAATGGTACAGGATTTCCTGCTTGAGCAGGGAATTGGACTAGAAGACCTCAAAGATGCCTTCCAGCTTTAGTCTGATTAATGGGTAAACACACAATACAGGTCAAAGGAATTTGTATATAAAATTAAGTTGTGAGGAATGCTTTTATAGCAGTTGGGCACAAATTGCCTTTTAAAAGCACTAGCAAATTTTGTGCATAAGGTAACTGGGTGTGTACATTTTTGCAAACCTTTCCAAGAGAAGGAGAAATTTTCTAACCATTATTTAAAACCAGGAATGACAATAGTGCTATTATTACTGAAAGCTCCAGGGGATGGCTACTTCCCCTGCAATGTTTTTGTTACATTTACCTCCTTGACTAAATATTTCCTTGGATAGATTCAGGTCAAGGATCTTTTTGTGTCTTCTTCCACCTCTGAAAAAAGAAAGATATCAGCAAAGCAAAGTAAGATCATGCTTGGCAGAGTTCATCTTCCAACAGATGCCAGGTTAATTAAAAACTTTATTACTTTCACTTTATGCCTCCTTGAAAGACTGCAGATTTGGTTTTTGGTTTTTGAGGTCAGTGCATAGTTATAAGTGTACGTTTGATATAGTTCATAAGGTAAGAAAATCTGCTTATAAATTGTAGAAAAATAAGATATAAATAGAAGGGTTATAAATGTTTGGCAAAAGTTTTGAAATTCATTTAGTTTTTTCTTTATGCCTTTGAAACTCTCTGAATGTGGTGAGCGTGCGCGCGCACGCACACACACACACACACACATATATGGGCTAAATTTTTATTTGAATTCTAGAAAGAAAGGTGGACACTCTTGAAAAGAAAATGTAGAGGGATATGGTAAAGAAAATCTGAAGTCAGAGAACATATTGAATACTTATGTCACTGTATGATTTCTGGATACTAAATATTTGGTGCTTCAGTAACTTGAAGTATGATTTTCTTTATGAATTTGCTCATACCTCTCTTCTGCATTTGGAGTTTCTTCTGGATCCTCCCAGCTATCTGAAAATAGATGGGTACTAGGAATCTAATAAAATATTTTTCAGTCAAAGCTCCAAAACACTCCATATATGAAAGATCATGTTTTCAGCATGGTAATATGGCACTAACATTTTCATACTTCAAAAAAGGCTTGTTACTTGTTGAAGTAGCTAAATCCAGCTCAGTTATATTGTTCTTTGAGATTAAAACAAAACCATACAAACATGTTCTCCCATACCTGTCAGTAAAAATAACTAGTAATAATTTGCTGCCTTTTCATGAAAGACAAAACTTAAATGTGAATCAATTACCCTGTGAGGAGTGAGTTTCTGCATATCAATGCCAGGAATGTTCTTAATAAGACCCTAAATGATAAATCTTTGTTATAGCTGGCAATGTTCAGACCAATAAAAACAACAACAACAAAAAACCCTCACCCTTTACTTCCAATCATAACATGCCAAATTTCCCGTACACGAAGGATGTAAAATGGCAAGCTAGCTATAGTAAAGCAGTTTCCAAATCTGAAAAATAACAAGAACATGTAATGAAATGTTTATACCAGTTAAATAAATTAGAGGCATAATTTTATCCTCAAAAGGAAATGGAATTATTTCCTTTTGAGGATAAAATTATCCTCAAAAATTATCCAATCCAGAGAAAATTAGCCATATTTAAATCCTCATGAAATCAATGACATTTAAGTATTTAAACCATGTGCTTAAGTCTCATTGATTGCAATCATTGATTATACTTTATGAACAGATGCTGGCTGCACTGAAAGCTAAGAATGTAATCACCGAAGAGATCAACAACAGAAAGATGTCCTACTTGGTTAGTAATTTTGCTGGCAGGTGGAAAGCTACATGGAGTAGGTCCACACCTAATAATACATATTTAAAAACACATATAAAATGTGTTTTTATAGGTATATAAGGATTTCTGAACCTATAATAGTATGTACAAAAGTTCTGTCTCTATCTTCTATTAATTGTATAAGCTGGGATATAGGAGGAAGGGTCAGTTGTGGGATAGTGAAACTATTAACATGCTCCTTGTCAAGTTCCTGTAATTGATAAATTAAATAACAAGATACTGCTAAAGCAATGCTACAACCAACAGAATTTTAATTGGGTAGTTCAAATTATTTACTAGTTGTCCAATGGAAGAATGTAAAGTTGGTGGAAAATATTTACCTCTGTAGTTTACATTGCTTTTTTCCTATTTTCTATAGCACACATTTTCTTTTTCTTTTTAAACTTTATAAAAATAATTTAACATTTATGCAATTAAAAACAAACAATTACACATACACACACATATATACATTTTACAGCACTTATTGAGCAATGGTTACATTTGTTTTTTCTTATCATTGATGTGTTTTACCTTATTACGATAACTCCTTCGTCCTTTTAATGTTTTTAATTCTCTATACACTTTATAGTTAGTCTCACATCTCCCTTATTTTCACTACCTTGTCCAATTATCAGACATTACCTTTTCTTTTAACCAATCATACCAGATGTTCCATACTTTGTAATAATTGCTGTCTTGATTATTTTTTAATAATTTGGTCAGACTATCCATCTCAGCACACTCATGTATTTTTTTAATTACCACATCTTCTGAGGGGATGATGGGCGATTTCCAGTTTTGGGCAAAGCTGCGGTTATAATATGAATAACTAAGTATTGATGTTTCTTTTCCATTTTTGGATCTATCATGCCTAATAAAAAAATTTCCAGTTCAAGTTTTAAATTTTGTTTCGTTATGTCAATATCCGATTTCTAATGGTTCGCCAGAATTTCTGTGCATATGGGCAAGTCCACCACATGTGGAAATATGTCCCTTGGACGTGGTTACTTACACTTCCAGCAATTTGGTGACAAGTTGGGGAATATCTTTGCTAGTCTCGCAGGAGGTAAATGCCAGAGGTAAACCATTTTATATAAGTTTTCTTTATGCGAGGCTGACATAATTAATCTGTAGTTTGTCTGCCAGATGCATTCCCACTGGTCTAAATTAATATTGTGGCCCACATTCTTAGCCCAGATTATCATACAATCCTTAACTGTTTCTTTTTTTAGTTTGTAATCTAATAAATATTTGTAAATTTTATTAATCATTTTTTCTTTCTTCTCCATGCCATATCTTGTCTAATTCCTGTTGGGTCGTATTAAAGCCGAATTGTTCTCTATCTTTTTAATAATGTGTTTGTATTTGTACATAGTGCCACCATCATATCTCCTTTCCTTGTAGTTGTAGTTGATTCCTGCTTTTTAGTTTTCCTTTTTCATTTAGTAAATCTTTGTATCTCACAATATTATCACAGTCCAGAACATTTGGGTGTACAACTGCTTCCATTGTTGATATCCACAATGGAACCTTAGGATAATGATTTTTAAAAAATCTTTTCCCAAGTATTTAACAGAACTTTCCTCGTCCAATTCCTTAGAAAATACGAGTGTTGTTTATTCTTACCATCCCACATAAACGCGTGCCAGCCAAATTGGAGATCGAAGCCCTCTAATGTTAAGATTCTTCTATTTGTCAGATTAACCCAATCTTTAAGCCAGGTAGCTATGGCGGCATGATAATATAATTCGAAATCTAGGAGGCTGAAGCCTCCTTTCATTCTAGCATCTTGCAATAATTTATATTTTACTCTGGCTTTTCTCTTCTGCCATATAAATTTGGAAATATGTTTGTTTAGTTCCTCAAAGAAACTTTTCTCCAACTTGACTGGCACTGTCTGAAATAGAAACAACAGTTTTGGCAAGACATTCATCTTTATTATTGCAATACGGCCCAGTAGAGATAGTTGTATTTTAACCCAATTATCTAAGTCTTTCTATATTTGTGTTATTAACTTGTCATAGTTATCTTTTTTAATTGTCGAGCATCCGGGTGTCAACCAGATCGATAAATATTTTACTTTATTAACTACTTGTACACCAAATTTATTTACCAATTCTTCCTTTTGCTTTTTTGTACAGTTTTTTGATATTAATTTCATTTTTTCCTTATTAATTTTCAGCCCTGCCACTTGTCCAAATTTTTCTATTTCCTTCATTAAGATGGGGCTCGTTTTTGTCAGATCCACCAATATAAATGCCATATCATCAGCAAAGGTTGGGAGTTTGTACTCCTCTTTTTTAATTTTTAATCCCCTAATCTCTTGGTTTTGTCGTATCTGTGTTAGTAATATTTCTTCTGCTAATATATACAGCAGCGAGGCTAAAGGACATCCTTGCCTTACTCCCTTATCCTTATATTGTCCGAATTTTCCCCGTTTATTAATATATTTGCCATTTGTATTTTATATATTGTCTTAATAAGTCCCAGGAATTTTTCACTGAATTTCATTCCAATCAATTGTTTAATAAAATAATTCCGATTCAAATTGTTGAAAGCTTTCTGGGCATCTATAAACATCAATGCCATTGGTCTGTTTGTATGTATTTCATAAAATTCTAAAACATCCATAATAATCCTCGTGTTTGTCTTCATTTGTATATGGGGAAGAAACCCGTTCTGGTCTGTATGGATAATTCTGCTTAATATCCTTTTTAACCTTTCTGCCAATATTGTGGCCAATATCTTATAATCCACATTTAAAAGAGATATTGGCCTATAGTTCTGGATTTTTTGTGGGTACGTTTGCTCTTTATGGATGAGAGTTATATACACTTTCATCCATGATTGCGGAACATTAGCATTTTCCAAGGCTTCGTTTTAGAGATCCATCATTAGCTCCTCTAATAGCTCTTGAAACTCCTTATAAAATTCTGATGGAATACCTTCTGGGTCAGGAGTCTTATTTGCTTTTTGTGCTCCAATTGCTTTTTTTATTTCTTCTAAAGATATTTTATTATTTAAAGTATCTTTTTCTTCGTCTGTTATTTCCAGCAAGTTTTTTTCCTTAATATATTGGTTAATAAGTTCTTCTGGAATCTCTTCTTGTTTGTATAAGTTCGTAAAAATTCCTTGGCAACTTCCTTTTTTTCCTGGGCCTGGGTACATATTTTCCCTTCTTGGTCTTGGAGGGCTACAATCACTCTTTTTTCCTGTTCTTTTCTTATTTTGTGGGCTAGCCATCTCCCTGGCTTATTTGCATTTTCAAAATGGTTTTGTTTTGCTAGTTTAATTTTTCTGGCTAAATTTTCCTGTGCGTTTATGTTTATTTTATGTTTTATCAAATCAGTTACTTTTTTAATATTTTGATTGCTCAGATCTCTGTCTAGCTATTTCTAAATCTTTCAATTTCTCCCTCCAGATCTTTTGTTGTCTTTTTTCCTTATTCTTTTAATATTTTAACTATTTTAACTATGGGTTTTAATTTTCAATTCGGCTTAACTTGTTTAATATATTTTTAATTAATTTATTTATCGTTGTATTTTTAGCTGTGAGCCTTGAGTCCTTTTGGAGAGGGGGTGGCATATAAGTCGAATAAATAAATAAATAAATAAATAAATAAATAAATAAATAAATATTATAGGCAATAGTTAAACCTCTTATATATGCTTTTTCTGTATCCCATAGGTTCTGTAGTGATGTATGTTCTCTCTTGTTTATTTCAAAAAATATTTTCAGTGCTTTTTTATCATTCCAATATATCCTTTGTATCTTAGTATATTACTATTAAATGTCCATCTTCCAATCTTTCCTTTCCATTTGATTTGAATTGGATTATGGTCGGCTATTGCATTTGGCAATATCTCTGTCTTTTCAGTATTTTCCATTAGGGCCATATCCATCCATATCTGGTCTATTCTAGACCAAGAATGATGTGGATTGGAAAAGAATGTATGTTGTTTTTTTTGGTTGGGTTTAATTCTCTCCACATGTCTTTCAGATTTAATTCTATCACCATATTGTTAAAGGTAGATGGGAGTATTCTCCTTTTCTTTTTATTCTTTTTGGAGCTTCTGTAGTCTTTATCTTTGTCTGGAACTGCATTATAGTCTCCTACTATGCATACACTTGTATATTCAGTTTCAATTATGTTATGATGGAGTCTGGAGTAAAATTCTTTTTGGTTTACATTTGGGGCATATATTGTAACTAGTAACATCTTTTTCTGGTTTAGTATTATTTCTATAAATAGTATTCTCCCTTCTTCATTTTTGTATATTTGTTTATGTTGCAACTATTCCTTTACATATACTACAATGCCCCTTTTCTTTTGTTTTGAGAGAGCACAATATATTTTACCTAGGTTAGTGGATTTTAAGAGGTCTGCCTGATTATCTATAATGTGAGCTTCTTGTATACACATTATATACACATTTTGTTCTTTAAATTTCTCAAGTGTCTTTTCTTTTTGATGATAGGTTTAAACCATTAATGTTAATTGAGAATAAGGTAATTTCTCTATCTGTATTACTGTCTGTATAGGACAGTACTTGTTTCATTTCTTGTTCTTAGCTCTCTTCTTCTTGGTCTATTATCATTTATTTTTATTTTATTTTTTTAATTTTTATTCATATTTATATGCCGCCCTTCTCCGGAGACTCAGGGCGGCTTACAGTTTTTGGGATACAACCCAATGCGCTCAGCAATAGCCTTCCTTCATCCTCTCTAGGGTTCTGAGTTTTTGGCTGTAGTTCAGGTTCTTTTTCTTTGGAGAGCTGTTCTTCTTGGCTTCTCGCATTTAAGTCCTTTCTATTTTCCTGTTCTTCTTCAGGCCCCAGATATCGGTCACAAAATTCCTGTGCTTTATCTATTGTATCTATCTTGTATCTTTTATCTTGCCAGGATATTAAGAGTCCCTCCGGAGTGCCATCTAAATGGTATCCCATTCTTAATTAGTTGTGTTGAAAAAATCTGATAGCTTCTTCTCTGTTCTCTGACTCTCCTGGGAATTTGTTTGAGCATCAGTACCTCATGGTCTTTGTAAATTAGTGGCTTGTCTCTGTTCCTTACGTATAGTAGGACTCTCATTATCTTCCTTGAAAAGTGAATATGGACCTGTGTCTTTGTGCATAATGTGTGTGGACCCTGTAAACCTTGTCAATATCATTATCAATTTCCTGTTTACTTTTCTGAAGAGCTGTTGCTATTAAGTTTGTCATTATTGAGCATAGATCTTCTTTTCTGTCTTCAATAGCATTTTGGAATCTGAGATAGAATGTTGCTTTTTCCAATTGTATATGTACTACCGAATCCCGGAGTTCACAGTATAACACCTTCCAATTTTGTTCCATTTCTTCTAATTTTTTTCCACCTCCTCCATTCTTGCTTCTATCGTATTTAATTTCTGTTCATTCTTTATTATTGCCTCCTGCATCGTTCCGATTTTGCTATCCAAATTCTGTATATCATTTTTCACTCTGCCTATTTCAGTTTTCATCTTTGTTTTCATATCTTCATGGTTCCTTGCTATGAGCTCATGGGTTTTTACCATCATTTCTTGCATCATAGAAAATGTTGTCTGCACCATCTGCAGGGTTTGAGCCCAACTTGTCTTTTCTGCTAGTAGCATTGCATCAATCGATCTCTGTCCTAGAGGTGAGGACAGCTCTACTGTACCTTTCTTCCCTGCTTTTACAGTTGTAATTGATGTTGCCATTTTTACTACTTGTAATAGCTCTTTCCAATCCACAATTCTAATTACACACCCTCACTAATGTATTAATGTTCAATGGATTCCAAAGAAACACAATCACCAACCTAATCCTAAGGGAGACACCTCCCAAAAACCAAGACACAGAACAGGACAATGGCATCGCCCTCCTCCCTTACATCAAATGCACCACAAATAAAATCAGCAAAATTCTCCACAAACACAATATTAGGACAGCCTTTGGCACTGACCAAAAAATAGCCAACATCTTAAGAAACCCCAAAGACAAGATCCAGCTAGTAAACCAAGGAATTTATGAAATACCGTGCAAAATTTGCCCAGCCACATACATTGGACAAACCAACAGGAGAATAAATGCACGCATTGCAGAACACATGAATGCAGTCAGAAAAGAAGAAAAAACTTCCTCCCTTTTCCAGCACCTTAAAGCCACAGGACATGAAATTGATTTTGAAGGATCCAAACTTATCTCCAATACTGAACACTTCAACAAGAGAATAATTAGGGAAGCCATCGAAATAGAGAAACACCCCCATAACATGAATAAACGGGACGACACTTCCCGCCTACCAGACATCTGGAAACTAGCCCTAATCAACAAACGAGTCCCAGCCATGAAAACCAACACCGGACCCAAAATAACACATGATGCCACCACCAATCTCCCTCACCAGACTCAAACCCAAGCCCACCCCACAGACGAAAGGCAACCACCATCCAGAAACCGGACCATAGCTGCAACACCAGCTGCTACACCCCTCTCCGACCCCCAAACTAAGCAAACTGACACACGCTATAAACACATAGCCAGACCTCAAACTTGGAGCCAAACCAAGGCCCGGAATGTCACATCACAGACTTCCACCCGGGATACTACATCACGGAACTCAGGAGATTACAACACAAAACCTCAGGAGGTTGCAACACAGACAACGACCCAGGAGATTATAGCACAAGACCCAGGATGTTACAACAATAAAACTCAGAAGGTCATCACACAGCCCACTACCCAGGTAGCTACCACACAAAAGTCTGAAGGACACACAGCCAACACCTCAGCCACACAGGCTCTTACGAAAAAGCCAACCAATCAGCAAACATCAGCTCCATCAACCAATCAAGAAGCAACAACACAGCCAACAACACAGCCAACCAATCCGCTTACAACAGAGCCAGCACACCACATCTCCCCTCCAGTATTTATAGAGAGAAGGCAGCTCCGATCACGCACAAAGCCGAAGACACCAGCCTGAAGATGGAGAGTGGGATCTTGTCAAAACATCACCAAGATACTCTCAATCTTACATGGGATAAGACCCGAATACACCAAGACCTACACACACACACATATATAAATTATTCTATTTCTTAAGTATTTTTAACTATATACTTGGTCCAAAGTTAATATCTCTAAGTTCTTTTACTAAATTGTTTGCATATTATTTTTAAACAACTATTAGGAAGGGTTATTCACAATGGAATGGGTATAATAGTAATAGTAGTAGTAATATTTATATACAGTTATTATTTAAAGATCTATCTTATATAGTATAGTCTCTTTCTTATAAGCATTCAATCATTCATAAACAGTTCAATCAATATTAAACAGTATTCTATATCCGATATTCTAACATGTATATATCTATCAAATTTATATTTTACCAGTATGATTTAGCTGAAGTCCATAACCTTTTTGTCCAATGTTCAATGTTCTATCACAGTTCTTAATTCAAAATGTCTCCTTTCAAAAATGCAGAGTCACCTCTTCAATTTCGTTTTTGCTTTGTAGTGTATATTCTTCTCCTTCTTCTGTATTCTTTTCCCCCTAATAGCCTCAGTTCTAGTTAGTAGTCCTGGATAAGTCAAATCTCCCCTCTTGTGTTGTTACAATTGTCTATAGATACCTGCAAATTAAGATTTCTTTTCCAACTCCTTTCCTCTGGTCTTTCAAAATGTCCTCTCTTAGGGTTACTCCTTCAGCTGTTGTTTCATTCTCTTGTTCCAATTATGCACAGTCACTTCTTCCCCTTCTCTCCACCCTTCTCAAATAGTTGATGTAGCTCTGCAGTTTTATCCTTAGACTCACAGAAGAAACTGCTATCTTGTCCTTCTTCCCCTCAGCTTTCACCCTTCCATTAGTCAGCATAAATCTCTGTCCTTATTGCAATCCATGCTCCTACCGTTAATTTTGCCGCCTTTCTGCACCATTCAGTTCGGAACCTCAACTGTCTTTTATTCCAATCTGCAATATTCTGAAAATCTTCTTTAATCATGCCTTCCCACCACTCAATCTGCTGTTTTCCACTTTTTACTTCCTTCTTCTTTGTGCCATTGGACTGCCTCATCTCTGGGTCTGATCATCATGATGTCCCTCTTCTGCTGCTGGTTTTTGGGGTTTTCTTTTTGCAGTCTCTGGCATTGTGGCACCTCCCTGACACCTCCACATCTTCTCCTTTCTTCTGTCTACCCCTCCAGGGTCTGAAACACTCCTGAGAGCCACCAAACAGTGAATATCAGATTCTTCAGAGTGGCGACCCACTCCTCAGCTGTGCACTGACAAAGTGCCCAACCGGAAGTCTCTATAGCACACATTTTCAAACAAGTAACAATCAAAGAAAGTCATGAAATTATGGCATATTTCACATATTGGTTGACATTCAGAAGGACTTGTTTTTACTTTAACTTAAACTGACCTCCTGCCAAGGAGAAAAGCAACCTGTGATTGTCAGAAGATGCTCTAATTCTAAAATTTGTTCCAAAACAGAAGCATCTTTCCATGTCAGATACAGAACATTGTGTTCAAAGTGGTCACATATTTCAGGAAAAAGAAAATAGTTTCCTCTTTCCAATTGGGGATAATACTCAAAGGAAGCAGATAAAAAGGTTGTAACTTCTCCAGGTGCCACATAAGTGGTGAAAAAGGAAGAATAAGTACTTCTATCATCAACAAGTTGAGATTATAGTTGAGATTTTGAAATTCTGGAAGTTAAAGTTGAAGTTCAGTCACATCTTAAAATGACTGAAATTGAGAGACACAAACCTAGTGTGAGGGGGAAAGGAATAGATTAAGAGATCTAGACATGCAATAGCAAAAACTATTGGAAAGCAGATTGGAGAAAGAATATAGATTGGAAAGAAAGAAAAAAAGAAAAAAGAAAAAAGAAAAAAAGAGATGAGGGAGAGAGATTTCTAAATTCACCAGTTTACTGTCCCTATTTTCACTCTTCAAAGCATGGTTGCTTTTGCTTCTGTGCACTTGAAATGTTAAAATCAAAGAGAACCCACTTGAGATGCTACAAGTCCCAAACAACAGAGAACACTGCTGGTACCTGCCACACTATGCAGAAGGGAGGAAAGGTGTGCTTGGACCCCACTTCCCTTGCTGAAGAGAAGGAGTAAATCCATCAACCTCTTGTTAATTTCATAGAACATAGAATAATAGATTGGAAGGTACCTTGCAGATATTCTAGTCCAATCTACGCTCAAGCAGAAGACTCATACCATTTCAGACAAATGGTTGCCCAGTATCTTTTTGAAAGCCTCCAGTGATGGAGCACTCACAACTTTGGAAGGCAAGCTATTCCATTGGTTGATTGTTCTAACCATTAGGACATTTCATGTCTGTCTGTTTAGCCTGCCTTCTGAGGGGGAGTGGGGTTTGCAAAGCCAACAAGCTAGCATTTCCCTTAAAGGACCCTGAGGTACAGGAGCTGGGAAGAGTGGTAAGGCAATATTCCATCAGAAGGAGAAAGAGCCATGAATCGCAAAGTAAGCAAGGCATTCCCTAGCTTTATGGCTGTTTCAGTTACACTACTTTACCTCAGATTTCTGACTGTGCTGATGTTGTAGGAACAGAGGTCTGGAACTGGAGCTGTGTTCAAACTCATTTTGAAATGCTTTAAAAGAAATGCCTGAGTGATAAAGAGATAAGAATGGGGAGCAAAACAGAAGGAAACAGGATCCTGAAGAGCAGCGGGGAAAAAGGTGTTGCTGACTGAGGAAAATGCTACAGAATGGAAAACTAGATAGAGGAAAAAAATGACAGAAATGAGATAAGAGAAAATGAGATTCATAATGCACATTAAAAGGAAAAGTAAACAAGGTGTATTTTGTATTTCTAAAACTTAATCAAAGTGGTTTTTTGTCAGTGTGAACTGTGCCTGCCTCTGAGGATATTTGGATGAAATGAAAGACTAGCTACCTATATAATTGCTGTCAATGTAGAAAAGCTTTTCTTCTCCCAAGCTTGCAAGGCAGGAGGTTTTGTGAAGTACCACCTGAGATGGCCTGTTTATCTTTTAAAGGAACATATTTAATTATTTCAAAAAGGAAGAATTAGTTAATGCGGAACCCTGAGGATTAAAAATTGAGGCTACACGGCAGTCTCTTGAAGGCTTGTGCAATCTGACTACTTGTGCTATGCAAACATCTTGTTTTTATTGTATAGAAAGATAGAGGGGGGGGAAAGTGTGAAAAACAGAGAAAGAACAAAGAAAATCCCACGAAGGCAGAGCAACTGCCTTGAATAATTTAAGGCACTTCCCTCATTTCAGGCTTCAGATCCTTTGTTCCTTTATATATTTTTGAGCCTACAGTGGGCATTTAGTTTGTCGATGGTCAGGCTACAACCATAATCAAATCCACAACAGCAGGAAAGCGAATGACCAAAACAATACATATTTATTATTAGATTTAAGCTACTGGGAAGAAAGAGAGAGGAGCGAGCAATTGTGAGAAAAAATACCCTCTTGGTTGATTTAATATAAAATATAACTTTGAACTGTATCAGGATTGCTATAGCTGGTCAGCACTAGATTTGTAAAGTGGCATTAACATTTGTCTTCCCTATGCACAACATACACATATAATATAAACAAAGCTTATTTTCTTCATTGCTACTGAAGGAAGACTTTCTGAATAGTACTATGAGAGGTTCTATATGAAAATAGGTTTTATTCTTTACAATGTTTCCATCTTCCCTTAAAACATTAACAGAATTCACAATAGACTGAGAATCAGAGTCTCAACTAGCCAATCAAGCTGAAATTAAGTTAATCAAGTAAAAATAGCAAACAGGAAAAAACATTTTACTCAAACTTCCTCAAACCCCCAAATAAGTTACTAAACCCAATCCGTATATCAAAGAATAAGGTCTGTAAACACAAATAGTTAAATTAGGTCTCCCAGTGCAATTGTATGTTCACATTCACAATAATAAATATCATAGTTGACATCCTTCACACACACCACACACGCCCCTCAAATGTCATCCTAGAATCAGCATGTACATACTTTCGCACTCAGGACAAGCTCCCCTATTTAACTGTGTTGCTGTATCCCATTTCTCTGCAGCTGCCATTAAAGGCAAACCCCTTTGCTTTTAGGAATAAACATTTCTTTTTTCCTCACAGCAGTCTGGATCTCATTTATATTTATTCTTGGGCAATGCCAGCTCAAGTTGGAACCCCAAATTATTCTTCTGACAGTACACTGGAATCAGCAATTAATAGTGTATATTTTAATAAACGCCAAACTCAACATCATAAATGACTAGACCTTTACTTTGTGTGTGGAAATTAATTACAGTATTCCATGGAGGGTCACATTCAGAGTTATTCACTAATAGAGTAAGTTAAAGTTTACAACATGATTTTACATTATCTTTTTCTCTCTTCCATCCTTTTCTTTTTCTCTCTTTTCTGGTCTTCTGCTATTGACCTTAATAGGGATATTCTGAAGGAGAATATTAGATTTCAATGTAGAAAAAGCCTTTGAATTAGATGAAAACTGTCTCTCATACTTAAATGACCTTCTTGTAGGTTTGTGAAGAGTTAACCTCCATAGTCCCAAGACCACACCATTCTACTTTGATTCAGGATTCTGCCCAGCTGAGCTGCAGCATAAATCTTACAGTTTTAACTATTCAGTTTTCTACCAGTGCAGGTGCTAGATTTCCATTTATTTCCACAAATCACTTTGCACAATAGTACTTTGAAAATCAAGTGCCTACTTCAACTTTTGCCACTCTGATGCCCTTCAGATAGGTTAGACTGATTCTGAGAATAGAAGACCCAATACACCTGGAGAACAGGAGGCTGGGGAGAGCTAGCCAACTTTAATTGGCAATGGTTCTCCAAATTTTCAAAAAAGAGAACTTTTGTATATAATTATCAGCATATCCCTTTTACTAGAAACACTGGGTATTTGACTGGGAGCAGTCAGCCAAAAATCTTTAAGTGCAATCAGTAACTTTTCTCCATTATGAAGTTAATGGGGGTGAGATGGAGAAAAGAATTGGGTTGAATGGAAGCAGAAGGTTTAAGAAACATTTGTCAAAACTGAATCTGTAGAAGCCACATAATCTGTTCAATTTATTTTCTATGTCAACAGTTCCACAGGCAGATATTCTCATGTGGTGTGTTATGTATGCAGGTTTGAATGTCATTGGTTAAGTTTGAATTGTTCTTGTAAAATGTCAGAAATGATTGGTTTAAAAAGTGCGGGAAAACCCTGCACTCTGATTGGCTGGCAACTGCGGCTGCTGGCTATAAGTAGCAGCCACAGACCAGCCAAATCGGGTCTGTTATGAGCTGTAGCCACTAATAAACTCTTCACTGAAGCACTTCGCGTCTGACTCTTCATGCAAATCTAACACTGGCGACGAAGGTGGGATCCTTCCTGAAGAGAAGACAATGCGGAGAAGAAGCCGAGAGAAATGGCTGTGCTGAACACCCCCCCAGCCCCGTTCAATCCAATGGCAGAAGACTGGGACTCGTATGCAGATCGTTTCCAAATGTATTTGGAGGGAAACGATCTCGCCGACATTTCTGACAAGCGGAAGAGGGCGGTCTTTCTCACCCACTGCGGTCCGGCCGTTTTCAAGATGGCGAAGGCATTGGCGGGAGCTGCAGACATGAAGGTAATGGACTGGCCCGATTTAGAAAAGTTATTAAGAGCCCATTACGCGCCACAAGTATCGTGCCTCATTAAGAGACACGAATTCTACTGTCAGGATCAAGGGGAAAGCGAAAACGTTAATGACTTCATGGCACGTTTAAGGGACATTGGGTGTGCATGTGAATTTATCAACTTAGAAGAGGCCATGCACGATCGATTTGTTCTAGGACTAAAAGACAAGGTTTTGCAGAGCAAATTATTAATGAAACCTAAGATCACGCTTAAGGAGGCCATAGAAGAAGCTTCTTCAGCAGAAGCTACCAAGTCCTCAGCAGCAGCCATGAAGAAAATTAACAAGGGTGCAAGCCATCCTGATGTGGAAAAATCCACAACAACCCATTGCGAGCAATTAGATTCTGATTCAGACTGTAGTGAGGTGGAGGAAGGAATTTATAGACTCAGAATGGAGAAGAAAAGGAAAGACCTTGGAAGAAAGAGGCAAGACTTTTATTGCAGAGGTTGTGGGGGCACCCCGCACTGAATGCAAGTTTTTGATACCATCTGTCTCCATTGTGAAAAAGAGGTCACCTAGCAAGAGTCTGCAAATCATCCAGAACTCCACCAAGCAGAAAGAAGTTGCCTGACAAAGATTTCAAGCCTAACAACTTCAGTGAGAAAATGGGGCAACACAGAAGCAAATGGGAAGAATGGAACTCATCAAACAGTCACCATTGGTCATTCTTCAACCTTAAGAAGCTGAAAAGTACAAGTGAAGGTACTAATTGAAGGAAGGCCTTGCCAAATGGAAGTGGACTCAGGCTCCTATTTATCTATGGTGTCATGGGACACTATTCACAGGCTACTTCCCAACATTCAGAAGAAGCATTTCCAGAAGCAAGCACTGACTCTTAAAGACTACCAAGGGAACAAGATCCCAGTAGTTGGAACAAGAGAATTCATCGTGAAGTTCAAAGGCCACACCAAACGTTTGCCCCTGACCATTGTGGACAAGGACCGCCCAAGCTTGCTGGGACTTGAGTGGTTCAATCCACTAGGCATCAAGGTGACTGGCATCAATCACGTGAGCAACTCTGAATGGGAGGAGGCCCTGAAGTCTGAGTTTCCAGAGGTCTTCAGTGACGGATTGGGCAAGTATATGGGGACCCCTATCACTTTCAACCTAGATCCCAAGGTGCCCCCAATTCGCTTAAAGCCCAGAAGGGTCCCATTTGCCTTAAAGGAAAAAATTGATGCACAGTTAGATAAACTAATAGCTCAAGGAGTTTTAGAGCCCACTGACCACTCCAGATGGGAGACACCCATAGTCACACCAGTCAAGACTGATGAGTCAGTGAGAATCTGTGGGGACTATAAGGGGACATTGAACCATGCACTTCAACAGAGCGCATATCCAGTTCCAGTGGTGCATCATTTATTACATTCACTTGGCAGGGGTACAGTCTTTGCCAAATTGGATCTGGCCCAAGCATATCAACAACTAACAGTTGATGATGCCACTGCAGAGGCCCAAACCATTGTGACTCATAGAGGTGCCTTCAAATGTAAAAGGTTACAGTTTGGAGTAAGCGTGGCACCAGGCATCTTCCAAAGCCTTATGGAAAGGATGTTCCAAGGACTGCCAGGGGTAGTACCTTACTTTGGTGATGTATTAATCTTTGCTGAAAATGACACTCAATTACAAGAGAGACTCAGAGAAGTCCTTACCAGATTCAAGAGAGCGGGGTTAAAAGTCAAGGAAGAAAAATGCACTCTTAGAACTGACAAGGTTGAGTTCTTGGGCTATATGATTGACAAGCATGGCATCCACCCTACAGATGCCAAGGTTCAAGCAATCAAAGAAGCCCCTAGACCAAAATGCAAAACAGATTTGCAAGCCTTCCTTGGACTTATTAACTTTTACCACATGTTCCTACCTCAGAAGGCAACCATTGCAGAACCATTACACAGATTGCTTGACCAAAAGTCTGTTTGGGTCTGGGGCAGGAAAGAACAATCAGCATTTAACAGTATTAAAAGACTAATCACGTCTGATGCTGTACTCATACAGTTCTCTGAGAATTTACCTGTTGTACTGACTTGTGATGCATCCCCCTTTAAAGTGGTGGTGGGGGGTTTGAGCCACAGGCTTCTCAGCGGGAGGGAAGCCCCTATTGCATTTTACTCTCTCACCTTGACCAAAGCAGAGAGGAATTACAGCCAATTGGACAAGGAAGCATTGGCAATTGTTGCAGCTATCAAGAAATTTCATGAGTATTTATATGGGAGAACATTTACCATTGTCACAGATCACAAACCTTTGTTAGGCATTGTGGCAGGAGACAAACCTACACCCATTATCCTGTCACCAAGAATGCTGAGGTGGACTGAATTTCTTGCTGCTTATTCGTACAACCTTATCCACAAGCCTGGCAAGGACATTGGACATGCTGATGCCTTGAGTCGTTGCCCACTTCCTTGTCACAAGGAGGACTTTGAACCTGAGGCACACACCTTTTTTCTAGAAACTGTTGCCAAGCTTCCAGTACACATTGCTGAAATTGCCAGAGAGACTGCCAAAGACACTTTATTGGCTCCTATTATAGGCTGGATTAAGAAAGGTTGGCCTCTTCAAGATCTACCTCACCTTGCCCAACCTTTTAAGTCCAGGCAAACTGAATTATCTGTATTAAGAGGATGTTTTTAGTGGGGTAACAGGGTGGTTATTCCTGCAAAACTGCAAAGAGAGGTTTTGGAAGTGTTACATGAGGGTCATCCTGGTACTGTAAGGATGAAAGGATTGGCCAGGAGTTATGTATGGTGGCCAGGTATTGACAAAATGGTTGAAAACTGGGTTGCATCTTGTCCCAACTGTCAGGTAGTCAGGCCTGCCCCACCTCTCGCCCCCAAACAGGAATGGGAATGTCCTAGGGGCCCATGGTCTAGGATTCACATTGATTTCGCTGGCCCTACCAGAGGACACACCTTCCTTATTATAGTAGATGCATATTCCAAATGGCTAGAGGTAATCCCTATGGCATCCACCACAACTGATGCTGTCATCAAGCAGCTCAAAAGCTTTTGTAACCCACGGGTTACCTGATGTTCTTGTCTCTGACAATGGCCCTCAATTTACATCCAACCCTTTTGAATCCTATCTAGCACAACTGGGTATCAGACATGCCCTGACAGCCCCTGGGCACCCTTCGGCTAACGGCCGGGCTGAACGAATGGTACATTTTACCAAGGAAAAGCTTCAGCAATTGGGTCCTGGGGAGATCACTGAGAAAGTTGAAAAACTTCTTAGTGTTCAGCACATCACTCCTAACTCATCAACTAACTTATCCCCAGCAGAGTTGTTGATGGGTAGGAAACTTAGATCTTCCCTTGACTGCCTTCATCCCACTTACGCACCCAATGCACCAGTAGATTCCACTAGCAAAGTTCGCACGTTCAGTGTGGGTGATTCTGTTTATGCTAAGAACCTTATGGGTGAGCCTTCATGGATTCCTGCTGAAATAACTCAAATCACAGGCCCTCGTTCTTACAGGGTACAAACAGTGGATGGAGTCCTCTGGAGCAGGCACATTGATCAGCTTAGATCCAGGTTACCTCAGGAACATCGCAATTGTTCCTCTCTAGTTCCCATACCTAATGCCTTTTCTAGGGGAGGGGAGGACCATGAGGATAATCAGCAAACAAGAATCAACCCCATGTGTAACGAGCCATTACGACAGGAACCATCCCAAAACCTGTCACAATGCCAAAATCCATCCTTACAAGTGGAAGATTGCACATCACTACCTGACTTGGGTGCTGACATTGGGCTGGAGATGGGTTGGGAGGAGAGACCAGATTCTAACAATCAAACAGGGTCTTCTTTCACAGGAAGTCCAACTAGGGAAATGTCAACAGACACATTTCCCTCTCACTGGGTGAGAACGTTAAAACTTCTGAACCACGAAGGTCTCAACGCATAAGAGCCCCACCTATTTAAAAGAATACATTAGATTGGTTGGGGTTTGAGTATGGACTGAACCTAGTGGGGAGGGGTGTTATGTATGCAGGTTTGAATGTCATTGGTTAAGTTTGAACTGTTCTTGTAAAATGTCAGAAATGATTGGTTTAAAAAGTGCGGGAAAACCCTGCACTCTGATTGGCTGGCAACTGCGGCTGCTGGCTATAAGTAGCAGCCACAGACCAGCCAAATCGGGTCTGTTATGAGCTGTAGTCACTAATAAACTCTTCATGCAAATCTAACATGGTGCATAAAGAGTGTTTCTGCCTTGTGGATCAAGAGCAATTCAAAATGTTATCCAGGTGCTTTTATGTTGTCACTTTTAACATTACTCCAATTCTGCTGAAATTGTTAGACCCTTTGGGCCTAGCTAATGCTATTTCTTTTATCAGATTAGGATGAACTGATTACTCACCATGTGGTAAAATATTATAGAAATGTTTGAAACATCAGAGAGATGGTAAGAACTACTTGATTTTCTCTTCTGAAGTGTGTATTGATGATGTAGTTCTTAATGATTTAATAGCAGTATATTAGTGGTAAGGAATTTTAGAACATAGAATAATAGAATTGGAAGGGATGTTGGAGGTCTTCTAGTCTAACTTTCTGCTTGAGCAGGAGTTCCTGTACCATTTCAGACAAATGGTTGTCCAGTCTCTTCTTGAAAGCTTCCAGTGATGGAGTACACAAAGCTTTTGAAGGCAAGTTGTTCCTTTTCTTGATTTCTCTCAACATTAGGAAATTCATCCTTAGTTTTAAGTTGCTTCTCTCCTTAGTTAGTTGCCATCCATTGTTTCTTGTCTTGCCCCTTGGTGCTTTGGAAAATAGTTTGACTCCCCCTCATCTTTGTACGACCCCCTCAAATATTGGAACATCGCTATTGTGTCTCCCTTAGTCCTTTTCATTAGATTTGAGATTACCTAATTCCTGTAACATTTCTTCATATGTTTTATCCTCCAGCCCCTAATCATTCTTGTTGCTCTTCTTTGCATCTTTCCAGAGTCTTAACATCTTTTTTATATTTTGGTGGCCTGAACTGGATGCAGTATTCCAAGTGTGGCCTTACTAAGGCTTTGTAAAGCAGTATTAGAACTTCATGTGATCTTGATTCTATCCCTCTATTATTGTTTGTATGTTGAATATGATTGGCCTTTAGATGTTATAGGGATGAACTTGACTACTTCATATCTCTCCTGCCCTACTGTTGAACTGTGGTAGGATCACTTTTTTCCAACTTTCTATATTTTGGGATTAAATTTGCAGACTTCCCAGACAAGTTGTTCATGGTTGGATATCACTTTAATTCCATAGTAAAACTTCCCAAATAGTTAAATTATGAAAATACTTTTTTTAAGTAGTACTGTCACTCTGCAGTTTATTGGTTTATTGTGGTGTTACTGTTATCTATTAGAACATGATTTTACAAGTCAAACAAGTAAAATAATGACAGATTTGAAATATTGAAAATAAGCTTTTATTTTAAATGCAGGAAAATGATTACAATGCTTCATTGGGACAAAAAGTCCTGAGTTCAAGTTCCCACTTTAGTACTGGGAAGGTAAGAAGAGCCCTTCTGGAGTTATTCTATCTAGTTCAGCATTTTGTGTCTATGCATTTCTTTTTTTTATGCATGACCTTGAGCTCTAATATTGGGAGAAGGACCAAAACCTATTTGATGTGTTAGCTTATATTTTCTCAGCAGGCATTTGCTTCTATAGACATTGAAGATTATAGTATTTGTTATTATCCCAGTTTGTTTCAATAATATTATGGTCGTGGATATGGTTCTGATCACTATTTAGGATTAAATCTAGTGTTAAATCTTTTCTTGTTGACTGCTTGACTTACAGGAAATGGGACAACAATAAAAGGGCACAATAGATTTCATTTTGACTTTTCTGCTAATTTTAAACATACAATTCTTGTTTCTTCTTTTCAGATACTTTTACGATCAAAGTTACAATCAGTAAATCAGTTTCTCAACCTAACACCATAGGTTTGTTGTGAAAATTAAAAGCAGAGAAAGAAAATTTGACCCTCTCTGGATTTACATATATGAAGATACCTCCTTTAATAAGTGCATTGAATGAATTTATGTCTTTGACAATTTTAGACTAATAAGAGATCTTATTGCTCTAGAGAACTGAAGTCTTTCACCAAATACAAGAAACATTTAAGATAACTTTTAATAAAAATGTGGAACATAAGTTTTATGAAATCTTTAATGTAAAAACTATCCCTAGAAAACTAAAAATCTGCCCAGTTCAGAGAACCCACAAATCCCATTCCTGGCTGGCCCCACCCAACCCTCCCCTCCCCTCCCAGGAGTCCCCACATGGCCCATTTTGGATGCAGATAAGTGCAGGGTGTGCATGGAGGCTCAGGGAGGGTAAAAAACAGGCCTCCTGGAAGTTTGGGAAGGCCAGAAATAATCCTGTTTCTGGCTTCCAGAGAGTCTCTGGAGCCTGGGGAGTCCGTTTTCGCCCTCCCGGAGGCTTGAGGAAAGCCTCTGAAGCCTAGGAAGGGCAAAATTGCTGCTCCTGCCATGATGCAGGAGGCCAACTAGGCAATGGCCACCATGGCCACACCCACGCAGCAACCGGGCAGAGAACACTTTGCTAAAAAATTTTGAAGCCCACCCCTGCTTATATATCACTTCATAGTGCTATACAAAGCCATCTCTAAGCAGTTTACAGAATCAGCATATTGCCGCTAACAACCTGGGTCCTCAATTTATCAATCTCAGAAGGATGGAAGGCTGAGTCAACCTTGAGCCCTTGAGGATCGAACTCCTAGCAGTGAGCTGAATTAGCATGAAAACTGCATTCTAACCACTGTATCACCATGGCTTCTGTCATGCCCCTGGTGGAGACTGACTCTGAGGGAGAGGAGGAACAGCCAACAGGGAGTGGAAGTGTGGCTCCAGAGGTTGTGGAAGAGGCTGGGGAAGGACAGAGGTCAGCTGGGTAATCAGAGGAGGACCCAGACCCATCCCCTCTCCATCCTAGGGCACGCAGGGACGAGAGGATAAAGGAGAGATGTGGTCTACTCAGGAGAGAGGGCTTGATCCTCTTCATGGGCTGCAGCTGTGAAAACTGAATAAGAGGATGGACATGCGTATGGGCGAGCACTGGAAACAAAGCATGGAAATATCTCTAGTTTATGGTTCCTCTCTGAGTTTGGCGTACTTCCCAGTGTGTGTTCTGTTATATGTGGATGTTCTCCAGCCCTTATCTTGCCTGGTTTGTGTTGTTTTTTTCCTCCTTCTTGTAGCTGTTTGTGTGGGAGTTTTTTTGTCTTCAGTCAAGGATATTTGGAGCTTGGAAGCAAAGTGAAGGAATAAAAGGGGCTTCACCTGTTTTTTGTGACCCTGTTGTTTTGTATCCCACCCTGGGTCATCACAGCTCCTAAGAATGTAGAGATAATAGGAGGCCATATTATTTCACTTAAAGATGTATGCAGTTACTTTTACATTGGGGACAGGATGTATGTAACTCTTCAGGAACTTTATTTGTTACCTGAAGAAAAACAATGCTAAGCTCTAATGGTGATGCGTTTCATCAACCTCCCGAGTAGCAATGATTTGACACAGCTTGTCATATGTACTTGATCTTGATTAAAATAAGGCATTATTAACTCACTTCAGCACAGCTGAAGCAGAGCAGATATCCCTTTTTTCATTTGACTATCATTTTCATTTCATAATCCATAAATATTTGAGCAATGTCAACTGGCAGGAATGAGGGCAATGATAATTTGGAGTTCTACAGTTTTAGACTATCAAGCAATTGAGTAGCCATGGAATTTCAGTCATCCTAGATCCTGAATGTTAATTGAAAAGCAGGGCCATGCAGAACAGGAAACATTCATTTATTTTTTTAAACAAAGCCACTAATCCATCTAAGCTGTGATTTGGTGCCATTAATTCCAGGCTTACAGGGACGACAATCAATCCTAAAAATGTCATAGAGTGACCCAGGGTTGTTCTTTATGTGAAGTGTGTGTTCTTTATCTGAGTAACAATTGAGTTATAAAATGAAGGGAAACCCCTGTGTAAGCTTTTGTGAGGAAAGGCAGGATATAAATCTAAATAATAACAATGCCATCCATCTCCATTTTTGAATGCGATAAATTTTAAGTGTAGGTATGTTAATGTGCGTGAGATCATTTGAAAATAGAAAGTGGGTCATACTACTATCGTAGTTAAACAGAAGGAAGGCATCAGTAACTGGTGGAAAAGTTGAGATGGGCATGTATATAAATTTGATAAAGTTCTCATGAATGGGAACAGTTTTGTATGTTACACCACAAAGTTCACTCAAGAAAATTCAGATGGATTGTACTTGCTGCATGGCTCTTTTTCATCTCTTTAGGTAAGAGTCTGTCCCCTGGAGCCTGTTGCCTGATTTAGCTTTGAATTTTTAGAAAATGGCTTTCAGGGCATCATATTAAGGAGGGAAGGATTGGAGAGCTGCACTTAGTTTTCAGTAAAATTAAAACTGAAAGGACATTATATGCTACATGTAACAGGGAATTTGAATTACTGAAGCTGAGAATTGAACAAAAGATTGTCCATAAACAGAACGTTACTACAATTTTCAGTGTTGTAATTTTTGAATGAGTGTTGAAAACAGTAACAGTAAGATGTGATTTGCTGAATCACATTGAAAGTTCATTTAGCCCAGTATTTGGTTTATGGTAGGGACAGCTAGAAGATTCCTTTATATATACAATTTAAGCTAACTATGGTGACACAAGGAATAACGAACCATAAACCATCAATAATCATACCTAAAGATATTGTTTGACCCTGCCCCTTCTTGCCTTATAAAAATACTTTAAAAAAAAATCAAATAAATGATTTTGTTGGTTCAAACCAGGATTCAGCATTGTATTTGCCATAGAGTCCAGCCACACAATGTCCCTATAAGTAGAATTTAAAATGTCCTCTATCATAAGATGATGCTATTAATGATGTGCAATGACTCTAAAACTCAGAAATCTTGCTCTTAGCTATTTGTGACAGGATGCCTCAAGGGAGCATGTTCCTGTCATGTAAGCCCTGAACCACAGGTAGACTTCTTATCTTTCTACAAGGTGTGAAATAGAGCTGAGAATTTTAAAATAAGTCATGGGGCTTTTTAATTAGGATTTTTTTAGCAGTTGTTTGGAAAAGTGAACGCTGAAGTTTGTTGGACGGGATACTAGGATACATTTGTGTGACAGAAGATTGAAGGGTTCTCAAGCCGAAAAGGAATTTAAAGATTATAAGACAAAGGGAAGGGAAGGGAAGTTAGAGGCAACAGAATAGAGCAAGACTAGCTAGTCTCTGCCTTTCAAAAGGGAATGGGGGACCAAACAGCCTTGAGCCTGTTTAATGAACAAAAAATTAATAGAATATCCACATAAAGCAGGAGTAAAGGACTGCAAAGAAAATAAACAAATTTTAAATAGAGAGGTATAAGAAAATGAGAGCTTATACATAAGTGCACTACAAGGGAAACACCATATATAAGAAGCTAGAGACCTTCAGATAACATACAGCAACTTAGGAAAATGATTTTTAAAAAAATGTATTCATGCTATATGATCAAGGCAGTGAGATGGCACAGACCCAAAGCATAATTAGTGCTGCATGAAAAACTGGCAGAAGGGTAACACATAGAAGTCATCAGTATAATATCTGAAAGAATCTAAAAAAGAGTGGTAGCTAGATTAGGTCTTAGTTTCATGGAGAGAGTATGCAATCTTGCAACAGTACAGTACAATATAACTAAAATAACTAAACTATATATAACTAAAAACACAAACTGGGAACACCAATATTATGCTTAAGTAGGAATTTCAAAATTTGGGGGTCCTTGGTAGTACTTGAAGTAAATCATTCCTGCAAACAGTTCAAAAGAGTTAGTAGGAACCATAATGATCGTCTTGTTCAGCTCATCTGGAAAATCAGTGAAACCATGAGAGGTAGCTGCTGAGCCCCTTCTTAAAAACCTTTAAGATATGAAGATCCCACAGCCTTCATAGGTTTCATTATTGTGAAAATCTCACTAAATGAAATTTCTTGAGTAAATGATATAGATGTGGCAAGGCTGAAATATGGCAAGAATTTTTATACAATAAATTCATTACAAATAATAACAGAAACAATATGGAAATAGTTTAGTGGGTTATTATTAATACTGTCTGCTCCACCTGTTGCTTTTTATGTGTTGCTGGTTTGTTGCCATCCTAACAGTATTCAAACCTGTGACTCCATCTGTCTGCCTCTATTTATACTTTGATTTTTATCCATATATTTACCTTTTTTCAAACTAGATTATGCACCACCCATCCTGCTTTTCAGTTTTCTAAGATGATTGGATATTTTTTTTAAAAAAAATGCAAAATGAAAGCATGGCTACATTACAGTTAATATCTTGGAACATATACTATATAATGAAATATTGTTTTTCAGAAACAGATTGTTTAAAAAGAGAACTTCTTAATTACCAAGCAGATATTCATCTAGTTTTCTTTTTCTTGTCTTTTTGTTGTTAGACATTACTTTCTAAAGTAGCATTCCCTGATCTGTAGAGTTTCTTGTTACTTAATATTAGTTGACATCTTACATAAATTGGATGTGAGAAATACACATAGAAACTTACTAGCTCAAGAAATGCATATAAATAATAATACCACAAAAATATTTCTGGTAACTGTGAAAACAAACAAAATATCAGTTGTAGAAATAACAATGGAGATGAAATGTTTTTGAATTTCATAAAGATACATATATATGCCCTTAGAGAGACTTCATATTATTAGTTCATGCCAGAAAGAGATGATAGGAGTTATAATCCAATATATTTGGAAAGCACCAGATATATGGAAGCATGTAGTAAATAGACTGATCATTTTTTATGTCTAGATTTGGAAGTAGAAATGGGAAGTAAATGAACATAAGAAAAAAAAATCTGATTTTGGAACTGGTCTACCATCAAAGAGAGACCAAAAACGAGAAGACCGATTTGTGCTGAAGGTTAACAGATTTGCAAGCATATTAATTAAAATGAACCCATAAAAACAGATTATGAAGGCCACCTAGTCATTCCTAATGTAATAAATTTATGTCTAGGAATATTAATTCCATATTTTCTTCACACTGCCAGATTACTTTGCCAGAATGGGCAGGCAACTGTTTCTGGAAAATCGAAACATATGATGTCACTCTCTATTAATCTCTCACTCACCTTCAAAACTATTTCAGGTCATGTTTCTTTGCCCTGTTTCTAAAGTCATTTCAGGCTGCCTGAAATGCTCCTGTTATTTGGGCTAAGACAGGTCTTATAATTTATTTGTCCCTTCAGCTGACTTAGTGTTTATCACATACTGTAATACATTTTATGCCTCTTTATCAACACTGCTTAAATGATATAATTTTTAAGAAAGTTGCCACTAGGTTTTTATGATGTTTTCCCCTTAAGTAGTTTGTCCCTGTTCTAAGCTAGGCTTCCCCAAAAAGCACTAAGCAGACTTTTTGTCCCTGCAAAACCCCTTTTATTAAATGAAGGTGAATTTATTGCATTCACATTCAGCCAAAGACCTGACAAACAGTCTTTCAAGGGTCTATTTAGGAGAACAGACCTTATCTAGCCTAGAGAGCTGCCAAGTAAATATTTTCAAATGCAGTACTGACAAGGAAAAGCTTGGCACAGAGTCTCTGAGATACACAGACAGATCTTCACACTGCTGCAATGAATGAATGAATTGTTTCCTGCAAAAGCCCCTTCCCCTTTTGCTCCTCTTTTAATCCCTATGGGAGGGGCCATTCATCATTCACCTGTGGCCTTACTCCCATGTCAACCCTTAGTTTGTAATTGTTCTTTTCTTTTGGCAGCTCTGCGCATGAGCAGGCTGGGAACTGGCTCCAGCTACTCCCCAACCTCACTGTTGTCTGATTCTGAAGGCAGCTGATAACTGTCAGCCTGCCCTGGCCCCATCTCTGCCTCTGATGCAGAGCCCTCATCGGAGCCTTCCTCAGCCTCCAGGACTGGCCCATGTTCCTCCCCAACCTCCTCACTGTCCAATTCTGCTGTCAGCTCTGCTAGCCACTGGCAGGCCACAACAGCCCCTGGCTTTCTTTGTAGCAATACAATCAAGCCTGTGGAGTTTCTGGATTCTGTATGGAATCCAGAATCTCCCAGAATGTAGATAATCCAACCCTGTTCTGACCCAGACTTCATCAAATGTAATTAAACACAAACTTGTTTTAAAAGCAAAACGTATTTTATTGCAACACTGGGAATTACTCTCATTCCCAGCCAGAACTAATCTTAAACAGTTCCCCAAGATAAGCACATGCCTTTCAGTGCTGTGGAATGCTGCCAAAAACAGAAGTATCCAAATTAATTATAACAGAAACCAACTGAAGTACCAGAAAAAACTAACCAGAATATACAGAGCTTCAAGGAGGACTTGGAATCTATCAAACTACTTTGCTTCCTGCAAAGATTTTGTCATTGAGGTCTGACTTTTATCCCTTGTGGGAGGGGCAATCACTGCCCAGCCTTACTCCCGAGTTGTCCCTTCTGCTTCATCTGCTCTCGCCTTCTAGCAGCTCTGCAAACACATGCACTGGGAACAGACTCTCCTGGGTCCTCTGCTTCACTGCTGCCAGGCTCCGAAGGCAACACCCCACTCCCAGATGGTCCTGGCCCCATCCCTGCATCAGATGCAGGATCCTCGTCCAAGTCCTCTCCAGACTCCCTGACTGGTCCCCTTTCTTCCTCACTGTCTGATACTGCTGCCAGCTGCACTGGCTGCCAGTGAACCACAACAAACCCTACTATGGTAGGCCTACCATTTTACCAAAACCACTATTTTTTCTGTTGTTTGTGATTGACACAGGAATGGTGTGGTGGTTAAGATCCAGGACTAGGAGAAGGCAGATCCAAATTCCAATCCTACCTTTTACCCAAAACTTGGTTATTTGACTTTGACTCAGTTATTCTCTCTTTGACATAGAATGGGATATTGAAAAACATCTACTATACCATTCAAACCAGAATGAACCATTATGATAGATTATGATCCAACATCTTCAATAAAGATACTTTCATGCTGCTGATAAACTACCCTCCATTTCCACAACAAAAACACTGTAAACATCTTACATATGTAAGCATGTATTTAATCCTGCACTTTCAAATATAGATGTCTTGTTAAAATATGCATATTATTATAGATTTCATTGGACTTAAATGCTGAGAAAACATTTTAAAATAAAGGGATATGAGAAAATATCTATCAGATAGATTAATTCAATAGACATATGAGCATATAAGATGTAGTTCAAAATCTTTGATGCAGAATGACCAAATACCAACATTCTACATCTTAGTTCTTTTTGCTTCTCTAAAGAATTCACTTAAGGCAATTAAATGAAATCATTCTGAGACATTTCTTGGGGAAATGTATGCTATTATATCCATATATTTCTACTGTACCAAAGTATCTTATGAGTCTTGCCCTTTATTGTATGTTCAAATGTGACAATTCAAAAATAATGCTGTATCCTTTCTCTGGTGAGTACTAAGCATTTCACTTACAGCCTTTTTCAGAATTGGTGTTCAAATATACATTTAACAATTTGCAATACTGAAAAACAAAGTATCTACATTTTTAGTAAGATACCATTTTGAAAATATTTTGCATTAACTTCATGGTTGTGAGGCCTATGTTTTAAGGAATTTAGATGAATGGTGCTTTCACCTCTACTGATAATTGTCTTCCCAATGAAGTCTCCAAATACATCTTTCTTCTTTTTCATTGATATAGTCTTTGTGCGTGTGAATATCAAAGTAACATTTTTAGTCCATGTTGACATTTTGATGGGACCAAGAAACAGAGGAGCTTTGTTGCTATTAACTTCTTCTCCTCTGAGATTTGGAACTCCATGTCTCACATTTGATGTTGCTGCTTTGATTTCAGACAAAATTATACCAAAGAGGCCTGAGAAATATAGCACAGCAATTCATCCTGGGTTTAATCCCAGGTGTTCAAGAAGTCCATTATGTTAATGAACTTAAGATGTCAAGATAAAGTACTTTTATCCTCAGGGTGGTATTTGACTTTTTTTTTTTAAAAAAAAATCAAATTACATCTGACATTTTCCTGTCACCAAGTATCTCTGGAATAAAAGTGATGAGGTTTTGAGAAGTCTAGATTTTTTTCCCTTAATTGAAAACTTTAATTTTCCCCAAACTATTTTCTTATTATTTGGACATCATTAAAGAAGCCTTAACTGATAAGTCTTTGATTTGGCTTGATGATTTGATGAGGTATTTAATCAGCTGGGTATTTTATTTTAATTGTGAATTTTATGGTGAATAAAATCAGTAATTTTAATTAAAATGTATATTTCTATTTTTAAAAAGAATATCACTCACAGATTATAGGAGGTGCCCTTTGTTTTCTCTAAAAGAAAATTTAGCAATATTTTTAGAACTCTCTTCTACCAGGAATGTATATTTTCTACAATAGTTAGGAATGCAAGACAATATGGACAAATCTGTTTTAATAATATTAAAAAAACCCACTAATATAAGCCTCCTTAAGCTTCCAAAAGTAGAAAATCCCTCAGAAGGACCAATATAAAACAAAGATTGGGAGAGATTTTTTAAAAAATTCAAGTTCCCAATCAGATAACAAATTTACTATGCCATACTTCCAAAGTTAGCATTTTGCAAAAAGGCTCATATCAGATGGTGTTTCAAACAAATGTGTTTTTTTGCTACTTTCTGATGCCTGAGAGTAGGTACAGCAGCTGCTGAAGATCTAGGTACACTGTTTTGATGTTTTACCAGTGTTGAAATTCCTACCAACATCCCTTGAAGGGCATGCATTCCAGATGTCAGGGAAGAAATATACCACCTGCCACTTTGTCCTCTACAATTCTTGGCTATTCATTGCTTTATGATAAAGATGATGCATTGTTGGCAGCTTATAACAGAGGTCCAGTGGGCACAAAACACAGCTGCAATCAGTTCTTAATTCAAAAGGATCTGAGATTATGTTTTTTATAGTGCTAGGACAACCCAGAGACTCTGGCAGCATTCTAGATGGGATTATAGAAATTAAAAGGAAGCTGCTTAGACATCGTGAGTGTCTGTTCCTTTTCATAATTCCCAATGGATAAATGCTATCTCTTTGTAGAAAGGGTATCTGAGATATCTGACATACATTGAATTCCTCTAAGGAAGCTTTCAATCATTTTTTTGAGCTTTTGACAGTAGTTACCACTCTTCTGGCAACACATTTGTCCTTTCTCTTAAAACTGTCTGTCACATTGCTGTTAGGACCAAGGAATAGAGTAGTAAGAGAGGAACCAGAGCACTTTTTCCTGATTCCTGATACCAGCAGAAGAGATAAATGAAACCTTCCCTGTATCTGCTAGTTGTTCCTGGGGATAGGGATAATGTTGCTCCTGCAAGTGATGAATGTTTGAACATAGACAATACAGGTTTTACAATGTAGCTGCTTCATGGAAGAATTAATCCTCAAATATTATTTTATTTATAACTTTCTAAGTCCTTTACCTGCTTCGTTGACATATGGTAGGCTTAACTCTGTGCACATGCTTTAGTGTTACACAATTCCATCGAATACAACTGTATATACAAATGTGGGCACAGAGATATACTCACAAAAATTATAGACATTAAAGAGATATATTTTTGTTAAAGACGTTAAAACTTCAAAGGTGTGTGAACTGCTTTTGTCAAAATTCTTGTCAGTTCCCTTTGAGTGAGCTTCTATGCCTCTAAATATAAATCACTTCTATGCTGATATATGTAAATGGATTGCTAAGCCTGTGAAATGGATATAGGTATTTATTGATTTTCTTATTCTATTCAAAAGGCTTCTAGCGTTCTAGGAAATAAGGTCAACCAACTTAGTTCTCAGACATGTTAATTTCCCAAAGATATAAATGGAAATAGCCCTCTACCAAAACATCCAGCAGGAAAATATTTTCTGTGTATACCTATAATACCTATATCTGTCATTTGTTACATTCAAATGATGTCAATGAATGTCCAAATATGACAGGAATTTATAGATTCCAAGTTTTTGCCAGTACATTTGCCAGTACATTTCATATATCTTCTAATAGGTGGGATGTAGATAGAAGTATGTTGACTTGCAAGTCTCTAAATTTACTTACATACCATATTGATTTATCCCAGCTCCACCAACAGATGGAGAGCAGTTAATAAAGCCAACTCCAAACAATAGTACAATCAAGCTACAGTACAAAATTAAAACATATGGAATAATACAGGTAAAATATAATGTAATTTTTATTAAATATTTTAAAAGGAAGATTAAAAATTAATCCACATTGGTGTGTGTATATGTAGGCATTTAGACACAAGCCATTTGAAAATGGGCAGATCCCAGCCTCCAATCACATGCTTGGTAAGGTATATAATAAGACTTGTGTTACAAAAAGAGGAAAAACAGTCCTTTTAAATGAGAATTAATAAAGGTTCATTTTAGCAGATTCCCTGATGGAAGTGAGGAAAAGGCAATCATAAGGACATAATCTTTAAGAATACTTAGTGAGAAAGTTTTCTGCCACAATGAGAAGGACATGAGACTGAAACTTTAGAGTTGCCTGCATGAAGAATGTTCTGACCAAGACTTCCTGAGACCGTATTTAATCACATGCTTAGTCCAAACAACTCTCTTTTTATTTTAACACTGGGAATTATGTTCATTCCAAGTCTGTAATGAGTCCAGTCTCTCAAGATAAGCACCCACCTTTATCTCCTTTGAATTGCTGCTAACAACTAAAGTGCTAAATTAACTGTAAAAAGCCAAATGGAGCACAAAGTCCACACAGAGCTTCAAGGTTTAATCCAAACAAACCGAACAAAGTTGCTTCCTGCAAATGTTCCTGTCCCTTTGTGCGTCCTTTATGTCTTCTGGGAGGGCCAATCACCTCCAAGCCTTACTCCCGAGTTGCCCCTTTTGTCTTAACTGTTCTTGCCTTCTGGCAGCTGTGCGCATGCACGCACTGGGAACAGGCTCCCCTTGTTCCTCTGCCTCATTGCTGTCAGATTCTGGAGGCTCTGGAGTCAGCACATAACTCCCAGATGGCCCTGGCCCCATCTCTGTATCAGATGCAGGACCCTCATCCGAGTCGTCCCCAGACTCCCGGACTGGCGCATGTTCCTCCCCACTGTCTGACTCTGCTGCCATCTCTGCAGGCTGCCAGCAGACCACAACAAAGAGATTTGTACGATGGAGACATGAATCTCTTGATTTAATTGACAACATGATGTGTTTCAGCAAAGTTTACACCATCCACATTACAACTACTTTGGATCAATGCTACAGAAGACTCTGCTCATCCTTCTCATCCAATGCTGGCTAAAGTGATTTCAGTTTGAATACCTTTAGTGACATGGCAGGATTCAAAGTGACATAGTGGCCCAGTCAGAAAGACCTTTGAAGCTCAAAGCTGGCAGCTTTGTCACAGATTGTGAGAATTCCTGAAATATTTGCCAAAACTATCCAGCCTGGAACACTTCAATCAACACAACAGGAGAAAGATTGTCTCAATCTTCTTTAATAGCATGAACTCGGGGAGGGGGGACTCTGGGTGGATCTCAGAGCAATGCAAACAATATGATTGATTTTTTTGTTTTGCAGACTTAGAAGCAAGAAGTTGCTTTGGAAAGCATCTTCAAGAAAATACTTCATTTGGACTCTCAAAAAACACTCATCTAAAAATATGTGCAATCCTATGACTGACTAGGGAAAAAATGTTTTTGTTTGGTAAGGCTGAAGAACCAGAGAGGTTAGTAGAGATGGATACATGGGACCAAAAGAGATTGCTGAAATGTCAATTGAAGAGTATCATTTTCTTGGTTTTTTTATTAACTAATTAATCTATATAGCTACATATTTTCCACGTGTGACTCTGAGTGTCTAATAATACATAAAAGATAAAGAAAAAATAACGTTGGTTTGATAAGAAACCATCAATGGTCATTGAGGGTAAACCCAACAAAACAATAAAAGGGAGTTCTGTATGGCCTATCTAACGTCTGGACCTCAGGCCAGTAGGATTGCGGCCTATCTTATCTCAGAGAGTCTGGGGTTGCAAAGAGCCATTATTAGTACTTGAGACAGATTAGACTGGCAAGCATTCTTTTACATACTTATCAGGAACCAAACCTGATCTATCTAATCTTCTGGGATAGGAAAAATATTTAGCTCATTTTCCAGCTGTTCATTTCTATATCTTCATCATCTCTCTATGGCTTAACTGCATCAAAATATTAAACACAGTTGTTGTTGCTGTTGTTATTGTTGTTGTTTTATATATAATTCCAGTGTGGTACAATAATTAGAAAATCAGACTGCAATTGGGAAGATCATGGTGCACCTTGAATGACTTTGCGCCAGTCAACACATCTTAGTGCTGCCTATCCCACACAGGTGTTCCCATAAGGATAAAAATAAAAGGAAAAATATCTTCCTGTTTATGCCATCTTGAGCTCCTTCATGGCAGTTTAAGAAGTAAATAATTAATAAAACAAATTTCAATCCCTCATTCCTGAAAGAAGCTGCAAAGAAAAAGGAAGAATATGCATCAGTACATAAAGAATAATTTGGTCACTAGAGCTGCTGTTTAGAATATCATTTTCTTTGGCTTCCTTGCATGAAATACATTATTTATTTTATAAGAATGAAATGTGGCTCTAACTAAAACTCATGCAAGCCTGTAAGCAATCCAAATTGTGCTCCTTACACAGCAGGACCACTTTTAATGGGTAGCTTATTCACAGAGTTCCATATGGGAACCATGAATAAAATAATGTATCTTCAGTCTAATTAATAAACAATAAATGATCTAGGGAATCATTTTGTTAAAGCACTGGAAAAAATCACTCTTGGAGAAAGCATCTGATAAAAAGGGGAGGGAATGTAATTCCCATTGAAGTTGGGCAAAAAAGCCATGGGGTTTCTGCTAAGTGTTGCTGAAGACAAAAGTTTTTATTTTGTGGCATTAACAGATGTTTGATAATCCAGGGATGTTCTCCCCATATCTCCAACAGTTTCCAGCTCTGCAACTTTCCTCCATTAAAGTCCTAAGCCACTTCTAAAATACCATCAGTTCAGTGTCTTGCCCAGAGGCTAAAAACAACAGCAATAGCAAGGAAGAATAATTATATGTGCGACTATACTGGCAAGGTGGAAGGCCATTATATTTTGAGTTTCATGACATATTTCGATTTCTCCTCATATTAAGAAAATTCTAGAAGTTTAGAACTCCTTCAGAGATAAACTGCTTACTTTTCACTTTTGACTGGTGGATAAAGGAAAAGCAGGGGAATCTTCACACAGCTATAAATTGTTTCAGGTTAGCACTGGTTTATCAGTAAAGTTCACAGAACCGTTGTTCCTATCTCAGAGTTATGCACCAATACCTAATTAAAGTCAGGTCCTGAAGTCTCATAAGCATGAAAGCAGGGCTATGAAGTTTACAGCCAGATATTAAAGATGCAAACCCTTTAGAATTCCCCCTTTAGCTTTTAGCCTCTACATAGACTTGAGCACTCACTACTGGGTATCAGGTCCTTTGGAGTATCTCCATAGCTTGAAAAGGAGCTCCCAGCAGCTGCAAAGAGAGCATCTTCCTTGGTTTGTTATGCTTTTATGTGTTTCTGTTTAACTTGTCTGCTGCAAAAAATAAAGCTTAAAATCTCCTTATCTACTGGTACTTACTTACCTATCTATTGTCTCTAGATTCTCAGACTTAATCGTCTGGCTTCTGGATACTGCCTGTCACTTAACAAAACAATGGCTCTCACCAATTTACACAGAAAAGTTCCAGGTGACATTCTCACTAGGAAAAGTCCATGACTCTTGATTTGAACCTGCAGTAATAATTCTTTGGGCATTTGGACATTTCCTTTCTGACTCAGCCATGGGTGGAGTCAGCTGCTTCATATTTTCACTCCAGCTGCCAATCTAACTTTGATTTGCTGCCCTTCCAGAAAGCTGCTTTTAATCAGTACAAATGGTAGTATTCAGCACTGAGAGCACGATCAGCTCATCTATTATTGACCCTTAATGACATAGAGTTATACTGCACTAATTAGATAGAAGAAGAGTTTTGAAAAGTTAGGGTGCTCTGACCTCCCTCCCCATCCTTTCTCTTAGACAAGTGCCTTCCAGAATAATATTACTGTGGAAACACAAAATTGTTAAGAAGCGTGGTCTATTCCTACTCCAAAATGACTTAAAAATTATGTGGGAGGTTTTTCAGGGGAAAAACATGGTCAGCATCATTTCAGACTCCATGAGGAAAAGATTTGTGATCACTATGGCCATTCTTTCTTTAAAATACCATTCAGATTAGAATACCACAACTGAACAAAATACATCTTTTTGCCAGATAGAGTTGTTTGCTTGTTTTTAATGCAACAAGTTTTAGAGCTGACGAAAGTATGAAAAATACTTAAAATTGTTGAATCGGGAAGATCTATTTAAACTATACTACATTGCCCTAGTAACTGCATGTCTCTCCATTGCCTCTCTTGGTCATGTTTATAAAGAACCTTCCTCCTACATTAAAATGATGAGGGATTGGAATTTCAGGTGCTAGATAAATTGAAATGGGTAGTGTTTCTAATCAAACTGAGTACTTCACCACATTATTTCAAATATTTTAAAATTATCATCATATCTCCCTGTAGATGTTGTAGCTTTATACCTGATAACATTTTCTATATCCTCTCTTTTCTTCCTATCCTCTTGTCAAGGTGCTCATCTTTTGGTCTAGAAAGTTGTCTCCTCTGTCCTTTGTTAAAAAAAAAAGGCTTTCTGAGGCATGAGAATCTCAATGGTTTAGCCCTTTATACCTGTCATCTTTTCTCAGAAATATGCAGCTATATTGATCAGTTTTCTTAGAGGTTAGTTCTTAGTCCTGGTTATGTTTGTTTCCCTTTTCTGAATCTGTTCCAATTTCTCTGAATCTTCTTAAAGTATAGTGCCCAAAATTGAACACAGTCTGACAGATTTGAGATGCAGCCCAACCAGAATAGTATAGAGTGGAATGGCTATATTTCCTAGTTTTAAAATGTATTTCTATTGATGCTGCCTAAAATTGTATTTCTCTTTGTAGCCACCTCACACTACTAACTTATAATCACTTCTCAATCAACTACAATTCTAAAATTTTATTCACAGTGCTCTTACTCGGCCAAGTATCTCACATTCTATATCTGCATATCTGATTTTCATTTCCAAAGTGAAGAAAATTGCACTTGCCTCTATTTTGAAACCTTTTCTCCAACTGTCAATCTTCCTGAATACATCAGACAAGAAACATGACCAAATGAGCTATTTCTATTTCATTGCAAGGCTACAATAATACAATCTTGTAATCTGAAACTACAGCTCTCATATTGCATCCTTTGCACATTGTACCCCTGAGAAGTTAGAGAGAGTCCTTTCCAAGCCTCATTCTTCTCTCATTATGCAGCTGTAGGCTATGGCCTTCCTTATTTGACCATATCCTAGGAAGTTTCTCTCTGTCCCATTTCTCAGGGTCTTTATCACATATCATTACATCCACTTGCTAAGACATTTTATTTTTATTCCTACCATTTAGGATGGTTTTATGTTTTATATTGGGATGCCTGCAACTGATCTGAAATGTTGCTGCCCAATTTGATGACAGATTTTCCCATTGTGTACGTGAAGATCCCTAACTTGAAGTAGCTATGCTGGTTACCAGCAGGTTTCCTGATGCATTTCAAAATGAGATTATTAACTTATAAAGCCCGGTAAAGTTCAAGTTCTTAGTCTTTATTGGACTGCCTTCTTCAAGTAAAATCTTCCTATTTTGTGCACATTGTGAGTGGAGGACTATTATTAAATTCCTAGACCAGGGGTCTCCAACCTGGGTCACTTTAAGACTTGTGGATTTCAACTCCCAGAATTCCTCAGCCAGCAAAGCTGGTTGAGGAATTCTGGGAGTTGAAGTCCAAAATCTTAGTGGCCAAGGTTGGAGATCCCTGTCCTAGACTGTTTGAGTGAACAGCAGTATGAGGTAACCTTTTTCCATAACTACACCAATCTTATGGAATTCTCCAGTGAGAACGACACACTCCTTAATTTCAGAAACAAGGGAGCAAGGGATTTCTGAAGAAAGTTGGAAGGAAGAGGATCAGTTGTTTCCCAAAGGGAGGGTTAGTCCATGTCTGTGTCTATTAGGCAGCCACTTGGTCTTATATTTTATAGCAGTCTTATTGTTGGAAATTATGTTGTGTTATTGTTGTGAACTACCAAGAATCTGGCAAATAGGTACAAATGATGTTGTTAAATAAAGAAATAGTTTTCAAGATGCATACAGATTAATATCTTTAAAATCTGCTCTAGCATCTTCCCAGGATTTATTGGAGAGAGACTGTCTGAGCCAGAAGGAGGAGTCAAGAGGGGATTTAGCCTGGAATTCATATGTGGGCATAAGAGGGCAAAGTCTGCCACCCTTGAATGCGATTGAACCTTATCTGGTCTAACCCAGGTGCAAACCACCACTTTGTGAAGATTAATGTCAGGTCCAAACTATCCACATGCTAAGAGTACAGTTATCTATTTTATTATTCAAGCCTAAAACATAGATATCTTCTCAAACTAGTTGTACCTTCCTGGCTGCTTTCTATGACAGATCCATGTAGAGCATAATGCAATGGTGATGATGAGAATGTGAATCACTGTTGCAAGGACTTCCTTGTCCAAATAGAGCTGCAATAAAAGCTCCAGGAAGAACAAAAACTGTTATTGGCATTCACTTGCTCCTCCACCATAGAATGAGTTCAAGTGAATACCAAATCAGAGACCTCCACTTTCAAGTGGTAGTGTCATGCCATTGATACAACATTGGACCTGAAGGGCACCTCAAAAAAGTTCTGACTTGTTTGAGTTGAATTGGTTTTATCTCATCCAGGCCCTAAAGATCTCTAAACAGTGGCTGAAGACTTTGCAGCTCAGGATAATAATATACATTTGAGCTTCATCAGAATATAGTAGCATTGGATTCCAAACTTCCCCCTTCACATAAATCTTGAAAAGCAGAGATGAGAAGACCAAAAATCTATAGTACAGTACTCTAAAAAGAGATAGTCACTTAGACCTATCTTCCTTCAGAAACATTGACAGGAACCATTCACTAAGGATAGAACAGTGGAATATTGTAGAACTGTACTTTTAATCTACATACCCTTTACTGGCAGTCCAAAAAGATAGAATGACTGATTGTACCAATGTCTACCAAGTGGTTCATAAGGACCAAAGGAATGCATTTCCTCAATCAGGTCTCCAGAAAGTTAATTTGTAGTAGCAATTAATGTTTCTGCCCTAGCCTTATTGGAAAAAATTAGATAACCCACTTGCAGTTCGGTATTCCATTACTAACATGTTTTCCCTAAAATAAGATTATCCAGAAAATAAGCCCTAGCATGTTTTCTGTGTGTGTGCCCAATATAAGCTCTACCCTCCCCAAATAAGCCCTACTTAAGCACCTGTGCAGCCAGCTGCCCATGCATTCTGTCTTGTTGTTTGTGTTACCACTGACACAAGGTGAGGTGAGGGGGGATGGAGCTGCCCCATGGGAACACCAGCTTACCTTAGGGCCTCCGCAGCCAGGCCATTTGTGCCCAGACAGCTGTCTCATAGCAACAACACCAGCAGCCATGTGCAGCAGGAGCCCACTTGGCCACAGGTCCACTTCTTCCAGTATTGGTGCAGCACAGGAGCAGGAAGCATAGTGATGTGCCAGTGCCACAGTCATGAGGTGAGGTGGGGGTGGAGCTTCCCCATGCACCCTGCACTGGCTTATCTCAGAGCCCCCACAGCAAGGCCATCCATGCCCCAACAACTGTCTTACTTCATGGTGGTGGCTCTGAGAATCCCATCCAGCAAGACCCCGCATGGCCACTGGCCCATTTCTTTTGCTTGCTCATAGCTGCAAAGGAGCAGGAGGCCAAGAGATATGCTGGTTCCATGGCCATGAGGTGAGGCAGGTGTTGGGGCATAAATGGTCTGGCTGCAGGAGCCTTAAGGTAACTGCATGGGGCAGCTCCATATCCCACTTCACAGCAGTGGCACCCAAAATAATTAAGACTTCCCCTGCAAATAAGCCCTGGTGCTTATTTCAGAGCCCAAAAGAAAATAACATCTGGTCTTATTTTCTGGGAAACACAGTATATACCATCCACCATCTCCGAAACATTCTTCAGAAAAAGAGAGTAGAGATAAAGTGATAGTTGTGAAATATAGATGGATCCAGGAAGAGTCTCTTAAGGAGGGAGCCTATCACAATCTCTAAATGGGAGCAGTGATGGCCTGGATCAATTCTTTCATGCTCTTCCAGGCCTTTGAAGAAGCCAGGAAGGACATTCATAAGCTTGATCATGATAACCCACAGAATATTATACCTGTCATCATGGTAGAAGAAAATCCAATTAACATAGCACAGTATTATTAATAGTATTAATGGACTACTAATCCAGTTACTACTTGATCTCCATTGATGAACAGCCATGACTCTGGTGAATCTGAGAAAACTATTATGTGCACTAGCCATAGCAGCAAAGCATAAAATTTAACTATGGTCTACTCAATTGGTCACCTTAAAAAGAATGCCAGGTTGTCAGTGCAATAAGGGAGATGTAATGATTTTTTAAGTCCCTTCAGGTCATGCGTCAACTGAAACTTGAACTAATACCCCTTGTCAAAGTTCTGACTGACGAACCCAACCAAGCAAGCTCTGTTGAGATGATCCAATCTCTTAATGCAAAACTTCATTGAATACATCATTTCAGCACAGAATGAAAGCAAAACCAGGTCCACCTAATTCCAGGGCAATTCAATATAATCAAAGCATAGAATCTTCCCTCCTCCCATTAATTCAGGTCACATTGTCCAATTAGGTGTCCTGGTGGTATTATGATAAAATCTCTATGCCTCTGGCAACCACCTGCTGAAACGTCCTTGGTTCACACAGGACAGTTTCTTGTTATTGTCTGGAACAATCTCTCCCCTCTCCCCTTGGGTTTGTTGGCAAACTATGAAGCTGTAAAAGTGAAAGCAGCCTGAATACACTTCAAAGCTTGATAGCCCTTCTTGGTCAGAATTGCTTTTTGTTTTCTCAGTGGGCATTCCAGGCATCACTTTTGCTGTTTCATCTCCTGGACTTCCTCAACCAGGAAACTATCTAGGATCAGCAATGATAGAGATGTTTCTCAGAGCAATAACATCAACCACTTCTAATAGCTAATGAATGAATGGAATTGTCCACAAAATTGTTGGGAAGACACCCCCCCCCCAAAAAAAAAACCCTGTCAGCAATCATCGGGATCCATGAGGTCCTTGAGATATACCACTTTATGTAGCTATTTAAAATATTTATATAGCTTTTTATATTCATAAAACCTCTGAGTGGCTTACAAGTAAAGCATAAAATCAATATGAACACTTTTGGACATCTTCCCACACCACTAAGACAACACATCCCTGATACCAGAGGAGGTTCAGCAGGTTCTGACCAGTTCTGGAGAACCGGTAGTGAAAATTTTGAGTAGTTCAGAGAATCGGCAAATATCACCTCTGACTGGAGAGATTACAGTAACCTTCCCCTGCCATGCCCACCAAGCTATGCCCACAGAACTGGTAGTAAAATTTTTTGAATCCCACCACTGCTTGACACCCAATAGACAACCATGATTTAAGCCAACACATTATCATAATTCTTGTGGGAAAAGCCAGATCTTCAAGGTTTTTCAGATAGGAATGTAGGAGCCTGCTAAACCTCGGAGGAAAAGTTGTTCCAAAGGGCAGAATGTTCCAAATGTAAGTTGATCATCTCTGGGCCAGGAAGTCACCTGACTAGAGTGAAAGTCTGAAGAAAGAAAGAAGTGATACAGCCCCTACATAGCCATATCACTCTACTAATGTGTGCTTGGGATAAAACTGAGTTTTGGTTGCACTTGTGTCCTGCTAGGGAAAAATCTACCTATATTGACTGATACTTTTCTTACTATTAGTAACTACATGGCATGAGTAAAACAAAGGCATAGGAGCCTAGCCTTAGCTTGTCTCTTTATTGAAAAGCATTATGTGAAAAAGCCTTGATTATTTTTTTCTGAAATTTAAAGAAAAACAAAGGCTTTGATCTTGTGATAAGATTGATTTTTTAAAAAATAAACCAATAACTGCATTTTCAAAGCAGTTTACAAATTCAAACCATTCAAAGGGAAGGTTAAAATCATTGATCAAAGCATATTCAACATATGCAAATTAAGATAAGCAATAAAAAGAGATAACAATTTAAAAAAGCAATAAAAATTAAGCATATTACAGCAGGAGTAACAAATCGTTAAAAGATCAGGGAGAAATAAAAGGGTCTTTATCTGACACAGAAAAGACAATAAAAATAAGCACTAGATATACAATATCTCAGTGGTGATAATATTTCTTCTACGTCAAGGAGATCACATTGAAAAAGTCTCTTCCTGGGAAAATATGTACTTGGCCCATTTTATCAGGGCTAGAACACATAGCTGGCCCTCTGAAGAGGATTTTAGTATACAGGTAGAAGAACCTAGGAAGGGCCATTCCTTCAGATATTCCTGATATCTCATCTCTTGTCTGGACCAGGCTACCCTTATACCTTCACCGAAAGGAAACTGCTTTTCTTGGTTTATTAAAAAAAACTCCCCCAAAGAATCACATATTGTGATTTTGTGAATGAAGGCATTCTATTCTCATGAAGTGGAATTGAGATAAACAATTTACTCCTTACGTCTAAGTGTGGTAAAGTGCATGTGTCTTCCTAAATCCTGGGCTTGGGATGAGCCCTACCCTACACAATATATAAGCTGTTCATAGCACTATTCTCTTCTCATAGCATTTTAAAACTTGATGTTGATGTTTTTTCCTTGGATCCGTTGGAGCCACCCTCCTAAGTGATAGCCCCAAGTGCTCCTACCGCCACTGGGATACCTTTGGTCTTTCCACACCCTCTCTAGTTCCTCCTTCAAGCTCTAGTACTTCTCCAACTTTTCTTCTTGCTGCTGCTGTCAGTTGGCACTGCTACATCTATCATCACCAGTGCCATCATCTGGAGATTGTGAGGTCACAATCTCACTCACTCAATCACTCACTCACTCATTCACTGTCAGAAACTATGAGATAATGTTATCTAAGCTGTTGCAAGCGCATATAAAAGTAAGTATCTATACACTGACAATAACTACAAGTAAATGAAGATAATGGAAGAACCAGATATTAATGGGAGGAGTTACAACATTTTAAATGAATTGAATACATGGAAAAAAGTAATTCTGTTAGATGACATAAATGGAAGGGTGAGAATGAGATGATTGAAAAGACATTTGGGATATTCACAAACCCAAGAATGAATGGGAATTGTGGTTTTTGGTGAGTAGTTGGCTTATATACTCCCTATCCCCTGCCCCCACCCCAAATACAATGCCATGAAATGTTGAAAAATGGCAAGGCTGGAGGTTTCCCTAGTACCGTGATGGCGAACCTATGGCACGTGTGCCAGAAGTGGCATGCAGTGCAATTTCTGCTGGCACTTGAGCTGTCACCCAGAACAGATCCACTGTGCATTCGCATGCTGATTGTCAGGTATCTGCCATGAATGTGGGGGGGGGCACGTGCAGGAGGTGCATGAGCATGTGCAGAGGCATGCAGTGTGCACGGGGGGTCATGCATGCATTCACAGAGGTGCGTGGTGCAAACAGGGATGTCACGCGTGCATGCACAGGGGTGGGGTGGGTTGCGCATGCATTGCATTATGGGTACAGGCATGCGCATGCATGTGCATGCACTTTCGGCACGCAATCACAAAAAGGTTAGCCATCATTGTCCTAGTACAACTAGAGGAATGCTAAAGGTTTGCTTAGAGTGTTGCTTTGCAACTTGCTTGATGTTTGGGTGTAGCTTGCTTCTGTGCCTAATAACTGGAAGAATGCTGTTATCATTTTCAAACACAGTTTATGCAGAAACTACAGAGGAATTAAATCAGATGTGTCGGGGAAATCTGACAACTCATGGAAAGCTTGTAAGAATGAATAAAATGTGGAAAGTAGATTATGGCTTTAGATCAGGAAGGCAGTGTGCACACTAGGTACACACTAGGTCATTAAGTATGAATGTGAGAAGGATTTCTTGTATATTTAAGGAAAGTATACGAGGAATATATTGAATTGCTTCATGCAAATATGAAATTCCAAGTTCCTACATGCAATAACAGCAATGTACAACGCAAACAATAATTGCATAAAAATAAATGGAATGCTTAGCAAGTGGTTCAATAGTGAACAAGGACTAGGGCATGAATGCAGGACATTCCCTTCTTTGTTTAATGTAATTACGTATAAAGAATATGTAATGGCCTTGTCAGAGCCTGGGAAAGAGCACAGTGATTTACTAGTTCAGAACATCTGCATATTCTTCCTTTAAAAAAAAAAAGGTGAGTAGCCATCTTTTCAGTCCGTCACTGGGTGGTTAGCAAGCAGATCAAGAAATCACAAATGTAGAGATAAAGTGAATTTTAAAATAAACGTATCCACTTGCCAACATTTCTTTATCCTAATTCCCTTTTCCCTTGAGATGACTCTGGTTGAAGATGACTGTGAGAATGTTGCTTCTTGATTGTAAGTAGTTATTAAAGATTTGACAGAATGTTCATGCTGACATGAGAGGTGTTGGTTGGTTAGAGTTATCTATATAAGTGCACTCTTGTTGCTAGTTCATGCAATGTTATTGGATGAACATTCAAATGATATGCAGAGAATATTAGATAATTCTATGATAGAATGAGGATCATGGATCTGAAAACAATATACCAAGATAATTGTTTTCATTTGAAAAATGGAATAAATTATTGCATGCTATATATATAAATGGAAAAGAGCAAGTATGTGACTTTGTATATTTTAATAGAAGGGTTTCTAAAGAAATGAAATGTATGGACGAGATTGAAGACATTTTAATTGCTAGTAGAAATATACTGGGTAGTATGTTATCTGTTCTGAGGAATAAAAGCTTGTAGAAAGAAATAGAAGTTGCAATCTGTAGGAGCATATTTCTGCCTTCTTTGTTATATGGATGCAGGAATAGGGTAGGTCAAGAGAAATGCATGTGTGTGTGATAAAAAAAAGTTTATATCAATAAAGGGAATACTTTTAAAGAGAATATTCTCTCTCTCCCTCCCTCCCTCCCTCTCTTCATCATTTCTATTGGATTAATCCAGGGCAACTTTTTAATTGATCAAAAAGCTTTTAGTCTACCTGGATAATTGATTCGTTACATCCTTATAAAATCTTGTGCTGCTGCAAGATTTTTCTTGGTAATCAATTATAAAGTGCACATTTCTTATTTATTGATGGGACTGTACTCATCTTCTTTTAAATTACAGATTTTTATGTTTGTTGTTCCTTTCCACCATTAACAGATAATATTTTGTCACTGGGGAAAATATTATCTCTTCCTGATTCTCAATAAATGCTTCTAATTTAGAGGGAATAGTATATAACATTTGATTGCATTGGTTCTGCTTTACAGTCCTATTGTATCTTATTCTTGTTTGTAACTGAGATCATAATGGTTATGTTTTGTTATGTTATGCTATGCTATGCTATGCTATGCTATGCTATGCTATGCTATGCTATGCTATGCTATGCTATCTTATCTTGTCTTATCTTATCTTCAGGATTTTTCTCTTTTCTGTTCATATGTTTCTGGATATCTGAAGATTCTTCAAAATATCCAGGAAGCTCTGTCTCACTTGATTGGCTGTCAGGTAAGATCACATTGGCATTATTATAGAGGATTATGGTTATACATTCTATTAGAATGGAGTACCCAAATTCTGATGATTAAAAATAATATTTTTAGCTGTATCTTACATGTCTTAATGATTCACTGGTGACTTTTCTAGGAGAACTCACATTTGAGTTTTTTAGTTATTAATTATAATCAAGATCTTAAACTTCTAATTTTTAAGAAAATTGGTGAAGGGTCTCCTCGTCCCAAATTCTAGACCAGTTAGACAGCATTATATTACTTTGGGCTCTATGAGCTATTGCTGTGTCAAAGTTTTAAAGACAATTCCATGTAAATTTAATGCAGGGCTACTGGCATGAATCTGTCTAGACTTAGGAAGCATTAAAGTAATATTTTGAGCATTTTTGAGTGCTTTAATTTAAAAATGAGAATCTAAGGTAACTAAATTATTATTTCATGGTGATTCTTACAGAGAGGTAAAAAAGTTGATAGCAACTCAAATAAAGTGGCAAAATTCTAAAGTAGCTTCCTATTAATGACAGATATTCAATCATGGAACGGATTGCACTTGTCTTCTCATTTATTTTTAACCAGAAGCTGGATAGCCTTCTACTCAAAATGCTGTGGATCAATCAGGGAGTATACATTAAAAAAAGACATGGGCTTGACTCCATAACATAGGAGTGAATCTTGACATCTACATTATTAGACCATGAGTGAGCATTGATAAAGATGTAAACCCAAACACTTGCTCAATATTTTGGTCTACATCTGTCAGAGTTCTATGCTATTTGCTGCTATAACTGGGACTGGTGAAATTGGGAGTCCAAAGCATCTGGAAATCACCATGTTATCTATCCTGACATTACATAATAAATAATGCTGAGAGTGGTCATAAGTTCATTATGAACTCTGGTGTGAATACAGATTTGGTCTTGAGTTCCAGAGGAAGCATGCCTTCTCTTATTTATTTATTTATTTTATTTTTATTCATATTTATATCCCGCCCTTCTCCGGAGACTCAAGGCGGCTTACAATTTTTGGGATACAGCCCAATGATTATGATTACTTCCTTTCAAGTACTATAATATTTCAGTGCCTCTATTGGTGATTGAGGATAATGCCTCATTGTTTGCTGCACTCAAGTTGGAATTTTCCCAATTGCCGCCCTTGCTGATTTTCTAAAAATATTTGAGTGTTCCCCAATGAAAAGAGGCCCTTGAATTAAATGGAATCCTTATTTGAATCAAGATGATGATTGATGCTTTGATTAATTTCTGAACTAAAAATAAATAGTTCCTGTGCTTATAGTATCCAGTAATACTGGGTATGGAATTCATTTCAGTAAAGCCTTTTTAGGAAGATTAAGCCCTTATTGATAATATTTGTGGAGTGAAAAGTACAAATAAGCCAAAAGCTTCTGCAAACTCTGTGTGTACATAGCTCTGAACAAAAAAAAAAACCAAGGGAGGGGGTAGATATTGAACACCAAAACAACTTCTAAGGAACAGTTTCTGAAAAATGATTAAATCATTTAGAACTGCAAAACTCCAGGGAGCAATTAGGAAGAAGAGAATTTTCAGCATATCCAGTATGCCAAAACAGAGACTCGTTGGAACATATTTGTTTTAGATTTATATCCTGCCATTCCTCTAGGAATTCAAGACAGCGTTCCATCTTCTAATTTTATACTTATACTGACCAACCCAAAGTGGACTTGAACCTGATCTCCTGAGTCCTAGTCTAAACACCCTAAATGCTATACCACACTGATTGTCACATGAGTGATAGTGCTCTTTGTCTTCAGAAAAAATGATGAGTCTCAGTCAACCATGAGCAATGTTGACTGGCTCCAAGATATCTAGGGAATACCAATTCACACATTACCTACTGAAAAATGACCACCTTCCATTTCTAGATATATTACAGCAAGGAATTATGCCCAGTTCTATTCTCTTTCTATACAATGTATGCATTTCCTCTATGCCAGTGTTTCTCAACCATGGCAACTTATAAAAAAGGGAAGAAAAATAAGTATAATAGTTTAAAAATAGGAGCATGGATAATAAAATAAATCCATAGATATATTATAATAAATCCCTATCCTTCTGGGAGTTGAAGTCCACACATCTGAAAGTTGCCCAGGTTGAGAAACACTGATGTAGGCATATTGTTAAAAAAATACCCTCTCAGTTCTGAGTGGAAACATTAGCTTATCCAATATATAAAATAATAAAATGTATTAACTTCATCAATAGAAACTTTATAATTAGCTCCTCAAAGTTAGGATTTATGTAATCTCTTACAATAAGTCCTTCTGTGACAATTATTAATTAAGGTGTTTCTATATATAAAAAATGGTATTCTCTGCCTTGAACCACTGCATGCCCTTTTGTACTGTTCTAAGGCTATGTGCTTCCTCTTTTTGAATTCCAATCAATTTCAATTCCATTGTACCAGACAATATGGTTTACTAATGATTAGTCAATTAACCTCAAAGCTGCAAAGTAAAAGGTGAATGACCAAGTAATGTAATAGCGTAATTGCATTCTGAACCTGTAGAGTGGAAGTTGCATTCAAATGAGTGACATCAAAGTAAAATGAAAGCTACATAGAAACTAACACAAGAAATGTAACATGGTTCCTCCCATTTTTCCCAGTAATTCTCCCAGTTGCTTTCAACATTAAGCAAAGGATATGGGATAGGAGAGAGAAAGTGCAAGTTGATTTAGCTTTTTTCCCATTTTTGTGCAATCTCCAAAACTAAAATTGAAAATCTCTTCTGGTACAAGAGCCAGGGTCCCGAATCTACAAGGTATTGCACACATGAAATAGAAACAGAGTTTAGAGTTCTGAAATCTTTTCACAAATGAAGCACCAAACAAAAACCACCTTGAATTCTAAGGTAATAAAAGGATGGTTTAGATTGGAAGTAATGATACCTGATACATTCAATATCCTTCCTTGGATGTTTCATATTCAACAGATTTATTTATTTATTTATTTATTTATTTATTCGACTTATATGCCGCCCCCTCTTCAAAAAGGACTTGGGGCGGCTTACAACTAAAATACAACAATAAATAAATTAATTAAAAGAATATTAAACAAGTTAAGCCGAAATTAAAATTTAAAACCCCTAGTTAAAATAACACCAACCCGAGAGAATCAGCAGCCGGATTGTAAAGAGCCAGGTCTTCAAGTCGTGGTGGAAGGTGCGAAGATCGGGGCCAACGAGCTCCAGCGAAGAAGATTCCACAGAGTGGGAGCCACAGAGTAGGCCCTCCCGGTCGCCGCCAAGCAACATTGTGTCGCAGAGCGGCACCCGAGGAGACCCGCCTGTGCCGTACAGGGCGGTTAGTATTTGATGTTGGGAGGAGCTGTTCTCGTAAATAACCTGGACCCATGCCATGCTGGACTTTGAATGTTAATACCAAAACCTTGAATCTCACCCGGAGGGCAACCGGAAGCCAATGCAGGCCGCGCAGGAGGGGTGTAATATGGGAGTATTGGGAAGCTCCCATCACTACCCGTGCGGCCGCATTCTGCACCAGTTGAAGCCTCCGAGTGGTATGCAAGGGCAGTCCTAAGTAGAGAGCGTTACAGTAGTCGAGGCGGGAAATAACGAGGGCCTGAGTGACTGATGTACTAATATCTGCGCTACAACAGGCATAATCTCAATTGGAATAGATTTGATGGTACATGATTCTGACCATTGTATCAATGGGATTGGATTTACAATCCTTGGAGACTGGCATAATCTTGTTAATTTTTGATCATTTTTTCCTTGTGGGTTCAACTCCACTAACCTTTAGAAAATATTTTAGATCAATTACTGTATGTTCATATCTCTCTCCCTCTCCCTCCCTCTTGCTCTCCATATGCATACATGCATACAGGTGAAACTCAAAAAATTAGAATATTGTGCAAAAGTTCATTTATTTCCGTAATGCAACTTAAAAGGTGAAACTAATATATGAGATTGACTGATTACATGCAAAGCAAGATAGTTCAAGCCGTGATTTGCCATAACTGTGATGAATATGGCTTACAGCTCATGAAAACCCCAAATCCACAATCTCAGAAAATTAGAATATTGTGAAAAGGAGCAATATTCTAGGCTCAAAGTGTCCCACTCTAATCAGCTAATTAAGCCATAACACCTGCAAAGGGTTTCTGAGCCTTTAAATGGTCTCTCAGTCTGGTTCAGTAGGAATCACAATCATGGGAAAGACTGCTGACCTGACAGTTGTTCAGAAAACCATCATTGATACCCTCCATAAGGAGGGAAAGCCTCAAAAGGTAATTGCAAAAGAAGTTGGATGTTCCCAAAGTGCTGTATCAAAGCATATTAATAGAAAGTTATGTGGAAGGGGAAAGTGTGGGAAAAAAGGTGCACAAGCAGCAGGAATGACCGCAGCCTGGAGAGGATTGTCAGGAAAAGGCCAATCAAAAGTGTTGGGGACTTTCACAAGGAGTGGACTGAGGCTGGAGTCAGTGCATCAAGAGGCACCACACACAGATGGATCCTGGACATGGGCTTCAAATGTCGTATTCCTCTTGTCAAGCCGCTCCTGAACAACAAACAACATCAGAAGCGTCTTAACTGGGCTAAAGAAAAACAGACCTGATCTGTTGCTCAGTGGTCCAAAGTGCTCTTTTCTTATGAGAGCAACTTTTGCATCTCATTTGGAAACCAAGGACCCAGAGTCTGGAGGAAGAATGGAGAGGCAAACACTGCAAGATGCTTGGAGTCCAGTGTGAAGTTTCTACAGTCTGTGTTGATTTGATCATCTGCTGGTGTTGGTCAACTGTGCTTCATTAAGTCCAGGGTCAATGCAGCTGTCTACCAGGAGATTTTGGAGCACTTCATGCTTCCTTCCAGAGCGAGCTTTATGGGGATGCTGACTTCATTTGGCACCTGCCCACACTGCCAAAAGCACCAAAACCTAGTTGAATGACTGTGGGATTACTGTGCTTGATTGGCCAGCAAACTTGCCTGACCTGAACCCCATAGAGAATCTATGGGGCATTGCCAAGAGAAAGATGAGAGACACGAGACCAAACAATGCAGAAGAGCTGAAGGCCGCTATTGAAGCATCCTGGTCTTCCATAACACCTCAGCAGTGCCACAGGCTGATAGCTTCCATGGCACGCCGCATTGAGTCAGTAATTGCTGCAAAAAGGGCCCAAACCAAGTACTGAGTACATATGCATGCTTATACTTTTCAGAGGTCTGATATTGTTCTATGTACAATCCTTGTTTTATTGATTGCCTGTAATATTCTAATTTTCTGAGATTGTGGATTTGGGGTTTTCATGAGCTGTAAGCCATAATCATCACAATTATGACAAATCACAGCTTGAACTATCTTGCTTTGCATGTAATGAGTCTATCTCATTTATTAGTTTCACCTTTTACGTTGCATTACTGAAATAAATGAACTTTTGCACGATATTCTAATTTTTCGAGTATCACCTGTATATTAATGTACTTTTTTTTTAGTTTTCTACCTCTCCATTTTTTACTCTTTTATCTTACTTTTTCATAATTGCTGGTTTGCAGTGTTGACTTTATTTAATTTCACACATTAAAAATGGAGCAAAAATATAAACATTTGTGCATTATGTAGGATAAGAGAGAGAGAGAGAATCCAGACAGTATTTTAGCAATTTACAGACCTTATTCAAGAAATGTTATGGGTGATACACTAGGGGTATAAACCTCCCACATTTTTTACTGCCTCACCCAAAGGCACGTAAAAGAAGTTTTAAAAAGAGAATTAGATACCCACAATAAAAATAATAAAATATATTCCTGGTGATATCCAGCCAGTAAGCATCTGCATATAGCTTTCATTCTATAATTTTCTATAATTCCTGTCAGAAAATAGATCTTTCTGTTGTTCCTATGCAGTTTACAATCTGCCTGGATTTGGGGTAAGATCAAATCCACCAATGACAGGGTGACACCACATACCCTGTACTGGCATCACAAGCCACGCCCCTTTAGTATAAAAGGGGCAGCCCAACTGGCATTTTACCTCAGGGAGGTCAGAGGCCTAAACAAAGGTCAGAGGCCTAAAGAGAGGTCAGAGGCCTAAACAAAGGTCAGAGGCCTAAACAGAGGTCTACAATTCTCTGTGGGGAGAGACAGAGATCTAAATTCAGGAAGAGGAAGAGGAAGAGGAAGAAGAAGAAGAAGAAGAAGAAGAAGAAGAAGAAGAAGAAGAAGAAGAAGAAGAAGAGGAGGAAGAAGAAAGAGATCTCACCCCAGAGAGAGAGAGAGGCCTCAGGAGAGAGGGAAAGGTCAAAAGCGAGGTCTGCAGTTCCTCAAGAGGTCTGTGTTTCTTAGAGAGTTGTAGAAACTAAAAGGACCTGAGGAGAAGAAAACCAAGAAAGAAGAAAGGACACTGGTAATATTCTTTCTGTGTGTTTATTTCTGTCAAGCTGCTTGTTATAATAAATATTGGTTTGAAAAACAGACTGGGCTCCGCATTTTTATACAATTTAAATATATAGACAGAGTTTAAAAGATCCTCAAACATTAATCAGTGATAGGTCTGATTAATAAAAATATTAACAATTCCATTCCTTGTTTACAAGCATATCTGAGTTAACTGATGAAATGCTGATGCTCTCTGGTTGCTTGTTTATCGATATTTCATTAGCTGACATAAGATTAACATTGCTAGTGGGTGTGGGGATTTGTTCCCTGTTTATATAGTAACTTGCTCTGCCATTATTGGTGGGTGTATTGTCTGATCCTTGATAGTTGTTTGATTAGGGTATTATTTCCTACTTGATTATTTGTCTGATGTTAATTCTTATTTGGATGTTGGTTGCTTAAAGGGATATGTTCTGGTCTTTTCATTCCCTTCTTATCTTTTTGTTGTTTCTTTTCAATGGTGTGTAAATATGTGTCTATTGACAGCTGATTTGTCTGAATGCCAATTATTCTAGGAATTATCTAGCAGTTTTAGATTTAGCTTGGTCTAAGATGCTCACAGTTGCCATTGAAACTAAAGTTGATTCTGCCTGTGTGTTGTGAGATTAAGCAGTTTTTATCATGTCTTCTAACTGCTAGTTGTGTTTATGGAAGCACTCTGCTAGTCTTCAGTCTTTCTGTATTACATGGTGGCTGTTATTGTCCTTCCACTGTATTCTGTACATGACTCCTGTTTTTTCTTCTGGTATTACTGGGTCTTTTGGTTTACTTAAGATGTTTGGAGGGGTTTAGTAAGTTTTTATGCAGTTTTATCATTTTCATAACTTGTATTGATCGCAGTGGATTGAGTGGTCAGGCCCTTTCTGATAAAATTCTATAGTCTCTTGTGTTGGAAGATATTGTTAGTACATTTGTTCATTAAAATGAAAGTAAATTGTTTAATGAACAAATGTACTGTTGATGAGATTTGTGATTCTGGATATTTCAATGTTAGTGTATTTGGCTAAGTTAGGAGTATTGTTCAATACTGCTGCCATGGATTATTTTGCCAGTTCTGGATTGATGGATGTGAATAGTGCTCTAACAATGAATGAAACTATAATATCATCTTCTTATATTTTTTATAGGTATTTAATTTTCTTGAGTATTGTAGTGGGGAGTTGATAGAATATTTGCTCCCCTATATGAAATGCCTAAGGGGTTTTCTTTTACAAAATATCCTTTGGCTATATTACATGCTGGGATACTGGTAACAATACAGTTGGATGAAGAGGATCTCAGATTTGTTATTTTGGGGCATCCATGGAAGTGTATGATGATGAGTCCATTGATTTTCATTCATGATTGTTCTTTTTTTTGTGATTTGACTTTACTTAGTTCAGTCATCAGGAATTCTTTTGATCAGATGTCTAGATTCTTGGGAAATAGATATATTTGTCCTCTAGTAATTCTTTGGCTGTTTCTTTGGATTGTATTCTATCCATGATAGTTGTGGTTTGATCTTTGTTTGCTGGGTAAGTGATGATGCTTTGGTCTTTCTTTAAGTTGTTGAGGGCTTCTGCCTCTGCTTCAAATTTGTTCTGACTCTGTGTTCTTTTGGTCTGTGTCATGACTGAATGCATTACAATTTTGGGGGTCCTATAATTTTAAATGCTGCTTTTAAAATTTTAAAGATTTCTAACATTATTATTATCTGTGTTATACTTGAGGCCTCCTGAGAGATATTGTATTCTGCAGTTGATAGTTGGTAGCTGGACATGTTGATTACCTGTTTGGGTTCTCTTTGCTTATGTGGTTAACTTAAGCACTTTAGTTTGGAATTTTCATGTCTTGCTGGTTGTCAATATTTTTGTATATTCTGGGCTCATGTTTTGTTCCAGTTGTTCTTTGAGGTTGTCTATGGTATGCTGGTATTTGTTTAGTCTAAGGTGAACATCCATGATTATTAATCATATCATTTTTGGACACTTTGTTGAGCTATTTTCCATCCAGTTATGCAGTTTACTGAACGTTTGTATCTGAAGCTGGTGAGTTAACCTACTTTGAAAGATGTTCCACTGTGAAACTGCACACAGTTTCTTAGGTTCTCTTTTTATCATCTATTATTTATTGCCATTTCTTAATATTTTATTAGGATGGAAACATCCCAGCTATATTTGCCTGGAAAAAGAAAAACAGTGGTTAAATATTTCTCAGTAAGACGTTTTATGTATTGTTCTACTTTTCCCTTTTACTAGAGATGCTGGTCACTCAAAATGATTTGATCCATGGATTTTCAATGCAATTGTACCCTTGGTTTAGCCCAATGCTAAGTGCCATCATGGGGCGGGTTTTTTTAATATTTAGCCATCTTTCCTGTTTTTTATACTGTAGGATGTTTTTTTTTCCTGCTGTCTTTCTTGTAATTAATTCATAACTCTGCTGGTTGATGATATCCAACTATTGATGGAGATGCTATTGTCCCAATAATAACCACTCATATATTAATACTCACAAAATAGCCAAATATGGTTTACATACTACTAAATTTAGACCAAATATAACATATAACCATATTATTAAATACTAGGGCCTCCCATGGTTTTAATTCCATTAGGGCATAATGCTGTAGGTTATTAAATAGTCTAATATATTTAAGAATGAAATGGTAATGATCAATCCAATATCAAATGCTATTTAATATTCAACAACCTTGAATTATAAAAATAAATATGGGATATAACTCTAATAGGAAGAAACAAATAAATGTGAGATTAGCACAATCAAATAATTGGCAATCTAATAATAATAATAAATAATAATAATTTATTAGACTTGTATGCCGCCCTCTCTCCCTAAGGACTCAGGGCAGCTCACAAAATAAAATACAATACAATAATTTACTTAAAAAATAATTAAACAGTACAAGCACAATAAAACTAAAACTAATTAAAATTACTTTAAAAAAAGAACCCCCACCCTTGGTTCAGTCTAGGCCGGCCTGCTGAAATAGCCAGGTCTTCAGGTCATGGCAGAAGGAGCGGAGATCAGGGACCAAACGAAGGCCCAAGGGGAGCTCATTCCACAGGGTAGGTGCTCCCACAGAGAAGGCCCTACCCCTGGGCACTGCCAGCTGATCGGCAAAGAATATTTCAGAATAGCATTCAAAACAATTTATCTTGTATAAAGAATTTATAATGAGTTCTGTTCAGTGAGAAAAGAAGGGACTTTAAAGAATGCTAGGATAAATGAGAAAGTTTTCAGGAAGTGATTCACTTTACTCAGTATTTAGCTATAGAAGAAGGCAGAAAGAGAAACATAGACTATTATCAGGTCAAGAAATTTTGAAGGACTAGGAAATTACAAGTGGTCAAATACATATATATACATACATGCTAAAGGGGAGCATCTTTTGTACATATACCATATCAATTGGGAAGGAAAGATTAAATAGATTTTTTTCTAGAGTGAAGAGAAGAGAAAGAATGAATCACTGTTCCTTTGCAGCTTATATCACTCAGTGTTAGATCAATGATCCAACAATTGGAAGAAAAGTATGATACCAAGTCCTAATCAAAGCTGTTTGTTAGGATTCTTTGCCTAAGCATGACCAAACATCTTACTTTTCTGAGCCACAGTTCCTGGAGATGAAGACTCAGTTTAAACTCTGAATATTGTATATTGCTCTTCCAGTTAATCAGGTGAAAATTGTTGGTTCTTCCCAGTTGGCTGTGAAATCCAACTCAGCGAAACTGCTTTAAGAACCAAGGAAATTTGCATTTCCCAAATCAACACATTTGATTTCATTCCTGAAAATTCAGCAATCTCCTTGGTGTTGTACTGCAGGTCCTGTTTAATGGAGGATCATGTGACCCTAAGCGCAGAGGTAGTTTATGAGATGGAATAAGCTTCACAGGGCTCAAGGAGGTTCCTCTCTGGAAAAAGTAAAAGGCTGGCAAATGAGGGAAAAGTTTGAGACTGGGTATCCTTTCTGCAATTCTGAATGATGTCAGCTATTGGTAGAGATGGAAAAAAAAGCCTAATTGAGTTTATCCTTCTCCTTTTAGAATATTGCTGTGAAGTAGAAGTATTGTCAAATAGATCTACCTGGGGTAAATGGATAATAAAAGGCTAAAAAATCAGAGGGGAGGGGAAGGAGAAACAGGCATGGAGGAATATTGAACCAAGCGATCTGAGCCTGATCAAAAAAGATCCCAAAAGGAGGATTGTTCTAATTGTCAGACTACTTTAATTATCAAAAGATGTTCCAAGAAAGAAGTGGGTGAGTCAATAAAAAGCAAATGCTTATTGTTCATTTGAATTTTAAAAAAAATACCCCAGGATGTATAAATGGCTCTGACCATATTGCTTTTTAGGACATCTGCCAGTGTTTTACCAAGACTCAACAATCAACAGTGCAAATTGGAATAATTGAAAAGTGTATCTGCATATTCTTAGCTTGGAGAAAACATTCTTTTGAACACATATTTATTCTATATTGCAACTGAAAATGCTGTATACAGATGATAATAGGAGAGACTGTTAAAAATATCCTTTCCCCCCCAAACTGGGGGGGGGGGAAACTGGGGTCCTTTTCCAAGTAAACCTGCCTGTCAGGCTCTTACAACACATATTTACATTTATTTATTTATATTTCATATTTCTAAACCAGCCATCTTTCTCAAAGAGGGTCTCTGGGTATGTGTGTCTACAATATAATATAACCAATAAATAAAACAAAGCATAAAAATTATTTAAATTATGAATATCAATTTTAAGACAGAAAACAACTTCCTTGCAATCAGTGTTTTTGACCATAATATTAAGATTGCATGAATATTGAGCCAATTTGGGGAAAACATTTCACGGAGAGAATAAATAACAATATTATTGCATTGTTATCTGCAGTTTAGTTGCAGATCTGCACTTCCTTCTATCCATCTATCTTGCTGATGGTTGACCACTCCTTCTCTTTTCTCCTACCTTTCCCAACATTAGAATATTTTTCAGAGGGTTTGGTCTTTGCATGATGTGTCTGAAATAGGAAAATTTGAACCTGGTCATTTTGCCTTGAGTGAGAACTCTGCACTGATGTGCTCAATGATCCATGGTTTTCTTGACTGTCCATGGTATTCTCAAGTGCCTTCTCCAACACACTTCTCCAAGCAAGTTCTGGCTCCAGTACTTAAAATGTTAGTGAACTTTCCATACCTCACACTTTACCTGTGGTTAGTAAGTATTATTTGCAGTCTTTTGCTATGAAAATGTGTAAGCTGCAATGTATACATTTTAATATCACTTTTTGTTGCAGTTATCTGAACTGCAAGATGAATGTTCAAACCTATGATTTTTATAAGCTTATAAACCCTGTTCTTAATTTATTACCTTATTAATCTTTATTTGATCTTAGTAAATGTGTGTGCTTACTTTTTAAATGATTAATACCTCTACTTACAGATACTGCAGAGCTGTTGTGTTGTTTCATAGATAAATACTATAATAATTTGTGCTTGGAGCATTTTAGATTAACACAATATAGTAAAATAAATTTTTAAAACCCTTTTATGAGATAAAATAGAAAAATGTGTAAGGGAATATACAAGGAAACTACAATGAAGAGACAATGTCCCAACAGTTTTTGTGTAAACAAAAATATTTTCAGACATTTTTTTTAAAAGAACAGGAGTAGGAATTATATTGGTGATACGGGATTATAACACCTTCCAAACTTTCAGCAAAAACCTCATACCTGTCTTCTAAGATAAGGTGGAAGATTCATAATCAGTGGTCGGTATCTGAGAGCATATAATAAATCAAAGTGAGATTCCAATACATATCACTATAGTTATGTCTTTATCTTAAAATTAAAAGTCATATGCTCAAATTTTAAAAAAATGCTTTGAACTAGAAAAATGTCAGTCCACTTATACACAGTATGAAATTTAAGTTGAAAGCCAGATGCTCCCAAGACAGAAAAGTTAGTTATGTAGAAAATCAACTGTTGAGCTTTATGATCATGAAGCACAGCAGAAGTATGGTGTGATAAAAAGGTAACAAGCTTGAATCAACAAGAATATTAACACCTCCTGTCTGACAGAGGGCAGTTGGAGGCTTTATACAACCTTATTCTATGATACAATACACAGTCTTATCTATCCTCTCCAGATAACCTGTCTGAGGGCTTTTCTATACTGTAGCTTTTGCTCCTAGATATAGGAGATGACCAGGCTGAGGCCAAGGGAGGAGTCAAATGCACCATAAGTCATGAATCCCTGTGTACCTGCAAGAGATCTAAATCCAGCCCACCTTGAATCCTTTTTAATTCTGGCTCATTTCTCTTGACTATTAGTAGGTCAGACTTTTGTAGAGAGCTTAAGCTTGTAATAAATCTTTATACTCATTTGAACTGCCTGAATCTCCTGATTTCTCTGGTACTTGACATTAATCTGAGCTATTAATCGTCAAGGAAAATGAGCTCTTGTGGGCATGCAGGGACTCATGACTTACGATGCATTTGATTCCTCCCTTGGGCTTAGCCTGGTCGTCTCCTACACTGGAGTCCCATATGAAGCCATCTAGAAATGAAACCAACTTTTAAAAAAATCTCTTTATGATTTCCATCTCTTCTTTCAATTTTGCCATAGTAATGGTCTGATGTTCAATTCTGACCATATTTTGTTTACCTCGGTCCCTGATTGGTGGATTCCTTATTTCCTTGGTCCCTTCTGGACTGGCAGAAAGCATGAAAAAGAAAATCTCACAGTTTTACTTGAGCTGGAAGAGAAAATGGCAGAAATTTAGTCAATCTTAGCTCTTTTTTTCAATTTTATAAATTTGTTGATTTTTTTCAGTCTGTGTAAAAACAAAATAAAATCTCCCTGAAGTCATGCTCAACCCCTTGTGATTTCAAGTAACATCCATATTATCTTTTTGACAACAATATGACAGTGATTTATCAATTTCGTCTTGTCTTTCAACTTGCCAATCTAGTCTACTGGAATTTCTCAAAGATTTTCCATCTTAGCTCAGCCTTTTGGAAATCAGTCAGTATCAGCAATCTTCAACCATCTACTATACGAAAATATAGAACTTTTTCTTATTTATCTTGATTAGTATTTTGCAAGCATGCCCCCAAATATATATGCCTGTATGTACATTATTTGTATCACTATATGCATTAACAGCAAAGTAGAAACTCCATAGGGATTTAGCTATGACTTAGTGTAACTTTTGGACAGCTAGCTAGAGTTAGTTGAATCTGAAATTCAGTTAAATGTAAATGTATCTAGATACCTTGGAAGAATTTCTTGGAAGAATTTTTAGTGACGACTGTACCTAGAGAACAATTGGGAATTAATGAATATCATTCCAAGTAAATCACTGAATCTCTCAAAATGGCAATTGATAGTAATGTATAAACTTTTCATGTTATTTCTCCCACTCTTTGTAAAATCTAAGGAAATGCCTTCTTCACAGCAATGTGAATGGGAAATGAAAAGACTTCCACTGAAGGTCTCCAAACAAATTAACCTTTGGGTTGAGATCGAACATGGAAAGGTTTAGCCCCAGAGGACACATCTTTAGAGCTTAATGAGAGCATGAAAACAGAAAGGTGTGTATATCAGATTGAGAGGTTCAATGTACCCTTTTAACTTCTATATAAACAGAGATATAATAATTGCTATTTCCATAGCATTTCTTATATGTGGTGTCAAAACAGCTCACAAAGGTGAGGAATCAACTTTACCTTTATAAATGGGAAAAATAATTTGTAGGTTGATTACAGATTTCCTTTCCAAGACTCATGGGTATAGTTTCAAGGAGAGCGTATCACAACACTTTAATCCTTGATTGAACAGATAGTGGGGAGGAGATTGAAATTATGGTATACTTACCTCAATTCAGAATATGTCATAATATGGTGTCTATTGCAAAACTGCAAAAATGAAATGGCTTTTGTTGGCTAGAAGTCTGAAGCCATGGCAGTTTGAGCAAACAGAGGTCAACTAATTCAGTGAAAAATTGTTTTAATGGATCTATGTTCAAATGGAGTTTGGGTTCATTGGACCAAATTTCAATCTGGATATCCTCCCAAAATAAAACATCTAACCTATTTTTGCCTTAGATAGTTGCATTGCTGGGCATCTTTGTCTTCAGATGCTGCTGGTAAATGCCAAATCTGTTTGTATCAGAACTATGATTTAATAGCAGAGAAAGGAGTAGATCCACATATATTATTAAAAATATTTGAATGAGGGCAAAGGTTTTACCTTCTGGGTTTCAGGTCTTCCACCAGCCAGGACTCCATATGTTGGGACAATGATCCTTCAGGAAATCTTGATAGCAACCAGTGCTCTTGAAAGAGCCTCACACTAGACAACATCAGACAGATAGCAGCTGAATTCACAGAATGAATTGGGCATCATAAATGTCTCAGAAGATACCCTCCCTAGTTTATTGGACTATAAAGGTGAGACAGGAGAGGTGTACTTTCAGACTTGAAACGTTGATGTCAGTCTTTTGAGGTAGTCCACACAAGAAACACACCTAAAAGTATTAGCTCTTACTTTACTGAAAGGTTACATTAACAGAATCTTGCAAGTCCACCTGGCAATAGTACCCTTTCCTAAAATCCTATGATCATCTTATGGAACAGCAGCTTCATTTCTTTCTCTGCTTCTTCTGCAAACATACCATATGTCCAGGGGTGGGATTAGTTTTTTAAACAACCGGTTCTGTGGGCATGGCTTAGTTGGTGGGTGTGGCTTGGTGGTCATGTGACTGGGTGGCCGTGGCCAACTCGACCTCACTCATATCTCCTCGCCTGGCCTCTCATGACAGTGGGGATGCTGCAACAATCATAAGTGTGAACAATGGTCATAAGTCACTTTTTTCAGTGCCATTGTAAATTTGAATGGTCACTAAATGAACTGTTGTAAGTCAAGGATTACCTGTACAAAAATACAAAAAGCTTTTTTGCTTGCAAAAAGCTGCCCTAAATACCAATCATTAGATTAAAAATACCTGCAAGCCAGAGTTACAAATCAGGCAGGGTGCCAGAGCACCTTGAGGAATGAAAATAGTTAAAATGCAGTGATAACTATCAAGCAGCCATCTCTTGCTCATAAAGGGAAACCCTTTAGCAGAGAGGTCATTTAAGTTCTCCAGAAAAAGCACAACCAGGAAAAGCAATCCTTAGATCCATTTGCACCACTTAAAGATGCCAGCTGATCTCACTCACCTCACAAGATAACCTAAGGAAATCATCCAGATTTAAGGAAAAGTCACATGTCCCCCAGAAAGGCAGTAAAAAAAAATCAGTGCCAAGCTTGCATGCTGCCTCTTGGAAGTATTCCCCAAAAAGACAGTGTCAGATAGTACTAAAGCAGTGAAGAAGACCCCCTCCCCAGATAGAAAAAGAAACCATGAGGCAGGAAAAAATTCAAACACAATACAGATAATTAAAACACAACAGTAGCTGTTGCTTGTTGAAGCTGAATGGGGAAAATTATCCCATCAATAAACACAGGATTAAACGTCACCAAGCACAGAATTAACCTTCACCAAAAACCAGTTTTAGACCAAAACTCAAAAAGGGTATGTAAACTCGTCTTTGAATGTCAATCTTTCTAGCTAGCCAAGAAAGAGCCTTGGTGGTGCAGGCTGTTAAATGCCTAGCACTTAAGTTCCAGCTGCCTGCAATTAGTGCAGGCTTGAATCCCACCAGGCTCAAGGTTGACTCAGCCTTCCATCCTCTTGGGGTAGGTAAATTGAGGACCCAAGATTGTTGGGGGCAATAAGCTGACTTTGTAAAAATGGCGCTTAGTAATAAGCAGGCATATACAATGGAATGAAGGCTATTGCTGAGCGCATTGGGTTGTATCCCCAAAACTGTAAGCCGCCCTGAGTCTTTGGAGAAGGGCGGGATATAAATGTAATTAAAAAAAGAAAAAAGAAGAAGCCTTGCTGAATGTCGCTCATCTTGGTTCCCTGTCACTAAAAGCTTTGCTTCATTATTCAATTATTTCTTCAAAGTGCTGATTGTCCAGGGAAGTATTTAACAGTGATAAGGGTGGAAGAAAACAAAAAGAGATTGCTTCTAACTGCCAGTTAGAAAGTTAACTTTCTACTGCTTAGAAAGTTAACAAGGGGTTCTATAGAACTGGTAGAATCCCACCGCTGCATATGTCCCATTCATTTGTTAGAGAATTGGAAATTTTTCCTATCTCTCCTTTCATTCCTATTCCAGTAACCTTAACTGAACAATCTGTCTGTGCACATACAGTATGTAGGGAAGGCATGTCAGGATTTCTTCAAATTACAAACATTTCATCTAGGGAAGAACCCCAAAAGAATCCAGTCTTGGCTTTATGAATTTCTCATGTTGTAACACAGATAATCATGTTATCACAAGCATGATGTCATTGCCTCCTTAAAGTGTTCAAGAGTCTGCCTTATTCTTAATACAGATGACATTCTGCCCAGGAACCATATAATGAATATGTTATGTTCTGCTGACTCCAAAACCATATGGAAAAGAATATTAAAAATGCTATTTACTGAGGACACTACACCACAGAATGTGACCCCTTATATTTTGTCCTTCTTCTGTTCAGAAGTCTACACCAGTTTATGAACTGCTGTCCGGTTTAGCAGCAAGCATGACATATTCAGAAAGATACAGTAGGTGCTGTGTTAATTTAAAGAGTGATGCTTTCCTCCTCCTCCTCCTCCTCCTACTACTACTACTACTACTACTACTACAACTACTACTACTACTACTCAGAAACATCCATCAGGCAGGAAAAAGCTTAGAAAAATAGAGGGTACATGAAGTTATGTGAGAAGAATTAAAGTTGTTTTATTCTTGAACAAAAATTTAATACAAGATTTATTTAATACTCTTTTACGTGTTTTTAATTTAATACTCTTTTATGTGTTTTTAAAAAGGATGCTGTCTTCAGTTACAAGGCCAGATGATGTATAAAGGAAAGGTAAATTCCTGTTTGCTTACTGCATGCTCCTGCAGCTGTGACTACTATTAATGAATGGAGGGTAGATATGTAAAAGAAATCCATTGCAGATATATTTTATCTAGAAATGCCTTGATCTGCCAAAAGAGACTCTATATCTGACACTGGTAGCTGCAACAAACAGAATCTACTGCCCATCTATCTCTCTTGAGTAGAAAAGTTAGGACAAACCAATTTATATTTGGGAATGTTGAAGTAAAACTGGTGTACATTGTGGTGCAAAAAAAAAGTAAGCTATGCCTAAGTTAAATTAAACAGAAGGAATATGTGCATATAAAATGATTAGATTGGGTTAGATTCCCAGGTGAGATTTCATTAAAATTCCCTTGGGGAGTTTTCATTACAGAAAGCAGCAGGAAATCCCTTGCTTAAATACTATACTGCCCTACCATTTTGTGAGAAATGAGCCATTTCTGCCTTTCAGAAACTGAAGCCAAAGAGTGAAATTATAACTGAATGCCATTTATTTTATGGAATCATTGGTTCATTTTTATGGAAAGGTTTTTGTGTCTACTCATATGCAGTTTATGTATTCATGATAGGTTAAAGTTATAAATTGCTCCCATCTGCCCATGAGACATCCAGGACAATAAACAATAAAAAAATATCAATGTTTATCATTAACATTTATAAAACCAGACATGGTGAGATCAGAGGAATTTTGCAGGAGCAAAATTGTTAATGTTTGTCATTCTCCAATTGTAAACCATCTTGACAGATATGAAATGTTTGACAGCATGGGAGTCATTAATGCCCATTGAAAGCATAAAATGATAAAAGCTAGTTTATGTTTATATTATATTTATAGTTTTAGTTCTTGGGAGGACATTCCACAGGTGGAGTTTAGCTGTCCAAAGGTCGATCTCCCAATCTTCCTACCCTCTGTTTCCTCCACTCATTTCATCTTCCTCATTCACTTCCAGGATCTGGAATCTGTCTGATCAACTCTGACAGTTATCCAACACCTGCCACAGCCACCTTCCTTGACTACCTCTGCATTCTAGTTCCTGGCAGCCTTGGGAGTAGTATATGTATCATGCATTCTCAATCATTCACACCTCATTACACACATTTACCAACCATCACTCCCATACAACACTATCCCTCCCTCCCTCCATTCCTCCGTCTCCACAATGTTATCATTCCATGGTACTTATAGTCTGTTCAGAACAAAGATGAGACTCTGGAAAAAAAATAGATGCATCACCAGCAGCAACATCCTAAATCAAGGCATAAAGAGCAATAGGTCTGGACTTCCTGTTTTGAGCTTCCCCGAAGACGGACCACTGACTGTGATCATGCGCGGCTTTGGTTCGTGCTTCGGCATTGGAGAGCCCCAATCCTTTGGATTCGGGGCAGAAGCCGCCTTGTAGGGGTGGTAGAGGAAGGGAAGACCATCAGCTGGATAGAGGGGAGTCGCAAATCCCCTCCCCAGCTTGGCAATTACTCCCTCCCGAAGATGCCTGAAGCAGTGGTCTAAAATGGCCACCCTGAAGGGGAAGATGAGACAAGAAAAAGATTGCGCAGGAGAGAGAGAAAGAAGTGAACAGCAGGAGGAACAGGATGATAAAATTAAATGGAAGATACCCTCAGGATTAACATTTCGAAGAATCTTTAAGAAAGGATTTACAGCGCTGAACAGAAAAGGGAATAAAAAAGGTGTGAATTGCTTTTGATAGTGCGGAGCTTTGAACCAGGAGAGGTAGAAGCTGGAGGAGAAGGCACCTAATTAACTTGGATAAGTATATTTTGATTTTCTATAGGCATTAACAAAGCTGAACTATAAAATTCTTAAAGAGAAAATTTAATATCAATTGGATCTGAACTGTTTGGAAGATTGTGGTTAAAAAAAAAAGCTATGAATAATCAGGAAGGGAAAAGGAAAGAGAGGTGTGGATTTGTCAGAACAAAGCGTGCCATCTGAGTTAACTTTAATTTGTTTTCTTATAAAAGACTCTGTTTCTTAAAAATACAAGGAAAATTGATATAATAAAACAAGAACTTTTAAACATTGAAATAAAGAAAGAAACATGAAGATTCTGCCCTTGGATTAATTGTTGATTCTGATATGGATTTGGCATTGGATTAGCTGAGGACTAAAAGTGGACTGTTGGAAACTAATTTTAAAGACATTATTTGGACTAATTAGAAAGCTGTAAAATGGCGATATCTCTCCAGGAATTAAAGATGAAACTTAGAAATATAAAAGAAACATTACAAGAACAAGGTGAAATTTTAGGCTTTGTTTTTAAATTTTTTGAAGAGGCGATTGCGGAGTATGAACAACAAAGACAGAGGACAGGAAGAGGAGGAGCAAGGAGCCATCTTTAACTACCATCGAGAACAAAGAACTCTGGAAAGAAAGAGGAAAAGAGTTGGGAATAAATATTGGAGATTTGGGAAATTGAATAAAGAGGAAAATATCGGGAAAATTAAAAAAAGGAAAAAGAATCAGCAGAAATTCAAAGGGCGGAAGGGAGTTATAAAGAGAGAGGGGGTTAAAAACTGGAGTGAAAGAATAAAGGAGAAAATATTAGGGGAAGGAAGGGAAAAGAAACAGGATTTGGGAATCAAGAAATATGGGAATTCTAAAAAAAATGGGGAAACTTTTTTTAATTAGACACAGAGATAATGGCTGAATGATATTTGGGGAGGGGATTCTGCAAGTTGCTGGGGGGAGTAATATAAATAAACTTGTAGTTGTGAAATGGGGACATATAGATTGATAAGATAGAAAATAGAATTGTTATTTTTTGTTAATGTTCTTTTCCATTATGTACAGAGATAATGGTAACAAATAATAGAATATGTTAATTAAATATATTGAAATATATTGAGATAAATAGAATGATTTAGGAGAAGAGCTGAAATGGAATTTATATCAGGGTTTAGACTAAATGAGTAGATTAATATGTCCCTTTGTTCTTTTTGAAAATGTAGATAAATTCTATGAAATCAAAAAGGGGAAACCATGCAGAATCTGATTTATATATGTTATGTAATCTTAATAGGGAATATTATTTTTAATGTTTTAGGTAATAAAATGTTAAACACTTAATGGGATTTAAAAGGGGAGATAATGAATATGTAACTTGGAGGTGGCGCACTTAAAATGATATTTTAGGGGGGAAACCAATTCATAGAAGGAGTATTATTAATCAGAATTTAAGAGGACTATACAAATGTGACAGTTAAAAGTATTAAAGTATAACAATTATGAAGTTAATATATGTGAATTAAAAAATGAGATATGCATTGGGAATAATAAAATAGAAAATGTATAAAAGCATCGTTAAGATAAGAAATTGAATACAAAAGTTGAATATGTAACTATGGTCATGTTTGTATGTATATGTGAAACCTGTAATCATGCTGTTCTCTAAAATGAGATGTTAAAAGGTGGAAAAATGAATAAAACTGGTTTAAAAAAAAGAGAGCAATAGGTCTGAAAAGTAATAGAGTCTGGGATTATTAACCCAGAGTCCTTTTACTCATTCTGCTTCTGTTGCCCCAGCTCTCTGTGACTGCACTTCAGGTTGTTGTTCACTGTAACTATCCATCCAGTTGTACCTTCTTTCTACAATTGTTGACAGGGAGGCATGAAGGCCAGAAATAAAGATAGGAATAATGATAGCTCACAAACCCAACTTTACACTCAGAAAAGAGCTATCTAAAGTCAAAGACAAAACACAGAAGGAAGACAACAGCAGCATAGTATACAAAATCAATAGCAACAATTGTAATCAATTCTATGTGGGACAAACAGGAAGGTAATGAAAACAAAGGTGCATGAACATCAACTAGCAGTTAAACGGCATGACCAAAAATCCCTGATCTCAAATAACATCGCTAATAAACACCACCAGTTTGATTGGAAAGGAACAAAAATCATTGGCCAGGCCTACACCTGCCACAAATGTGAATTTATTGAAGCCTGGTACTCTACCAAAGAAGCAATTAACAAGCATATGGATCTAGATTCAGCATATGAATACGTAGGAAACCAGACCATTTGAATAAGCAATCAACAAGAGAACCAATCAGCTGCTCAGAATTTAAATATAGCTCCAAATGAACAACCAAGCAAATGACCAAATGACCAAACTGGCGCACAAGACATTTATAAGCTAAAGAGGAATAGAAGAAAGAAAATCCCATTGATGATGTTACCAAGTCTGGTAACAAAATGTTCAGAAACTAAATTGAAACAAGCTTGGAGATCAAACCATGCCAAAATCTAAAACCCAAGCTACAAGTATTTTCTATTATTTCAATGAAGGCCAGATAACTGTCCACTCTAGGAGCCAACTGAGGTACCAGCAGAAGTAAAGAGATCAATCTGGAGGCTCCCACAGCTCAGTGTCAGTAATCAAGACTCGCAGCTCTGCCTTTCATTTTGATCTTGGGGAGATAGATTGCAATCATATTTAGCATTCCGTGTATGTTGGCAACCACCATTTTGTGTATGTATGTATATTCACAGAACTGAACTATTTAGAAATTTGGTCATCTGTAGTGTAGCTTGGCTTATGGCTAAATAGGAAAACAGACCAATATCCCATACAGTTTATTGTACTTTTTTTTTTTATAAAAAGTTTTATTTTTCCAAAAACACAAACATAACAAACAAACATACAACACATAAATCCATATCAATTTCAAGTATGTCGGTCGGTCAAAAATCACAGTGCCTACCCCTCATTATTCATACTCAATATTACAAAAAGGAAAAGCTATAATCCTTATTATTAATCCTTTGTCATATTATAATCTCTATATTATTTCAACAGTTCTATCTATCTTTATATTCCCAAAAATACATTACCAAACTTTTTGTCTAACCATTGATAAAACATATTCCATATCTTATAAAACTGCTTTTCTTCTTGATCCCTAATTTCAAATGTTAATCTACTCATTTCGGCACAATCCAAAATCTTCTTAATCACTTCCTCCTGTAGGTGTCTTATCATTTCTCCAGTTTTTAGCAAATACAATTTAGCGGCTGTCAGTACATTAACAATCAGATATTTCAAATCTTTGTTAAATGTCTCTGGGACAATTCCCAACAGGAATATCTCAGGTTTCAAGTCTATATGTTGTTGTATCATTTTTTCCAGCCACATGTGGATTTTAGTCCAGTATCTTTTAGCATCAACGCAAGTCCACCACATGTGGTAGTAGGAGCCAGGTATCTGGTGACATTTCCAACACTTATCCGATTTATCCTTGAACATTCTTGCAATCCTTCTCGGGATAGGTGCCACCTGTAAAACATCTTATACAAATTTTCTTTATATGCAGTTGACATTGTCATTTTATAATTCTGATCCCACAGTGTTTGCCATCTCTCTAAATCTATCCCATAACCAAAATTTTTCCCCAAGCAATCATTGTTTCCTTAACCTGCTCCTCTTCCATTCTAACTTCTAATAAATAACCGTAAAGTTTTTAATCATTTTTCGTTCGTGCCCATCAAAATTTTATCTAATTCAGTTTGCTTTTTATAAATCCCTTCATTCTTAACATCCTCATCATATCTAGATTGTACTTGCAAATATGAAAACCAATTCATTTTTATACCTTGTTCTTGTAGTGTTTGCATCGATTTGAGTTCACCCTTTTCATTTAAAATCTCTTCATATCTAACTGTTTGTTCCTTCTTGTATATTATTGCATATGAAAAGCTTCAATAGTAGATACCCATAATGGAATTTGTATATAATGTTGTTTTCTGGTTTTTTCCCAATTTAAAAACAAAGCTTCTCGAACATAGTGTCTTCTAAAATATCCTTGTTTTTAGTTCCCTTATACCATAAGAAAGCATGCCATCCTAGTAATAGATCATGACCCTCTAAAGTTAACAATCTATTGTTTCTCAATGTTATCCATTCTTTCACCCACATCAGGCTTGCAGCTTGATAATACAATTCCCAATTTGGTAGTCCCCTCTTGACCTTGCATCTTGTAATAGCTTAAATTTGATTCTTGGCTTTTGCCCTGCCATATGAATTTTGATGTGATTTTATTTAAATCTTCAAAGTATTCTTTCCCAAGTCTAATTGGAATTGTCTGAAATAAGTATAAGATTCTGGGTAAAACATTCATCTTAACTGTCGATATTCTGCCAATAAGAGATAATTGCATATTTTCCCATCTTTTAAGATCTGTCGCTATCTGCTGTTTGAGTTTTATATAATTATCTTCTTTCAATGTACTGCATCTTGATGTTATATTTATTCCCAAGTATTTAACTTTATTTGCAATCTGGATCTCTAATAAATCTTCTAAATCTTTCTTGCTTTTGCTAACATATTCTTTGTTAGGATCTTTGTTTTATCTTTATTAATTTTAAACCTGCCACCATTCCATATTCTTCTATTTGTTCTATCAACTTAGGTGCTGATTTAAGTGGATCCTCTAGTATGAATACCAAATCATCTGCAAACGCCTGTAGTTTATATTCTTCTTTTTTAATTTTCATTCCTTTTATTTCTTCATCTTCTCTGATAGCTCTATTCAGTACTTCTAGTGTTAAAACAAACAGCAGGGGTGACAGAGGACAACCTTGTCTGGTTCCTTTTCTTATCCCTATAGATTCTGTTAGCTCTCCATTTACCAATATCTTTGCTGTTTGATTATTATATATTGCCTCAATAGTTTGTATAAAGTTTTTCCAAAGCCCATTTGCATCATTTGCAATATCATAAATCGCCAGTTCACATTGTCAAATGCTTTTTGAGCATCTAAAACATCAGTGCCATCTGTTTTTCAGGGTGTGTTTCATAATACTCCAGAGTATCTAAAATTATTCTCACATTTTGCTTAATTTGTCGTTTTGGCAAAAATCCATTTTGATCTGTGTGGATAAATTCATTTAAGTATCTTTTCATTCTTTCTGCCAAAATTGAAGCAAAGATTTTATAATCTGAATTCAACAATGAGATAGGTCTATAATTTTTAACTTCTTGTAGGTCCATTTCTTCTTTAGGTATTAGGGTAATATAAGCTTCCAACCATGTCTCAGGTATTCTCTTTTTAATAAGACTTCATTCATCACTTCTAGAAGGGGAGTGCTTAACACTTCCTGGAAGGTCCTGTAAAATTCCGCCGGTAGACCATCTGGGCCTGGTGCTTTTCCTGTATTTTGTTTCTTCAAGGCTTCTGTTAATTCCATCATGGTTATGTTCCTTCTAACATTGTCTCAATATCTTCAGGTATCTGTGGTAGTCTTGTCTTTTGTAAATACTTTTCAATTTTTTCTTCTAGGATATCTTCTTGGGAGTACAGTTTTCATAGTAGTCTCGGATAATTTTTTCTTTCATCATTCCCATGCTGTATATTCCTTTTCCATCTATTAATTGGCCAATTTTCTTTATTTCTCTTTCCTTTCTAATTTTATACGCTAACCACCTTCCTGGCTTATTACCGTTTTCAAAGTAATTTTGTTTAGCGCCTTTAATCTTTTGAGCGATTTCTTCCTTGTCCATTAGAGCCATTTTATGTTTAATCACATCCATTTTCCTTTTAATATCTTTCCCTTGCGTGATTGTTGTAATTCTTCTTCCAATTTCCTAAAATCATCTTCCAAGATTTTGAGTGTCTTCTTCCGTTTAATATTTCTTTTCCTTATATAGTCAATTATCAAACCTCTTGTATAAGCCTTCATCGCATCCCAACGAGTTTGTAGAGATGTATCTTCTTTTCTATTTTCCTTGAAAAAAAAGGTAAGTTCTGCCTCAATTTTCTTTTTAAATTCTTCTTCTTTCAAGATCATATTATTTAATGTCCATCTCGATCTTCTCCTCTGTCCTTTCCAGGCAACTGTCAATGGATTGTGATCCGCCCAGATCCCACTTTCAATTTGAATTTTCTGTATATCGGGGAGCATATCTGCAGATGCCCATACCATATCTATTCTTGACCATGATTCATGTCTATTTGAATAAAAAGTAAATTCTTTGTTTCCAATATTTCTCTCTCTCCATATGTCTTTAATATTCATTTCTTCTATCATTTGAAAGAAGGACTTGGGTAGCTTTTTTCTAATTTTCTTTTTGGTTCTTTCAGATTTATAATCAAGCTGGTCATTAATTATCCCATTAAAATCTCCCATCAGAAAGATATTTGCATAGTCTAATTCAATCACTTTTTGATATAATTTCTTATAGAATTCTTCTTGATTCTCACTTGGTGCATATATTGCTATCAGAAGCATTTTAGTGTTGTTATCTATTATCTCCACTATTAAAATCCTCCCATCTTCATCTGTATAAATCAATTCTGCAGTAATTGTATCTTTAATATATAAAGCCACTCCTCTTTTTTTACATTGCCAATGATGTAAATAGCTTTCCTAACTTTCTTTGCCTTAATACATATTCATTTTGCTTTTTAATATGGACCTCTTGCAGACAAATTATATCAAATTTTAATTTCTCTAATTTATGAAATATTTTCCTTCTTTTAACAATTGAATTGAGTCCATTTATATTCATTGAGATCAATTTTTCCCTTCCATTTAGGTCTTATATATAGGTTGTTTTGCTCTAGTCGTTCTAACTTTTTTGTTCTCTAGGTAGACCGCCTACTGCTCCAAGTTGTTCTTCTTCTTCACTTATCATTGCACCTTCCTTTGGAAGTTCCACAATCAGTTCTTCATGTCCTCCGTTTCCTCTTTTCCTCTAAAATAGCTCTCATAGAATAACTCTGCCTTCTCCACTGTGTCGATTCTATGTCTTTGTTCCCAGACAAACAAGAGGCCTTCTGGTATTAGCCATCTATAATTTATCCTCTCTTCAATAATTCTCTGGATAAAAATGCATATTCTCCTCTCCTCTCTCTTATTCTTCTTGGTATCTGTTTCAATACCGTGACATCTTTATTGTTGTGCTTCAGCGTCTTGTCTCTGACTGTTTGCAAAATTTGTGATTTAATACTCTTCTTAGTAAATCTAATATGAATTTCTCTTGGGAGCTTATTCCTCGTTGCATATCTTGTAAAGACACGAAATGCTTCATCTATTCCATCCCTCATCTTCTCTTCCGTTATTTCTAACAGTTCTGCCAAAATCTGTGTCATTTTCTCCAGTAGATTTTCACCCTTCTCTTCCTCAACATTTTGGAATCTCAAATAGAATTCCGATCTATCAACTTCACTTCGAGAGATTCATTATGGTCGCTCTCAACTTCCCTTAATCTGGTATTAAAACTCTTCATTTCCTTGTCTCTTTGTTCTTGCTGCTCTTCAATTTTCTTCATCCTCTCACCATATTTCTCCATTATTTGCTGTAAAACCTTTATATTTTCATCTGTCTTGTCTAACTTTTTATCTGTCTTGTCTAGCTTTTCATCTGTCTTGTCTAGCTTTTTATCTGTCTTGTCTAGCTTCTGTTCAATTATCTCTGTTCTTTTTCCAATCTCACCTACTGCTTGTAATATCTTCTGTATTGCCTCTTCTGTTGTGGGAGCCGTTACTTGTGGAATTGAAGGTCTTCTACTCATTGTTGCAGAGGTTGTCAGAACCAATTCAAAAGAAGGAAGGAAAAAAAAAAAGAAGGCCAATAAGCAAAAATAAAAATAAAAATTAGTGTTATAAAAAGGGAGAAGAACAATCCTTTTTAACAAGAAAAAAAAGGAAAAAGAATAGTAAAGGAAAAAAAGGGGTTCAATTACATATCAATAATACAACAATAATTTAGAAAAGGCAAAAATTTAAAACTTGAATTTAAAAGGAAATAGGATAATAAAAAAAGTCAATAGTTAACTATCTTGTTTCCAATCGTAGAATAAAAAAAAAACCAACTCTCAAAAGAAAAAAGGCTAAGAGTTAAAAAATAGGAAGGTATCAATAAGAAAAAGAATAAAAATAGTAAAATAGTAAAATTCCCTTTAGGAATAACAAAAATATTTTAGGGGCTCAAATTATAAAAATTAAATTCAAACAATAAAAGTCTTGGCAGGAAGCAATATCACTCTTTATTCCATTGCCACTATGCAGAGTCCAGAGCTTAACTAGTGAAGGCAGGGAAGATAGCAGCTCCTCTGTTTTGCCTCTCGAAGAGATCCAATTCTTTTATTTTAAAAAGCTCTCCAAGGTCATTTTATTCTTCAGTTCCAAACTGAAGGCTCAGAGATATTCAAAAGCACCTATCCAGCACTTTCTAATCAACGGAGCCTTGGATACAGTCCTTGCAAGTGTGTATGTTTATATAAGATAACAGGTCTCTAGTAGCAATATTGTATCTTACAACCAACTTTCACTTCCTTGCCAAGTGACTTCCAAAATGTATCACTTCCTGTCTTATTCAAAACAAGAAGGACAGTAAAAATCTCGGTGGCCATTTCTTATATGCAAAAATAAAAAGTAATCAAATCAAAATAACCAAATTACGTTAGAGCCCCTAATGCCAAAAAGGAAAAAGAGACAAGATTCAACAAAATGTAAAGGTATTCAGAGAGTCCCAAGAGGAAAAAGTAAAAGGAAAGTCTTTAAAGCCATAAAAAGAAAGAAGAAACAAAACCTTTACTTTCAAACACAATCTCTTCCGCGCCTATTCCATATCACTCTCAATTTCACACCATTAGAGTTGCTAGGATGTTCCCAAAGGGTTAAAACAAGATGATCTCACCGACCGACAAACTTCTTCCAATCTCATTCCTCTGGAGCTGTCACAGCTTCTTCAGCCCGATGGCTGCCTCAGCGCGCTTCGGGTAAAGGGGCTGTCCTGGATCAACCAGGGACTTTGCGACATCCCTGGGATCAACAGGAGGCGCCCCCAACTTTCACCAACCCTACGAGTCAGTTTAGATCCCGGGGGACCGTCCCGAAGTGGCAGTATCAGAGGTGATCTCAGGAGTCAAGATCACCTCCGTCTCGCGGCGACTCCAGCTCCACCCCCTCCCCCCAGTTTATTGTACTTTCTTCTATGTATTTAAAATGGGATAAAATATGACTTTACTTTTGGGTTTAATGGAACAAGACTTGGAAAAAAATTCCGGAACTCTGATATTATGTGTGTTGATGGCAGCAAGACTACTTTATGTACAGAAATGAAAGGTTACCTCGATCCCCACAATGGATGAATGACTGCAAAAAACTGATGGTTAGCAGAGAGGGCGGAACTGACTGTTTTGATTAAAGGAAAAAAACACAAATACTTTTATTTCTACTTGGAAACCATTTCTGGTCTTTGTGCTTGAGATGGAAAAAACATTGATTTGGGGTTTTACCTATTAAATAGATTTGTTGTTATAGAAATGGCTAGTTTATATATATATATATATATATATATATATATATATATATATATATACATACACACACACACACACACACACACACACACACACACACACATATATATATATATATATATATATATATATATATATATATATATATATATATAAAAGCGAAATACCACTCATGCATCATCCAAAATCTCCAGAACCGAAAAGCCTACAAACTTGAAATTTGGCACATATGTTTCTCTTGGCTTCTAGGTGCTCACTAACAAAGGAATTTTCAAAATGACCATCAGAGCATTAGTATTTTGTATAATATTATTAACACGCTCTGATGCTAAGGAGTTCTACTCCCCCTCCCCACCTGAAAAGAAATGTAAAACACAAGCAGAGCAGAGGAGTTTCAGTTTTAGTTTCACAGCACCAAACCGCTTTAGTACACAACAGTTGAGCTAAGCCACGCCTAGGATCCTTGCAGTCTCCTTCTTGTTCACATAGCAAATACTGTTTCTCTTTCCAAACAGCCCTCAACTCTCTCATACACTGACAGGACGCTAGCCAGATGAATACTGATGGATGCTGGTAGGTAGAGACAGAATTTTTCCCCTTATTTTCCTCCCCAAAAACTAAGCCTGACCAGATAGCTTCATAGCGAAGCAAGGGTACTGAGCTAGTATTATTATGAAAAAGTAAACTGTTGAGAGTAGATGTTAATGCCTTATTTTACTGCACAAAAGCAATTGGAAGTCAATGCTTTTTTTTTCTTTTTCCCATGCTTCCCTCACTATCCACTTCCCTTTTTCCTTCTCTAATTTCCCTAATATTTGCTTTTGCATTCTCTTCGTATGCTATATTACAAATTAATTAAAATCTATATTAATAAAATAAAATAAAATAGGATATCCATTTCAATAGCCACCATTAATAAGAGCTGATTAAAATAATGGATAAGAACTGTTAACAAGGCACTAATAAGAATGTTAAAAAAGGACTACACGTGAACATGTTGATGTCCTGAGCATCACAATAAAAGTAGTTTTTGGCTTACATGCCAACAGTTAAGTGAGTGCCTTTCTTAGCCAGAAAAGGGCACTAATGTGCCATCAGTTTTGCAATGAACATAACAAATATCCATTACCTAACTGCATATTACTGTAATAAAAGAGCACAAATGTCAGAAAGGGTCTCATGAGCATCTTTGAAAGGAAGCCATGGGACTCAGATGAAACCTCCTTAATTCAGATACAACACTTCAGATTGTGCCATTAAATTAATGACATTTTTTTTAAAAAAATGTATCTAAACTGTTTTCCCCAGTAGAAGCCATCATAGCACTGTTATTATGTTTATTGAATCTGAACTTTCAGGTCTTCTCCACTTTAAGCAGCTGCATTTAAACACTTCCATCGATTCTGTTAATTTTTTTGGATAACGGAGCAACTGTGCATCAATAGATGCATAAGATATACAGAAGTAAGATGGCCCATTTTAAAAAGTTAGCCATATTTATTAGATACTATTCTATGTTCCAAGTTATAAATCTATTATTGGGTGGGATCCATAATACAGTTGTCCATAGTCTGTATGACTGGAGATCAAGCTGCTGTGTTCTTCATTGATAAGACCTCAGTTGATTGAATATCTGGTTTATTTAGGAAATGTTCCTCTCTAAAACATTGGGGAGTCACAATCAATACGTATTAATTAGATTGACTTGGAGGGATCATGATTTGTCTAAACAGAAGGCAGTTCTCTATATCGTTCTATTATTTTGCTCATTCATGTCTTTACATTTGGTGTTGCTGTAGTGTTTATGCTCTGTTTTATATTTTGTTATTATTGGGTGACATATAAATGTTGCAAACAAATAATAGAAGAGGAAGAAAGATTTATTATTCTAACGTTTCCTGAAATTCAAGATACTATAGAGTAGTTGTGTTTGTGGAAGCATCAGTGACCAAAGTCTCACGAGAGCAATACATTTTGGGTTTTTTTTCCTCTCATTTTCACGTCAAATCTCATGAAATTGTGACTTTTTTGTTCCCCAATATGTACAATTTAAGATAGGAAAATCAAATACTTTTAAGCTTTCAGCCAATAAAGTGTGGTTAAAATGCAGATATTGTGTAGCGTATGGTGGAGATCAGGGCAGGGGCATCAAAAATGCTACTGTGCCTTCAGTCACTGTGTTGCTTATTTTTGACTTACCATATTCTCTCATGTATAAGATGATACTTTTTCTTAAAAATATTTACCTAAAAATGGAGGGGTGACTTATACATGAGGGGCTGAGAGGAGAACCGTGGTTGTGAAACTGCCAATACTTTATCTCTGCAAACTAGCCTCAAATTTTTCTTTTAAAAATTTTAATGGTTTTAACAGTTTTAATGTTTAATATTAGGCTTGTATTGTTTAATTATTTTTAGTTAATTTATTGTATTGTATTTTTTATTCTGTGAGCCACCCTGAGTCCTTAGGGAGAGAGGGTGGTATACAAGTCTAATAAATTAATAAATTAATTAATTATGAGTGAAACTTCCAATTGCAGAGACTAGCTAAGAAGTTTCCTCCAATCAGGAGCCTTATGTAACTGATGTCAGCTGATGCTGCAGACAGCATGTAGCCAGTGCCCAGATGCAGCAGGAAGCGGTACATAAAAATGTCAGAAAACAAAGAAATAAATACCGGTACCAGTAAGCTTACTCTGAAAAATGAATGTCTTCTACTTAATGTTTAAAATATTGATTTCTGAATTTTGGGTAAGAAAAGTGAGGGGGTGGGACATCTTGTACATGAGGGCATCTTATAGATGGAAAAATACAGTAACTGCTAAAAAATCTTCAGTGGTGAAGCAGTGGTTTGCATACAGGAAAAGAGCTGGGAACTGCTGATCTATCTTTGTTAGAATTGGACATGAAATGATCAATGATCTAGGTGAACACAAAGCATTCCAAATCCACTCAGTATATTTAGACTAAGCGTTGGGTAAACCTTTTTGACCCCGTCTAATAGCACCACAAAGGATTTCATTTCATGTTTTTTTTTGTCTTTTCTAAAGTGAGATTTGATCAAATTATGGGAAGAATATGCAGCTCTTTGTCTTGATTAGGATCCTAAATCAGTTTGAGGACAGAATACAGATGGTTAACACTGTAAGTAGCTATATGAAACCTTTACTGTTGGCAGTTTTATTGTTAGTGTAAAAATGGGCATTATGTTGGCAGACTCCTTTTTGACACTGATTGCAAATCTTTAAGAAACAATCTAATTTGGTCCAGGTGTCAAATAATTAAAAAGAATTTCTTGCCCGTTTGCTGTTTATTGACTATACATCACTTGATAGCTGGAAAGCCTGTAACAATTAGTTGCTTCTGAATCAGATATTTTTAAATGGCTCTCTAACTAAAGAGCCAGCTCTAACAGATCTAGAAAGCTTCTAAATTTCCCCACACAAGGAAGGGATTAATTGCATAATACGGTGTGCAAGATTTTCATCCTTTGCACTCTTTTCCATCTAAAAAGATATTCCTTTAAAACATTCTTATGTGTTTTAAAACATCTTTAAAACACTCTGGGTTTCTTCTACAATTAGTGCAAATATACACATTCTGGGTATTGTACACATGTGCCAGTATATGTGACTTGTATGCACAATGTATTGTTATTGTGGTTTCAGTGAGTGTTAAGCACCATTTCTTATAGCACCTTCATTTACAGAAAGGATCTGTTTGTACAATCTGACAGTTTCATCAAATTAGTGCCATGATGCAACTTCCAGATGTGTCTGCTACATCACAGTGCACACACAAAATACACAGAGCTTAAATTATATCACATTTCTTGTCTTCCCTGTAGACACTCATGGTCATATCTCACCTTTCTCTTGTTGTCAATGCAATAATGTCCCAACAATATTAATTTTGCCTCTTCCCCTAATGCTATTGCTCTGATCTTGTCCCTAACTGATGACTGAGAAACTTAAGGTGTTATTAGCTGTACCAATCTTCCTTTTTTTAATATTGTCTAGTATACAGCTTCAAGCTACGCAAAAGTTATGAGTGTTGTAAATTGTATCTTGGAAACAGTCAGTTAACTCACTGTGAGTGTGTTGAAAATGTGTTTTGGGAATATTGGGTGATGCAATCATGACATTATCCTTCTGTTGTTACCCTGTCTCCTCTGCAACTATTTTTCTCCCACTATTTTCCCTTTTAATTAGAGCTTTCTTCTCTTAAATATTAAAAAAAACATATATACATCAGTCAGAGAGCTGCTATCTAGAAGTGGTGAGTTCTTCACAAGAAGCTTTCAGAAAGAGGGTGGATGTTCATCTGTGAACCCCATATTGAGCAAGGTTTTGGACTAGATGATCCTTTCATATTTGTCACCTCTTATCTCTCCATTTTTGTTGCAAAATTTCTCCAGATTTCCACCAATGTAGAAGAAAGATAAAGTGAACTCCAATATTTTATTTGGAGAAAATGAAGGAATATTTTCATTAGCTGATTTTTAAAAGGTTCTGAAATATATGCATGTATGTAAGAAGTAAGCCACTTTTTTCTCAAGATCCAAGGAACAATAAAAGTATATTGAAGTAAGCATCTGCTGCTTATTTCCCATATTTATCAGTCTCTGTCATTTCTTCTACACCCTGCTGAAGTAAGAGTGGTTATTCAACAGCCAGTGAGTTTCAATTCTGTTGCTCTATAGCAGGGGTGTCAAACTCATGTCATCAAGGTGCCATCACATGACATATCAGGACTTTTTCCCCTTTTGCTAAACCAGTTGTGGGTGTGGCTAGCACATGATGCATCTGGCCCACGGGCTGGGAGTTTGACAGCCCTGCTGTATAGGACTAAGCTAGTTCCATAATTAGGACAGGGTCTTCTTCCTCTCTGGGACTATTTCTCCCCAGTGTATTTCCACAAGTTTCTTTACTTTATGTTATTTTAATATGGGAGATGCCCAAGTGTGGTGGAGATGGAGATCCACATGGAAATCCCAAAGAGAGATTGCCCCCACTCCTGCTATAATCCCTTAATTAGTAGATGCTTTCCCTAGTGCTGAAAAAGGATGACAATGCATGGTCTGAGAGAATGGCACAAAAAGTGATGTTTAAGTTTTAGCAATTGCATCTTTATCATTTTTACATAATCCAACTCCACATTCTGTCTTCTGCTACTCAAATTCCACATGTCCTATTATCTACGTTAAATTTTTCTCTTGACTACATAGGAAGACCATTATAAACCAATGAAACCAGTTGCTCTCTTGATTTCTTTTTACATTCACCATATTCTTGTTTTAACGTTTCTCAATAATTTAACCATTTCTCTTTACCTCTGCTTCTTTTCTATAAAATGTTTCATGTGGTTAGACCCATAAAGGTATTACTAGGCACAGTCTGGATTTATATCTATTCCATATTCTCAATATGGCACTTCTAATATATTGAATTCAAAGTCTACATTAATCTTAACTTTATCATACAATAGAAAACCATACAATCCAAACCTCAGATCATGTTCTTCTAGTTCTAATAATCATTAACAGTCATAAATGTGAGCAAATGGAATAAAGAGTTAAGTCTAATTGTTATTGTGCACCATGTTCCCTAATGAAGAGAAGGAAATATAAACTTTATTGGGAAGCAGATAATATACCACTGGTATTATAGTATAATAATTAAATCATGGCTTTGGTTGGGGAAACCCAGTTTTAAGTTTCAACTTAGGCTATACTCTATTTATTTTATTTATTTTATTGGACTTATATGCCATCCCATCTCCGAAGACTTGGGGCGGCTCACAGTTAAAACATACAAATACAATAAATAATTAAAAAGAAATTAAATCACTATAAGGTCCAATAAAACCGAATTAAAAATTAAAACTATCCCACTTTATCATCCCAGTGTATCCACAGGCTTTCCAAGGTAATGAAGATGGCCATAATATTTATGGAGATAAATATATTCTACATATGTTTCCTTCAAATCCTAGATAGAGAAAGAAATGCAAATAAATAAGAACGGCATTGCAAAGACCAACTGCAGGACATGGTCTACCTCTATCTCATTTGTCTTGTCTTCCTCATGTTGATAATTATAGGTTACTGAACCAATTTATAACACTCCATTGGTTTGAAAACTTTCTTAGAACTTTAAAATCCATTCTTAAAAGCATTTTTGAAAACAAACAAGTGAAACCAACTGAATATCTCTTGGGAAGACATTCAATATGGTGGGTTCATTACAATGATGTAAATTAAATGATATATAGAAAATCTTTCTGCCGCAATTTCTGGTTTTTCTTTCCTTTACATTCATTGTTGCCTGATTTGAATTGACACTACCATTAATGAGAAAGGTCCATTAAACTCTCCTTTTGTCTTATCTAATATATTGGTGTGATTTTTCTGTAAAAGATTTAGGGAATCCCTTTTCCTGGTTCCAGTTGAGATTGGGCTAGCATTGAAAAAGAAAGTAGGAAATGATGAAACACAATATGCATTTAAGATGGTAATTAATTTGGTTCTGAGATGGTTCCATTTCTACTGTCTCCTAACCTTACAAATGTTAATGGTAAATCACTGCAATGAAAAACTAGGCAAGTTAATCTTGAAATAATCCAAATCAAATGTTTAACATTTTATGGATGGATCACATAACATTCTCAACCAGATCATTTAATCCAAATGACTGAATTTGTAGCAACATGTTAAACTCAATTGTTATTTGTGGTTTATTATGTAGTGAGGACCAAACCTGGATTATGTGAACAGGAAAAATAGTTTAATTCAGAAAACAAAATTAAGATATTGTGTGAATAGAGGGTATGTTCAAACTATAATCAAACGAACATTTATTAGTTCCAAAGTTTAAATTCCCAGGGTTATCCTGTTAAATTTTAAAATCAAGATATCTAAGAACATAGACAAGACGTTCAGTCTTGTTCTGTCAATGCTTCTTCAAGTATACAAGATGAAATGGTATCTGAAGAACAGTACAGATGAGCTGTTTCATGTAGATTTACTATCTGCAGAAAACAAAATAAGGCGATTGAAATGTGAGATGGTGAAAAGTATTCTATCATTTTCAGGCTGCAAGTGAAATTTAAGACCACAAAGAGCGTATTCAAGAAGAGGAACGAGGGCCAGGATATGAAGAAAGAGCACAGTTGAGAGAGAGAGGAACTCCAAATTCAGTTTGGGTTGAGGTTGAATTGAGGTTACTAAAAAGGCTCTTTAGATAGATATAGAAAAAAAGGAAAAAATAGTTTGCTTAATGAAAAGTTAATTTATTAACAGGTAATAAAAGAACTCAGTTATTACTGTACTTGTTACTCAGTTCCTATTTTGTCACCCTCAAACAGACACACAGATCTATGTGTTGTACTAGGAAATATTGAACTGCAACATAAAAGAACAGCATTGAAGTTTGAGACTGAAAGAAAAACAGTCAAAAATACTTCTTTGAATGAGTTGAAATTTCCAGCAACTTATGAATTGCCTCCTAAGATACTGAAGAAATGAGAAGATGGTCTAGATGGTCTAGAGCACTGTATACACATTATATTGGAGAATTAGAAGGGAACAGGTTAAGTGTAAGATAACTGTTGTCCTCAACTCCAAAAAGAGGGAAAAGGAAGAGCCAAGAAATTTCTGCAACCACCTTGATGTTGAAAACTAGGGATATCCTAGAGCAGTTTTTTAAAGAGATCAATCTGTAAGCACCTTGAAAATTATTTGTTTACATAACAACATTATTTTTGCATCTATCTACTTGCCAGATTCTGTGTAGCTCAAAACAATAACACATCAATATAATCTCCAACAATAAAACTATTATGAAATTTAGGACCAAAAGATTGCCTAATGGACACAGACATAGATTAACCCTCCTTTTGGGAAACAGAAGACATTTTTCCTTCCAACAATCTTGAAGGACAGTCTTCCCTTGTTTCTGAAAAGCCATTAAGGAAGCTATCATTCTCACTGGAGATTTCCATAAGGTTGTTGTATTTATGGAGAAAGATTGCCTCTGTATTGTTGTCCCTCAAACAGTCTATGGAGTTGTGGTCAACAATAATCTTCCAATTATAGTGTGTACAACATGGGAAGATTTTATCTGAAGGAGGCAGTCCTAAAAAGACTGAGAACTTGAACTAAATAAGAATTTATAAATTAATAATCTATTTTGAAATGGGTAAGAAAACCTGCTGGTACCTAGCACAGCTATTGTAAGATGGAGATCTTTCTGCTTCACTAGGAAAATTTGTCAAAATTGGACAGCTACATTTTGGATCATTTGCAGGCATCCCAAAGTAAAGCATAATCCCACCCTAGATGGTAGAAATAACATTCAAAATATTCTTGGTAAATTAATGTAACGATTACAAATGAGGTGTTGCCTAGGGAATGGTCAGACAAGAAAGGGTATAGCCTGTATCTGCATAATGGGAGATGAAAGAGGCTCAAAAGGGATCCTCCCTAATTATTCAGGATGTAATGGATACTGTACAAGATTTGTACTTTTGTAGTTGCAAGTTTCCATTAATTAGTCTTACAATGAAATCATATTAGTTCATCTGGCCATGTTTCCTTGCCTAAAGAAAGCCATTTGGTACACAAAGGACAGAAGAGACAACCTTCTAGGATAAGAGATTAGCACCTTGAAAAGAGAATGGCAAGGATACAAACCTAAGAATTAACATACATTGAAATGACCATCAGAGCATTAGTATTTTGTATATTATTATTAGCACACTCTAATGCTAAGGAGCTCTACTCCCCTCCCAACCTGAAAAGAAATGTTCCAAATGCAAAACACAAGCAGAGGAGAGGAGTTTCAGTTTCAGTTTTAGTTTCACAGCACTGAGCAGCTTTAGTACAGAACAGTTGAGCTAAGCCATGCTCAGGTTCCTTGCTGTCTCCTTGCTCACAGAGCAAATACTGTTTCAGTTCCAAACATCCCTCAACTCTCTCACACACACTGACAGGATGCTAGCCGGAGGAATATTGATGGATGCTGGTAGGCAGAGGCAGAATCCCCCCCCCTTATTTTCCTCCCCAAAAACTAAGCCTGACTACATAGTTTCGTAGCAAAGCATGGTTATCGAGCTAATGTGTATGTGTGTGTGTGTTTGTGTATATGCATGTATGTATGTATGTATGTATGTATGTATGTATATATACTGTATATGTGTGTGTGTATCTATATCTATATGTATTATATTTAATTTTATTTATTTTATTGGACTTGTATGCCGCCCCCTCTCCACGAGGACTCGGAGCGACTCACAATAAAAACACCACAACAATAAATATATAAAAAACAATTAAGCCCAATCGATAAAATAGTTTAAAAAATACATTAAAACCCCCCACCCAGGAGGTCAGTCCAGCCCAGCCTGTTCAAACAGCCAGGTCTTCAGACCGCGGCAGAAGGAGCAATGATCAGGGGCCAAACGGAGCTCCAAAGGAAGTTGATTCCACAAGGCGGGGGCCACAACAGAGTAGGCCCTCCCCCGAGGCACCGCCAGCCGACATTGTCTAGCCGACGGTATCCCGAGGACTCCCCGTCTGTGTGCACACACAGGGCGATTGGTATTTGATGTTGGCAAGAGACGCTCCCGCAAGTACCCCGGACCCAAATCGTAAAGGACTTTGAATGTTAAAACCAACACCTTGAATCTCACCCGGAAGGCAACTGGCAACCAATGCAGCTTGCGCAGGAGGGGTGTAACATGGGAGTATCGGGAAGCTCCCATCACAACCTGCACAGCCGCATTCTGCACCAGCTGAAACCTCCAGATGGCATGCAAGGGCAGTCCTAGATAGAGAGCATTGCAGTAGTCAAGTTGGGATGTCACAAGTGCATGAGTGACCGTGCGAAGGGCATCTCGGTCCAGATATGGGCGCAGCTGGGGAACCAGTCGGACCTGGGCAAAAGCCCCCCTGGTCATGGCCCTTACCTGCTCCTCCAAACTAAGCTGTGAATCCAGGAAGACCCCCAGGTTCCGAGCCCTGTCCACAGCGGGCAACACCTCTCCCCCTATGACCAAAGATGGAATCAATTGACTGGGCTGAGATGCCTGTACGCACAACCACTCAGTCTTGGCTGGATTGAGCTGTAGTCCGTTCCTGCCCATCCAGATCCGTACCGCATCCAGACACTGGGTCATCACGGAGAGGGCATCACTGATTTGGTTTGGGGTGGAGATATACAGCTGGGTATCATCAGCGTACTGGTGATACCTCACCCCAAAGCCACAGATGATCTCGCCCAGCGACTTCATATAGATGTTGAACAGGAGGGGAGAGAGGACCGACCCCTGAGAAACCCCACAAGTGAGTGCCCTCGGGGCTGACCTCTGCCCTCCTGCCAACACCGACATAACCCCGAGAGGTAGGAGGAGAACCACTGCAAAACAGTGCCCCCCACTCCCAACCCCCCGAGGTGCCACAATAAGATACCATTGTCAATGGTATCGAAAGCCGCTGAGAGATCTAATAGGACTAGGACAGAGGAAAATCCCCTGTCCCATGCCCTCCAGAGATCATCCATCAGCATGACCAATGCCGTCTCCGTGCTGAACCCGGGCTGGAAGCCCGACTGATATGGATCTAGATAGTCTGCTTCCTCCAGGAAAAGCGGAAACAGCTGAGCCACCACACTTTTGACAACCTTCACCAAAAAATGAAGGTTGGAGACTGGACGGAAGTTGTTTAAAATGGCTGGGTCCAGAGCAGGCTTCTTCAGGAGAGGCCGCACCACTGCCTCTTTCAAGGCGGTAGGAAAAGACCCCTCCCTCAGCGAGGCATTAACAACTTCCTGGAGCCAGCCGCACGTGGTCTCCCTGGAGGCATACACCAGCCAGGAAGGACACGGGTCCAATAAACATGTGTTGGAACTCAGTCATCGCATAATTCTGTCCACCTCATTCTCAGAAACAGGATCGAACTCAGCCCAGATGACATCGGCCAGACTCTCTGTAACCCCCTCCTCAGACCACTGCAAATTAGAGTTCAACCCGTCCCGGATCCGAGCGATCTTATCCGACAGATATTGTCCAAATTCCTCAGCCCTACCCTGAAGAGGGTCCACCCCTGGCTCCCAATGTAGAAGGGAGCGTGTGACCCTGAACAGGGCGGCTGGGCAGTTATCTGCAGATGCTATGAGGGTGGAGAGGTAAGCCATCTTCGCTGCCCCCAGAGCTCCCAGGTAAGTCCTAATATAGGCTCTTAGCTGGGTTCAGTCGGATTCAGAACTGGTCGACCTCCATCTGCTCTCTAAACCCCTCCTACACCGCTTCATCTCCCAGAGCTCCTCCGTAAACCAGGGAGCTACCTGGGATCTGTGGTGAGTGAGGGGACGTAAGGGGACAACCTGGTCGAGGGCCTCCATGGCAGCATGTTGCCATGCAGCCGATAGCACCTCGGCCGAGCTGTGGACAAGGGAAGCAGGCAGAAACCCCAGCCCTGCCTGGAACCTCTCAGGGTCCATCAGGCATCTGGGGTGGAACCATCTTGGCGGTTCCTCATCCCAGTGGGGCGGGGCAGCCTGTTGGAAGACCAGCCGTAGGAGATAGTGATCTGACCATGCAACGGGCTGGACATTAACACTGCCAGCCCCCAGATCACTACGCCACTGCTCCAAGACAAAAATAAGGTCAAGCATGTTGCCCCCCTCGTGCATGGGATCCTGTATTATCTGGGTCAGGCCCGTAGCTGCCATGGAAGCCATGAGCTCCTGGGTCAGACCCAACACCCCCCCCCCAGGGAGGGCAGGTTGAAGTCACCCAAGATGAAAAGGCCCGGGAACTCCACTGCCACTCTCGAGAGGGCATCAAGGAACCCAGGCAGGGCTGCTGCTACACAGCTGGGGGAAAGGTATGCAAGCAGCAGGCCCAACTGACCTCCAGGCCCCAAACGCAGGAGAAGGGCCTCACACCTGCCTGTCTGTGGAAGGGAGACCTCCCTTGGAATCAAGGTCTCCTGAATAACAATAGCCACCCCACCACCCCTACCCTGGGCTCTAGGCTGGTGCAAAACCCGAAAACCTGGGGGGCATAAATCCACCAGAGGAACTCTACCCTCTGGCCCCAACCAGGTTTCAGTGATGCAAGCCAGGTCCGCAGCCTCCTCCTCCTCAATCACTTCTCGGAGGAGGGATGCCTTATTAGCCATGGACCTGGCATTAAAGTACACCAGCTGGAGCCCAGGGGCTCTGGGTCCCGTATCCCCAGGGGAGTGGGCAGAGGCATGGGGGTCAGAGCGCACCACAGCTCGCAAACAGTGGCAGCGTGCTCCCTGTTCATGATACGGCCCCCCGCCTCTCCATCCCCTGCCGAGTCTGATCACCCTGGGAATCGCCATTCCCGCCTTGTATCCCAGAGCCCCAGAGACCCCCCTCTCCCCCCCACACACCATGATCCACAGCCAGGCTGGATTGAGTTCCCGCTGATCTGGGCGGTAGTTCAACAGATATCAGCCCAGACCCCCTCCCTGAACCCCTTAAAAATTTAATTAAGAAATATAACAAAGAGGTCTTGGCACCCCTCTTTCCCTTTCGCCCCAGACCCCCACCCTTATCCGTGCGATGCCACCTCTCGGGATTCCAAAATCTGTCATTGAGGAAGGCCTATGGAAGTCCAGCAGACCATATCCC